>QVTF01021185.1:0-642331 GCA_003573665.1 Oxygymnocypris stewartii
GCTTAACCCTGCAAAGTGTCATTTTTGCAAGGCGTCTGTAACGTACATGGGTCATGTTGTCTCCAAAGATGGGCTGTCTCTTGATCCATCTCATAGCGAGAAAGTAAGAGATTGGCCAACTCCAAAATCAGCTACTGAGGTGCGAGCATTTTTGGGTTTGTGTAGCTATTATAGGCGTTTCGTTCGAGACTATGCCTTTAAGGCTCAACTCCTGCACAGACTAACCCACAAAGACGTGCGTTTTGAATGGACCGATGAGTGTGCAGTAGCCTTTCAGCAACTAAAAGACGCTCTGACATCTTCGCCTGTCATGGCATTTCCTCATTTTGATCAGCCGTTTATATTGAGTACAGATGCATCTAATAAAGCTATTGGTGCTGTCCTGTCTCAAATTCAAGATGGCAAAGAGCGAGTGGTTGCATATGCTAGTCACGTACTTACCTCGACTGAACGTAAATGGCCCACTTACGACAAAGAACTGTGGGCAATAGTTTGGTCATTCAGACATTTTCGTCACTACTTGAGTAACTGCCCTTTTACAATTGTCACCGATCACAAACCTCTTGTTGGCTTGAGAAAACTGAACTTTGATATTGATCCCACAGGACGTAGAGGTCGGTGGGCTATGGAGCTGGATCCGTATGAATGGTTGATCATTCACAAAGATGGCAAGAGACATACTAATGCGGATGCCATGTCTCGTATTCCTGTAAATTCATCTACGACTCCGTCACCTCTCATACAACCAGTATCCATTCAAACAGATTACTTGCCTCCTACTTCTCAGACTGCTGATTTGGTTAGTGTCGATGTCACAGAGCGTCAGCCTATGGTGGAGTCAAAAATTTGTCTGACCGAATGTGATACCGATGATGGTTTGTCTGAATCTACTGTGCAGATGCTGTGTACCTCTTTGGGTGATGAGGAAAAGGGCATTGCATACTATCAGAAAACCAATGCTTTGCTCTCACAGGTCTGTAGTTGGGTTGAAAATCAAAAGAGACCTAATCTTAGACAAGTAAAGGGGAAATTGAGACAGCTTTGGTGGCAGGTTCCCCGTATGGTGTTGAAGGGTGGAGTCTTGTGTCGGACGGCTTGTAGTGCTCCAGGTCAACCCCAAACTTATCAGGTGGTCCTTCCTGATGTTCTTATTCAGGACACATTATACTATTTGCATGGTGATGCCTTTTCTGGACACTACAGTGCTGAACGTACACTGAAGAGAGCTCAGAGTTTATGTTTTTGGCCAGGAATGAGAAGTGCCATTGAACAGCATTGTGAGTCATGTGAAGCTTGTGAATCTAGGAGAAAGCCTATTCCTCAGCGAAGGGCACCTCTCCAGTCTATTAGTGCTGTACGACCTTTTCAGTTTGTGTGTACTGATATCACAGAATTGCCTGTCACGTCCAGCGGTAATAGGTATGTGTTGGTGGTGCAAGATCAATTTACTAAATATGTCAACGCATATCCTATGGTGGACCAAACAGCCAGTACAGTGGCACGGTTGTTGTGTGAACAGTACATACCTGAACATGGTATTCCAGAGGAATTGTTCTCTGATCAGGGACGTCAGTATGAGTCAGAGATTTTGCGGGACATTTGTAAGAGATTGAACATCAGTAAAAAGAGAACTACCTCTTACCACCCTCGTGGTAACGGAATGGTAGAGCGGTTCAATAGAACATTAAAGGATCAGTTAGCGAAGGTTCTCTTTCATAGTGCTGGCGAATGGGACCAGTACTTATCTGCAGTTGTACTGTCATTTAACGCTACACCTCATTCTAGCACCGGGTACTCACCATTCTTTTTGGCCCATGGACGTGAACCTCGTTTACCAGCACACATGTACCTTGATTCTCCATCAGATGGAGCCGTGGACACTCCGCAGACTTATGGTTCAGCTCTAGTCAATCGTATGGAAACTGTGTTTCGAGAAGTGCTTGACACTAGTACAGATCAGAGACTAAAGCGTGAGTACTACTTTAATAGGTATGAGAAATTTAGACCTTTTAAAGTGGGTGACCTGGTGTGGATGAATGATCCAACCACACAAAGAAGGAAACTTGAGCCAAAATGGACAGGACCATAT
Organism: Oxygymnocypris stewartii; assembly: GCA_003573665.1. Classification (NCBI taxonomy): domain Eukaryota; kingdom Metazoa; phylum Chordata; class Actinopteri; order Cypriniformes; family Cyprinidae; genus Oxygymnocypris; species Oxygymnocypris stewartii. The sequence goes on from QVTF01021185.1 coordinate 2,090, forward strand.
CGGGTGGTCACGGTGGACATGGCTGGTGTTATTTACACTGTGTTGAATGAAAGAAATGTAAAGGCAGAACCTAAGGTAGTTCACTATGAACGTTTGAAGCCTTACCGGTCCAAGTGGACAGAGCCGGCACCTACTTCCACATGTGCTGGTCAAGATAAGAACAAAATTGTTCAGGATTTGAGACCACTATACACAGCTTTATCTGGGTCTCTCCCTTTGTCATCAGGAGAGCTGTGGGTTGGTGAAAATGAAGCTCCTATACTCTCTTCTGTTCCTCATGTACGAAGGCCTTCCGGTCGCATAGCGCAGGTTCCTCATGCTGTGCGGCAACCACCTCAATTGGTTGAACATACCTCCTCAGTAGGTGGGAACCATGGGTCAAAATGTGTAGTCACTCGTTTAGGCCGTGTTAGTAAAAGGCCTAGGAAGTATTCTTGTCAAAAAAAAAAAAAAATGAAAGTGGGCATAACTGGTACTTTTGTTACTACTTGCAGTGTTACTGTGTTACTATGTAAGAACACTTATATTTTTCACATTATGTAATTTATTTTCTAGTCTGCCCAAAGATCTGTGATGTGAGAAGAACAATAATAATAATACAAAGTGATAACATTTATTTTTGGTGCGACGGTTACAAACTGTTTGATATTGTTATGGCATGTTATATCTCTTATGTTAACCATGACATTTAAAAAAAAAAAAAAACTGTAAAATTGAGAGAGATGTATTTGTATATTTGAAATGAGGACATTACTTTCACAAAGGGGGGAAAAATGTGAGAGTTATTTTGATTATTTTATATTGTGTGAAAACTGTTATATAAGTGGGATAATCTGGTTTATGTACTGTATGTGACATGCGCAGTAAATTGGCGCGATGACATGCGCAGTGGTTCTCATGTGAGACGGGGGAACATTCGCGGGAAGTGTGTCAAGGTATGAAGACATGACGCGAGCTGTGAGTTATATTCCTACCTGAGTTCTGACAAATAAAAGGCAGTCAAGTTCCCGTTAATGTGTATGCCAGCATTATTTCGACGGACCCATTTTAAAGAGACTGGAGCTTCCTCCTATGGTCTACAGCCCCTCTTACAGTATTCTCCATGACCATATTTTGCATCCCATAATCCTACCTAATACCTAAACTTAACTACAACGTCTACCTTACAAGCTATTAATAAGCAGTAAATTAAGAGTTTATTGAGGTAAAAGTCATGGTTAATAGTGAATATGTGTTCCTCATACTAAAGTGTTAAAAAATATTTTAGGACACAAATGATTGGTTATTGTCCACCAGTGTACTTAATTTGTTATGTTCTTCCGTGTGTCACTATTCCCTGTATGTACATGTTTCAAACACTACTTGAAACATGGTTTCTTATCAGAGACAGAGGCAGAAGTGAATTCAGAGTTGAGCGTGAATGAGGCAGAAAGTTTCAATGAGGCTTCAGAGGTAAGGACAGATTATTTACAGCATTTTTTATGATAAGATATTTCTTATACCTTTTAACATAGATTAATCAGACCAATTTGTACTTTTATACTTCAGTTTTAAATAGCTTTATATATTTTAGATATGTTAGCTTTAATACTGTCAAAAAGCCACTATTTTTAAACAAACCAAACTCGTTGTTTAATTGATATAGGGTCTACATACCTTGACATGTTTGTCAGTTGAGCTCAATACATAGTTTATTTGCACTAGTTTGTTTTGAATTATTTTTTTTATTGAATTCCTGAAACATGGACTGTATAATAGAACAGAACAGAATAAAGTAGTATGTGAATGTGCACGTGTCCATTACTGTGTGCCATGTAATGTACATACAACATACACAAAATACAATTTGAAATATGTAAACTGAGGGATTACAAATTTTATCACTTCCTGACTAACCAAGTGTCAGGCAATTCAGGTGTTTTGAGATCGTTTCCTGACCATTTGAGCTCGAGACAGCTGTGCTTTTTGTCTCTATGATAATGGTAAGATCAATGAGTCAGACTACTGAGAGATTCATCTTTTGTTCTGCAAATGGCTTTGTCCTGGCCCAGACGTGAATTCGTGGATTAGTGTATTAGAACCACGGGAAGGGAAGTTTCCCGTAACCAACTAACGCCTCCCTCAGATGCTTGCTTTGTTTGATGTTTGTCTCCACCTCCAAAAAAGTCCCTCCTCCAATTCTGTCTATAAGATACCATGTAAGATTGTTTAAGATTGAGATTTTCGATGGCTACAGATAACAAGACATGTCATAGAATAAAGAAATTCTGCTGACGATCCAATCCGAAGTCTCTTGGTCTTCTCTTCTGAGTTTTCTACACTTTAGAAGAACAGAGTTCACAACAGATGGTGCCGTGAACCCGGATAGAGTTCCAGCTTCCTCACCTGAAAAACTTCAAGCTCAAACAAAGATCTGCATTTTTCTCTCAACCAAGGGTTGTGGTGAGTGCTGTCTCTAATCCAAAAGAACCTAAGACCAGTGTATCCTCTGTGCCATCAGAGAAGAGTTAACATACATCTGTAGGGTTTGTTTTAACTAAATGTATCCTCTGTTTCAGGCAGGGAAGAGTTTATCCTCTGTTAGGCAGGGAAGTTTATCCTCTGTTTCAGGCAGGGAAGAGTTGATCCTCTGTTAGGCAGGGAAGTTTATCCTCTGTTTCAGGCAGGGAAGAGTTTATCCTCTAAAGTTTTTTTTATTTTAGAGATGAAAGTATCCTCTGTTCTTTCAGGCAGGGAAGATTTTGGCATTACGGGCTAAAAATTAGTTACCCTCTGTTTCAGGCAGGGAAGGTTAGCATTTCGTGCTAATAATTTAGTTTTATCCTCTGTTTCTTGTAGGCAGGGAAGTTAAGTGTGAAGTGTTGGTAATTTGGAAAGTTAACAATAGTTAAGTTTTTTTATTATTATTTAACAAGTGTACCCTCTGTTGATCAGAGAAGTTTTTTTGTTTTTGTTTTTTTGTTTGTTTTGTTTGTGTGGTACCGAAGAAACTTACAAAATGGTTAGAATGAATGCTAGACTGATTCCAACCACAGAAAAGACTGGTCTTGCGACTCCTTTGTGGTCAGATAGTGAATTCAAAACGCTGTTAGGGGAACAAATGGACCTAATAGTCACTGAAAAAGTTAGACAAAAACTAACGCAGAAATATGAGATTCATCCAGACAAGACTTGGTCGGTAGATGAGTGTAAAAAGGTACTAGGAGCAAGTATTCGTAAGAACAATGTGAAAGACATTATCTGTTGTCACAGGGAATTCAGTGTAACGCTAGCGAAACAACAGTCTCAGCGTAACGCAGAGCTAGAGAAACAGAACAATGAACTCCGTGCGAGAGTATCCACTTTGACTAAGAAATTGAACCTCAAGAAAATTGCAGCAAAAACTGATGTGGAAGTAAGTCAGCCTGATAACATTTACCCTGATTTACAAGCGTTCTTTGAAACAGATGTAGCTCTCCAATCAGTAACTGATGTGCCTGTAAATTCCGTCCATGTGTGTGGGGCTAGAAGAAGATCTCAGGGGATTGAGGACACTGATGGTGTTCCTCTCAATTCTTCTGTTGTGCAAATACAAACTGCTGCCAAAGCTTTATGTCCTAAAGATATAGAGAGACTATCTCAGAGTTTACCGTCAGCACGCACACATTTTTCTGAATTTAGAAGAACATTGATCAGTAAAATGCGTCTTTATGACATGTCGTTGGCAGAAGTCACGCAGCTGATGTCACAAATACTAACTGAATCTGAATTCAACAGTTTTGAATCTGCTGTCATTTCTGAACTGCGAAATGCCAGTAAGGGTGATTTAAGAGAAGGTATTTTGAAAATCCTAAAGAACATCTTAGGACCCAAAATAGATTGGTCTAGAATTACTACCTGTGTGCAAAGGAAAGAAGAAACTGTGAGTGAATATACTGAAAGATTTTGTCAGGCAGCTGTAATCTACAGTGGAATTGTTGATGACCCTGAAGGTGTTCTGGATGACAAGGGACCCTTGGTTCGTATCTGGTCAGATAGCCTTGTAGCCGAATACAGAAAAGCTTTACCATTCTTAGATCTAACTTGGTCTACCAGAACTCTCAGAAGTAACCTAGACAGGTTAGCTACATGGGAAAGAGATGCTGATGTCAAGGCAAAAGTAAGAGTAGCAGCAGCTACGTTTAACACAACGAAACAAGACAATAGATGGTCTAAAAGAGAAAGCAAATGCAAATACTGTGAAAAATTAGGACATTGGGATAAAGAGTGTAGGAAGAAGTTGCAAGATAGTAAAAGAAATGCTATGCATAATTCTGCTCCTTCTCAGCCTGCACACAACCCTGAAGTAGTTCCGCCAGTGACCACTGAAACTGTGGTACAGATAGTTCAGGCTCTTCTAAGAGCACAACAAGACCAGGAAAAAAACTAATTATTGGGGCTGTGAGTAGCTACCTTTCCCCTGTAATCCAACACAATGACCAAATAATTTTTGTGAAAGGTAGCATAAAAGAGAAAGAGATTGATTTTTTGCTTGATACAGGTGCAGAAATTACAGTAATTCCTACAAAATTGGCACAAGGTTTAAACATCCCATACAAGAAAACCAAACTTTGTTTAACTGGTGTAATAGGTGAAGATTCTGTTTTGTATGAAACTCCGCCCATAGAGGTACAATTTGGTCCAAAAACTCTGACTACAAAATTGCTATGCGCTCCATTAAATACAGGTGCAATTTTAGGCATGGATCTTCTGAGACAAATAAATCTAACTTTAGACATGTCCTCAGAATCTACTAGCATAAAAATTTCCTCAGCACAGATTTCTACCAATAATGCAACCCCTCCCGAGTATGCTTTCTTACAGAATCATCCAATTTGGGCTAAAGACAAGGATGATTGTGGGTTGTTGACAGGTGTAGAACCAGTTAAATTGACAGGAACTCCACCTCCGGTCACCAAACAATATCCGATTAATAAGGAAGCTATACAGGGAATCAAACTTATTGTAGAAAATTTGCTGACGCAAGGAGTGCTAGTTAAAACCAACAGTCCATGTAATTCACCCATATGGCCCATCAAGAAATCTAATGGGACATGGAGACTTACAATAGACTACAGAGTAGCCAATAAACATATTGAAAAAAATCCCCCCCCTAGTGGCAGATCCATCTACAATTTGTAATGGCTTACCATTAGATTGTAAGATTTTTTCAGTAATTGATATGTCTAATGGATTCTTTTCTGTACCGTTGCACTCTGACAGCCAGCCATGGTTAGCTTTCACAGTTGACTATGAACAATACCAGTGGACACGATTGCCACAGGGATTTCAAAACTCCCCAACCATATATCATCAGGCTGTCAGACGTGATTTGTGTGACCCAGAATGTCCGGTAAAACAGTCCACTATGATCCAATATGTCGATGATATTTTGATTGCCTCAACAGATCATGAGGTACATCAAACTGAATTGGCATCATTGTTGGACTATTTGCATAAAAAAGGACACAAATGCAGCTTTCACAAAGCTCAAATCGCTAAAAAGCAAGTCACATTTCTGGGTCAAACAATTGGTGCAGGAAATAGATCCATTACACAGGATCGAGCGGCTTCAGTCAAAGCCATACCTCCGCCTAATACCATTAAAACACTCCGCTCATTTTTAGGAACAACAGGTTATTGTAGACCTTGGATTGAAGACTATGCCTCGATTGCTCAGCCTCTCTATGATTTGTTGAAAGGCCATGGTAAAGATTCAGATACTGTTTGTATGGAAGAACTTCATCTCAAAGCTTTTAATGATTTGAAGAGAGCACTATGTCAAGCACCAGCATTAGGAATTGCCCAATCTGATAGACCCTTTGTGCTTTATGTCCATGAACACTTAGGTTTTATGACTGCATGTCTAATGCAAGATCATGGGGGCAGCTTACGCCCAATTCATTACTATTCCGGTAAACTTGACATAGTCGCTCAAGGTATGGGCCCATGCCTCAGAGCAGTACAGGCAGTTCATCTAGCGCTTCAGGCTTCATCAGGAATGGTGTTAGGTCAGACTGTAAACGTAAAATGCCCTCACACAGTGTCCGCACTAATGAATCAAGCAAAAGTCACTTCTGTCACCTCCTCCCGTTGGGGAAATTGGTTAGCAACTCTCACAGCCCCGAATATTGTTATACAGCGTGCACCAGTCACGAACCCATCCTCATGTATGATGTCTGCAATGACTGAATTTGTGTTAGAGGATGAAGGCGAAATGACTCATGATTGTGTTACGCTTACATATGCAGCGACAAGTGAAATAGCAGAAACTCCCATAGAGAACGCAGAATTGGAGTTGTTTGTTGATGGTTCAGCTCAAGTTATTGAAGGTAACAGACGAGCAGGATATGCAGTAACTTCCACCACTGAAGTAGTTGCTTCAGGTCGTCTTCCAGATCATTTTTCAGCTCAAGCTGCAGAACTAGTAGCCTTAACTAGAGCATGCACGCTAGCTTCAGGATCGGTTGCAAATATCTACACAGATTCCAGGTATGCTTTTGGGGTAATTCATGATTTTGGTGTCATTTGGCAAACCAGAAAATTTCTAACTTCTGCTGGATCCCCCATTAAGCATGCTGGATTAGTGAAAGATTTAATGTTTGCCATGAAACTCCCAAAGAAATTAGCGGTGATTAAAGTGAAAGCACATCTCACAACTAATACTACGGAAGCTAAAGGTAATGCTCTTGCTGATGTAGCGGCTAAACAGGCTTGTTTCTATGCAACTGTACAAGTGTGTTCAGGTAGTACAGCACAGAAGATAATTCTACCTCCTGAATCAATCGTTGACCTGTATAAAGACGTTCCTCTATATGAAGCATGGACATGGTTAGACAAAGGAGCCACTGTGGATTCATCCGGCTGCTGGACCAAAGGGGGAAAGTATGTTGCTCCCGAATCACTGTTGCCATATTTGGCTCAACAAATACACAGTTTGGGTCATAGTGGTCCAGCAACGATGAATCACAGGTTCTCAAATCAATGGTGGAATCCAAAATTCAGAAACGCAGCCACTGAAACAGTCAAGAGATGTGTTACATGTCAGAAAAATAATGATGTACCAGCAGCCACTACACCAGCAGCACATACCCCAGCTCCACCAGGGCCATTTCGTCACCTGCAAGTTGATTACATATCGTTGCCCCCTTGTAAAGGAAAAACTGACGTTTTGGTAGTAATAGACAAGTTCTCAAGATGGGTAGAAGCTTATCCAACAGGGCGTGCTACAGCTGCACATACTGCTAAATGTCTTGTCACTGATTTCATTCCCAGATGGGGATTACCAGATTGCATTGACTCAGATCAAGGTACCCACTTCACAGGACAGGTAGTCAAGGAAGTGTCTAGAATGTTGAAGATTAAGTGGAACCTTCACTGCCCCTATAGGCCACAAGCATCAGGACAGGTTGAACGATCAAACAGAACAATCAAAACCAGGCTAAGCAAAATGCATCAGGAAGGAGTACCATGGGTTGAAGCACTGCCCGCAGTACTGTGTAGTATGAGAGCATCATCTAACAGATCAGTAGGACTGAGCCCTCATGAGATTATTACTGGACGCCCAATGCAAATGCCAGGTGTGATTGATCTTAGAAATGCTGATGTGCACATTGCTTCAGATGCCCTGATCGCTTACTGTGAAAACCTTACAAAGGCAGTGCAGAGTGCCAAAGAGAGAGTTGAGTCGTGTTGGCAGACTCCACCAGAAGGTGGACACACAATCATCCCAGGTCAATGGGTCATGATAAAGGCGTTCAAAAACAAGCCATTAGAGCCTAAGTGGTACGGACCACATCAAGTGATGTTGATTACAGCAGCTGCAGTATTGTGTCAGGGAAGGAAAACTTGGACTCATGTGTCACACTGTAAGGTTGTTCCTCCCCCTGCAGGGATAGGATAGGGCAGACACAAGAACCAGTGAGGAGCCCAGGGAAGAACCGAAAGCAACAGGCTTCGGGGGCCAACCCTGCGGTGAAGATTTCCTCATAGGCCTTTCCCCTCCATTAGTCCATCCTTTCCTCACTGTTCTTTAGGTGTCGCAGGAATTAAGAAATAGGGAAAGAAGGAACAACCATAGCAGACTATATTTTGAACAGAGGATACAACCCTAATGTTTGCAGACTCTACAAATACTGCTCTGTACCGTTGGTCTCTCTTGTTTGTGTTTCTTTATTCCTCTGTGCAGATACCACCTGATGGCTGTCCTGAGATCCATATGCACCACCCTTCTCACCTGCGGATGAAGCCACAACCTCTAGAAAACAACTAGACCCATTGCCGAGCCAACTATCACACAAGAAAGAGAAAAGAAAGAAGAAGAAGAAAAATAAATAAATAAAAATACACAACGCAGAGACTCACATACGGGAACTTCAGTCATCCATCAACATGATCAAGATTTTCATACTATTAACCATCATGGACATCACGCAAAGTGTAGACCCCAGAAACAACATATTCATAGAGCTGATGAATATGTCAAGAAATGCCTTGTTTGCTGGAAAAAACGTTTGCATGCCGCACGCACCTTCAGTAGGAGCAGGAATCCCATGGGTGGCACACCCTATCTCCAAATGTGATACGTGTACCTTATTCGATCATCATACCAGTGGATTATACAACAAGGATACATGTCACAACGTAACAATTCCTCCAGCTTCTTCGTGTTGCATTCCTGGACTACCATCCTGCAACCTAACTTCAGCTACTCCCATCATGACAGATCTACTCATGCCAAGGATGTTCTATTGGTGCATGGAAAATCATGCTCCAGCATCGACTACACTGGGTGAAATTCCTCTTGAACGTTGCAGCTTTGTGATTGAAAGAAGAACCGAATTCGATGTGTACGTTACTACATCAGATAAGAAAGAGGAGAATGAATTAAAAGAGTGTCTCTACGGGAACCCATCCCTACCGAAATTTTTTGCCATAAATCAGTGGTGTATGATTCCTCCACCGACTGGCACTTTGTGGTTATGTGGGACTTCTGTCTACAGCATCCTACCCAGCCAATTCAATGGCAGGTGCACCCTGGTTTATGTCCTACCAGCCATCAGAGAAAATACACACTCCACCTCAAGTTCTCCACATCTACAAAATTCAGCTTCTACCAACAAAGATGGCTGCATTCCAGGACTCACTTGTGTACAAACGTGGTGGTCAAGAACTCTTGGAGCATTAATCCCATCGTATGGTGTCATGCAGGCTCTCGATCAGGTCAGAAGCCTGTCGTATTCAGTACAGAAATTGGCCAATGATACGGTTTTGGCCCTGGGCAACATCAAGGACACTCTTGCCTCGCACAAGATGATGATCTTACAGAACAGAGTGGCCTTGGATTACATTCTTGCAACACAAGGGGGAGCCTGTACCATTATCGGTCCTGAATGCTGCACCGGGTTAATGGATCCAACAGAGAACTTGAACAAAATCCAACAAGACATTCTTGGTCTTTCAGCAAAATTACACCAGATGACTGAAGATAATTCTTCATGGTTCGGAAACTTGTTAGGTAAACCCTGGCTGTGGATCAAGGAAATAGCAATTCTGCTGTTGTTTCTCCTACTTGCGTACTATCTATGCATCCACAGTATCAAGTGTTTCTGTCAGCAAATGACTCCCGCCTCTCACGAGGAAATGACAGTTCCAACCAGAAAAGATTATTACCCGTAAGAACTTCACGGACCCGAATTGCATGTTTTGTTTCTGTGTCAGCATGCAATTACATATAAGCAACACAGAACATGTACTATGTGCCTGTAACGATTACAAGTTACAAGAATTAACTTTTAAGTGTCTACATTTGTATTTTGTGAGAGTTATTAGAACTCTCAAAGGGGGAATTGAGGGATTACAAATTTTATCACTTCCTGACTAACCAAGTGTCAGGCAATTCAGGTGTTTTGAGATCGTTTCCTGACCATTTGAGCTCGAGACAGCTGTGCTTTTTGTCTCTATGATAATGGTAAAATCAATGAGTCAGACTACTGAGAGATTCATCTTTTGTTCTGCAAATGGCTTTGTCCTGGCCCAGACGTGAATTCGTGGATTAGTGTATTAGAACCACGGGAAGGGAAGTTTCCCGTAACCAACTAACGCCTCCCTCAGATGCTTGCTTTGTTTGATGTTTGTCTCCACCTCCAAAAAAGTCCCTCCTCCAATTCTGTCTATAAGATACCATGTAAGATTGTTTAAGATTGAGATTTTCGATGGCTACAGATAACAAGACATGTCATAGAATAAAGAAATTCTGCTGACGATCCAATCCGAAGTCTCCTGGTCTTCTCTTCTGAGTTTTCTACACTTTAGAAGAACAGAGTTCACAACAAAACAATAAGGACATCTTTATAACTTATACTCAAAAAGGTGCACATTAGTACCTTAGAGAACCAATATGTACCTTAATGTACAACTATGAAACTTTTTGGGGTAAATAAGGTACAAAGATGTCCTTTTAAGGGTACTATCCCAGTGACAAGCTGTTGTATTTCTTTCTTTCTCTTTCTTCTCTATTTTTTTCCTTCTGTTTTATAATCATATATAATAAAATAATCATAAAGCATATCAAGCAAAAAGGTATGATTAAAAATAAAACCTGTCAATTAGACAAGGGTTAACTAAAAAAACAGGTATAACACTAGACATTCCGTCGTCCCCCCCCCCCCCCCCACTTTTGAAATGATGGCTACGATCAAATAGCCTGATCGTTTTTTAATTTTATCTTATCCATAGAGTTTTGTAAAGTCATGAAACTAACCATACGTCCTCAGAATGACTTTTCCCCTGCATGTAAAAGGTTTGAAGTTTTTGGAAACTGCACTTTAAAGATATAAGAACATTTCTGCTATCTTGTTTTACCCTCACTTTAATAAATCACTATTTCAACACCGTTCAAGCTATCCACAAGTCGTTCGCAATTTAGCATCTTCAGTGTCTTCCTGTGTGTTCCTGTGTGGCTCAGTGGTAGAGCATTGCGTTAGCAGCGCAAAAGGTTGTGGGTTCGATTCCCAGGGAACACATGTACTAATGAAAATGTATAACCTGAATGCAATTGTAAGTCGCTTTGGATAAAAAATAATCACACTGATCATAAAAAATTAAAAGTAAAAAAAAGAAAGTTATGTTGAGATGAAAACTCATCTCAACATAAGATGTTGTTAATTACATTTTACTTCATAATTGCAACCGCATTCATTGTTGCAAAACTTGTTCTGTATATAGTTCGTTTGTTATCGTGATCAAAACTATTGATCTGAAGCTCAATGCTGATGCTGTCATGTAAATAGTTTTCTAATCAGCAATAAATATAACAATTTCTGATCAACCCATATCAATCGCATGCTTAAAATAACATACCGGTTAAAGCCCCGCACATTTCAAGACAACCCGACCCACTTCCAGGTTAAACCCCGCTCACTTCCGGGTTAGGCCCCACCCAGTCCGAGTACAGATACGGATACAGATAATTCATATGGTTAACAGATACAGATACAGATAATGCTGTACTCGCTCATCCCTATTAATGACACTGATGTACAAGCAACAAACACTGATTGTACGCCTACACTTTACAAAAATTATAAACTTGTTCTTCAATTCTGATTGGTTAATAACAATGTTGTTCCAGGTTCAACAAAGATGCTGACCCAGGAACATGTCGCACTTGATAAAATCAGGTTCTGCGTGTGGGTCACAGCCTGAGAAACAGCAGGTGAATGTGTATTGTGTTTGACCTGACCTGCATGTGTGTCACCTTATTGTTCAACACAGTGATCCTCGGTATGTACAGTGCTCAGCGTAAATGAGTACACCCCCTTTGAAAAGTAACATTTTAAACAATATCTCAATGAACACAAAAACATCTTCCAAAATGTGGACAAGACTAAGTTTTATATAACATCTGTTTAACTTATAACATGAAAGTAAGGTTAATAATATAACTTAGAGAACACAATTTTCAGTTTTACTCAAATTAGGGTGATGCAAAAATGAGTACACCCCACTGAAAGTCTCTGGAGCAAAGCTAAATTTTAGACTACAAATGTCTAATTTAACAAGAATTCAACCACAGGTGAGTCTAATTAGTCATCACACAGGTGACAGTTGACTATAAAAGGGTGTTACTTAAAAAAAAAACTTCCCATTTCATGCTGTCAGCAATGGCACCACATGGAAGAGAAATGTCACAAGACCTGAGAAAGAAAATAATTTCTTTACACAAGAAAGGTGAAGGCTACAAGAAGATCAGCAAAGCTTTACTTATCAGTCAGAATACTGTAGCAAAAGTGGTACAAACATTTAAAAAAGATGGAACTGCAACCATCTCACAGAGACGTCCAGGTCGTCCACGGGAGTTAACACCTCGTCAGGAGCGTCTTCTAATGAGAAGGGTTGAAGAAAATCTACATGCAAGTTCAATGCAGTCATCTAAAGAAGCAGAAAGCCAAACTGGGGTGACTATTTCCCATGACACAATACGGCGTACACTGCAGAGGAATGGCATGCATGAGTGCCGTCCACGAAAGAAACCTCTCCTAAAGCCCAGGCACAAAAAAGCCCGCCTAGAGTTTGCCAGGGCCCATGCTGACAAAGATGAAGACTACTGGGACTCTATACTCTGGATTGATGAGACCAAGATAAATGTTTTTGGAACTGATGGCTTCAAAACTGTATGGCGTCGCAAAGGTGAGGAATACAAAGAAAAATGCATGGTGCCTACAGTGAAACATGGTGGTGGCAGTGTCCTTATGTGGGGCTGCATGAGTGATGCTGGTGTCGGGGAGCTGCATTTCATTGATGGCATCATGAATTCACAAATGTACTGCTCTATACTGAAAGAGAAGATGCTACCATCACTCCGTGCCCTTGGTCGTCGTGCACTTTTCCAATATGACAATGATCCTAAACACATCTAAGGCCACTGTTGGATTTCTGAAGAAGAACAGGGTGAAAGTGATTCAGTGGCCAAGTATGTCTCCTGATCTGAACCCAATCGAACACCTGTGGGGAATTCTGAAGAGACAAGTTGAGCATCACACTCCATCCAGCATTCAATCTCTAAAAGAGGTCATTCTTGAAGAATGGAAAAAGATAGATCTGGCAAAATGTCGCCAACTTGTTCATTCTATGCCTAGAATACTTGGTGCTGTCATTAAAAATCAAGGAGGCCATACAAAGTACTAGATTTAGTAGTTTTTGTTGTGGGGTGTACTCATTTTTGCATCACCCTAATTTGAGTAAAACTGAAAAATTTGTAATCTAAGTTATATTATTAACCTTACTTTCATGTTATAAGTTAAACAGATGTTATAATAAACTTAGTCTTGTCAACATTTTGGAAATGGTTTTTGTGTTCATTGAGATATTGTTTAAAATTGTACTTTTCAAAGGGGGTGTACTCATTTACGCTGAGCACTGTATATATGTATGTTTCTATGTTCAAGGTTCAAGGTTTCTTTATTTGTCACATAATAAATTATACAGGGTATAATTAGAAGTGAAATGTAATCGAATCAGGTCCGCTCAGTGGACAGTGCAAAATAATAAAAATAAAAATTATATAAAGTAACAACACGAGCATATATATGGTAAAAAAAGAGAAATAAGAGTAAAATGTGCAATGAAATAAAAAGTGCAAAACAATACGATGTGCAAAACAATAAGATGTGCAAAAAACAATAAGATGTGCAAAGAAAAAGTGTACTGGGACTTAATAAATAGTAATGTGAATAAGAGGGATGTGCAGACGGGTTGGTCAGGGTATTAAAGTATATTTATAAGTATAAAGTGTATTTATTACATAAAGCAGCAATATTTGAGAATATGAGAATATTTACAGTTAACAATGAGTCTTGTAAGTGTTTATGTAAGTTAAAGTTAAAGTCTGTTGTATCAAACGTTCACTCATTCTAATTGGTTACAGTTTAATAATTCTAAGATGTTATAATATTCCATTCTATTAAATGCATTTAATTATTTTATTATTGTTATTTTATCTTTTTGTAAATGTATACTAAGCTTGACATTTACAGTCATGCCAATAAAGCAATTTTGAATTGAATTGAGAGAGAGAGAGAGAGAGAGAGAGAGACTTTTAAACATATCTTTAATCACCAGAAAAAATAATCAGTAATTGTTGGTTGTTGTTGGTGTTTTTTGCATTACAGCTTAAGAAATGTCTTAGGCCTTATCAGTTTTAGGGACAAAAAAATGTCATAGAACCAGTTAATTTATAGGGCACTGACAACATAATTTGGTATAACTGCATGTTTTAGTAAATAGTCAGTTCATCCTTTATAAAGCATTGTCCCAACATTAAGAGTCATTAGTAAACAGTTTATAAATACAGCTATAAATGCTTGTTCTTTATTTATAAGGCATATATAGTTGTCAGTGGTTCATAAGATCATTTAGAAAGTGTAAGTAAATGATTAATAAACTATTTAAATGTACATTTATAAATAATATTTAGACACATGATAATGTCTCAGTTTTAATAAATGCTTTATTAACATATTCCTGCTGTAATTCATGATTAAGTCAGGTAGTTATAAAATACGTAGCAGTTGCCAGCCATCTATTTGTGTGAGCTCATCTAAAGTGAGGACTATTTATACATTATAAAGCATTAATAAAGCAGATCTAAAGGCTCAGTTATCTTTCTAAAATAAAACAAATAAAAACAAACACAACACAACACAGAGGGATACAGAAGATGCAAAAAATGTACTGTACACTTGGAAAAAAAACTGTACACTTAAATTTTGTATCTAATGTTTTACAATGAAATTGAAGAGGTTTATTTTTCATTTTTTATCAAGTGTACAGTTTAATTTTTTTGTATCTTGAAAAAATATTTTGGGGTCCTGTAGCCCTCTGCATTGTGTTTGTTTAATGTCTCTGTTTGGGAGATAAATGACCCTTTAAATCTGCTTTATTAATGCTTTATAATGTATAAATAGTCCTCACTTTAGATGAGCTCACACAAATAGATGGCTGGCAACGGCTACGTATTTTATAACTACCTGACTTAATCATGAATTACAGCAGGAATATGTTAATAAAGCATTTATTAAAACTGAGACATTATCATGTGTCTAAATATTATTTATAAATGTACATTTAAATAGTTTATTAATCATTTACTTACACTTTCTAAATGATCTTATGAACCACTGACAACTCATAAATAACTGGTTTGTAAACAACGTAATAATTTAGAAATGATAAATTGATCATTAATAAAGTATGAAAATACAATTATCAAACATACATATATATATATATATGCTCAAGATCAAAACATTTATAGCTGTATTTATAAACTGCTTACCAATGACTATTAATGCTGGAACAATGCTTTATAGAGGATGAACTGACTATTTACTAATTCTTAACTAATAAATCATAGTACAGTTATTACAATTTAAGCTATCACTGATAATAGGTAAAAGGTGAAGGCTGTCATACTAAGGATGAACACCAGATGGAGGCATAAACTTAATCCTGATGAGCTACATGATCTGACTCTCTGTTTATCTGAATAAAATATAATACATATAATCAGTTGAAATGTTCTGTACTGTCAGTATACTTTTACATAATTATTTTTGAAGTGCCTGTAGAGCATTAAAATCATTTTTACAAATATTTAAAGGAAAAACCATTAAAACTTTTATGTTTCCTAAAATGTCTCACTGATAGGATAAGAAATTGCTTAAGTCTGACCCTTTACTGCTCAATTCAATTAAACATAATAAGAAACATAATTATACATAAAATAAGTTAATATGTATTTTATTGGTAATATAGTTTTATCTAATTGTTATAAGCACAAATGCTTATAGACAATTATATTTTTTAATGATTATGTATCATAAAATTGTTGGCAACAATTTACAATAAGGCCATTCAAATATTTGTAAAAAATAGTGATAGATCATAAACAGTGTTAGCAGCAATTTACATTGTTATCTCTGGTTAACATTAATTAATGCATTAACTAACATGAACTAAAAAGGAACATTATATTTTTAAATAATTTATTAATATTTTTAATGTTGGGTAATACTAACATTAAAAATATTAATGTACATGTTAATTCACAGTACAAGGGCTCGCAACATTTCAAAATCCCTGGTTTCAGATTTTGGTATCCCGAAAATGTATTTAACTAGCATTTATTAATATATTAATTATTAATCCCAGGAAACACATATACTGACATTACAAATGTATAGCCTGAATGAAGCTTTGGATAAAAGCGTCTGCTAAAATGCATAAATGTAACTAGCCCAAATAAAAAGAACACACACATAAACACACACACACACATACATATAAAATCAGATAGTTGTTTAAATGTCAATCAAATACTTTTTCAATACACAAATATCAAGGAAGGAAGTTTATTTCATTATTTACAGGGTATCTGCAGATTTTTTTTAAGGCAATTTATTACCCTTTTTAAGAGGTGCACAAGTCAAATCAACACCGTATGAGTGGGGGGTTGGCCAATATCTATGGTATCATATTAAGCCATAAAATGACATGATTTACAGTTCAGATAAAGGTTTTCACAAAAACAAAAATCTTAAAATGGCATTTCATTTAAACCATTTTTATGAAAAGGGATAAGTTAAACATAAATTATATTAATTTAAAATGTATAAATATTATGGTATTAAATGTTTAGATTTTTAGTAGACACATTAACTTCTTTCATTCAAATTCATTCTCTGCCACGAGGTGGCGCTTCAGGAGCGGCTTAATATAGCGGATTCCCTGGTAACAGCTGTACACAAAAGCAGCACTGTTCGTGCTCATAAACACTGTTTTATTAGGCATTATAGGCAAGATGAAATGAAAATGCTAACAACACATTTCTGAGGACAGTCAGTTCCCTTCAGAGATACAAACACATCTGCGCTGCGTTTCGACTTTGAAACGTGCAGCGCTCATATTTCTTGAATTACATAATTACCTTTTGAAGTTTAATCAGCCCTTTCACGATTGAAACTGAAAGATCTCTTGAAATTATAAATGAAGCCTTTTCTTAAACCATTTAATGTATTTACAACTTTTTACGGCCTTAAATTTAATACAACTAAATTAAGCAGTTTATAAGGATCTGCGGGAGTCCTATATTTAAGGTAGCCCGTCGGGCAGGACAGTGATACATACTGGTAGCCCGACTGGTAAACACAATAGCCCCAGGACGACGTGCTAGTTATTTTGCTAGAATTGCTGAATTTGCTGGAATTGAGAACCGCTGCTGTAACTATAGTTAATTAATATTGTTTTAAACATTAGTTCATTCAAAACTAACATACTTCGTACTAACAACATATTTTTACTGTATTTGTGTAAGTATTTTTTTATATTATTTTAGGTCATGGTACAGTAACAAAAGTACATTAACAATTTTGTTATGTATAATGTAGTAGTCAATTTAGAACATAATATTAACTAAGATTCATAAACGCTATACAAAACTATTGTTCATTTTAACTTATATAATGTTATAAGCTAAAACCTTATTGAAAACGGTTTGTTACAAAAGTTTACTATATTGTTCTGTGTGTGTGTGTGAGAGAGAGAGGATAGATAGAGACTAATGTTAATAAATGCTGTATAATTATTGTTCATGTTAATTAATATAGTTAATGCTAATAACTGAAACATTATTGAAAGTATAATGTTAAAAGCTAAAACCTTATTGAAAAGTTGTATATATTGTTATTTGTGTGTGTGTGTGTGTGTGTGTGTGTGTGTGTGTGAGAGAGAGAGAGAGAGAGAGAGAGAGAGGATAGATAGAGACTAACATTAATAAATGCTGTATAATTATTATTCATGTTAATTAATATAGTTAATGCTAATAACTGAAACCTTATTGAAAGGGTTACCAAAGTTGTATATTTTGTTGTGTGTGTGTGTGTGTGTGTGTGTCTTGATGGCTCGGATTAACCCTTTCATTGCTGTATCCATTAAATCCAAACTGCTAGAGGGTTACTGTAATGCATGTGCCCGCTGGCCAATGTTTTCCCGATGCCACCGGGGTGGCGTTTGCACTCGGCTTGGGCCCGCCATCGCTGCTTGCAGCTATATTTATAAATTGTTTTATGAAGCATGAGGTTAATGATAGCTCTAATGCACCTGCAGAACAGGTTCAATACTTTTTCCTAATGTATTTTGTTATAATACTTCATGTAAGGTTGCAATAATTTTATTTTTTTTGTATTCATTGATAATAGTTGGGTAAATGTATACTGGGATGATTTGGGTAGGTAAACATTTTATTGCCAGTATAAAGGCTGATAATAGCTGAATAAAAACAAAATAATAATGATGAATTAATAATAAGGATTATGCCTCATACCTGGCAGAGGTGTGAAATATTTTGTTTCCTTAAACTAGTTTGTCATGCATTTCTTAATTTCAACATATTTACAGGTAAATCCTGGTATTTTAAATTTGCAATTAATCGTGGCTAATGACAGTTCAGGACTGTAATTAATGCGATTAATTTTTTTTAATCGACTACAAGCACAAATATATATATATATTATATATATATATATATATATATAATTATATATATATATATATATATACAGTGTTTCCCACACATAGACTTTACCTGGGCGGGCAGCCCTGGTATATTTCCGGCCTCCCAAGTATATTAGGTGACACATTTTTGTTTTTATTACTATTATTATCCTCTCACACTTTTTTTTAACCGCCCGAGAAAATTAAACCATCCGCGACCGATAAACTAGTGGAAAATCTCGCCCTACGCATTTGTACTGCTCGTTCTGTGTGCATGAGAACTGTTGACACTCCCACATACAATCTCCAGTGTTTCCCATACGTTGATATATTTGTGGCGGGCTGCCTTAACCGCCATCAGCTCCTGCATGATGAGCGCGACTTTAGCACTATATTTAGCAACTTTCAGATCCCTTTGACATCTTTTTTTCCATAACAGCTACAACCCTAGCGATTTTTTTTTAAATTATGTCGCCAGCACTGACCCGGGCCGTGAACGCGAGATCTGACTTTCCCGTCGCAGTGTCGCCTCTCTCTGCATCTGCTCTGAGCAGTGAGTGGCAGAGAAGCAACACATTCAATTAGCCATAATGCAGCCGACTCTTCAATAAATAATTTATAAAAACAACGTTTCCAAGCACCTGTCACTTACTGACTGTTTGGACTTTTAAATATGAACATAGTTCATCTGTTAATGTGCTCAGTTTGTCACTAAAACGCAGGCAGTGCACTGAATGACACAAAACAGTAGCCAAAACCACCGCACATAGTCACTTTTTAGTGTAAGTTAGATGTATATTGATTTTATCAGACGATGTCGCGATTATAAATCAGAATTTAAGGAATATAGTAAGAGTGTTTCCTGGTTAACATGTTGTATTGATGGGTCGTTTTTACTATTTATACTTTTATGTATGACTACAGAAAATATAATGTGAACAGCTTTATTGGGCATTCAGTTGTATTACAGTATGTGACAGTTAATAGAGTAGAACAGATCTGAATTGCCAAAACTCACCAGTAGCAAACCTGACGCAATGGCATCATAGATATGCAAATTATTATGTGACGTCACCTGCCGCCACAAGTCTCACAAAATCCTGTGGGAAACACTGATATGCATGCATATTTATATATTATATATATATATATATTAGGGCTGGGCAAGTTAAAGTGAAAAGTTAAAGTGCTCTAAATTCATGCTCTGCAATTAACCCATCCAAAGTGCACACACACACAGCAGTGAACACACACACACACACACACACACACACACCGTGAACACACACCCGAAGCAGTGGGCAGCCATTTATGCTGTGGCACCCGAGGAGCAGTTGGGGTTTCGGTGGCTTGATTAAGTGCACCTCAGTCATGGTATTGAAGGTGGAGAGTGCGCTATACATTAACTCCCCCCACCGTCAATTCCTGCCGGTACGAAATTCGAACCTTTGGGTTACGAGTCCGACTCTCTAACCATTAGGTCACGACTTCCCCCAAACGTGTTATTATCACATTAATACATCAATTAATTAACAATTATTTTATCGCGAATTAACACGGTTTATTGTTATTATTATTATTAGGGGTTCAAGCATGTAGTGCTGAAAACCTATTGTTTTTGTTAGGATTTTATTTATTTTTTCACGGTAAAACTGATCGTACATCCCAAACAATAAGGCCTAGAGAGCTGAAACTTGGTGAGATCGTAGTAGTATTGCTTGCTAATAAGATTCAAATGCTCACCCCAATCAGCTTAACAGTTGCACTACAGTGCAAAAAAATACAAATTCTGACATTTTTGACCATAGTTCGTACACCATTTGTCAAACGTTTTTAGTTGACTCAAAAACTTTACATCATTGTGATTCTTTGGTCAGCACGAACAAAAGTGTCTGTTTTCAGCAAAATTTTGTTATATCCGAAACCTACTTTTGCAACCTTTTCCTGGGTTTTTTGCCTGATCAGAACCAAACCACTGTAGAAATATTCTCTGGACGCTGAATATAAATAAGTATTTGAAAAAAGTTGAAACTTCGATTTTCATATGAAACAGTGCGCAAGAAAACTTGTATGCTAATGTTAGCCAATAGCTAATTGTAGTCTAACTCTTGAAAGGAATGAGATATATTCACTAAACTCGGTACACATGTGTACGAGCTCAATCTTTGGTCCAAAAAAAAAAACGTGCATCTTGGTGGCGCTATAAGACTGACAAAAAGCTATAACTAGGCAACCGTTGGTCCGATCGGCTTGCAAATTGGTATGCAGTGTCTTTGTTCAATGTGCCATAAGGATCTATTAGTACATTGGTTTATCTAAAAAAACATGGCTGCCATCGGCCAAGTAAGTTTGAACACCTATTTGACAAGGTTAATTGAGGTCGATTGGAAAAAAACTCAGTCGGCATGTTCGACTCATGGCCTTAAAGGTCTGTAATAATTTTAAAAGAAATTGGCCACTAGCTGGCGCTAATAAGTTTTTTGGCTCTGTAATCACGTGGTGTTTCACACATCCAAATAATATGCATATAATTTGATAGATCTCGTCATCGCTGTCAATCAAATAATTAATTAAATGTTCTCAATTATGTTAAAAACCTACTTTTGCAAACAAGTCCTAGGTTTTTCGCTCAATCTTGATCAAATCGCTGCAGCACAATTCTCTGGACTGTCTAGATTAATAATTATCAACAAAAAAAATTATTCTGTCCTTTGGTTGGCTATAACAGGGTAATTTAGAAAAGGGGCATGGCTACATACACCCAAAAGCCTATAAAACCTAAATGAAAACTCAAACTTTGTGAAAACATGTGTCAGATGACTCTTAACAAGCATGCAAAGTTTCATGGAGATTGAACCATAAGTGTTAAAAAGGCCTCAAAAACACAGTATTTCAATAGTAAGTGACCTCAAATTCAAGATACATGATTTTTTTTTTATTCGTCACATACATAATTATACAGAATATAACCAGCAGTGAAATGTAAGTCAGGTCTGCTCCATGGACAGTGCAATTATATGTAACACAAAAACAAGATAATATACATAAATATTGGTATAAAAAAAACCAAAAACCATGAAGTAAAAAATAAGAGTTAAAAAAACTAATATATATAAGATAAAATGTGCATTAAAATAATGTACAGGAGATAATATTGTAGACTTAATAAATAATAATATAAGCAGGGATGTGCAAGAGGAATGTGCAAACAGGTTGTACAGGGTATATACATAGCAGCAATTCGGATGGTGGAGAATAATGAATATCTTACTGATTATTAAATGGAGTCATGCTGATGTTATGAGACCGAGTTTGAGTTTAGGAGCCTGATGACCTGGGGGAAGAAGCTCCTCCTAAGTTTCTCCATTTTTGCCATCATGCTCCGGAAGTGCTTGCCAAAGGGCAGTAAAATGAAGAGACGGTTGCCAGGATAATTTGAGTTCTTGATGATTTTAGCAGCTCATCTTTGGCAGTGTTTAAGGTAGATGTCCTGCAGAGAGGGGAGAGAAGCCCCCGAGATGCGCTCAGCTAAGCGCACAACTCTCTGCAGGGCTTTGCAGTCTTGGTTGGATCCGTTTTCATACCACACTGAGATGCACTGAGTCAATACACTTTCTATGGTCCCTGAATAGAAAGTTTTCAGTATTGCTGGTGAAACCCTGAATTTCCTCAGCTTTCGCTGATGGTACAGTCTTTGCCTGGCTTTCTTAACCTGAGTCTGAATGTGTGTAGTCCAAGTTAGGTCCTCGGAGATGTTTACACCGAGGTACTTGAAGCTGCTCACCCTCTCCACAGGGGTACCACTGATCATAAGAGAACTGTAGGGCCGTTGCTGTCTCTTCCTGAAGTCCACGATCAGCTCTTTAGTTTTGCTCACATTCAGAGAGAGACAGTTGTCCTGGCACCATGATGTAAGTCTCTCTACCTCATCCAAGTATGCTGTCTCATCATTGTTGGAAATGAGGCCCGGAACCACAGTATCATCAGCAAATTTGATAATAGAATTGCAGCTGTGAGAGGACACACAGTCGTCTGTAGACAGAGTAGAGCAGGGGACTCAGGACACAACCCTGTGGGGCTCCTACATTCAGGGTGATGGAGTTTGAGGTGAACTGGCCTACCTTCACCAGGAATTTTTGAATCCAATCACAGAGTGAAGAGTTTAGGCTGAGGTCTGCGAGTTTAAAAGCTAGCTTAAAGGGGACTATATTGTTGGAAGCTGAGCTATAGTCAATGAATAGCAGCCTTACATAGTTACCATTTTTGCTGCCAATGTGTGTGAAGGAAGAGTGCAGGACATGAGAGATGACAACATCAGTCAATCTATTTGGGCAAAGAGGGTCCAAAGTAACAGGCATGGAGGAGCAAATGTGGTTCTTTACAAGTCTCTCAAAAACTTTCATGACTATTGATGTGAGGGCAACTGATGTGAGGGCAAAGGATTTATTGTTCTTAGGCACAGGGATGATGACAGATTTTTTAAAGGAGGTGGGAACCACAAGGCAAGGCAGGTTTACTTATAGCACATTTCATACACCGTGGTAATTCAAAGTGCTTTACATAAAAGGAAGTGAAATAGACATTAAAAATAATAAAAACAAGGAAAAAAACAACAACAATAAAAACAAAATTATATAAAAATGTAATTTAAATGAATTTAAAACAGTTAAGAATATAAAATTATTTTACATGCAATCAGTTCGGACATAGCACAGTGTTCATTCAACAAAAGCACAGCTGTGTGAACCCTTGGTATGTCTAACTGACTCTATCCTACTGAACTGACTGGTCTGTTAGGTTTATAGTCAGTGAGCATGTCTGAAATGTATTTAGGTCCTAAGCCATTAAGTGATTTATAAACGAGTAAAAGTACTTTAAAATCAATCCTAATTGTAACTGCAAGCCAGTGTAAGTGTAGCGGTGTGTTTTCTGCGTTGTGCATAAATCATGGACAAACTACAGGAATTCTGGTCTTCATGTCCTCGTTTATTCTGAATAACACAAAAGAATATATATGAGGACTCGTGCAGCATATAAACCAGTGTGCAGCAGCAATGCATGACGCGCTGTGACGTCTCATGCAGACTGGGACAATATACTTTCACAAAAACTCATTTTGGGAACATATAACAAAGCATGTACCTGAATAACACAAAATAATATATATGAGGACTCGTGCAGCAAATAAACCAGCGTGCAGCAGCAATGCACGACGCTGAGAAAGAGAAAATTACATATAACAAAAAAATAAATAAATTATCAGCAAAATATCTGAGTGTGCATCACAGAGGGGCTTTAAATCACAATCATATCATGTAGATTCATCTTGTAACATGATATACAGCCCTAATTGAATATCTGTAAAAACTTCCGCTGTGACGTCTCATGCAGACTGGGAAGAAGCAAAGTGCGCCAACCCCCCAAGTCAGCATGACGGCAGGAACCCCAAATATGGTCATGGCAAGTGAAATCACAAAATAATTGTTTGTAAATACACACATGCTACATTCCCCCCTGCTGACTTCCACTTGCACATGACAAAACAAAACAAAAAAGTTCAGTATAAAACAACAAAATGCTACAAAGTACCCCAAGAAAAAAAAACAACCATGTACATGTAACCAAATTTGAAAGAACAATAAAAACAAATAAAGGGAGAAATAATCTGTACCATAGTACCAAAAGATAATGCTATATGTCACATGAAACACTAAATACTCCAGTCGTAAGACCATTCTTTTCAGAATTAGAAATGTAAGAGGGTTGAAAATCCTCCAAACACCCACAGGAATAACATGCCTGTTACACATTACATACACGTAGTGATCATTTTTGCATAGCATTTATAAGATTGTATCCACTTTTGGATCATCCTTAAATACTCTTCCTCTCAAGGTACCATAATCACAGACATCTGAAATGTATCACAAAATGTAATCCTCAAAGCGAATAATCTTGATACACAGAACCACAGCGTATAAAAAAAAAACTTTTACAACCCAGACAAAACTTTCTGATGCATATTCTGAATCAGTCTAATGACTGGTTTAACCACCGTCAGTGACCCACCCTGACCGGAAGGTGCTCTGGAACATTGCTGTACATGGTCAGTGGCTAAAGCATCAGTATTTACACCTTCATCAGCCTGAACAATGGTCTTGTCATCGTCAGGTTCGTATGTCAAAGACCTGCAGTCAATTTCAATTGTCTGTCTACTGTTGTCTGTATCATGTGGTACAGTCAGGGAAGTAGGCTGGTCATCTACACTTAACTGGACAGAATCAGATTCAGAGGGGCCAGCATCTTGGGAAACTGGGAGCTCAGACACCCATGTCACAGTTCTATCGTTCAGTTCATTGACAGGTAAACTCAGCTCTACGTTTTCATTCTCAGACAGGCTTGACCTGCTTGGTGACATTCTCACAAGTTTCAACATCTGACACTTCGTTTCGCAGAGGCAGGAAGTTCACTGGCATAATGAGATTTCTATGAACAACTTTCTCAGTACCAGTCGCAGTGTTTCTGATTCTGAAAGTATGAACTTCACTGTTCATTTCTGTCACAATGTAGATACGACTCTCCCATCTATCAGCAGTTTTTCTCTTGCCACGCTCTCTTTTATTAGCCAGGAGTACTCTGTCACCAACGTTCACTGGAGCACCTTTGATCTTCTTATTGTAGAGGTTTGCTTGCCTCTGCTGTTGTTTTGAAGCAGAGCATTGGGCCAGTTTCATAGCCTGTGTAAGATCTTCTCTGAAAGACTGCACATATTGGTTATAGTCAACCACCTGGTCATCAAGCAGCGCAGAGTCAAACATCATGTCGATGGGCAATCTATGAGTTCTTCCAAACATCAGCTGGAATGGAGGAAAACTGGTTGTCTCATGAATTGTCGCATTATAACAGAAGGTGAGAGACTTCAACATCTGAGGCCATCTGTGCTTGGCTTTAGGTGGTAAAGCACGAATCATGTTGCCCAGTGAGCGGTTAAATCTTTCCCCAGCTCCGTTACCCATAGGGTGGTAAGGAGTTGTATGGGATTTTTGAACACCAGCAAGCTGAAGCATCTCAGAAATTAGACTGCTTTCAAAACAGGCTCCTTGATCTGAATGTACTCGCTCTGGAAAGCCGTAGATGCAGAAAAAGTTGTCCCACAACTGCTTTGCAACCGCTTTCGCTGATTGGTTAGGACAGAAGTAAGCCTGTGCCAGCTTGGTAAAATGGTCTGTCACGACCAAAACATCTAGAGACTTATTAGATGAGTCTTCGGCAGACCAAAAATCTACACAAACCAGCTCAAGAGGTCTTGATGTCCTGATACTCTCAAGCGGAGCTCTTGCGTCAGGCTCTGGTGACTTACTGACAACACATCTTCTGCAGCATCGAACATAGTCTTTCACCTCTTTTTCCATCCCTTGCCAGTAGAACCGACGTCTGGCGAGGTAAAGCGTCCTGTGTTGACCCTGGTGTCCAGCTTCATCATGTACTCCCTTAAGCACTTTATCTCGAAGGGCAGATTGTTATTGTGCACAATAAATTGAAAAGTCTTATTCTTTGTGATGACATCCTTGGAGACACGGTATAATAAACCTACCCTCACTGATAGTTTGTTCCAGTGTCTCAGCAACTGAAGCACACTAGGTGATTCCTTGCTCCGCTCCCTCCTAGATGGCCTACGCTTGCGCTCCACAAAATGAAACACTCTACTCAGAACAGGATCAGCATGTTGTAATTCCATCAGCTCCTGTGTTGACAGTACTGTATGATCCAATAGTTGAGATGGAATTATTGACTCAATTAGTTGTGGCAGCAGGTAAGTATATGGTTGAACATGCTTTCCCTGTTGGCTACTGCTGTTCAAAATGGCAGAAACATCCTCCTGGGAGACAAAATATTTCTTAGAGAAAACAACATGATTCACCTCAATATCCGAACAGGGCTTGTCTTGTGCTTGTTTCTCGAAAAGGTGATATGACCAGCGGAACACGTCTTGAACATTCTCTGGATTCACCACTCGAGACTCTTCCAAAAGAGCACCATAGGGCACTCTGGTAAGTCGGTGGAACATACTGGGTTGCACAAATGGTTCACGGCTAAGAGCATCTGCAACTACATTCTTAGGCCCAGGAATGTATTTAATGTCAAAATTATATGGAGCCAGCTTTGCGACCCATCTTTGTTCGCACGCATCCAACTTGGGCTTCGTAAGAATGTAGGTCAGTGGGTTGTTGTCCGTCCACACAGAGAACTGCTGACCCCTGAGCCAGTGACTAAATTTCTCACAGACTGCCCATTTGAGGGCAAAAAACTCCAACCTATGTGCTGGATATTTTGATTGGGCATAATTTAGTGACTTGCTAGCAAAGGCTATGGGGCGGACGACTTCTTCTCCCTCGGCTACCTGAGAAAGCACCGCCCCAAGTCTATTACTAGAAGCGCCAATAGACAGTAGAAAGGGTTTATCAAAATTTGGGTGAGCCAAAACAACCCTTCCCAGCAAAGCTTGTTTCAGGGCATTAAATGCATCTCTACATTCCTGTGTCCAGTCCAAAGATGTAAGCGTCCTGCCTGCCATTGTACGTTTCTGGCCTTTGGCACGCCTCGGTTTCCTCATGCCTGATGTTAATGCAAAGAGGGGTCTACCAATGCGAGAACAGCCTTCAATATATTGCTGGTAGAAAACCACCATCCCCAAGAATGATCTTAATTTTGTCTGTGATGGAATATCAGAGCCATCTTCCATAAGATCCTGTTCTGTAATGTCATCAATAGCTCTCACCTTGTCAGGGTCTGTAGCTACACCCTCACTACTCACGATGTGTCCAAGAAACTTGACGGAAGGTTTCATGAAATGACACTTCTTTTGGGACAATTTCAAATTGTGAGCCTTAAGTTTCTGGAAAACCATCTCTAATCGTTCTAAAGCAAGCTGTTCATCAGGGGCAAAAATGAGGATATCATCGAGATAACACAGCATGCTCATGAAGTTCTGATCACCAAATATGTTCATCATCATCCTCATGAACGTTGCAGGGCTATTGCATAGCCCCTGGGGAAGCCTGTTATACTCGTAGAGACCAAATGGTGTAGTAAAAGCTGTGAATCTCTTGTCATCCTCATGCACCTCCACATTATAATAACCTGATGTTAAGTCCATTGTGGAGAAGAATGCATTCCCACCCAACGCTGCAAACGCATCCGCTTGGTGCGGAAGAGGATGTGCGTCTTTAACGGTGCGCGCATTTAGCCAGCGGAAGTCTGTGCACAGCCTCAGATCGCCATTCCTCTTCCAGACCAGCACCAGAGGTGACGCATAATCACTCGCTGACTTTCTGATTATGTTGCGCTCTTCAATTTCATCCAGGGCCTCACGCAGTTTCTCATAGTGTGATGGTGATAATCTTCTGTAGGGGAATCTGAAGGGTTTAGTATCACTTAGGCAGATTCTATGAACAAAGCCTTTTGCCTTGCCACAATCAAGTCCATGACGTGAAAATATTGACTCATATTTAACCAACAGTTCAACCAACTTCCCTCTCCAGTAAGGTGTCAAATAGTTTGAGTCAATGTCGACGTCCTGGAGACCCAGGCTAGACAGTGCTGAGCTAGTAAGACCATGTGGCATGCAGTGTTGTCTCTCCATTTCGCACAGTTCACTGCTGCGATTTGCCAGTTTTTCAGTGTTCGCTACATTACACTGCAGAGCTTTCACTTGTTGATTTGACGTGTCAAGACAGTCAACATCAAAGTCTTCAAGTGCCATGCAGGTGTAAACATCAGCTAGCTTGCAGTTGCATCTTAGACAGATAGGCTTGCTCGATGGGTTAATAACTTTAACTGGAGTACTGCCATCGCACCATAAAGACACTACTATCCTGCCCACCAACACATTTCTTGGTGCAGTGCGTGCTGTGCTCCACAATGACTGTACTGCCTGCAGAAAGGGTTTTGTCGCTGAACAACTTTCCCCACACTATATGTTCTTTCATGGGCTCCAAAGTGACAGCATGCTTCAGTTTTACAGTACCCACTTTTGTAGGGGGGTCTGTTCCTTTGCATGACTCAACATTGCTCAAGAGTTGCATCAAAGCACTTGTATCAGGATCATTGCCTCGCGAGTCAAATACCTTTCCCCAGAAATCACTGGATACTTTCATTTCATGAATTATGCGTTTTATGACATTGTTCCCCAAAATTAGGTCAGCATTTTGCCCATCAACAATTAAGGCAGGTACAGAGAAGGAGCAGTTGAATACTTTCATCTGAACGTCACATACTCCCTGTGGGGTTGTTCTTTGACCACCACAGCCAATTAGTGTGAGCATTGTTGGACCTACGTCCACAGAGGAAAGTACTCTTGCTTCAATGAGTTTGTCCAGGGCTTGACAACTAATAGTACAGGCCATAGACCCACTGTCAAGCATTCCTCGAAGCAAAACACCATCCTGTATCAAGACATCAGTAAAGAACAAGTCATCTTTGGTGTTCAGTCTTTGCACATTTTGAAAAATCACTTTTGTCTTGTCATCAACATTACTGCAAAAGTCAGAATAAACAGATTCCAAGTCAATATCGTCACTGTTAGGGGACATTACACATGGCCCTCCACTAGTCCCCTCCTTGTGTGGGCCATCTAGTTTACCGGCTGACTAGAATAGTTAGGACTATTCTGTTGAACTTGTGGTTTGTTGGCAGTCCCCACAGAGCAAGCGGATGCTCTATGGCCAGAGGCATGACAGTTAAAGCACAGACGGTTTATTCGACAGTGTGAAAAAGTGTCATGACTTGCATCACCACATAATTCACATGCTGCATTTTGCTTAGGCACAGCACTTCTTTGTTCTGAGGTCTGAACACTTTTGCTGTCTGCTGACAAGATCCTTGATCCAAAACTCGTTCCAAAAGACTGATGACTCGACTCAAAGACTGATCTGGAGTAGACTGCTCAGTCACTTGGGGTGGAGGCACCCCAGCAGCAGCTGTCTCTAAACCATGACTGTGAGCACCCAAAATGACTGTTGTCTGAGCATGACATGCAATGCCACTCACATATGCATTAGACTTGCGTTGTTGAAACTTATCCTCCCTTTGATACTCATCCAGTCTAACCTGCACATCAGCTGCAGTCCATTCATGCAGCGGCTTACACTTGAATATAAGAGACAGCTCTGGATCGGGACAGTTCCTGATGAATATTACAGTAACTTCACGAAAGGGGTCATCAAGAGTTTTACCCTGTCTCTTTAGTCCTTCAGCAGCAATGTCAATAGCATTGTGCAGCCTAATCCAGTAGTCGAATGGTTTCTCTTTTTGCAAAGGCAAGGTGGCGTAAAAATCTGCCAAAGGCATGCACGAGTACATAGTGTCACTACAATGTTGTTTGAGCAAGTCAAAAACTGGCTTTGGACCCTTATTGAGGTCGATCAATGGGTTACTTCTCAGTCCAACTTTCACCACATCACGTGCTCTGCCCTGTAACTTAGTCAATACTTCATCAACTTGCTATTTCAGCGGCACTTCACGTTTTCTCAAGTAAACTTTTACTGTTTCCACCCACTTATCAACAGAAATCTTCTCCTCCCCATCACCTCTGAAATATGGAGGTTCATTAACATTATGCTTAACAATCAAGCTAACTTTTGACAGTTCACTCATACTGAAAGTTGAGTCACTTTGTTTGTTTTGGCCAAAAACCCCAGATTCAAGACAGTTAACAATGTTCTGGCCAATGCTAGCGCCTATCTGTTTCACAATGTTATTAATTAGGTTCACGGGCACAGAGTTTAAATCAGAAAATTGCACAGAATCATCAGAGACTGCACAAGACTGAGACACAGTAGGTGTCTGCACATCAACACTTCTTGTGTGTATAGTGGCTGAGAAAAGTGGACCAATTTGATCAGCTCCAGTGTATGGGCAAACCTCAGTACCCCTCTCCCTCGTCCCACACTGTTATGACTATTAGAACCCTCCATATCAGAATCAGCTATTTAATTCACAATATTTCCTGTAATTGCCTTTGTCGATTTTTTTATAAAAAAAAAAAAAAAGATTTTTTCAGAATTTAAGTACTCGACACTCTAAAATAACCCAAAATACTTCTTAAAGTCTTTTGAAGAATTAATTAAATTCAAGACAAAAAAATATTTCAGTCCACTAAATGTACCATAAGTTTTCATGAATATCTCAGTTCACAGTTCATTTTCTAAAATGGCGAACCTCTCATCCACTCAGTCAAGTTGCAGCAGTGCACTCATTGGCCTATCACCCCAGTCACGCCTCCACTCTCGTGTTGCATCAGTCCCATGAAGAGTGAAGTTACGGTCGCGGCACCATTTGTAGCGGTGTGTTTTCTGCGTTGTGTATAAATCATGGACAAACTACAGGAATTCTGGTCTTCATGTCCTCGTTTATTCTGAATAACACAAAAGAATATATATGAGGACTCGTGCAGCATATAAACCAGCGTGCAGCAGCAATGCACAATGCTGAGAAAGAGAGAAAATTACATATAACAAAAAAATTAATAAATGATCAGCTAAATATCTGAGTGTGCATCACTCAGGGCTTTAAATCACAATCATATAATGTAGATTCATCTTGTAACATGATATACAGCCCTAATTGAATATCTGCAAAAACTTGTGCGACCTACCGCTGTGACGTCTCATGCAGACTGGGAAGAAGCAAAGTGCGCCAACCCCCCAAGTCAGCATGGTGGCAGGAACCCTAAATATGGTCATGACAAGTGAAATCACAAAATAATTGTTTGTAAATACACACATGCTACATAAGGACCGGTGTGATACGCTCAGATTTTCTGGTTCTAGTCAGTATCCTGGCAGCAGCGTTCTGGATGATCTGCAGCTGTCTAACGGTCTTCTTTGGAAGGCCAGTGAGGAGACCATTACAATAATCAACCCTACTGGTAATAAAGGCATGAACAAGTTGTTTTTAAAATCTTGACTGCAAACAAAACTTTTGATTTTTGATTTTCCGGAGCCTTGGGCAGCCATGATGGATCAGTGGGACATGGCGGGTCCGGGGTTTCGGTGAGCAATGGCGGGTAGTTTCCCCCCAAAATTTTCTTGGAGAAATCCACAACCTCAGGGGGGGCGCTCTAGAGGCACGAACATCAGGGGGCGTTCTGGAGGTGCTGAGTCTCGGGGGCGCTCAGGAAGCGTTGAACTGGAAGGAACCAGCGGAGACGAAGGTGAGCTGGGCGGGGCCAGCGGAGATGAAGGTGAGCTGGACGGGGCCAGCAGAGACGAAGGAGAGCTGGATGGGACCAACTCTAGGGGGCGCTCGGGAGAGCCGGACGGGACCAACTCTAGGGGGCGCTCGGGAGCCGGGCGGAACCAGCAGGCGCTCTGGGGAGCCGGCCGGAACCAGCAGGCGCTCTGGGGAGCCGGCCGGAACCAGCAGGCGCTCTGGGGCGGACTCTGCGAGCTCCTGGAACGGAGCGGGCCCTGGAGCGGACTCTGCGAGCTCCTGGAACGGAGCGGGCCCTGGAGCGGACTCTGCGAGCTCCTGGAACGGAGCGGGCCCTGGAGCGGACCCTGCGAGCTCCTGGAACGGAGCGGGCTCTGGAGCGGAGTCTGTGAGCTCCTGGAACGGAGTGGGCTCTGGAGCGGACTCTGTAACAGTCAATGCTGCGGCCCTGGGGATGCCAGCTGCTCGCACCGACACGAGTGGTGGATCCAACACACTAGCCATCAGTCCTGGCCAAAGAGGTGCATCCGCAGGCGTGGTGGCCATCTTAGCCGGGGACTCAGTCGTGGCCGGCCTGACGAGAACAGACCCTGGCTTGGCAGGCATGACATGAGCAGACTGTGGTTCCGCAGGCCTGTTTTGAGGCTCTGGCAGATCAGCGGAGGCGTGATGAGACTCTGGCAGATCAGCGGAGGCGTGATGAGACTCTGGCAGATCAGCGGAGGCGTGATGAGACTCTGGCAGATCAGCGGAGGCGTGATGAGACTCTGGCAGATCAGCTGAGGCGTGATGAGACTCTGGCAGATCAGCTGAGGCGTGATGAGACTCTGGCAGATCAGCTGAGGCGTGATGAGACTCTGGCAGATCAGCTGAGGCGTGATGCGAAACTCAGGATCGGCGGCCCTGATGGGACTAGACTCAGAAGCGGCGGCCATTTTGTGGAACATTTCTGGGCTGGTAGCCATTTTATGAAAAGTCATTGGGATGATAGCCATTTTGCAAAGAGTCTCCGGGTTTGTGGCCATTTTGTGACAGGGCTCGGGAGTGGAGGTTACTACGGGAGAATTGTTCTCCTCCTCCGCAATTCCCACGGTAAAAGGAGAGCCACTCGGCTGTAATGCTATGTCACTATAATTTTCCAATGTCCAGTTAGAATCATGCAGCGGCATAATTGAACTGAGAGGTTCAGATAAGCCCCCTCGAAAAAATATCATCAAGCATATTTCATCTAAATGAGTCAGGTGTGCCAGTTCAAGAAAATCCACAACATAGTCCTCAATGGAATGTGTACCTTGGCGGATAAACATCATGTTCACTGCTGGATCCATTTTTGGCGAAGTCTTCTGTCATGAACTGCTCCAAGACACGAAGGTAGAGGATCCAAATGCAGTGTATTTAATGAAGGGGAATCCACACACAGAGTCCAAAACATGCAAAGGTCACAACTGGGGAAGCAACATGAAACAAAACTTAGAATTGCAGCACTGACCCATACAAGACTTTGCAAAGAATGACAAACTTAACCAGACTTTTATAGGGTGAGCAGACACAGGCACGTTGCCACACACAGTAAATGAGACACAGGTGCAAACAGTGAGTGCTAATGAATCCGGGCAAAGGATTATGGGAAACAAAGTATTTGATGGTGTGATAGAAGTCTGGGATGGAGTGCCCTCTAGCGAAGCTCAAGCTAGAGATCGTGACAGTTATCAAGTGAAAGTAATTTATCAGATAGCCTCATTTACACCAATTTTTACACCACTGACCTACAGTCCTGTGATACTCCTCTTCTGCGGATATGTGCCCAGGAAGAAAATTATCAGAATGAGTATGAGAAGGATGCACATTTTCCTTAAAATCTGCATACAGTGGCCTTATAATGTACTCTGCTTCTATGATGTTTTAAAGTGCATTTTTCTTATTTTGAAAATTATCTTCCAATGGAGTAAGAAATTAAAAATATTCTTCTTTACGTTTGCATTACGATTATGTTTCTTACCCTATGGCGGACAATTTTACTTGTTGTTACAAACATTCATATTTTGAATATATGTACTACTTTTAGTCAGCTCAAAATCATTCAAAATGTGTGGAGAAAAAAAGAATAAAAACATGAAAAAAAATCCGGCTATCTAGGATAATACATTTCTTCTGCACACATGTAGTGATCAGCACACAGTAGCAGTTGGTTGGGTTGCAGTGAACCTCTCTGGGGTTTTTATGTGGCTGTTTGAAAAAGCTGATACTCGGTGATATATTGCTTTAGATAATGACAAATGGTAGTACTAAAATCTTCCATAGGTTATGTGTGGCTGCCAGCAACCACAGTGAAGGGCTTTAATCTCACTTTCAAAAGCTCAACAGTCATTTTAATTCAGGCATCTGACTGGACTCATTTTTGACACTATTTCCACATGATGCTGGTGAAGGTGCAGTCATGGAACACATTGTAAAAGGGATGCATTGATGTGGTGTAATTTGGTGTAATAAGCAGTAGTGAATGAGTTCGGCCCCACCGTTATTGAGAATAATCCATCAGAGTGATCTGATGAGTACTGATAAATGATTAACCTAGGGCTACATGATAAGCAGCCTATTAAATGTCTCAGATATGTGATCCATGAAGGGCGATATTACATACTGTTGCCTGGATCAACCCTCATATGTCAAGACAAACATCATTACAGTGACGGAGTGCTATTATAGAAGGAGTTAAGAGGTAAAAACAGTGACCCTTTTTATTGGAATTCAGTTTGAAATTGGTATGAGATCTGGGTTGTGGAGGGCTACAGACAATTTTAAGCAATTGTGTTGAAATTAGAGATTTTACACATCCAGATCTTTTACACACCCAGCATATTAGTTTCCTTTCTTCATCATTAATAAATATAGTTGATTTGATCTCATGCTGAATTAAATGGTAAAATGATATCTTTATGTTTCATTCATCAGCAATTCATGCTCAGACACAAGCAAACTACCAGCCACAGTGAAAAAGAAAAAAAAAATCATATAGACTAAATCAACCCCACCATCATCTCCCAATTTAAAAATGTAAAATACATACTGAATCTTGTTGTAAATCCTAAAACATATGCAATTTGATCAAGCCGGGATTAAAAGAGCTATTGTGCTTGTCAATTACGTGACAGTTCTGATGTATAATATTGACTGTTGCATATTAATACCCCATGTCCTATTGGTCCATCAGCTCATTGTTTGTAATGTAAATGATGTGGCCGATGTGCTGGCGACTAATGGATTAAATTACAATTAATCAGTTGCTCCCTCATTCCGATCAAATGTCTCCTTAGTGCAAGCTCTTCTCAGAGGTATTAGGAGAAATAAACACTTTGAAGTCAGGTAATATCATCCTATCTCTTACATATGAATATATACTACCAATGGTTGAATGAATCAAGTGTTGTGATCCCTAGTACAGTAGTTGGGAACCTCTAATTTAAGCGATAATTAACATTGAATAAATATCCATGTTTTATATAAAACAAAATATAAAAAACAAGGTGTTTATTATATATATTTAGCATAATATATATATATATAAATATATATATATATTTATTTAGTCATTTAGCACAAATCATTAAACAAAAGAGCAACAAACATGCAAGTGCTATTACAAGTCCTGGTTAGCAATACACGTAGGAAGGTATGTTTTTTTTTTTTTAAGAAAACTAGTATATAGAAAAATTAACCTTAGTGTTAGTTTTACAAGAAAAGCTAGCAGTTACAGAATAATTATGCAATTGATAGAGGGTCAAATGTTTCAAATCTTTTTTAATTAAAAAGAAGACCGATTAGATACAATTTTATTAGAATAGAGTGCTAGAGTTAGAGGGTCAAATAAAGATGGAAGAGATGTGTTTTTTTGTAGCCGTTTCTTGAAGATGGGTAAGGATTCAGCTGCTCGGACTGAGTTAGGCAGGTCATTCCACCAGATGGGAACAGTTAATGAAAAAGTCTGTGAAAGTGATTTTGTGCCTCTTTGGGATGGTACAATAATGTGTCGTTCACTTGCAGAATGCAAGCTTCTAGAGGGCATATACGTCTGAAGTAATGAATTTAGGTAAAGGGGTGCAGAGCCAGAGGTGGTTCTGTAGGCAAACATTAATGCCTTGAATTTAATGCGAGCAGCTATTGGTAGCCAGTGCAAATTGATGAACAGACGTGTGACGTGCATTCTTTTCAGCTCATTAAAGATTAATCTATAATATATATATATATATATATATATATATATATATATGAAGAGCTCTTTTCCAAAACGCGATAAATGCCAAATTTAAAAAAAATGAGTTCGTCATGCCATTTTGCTGTGTACTGAACCTATTCACTGCTCCATCAATGTTTCATGCCGAATCGTTATATTTCCTTGTTTAAAATGTACTGCAAGATGCAGTTCTTTTCCAAACCGCTATAAGCGCCGAACCTGTTTTTAGCCTAAACGCGATATATCCTCATATGACCGGACAAAGAAAATCACAAAAAAACAACAAAAAAAGAAGGTTCGTCACTCAGGTGGCGCGTTAATACCCACTGTGGGATGTCAATGTAACAGATGTGTATGCCAGTAAGGGCTGTGTGTAAACCTCACTCCCCTTGACCTCAAAAAGAGGCGCTCTAGCGACTGACGGCTAGAGGCTGTAGCCTTTGGCGTTCCTTGTTAGAGCGCCCGCCTCCCGCAACGGAAACCCGGGTTCGCGACCCGCTCGGTGTGATGGTGCGGAC
This sequence comes from Oxygymnocypris stewartii, assembly GCA_003573665.1. Classification (NCBI taxonomy): domain Eukaryota; kingdom Metazoa; phylum Chordata; class Actinopteri; order Cypriniformes; family Cyprinidae; genus Oxygymnocypris; species Oxygymnocypris stewartii. The sequence goes on from QVTF01021185.1 coordinate 38,621, forward strand.
CCGGGGGGGTTACATCAACACAAGGCTGGTGCGACCGGCTTATAGTATGAGTCCCTTATGTCAAATGTTGCATGTTCTCTTTTTTTTTTTAAAGACATAAACCAACATAAAAAAAGGATGGATTTGTAGCGTTTTGAGAAAAAAAAATTAAACTTGGAATTTATAATCGACAATATTGTTGTTTAATTTAACAATCATTGTTTAACATGTTCAGACTGAGCCAACAGACCATTTTAACAGGATAAATTGAATATTAACAAAATTTATGGGTCTAGGTAAAAAAATGTCTTTTTCTCTAAAACTATTAAAATGGATTTATAGCGTTTTGGAAAAGAGCTCTTCATATTGTTTACAATGAAGACAGAATTAATCCTGGACACCTTATTTCAAACATCCAACAAAAATAAATAAATATATTAAATTAAATAAAGATAGGTCAAACCATGTCAAAAAAGCCTGGTCAATTATACAAAATAAAATAAAGTATTCATAAGAAGGTGGTAATGGGATATTTGCTCACAGATTTAATAATTAAGTTTGCTTAGGTGTCTCTGGCATTAGTTTGTAGCTAATGGTTGCCTTGCAAAAAAAAAAGAAAGTAAAACAATGCTTGAGTGAGAAGATATACATAATTATGCCTACCTAATTTACTTTGCTTTGGTGCAAATTAAATGCTAACTTCTAAAGAATATTTATCCATTTAATCAGGTGTAATGTAAATGTATCATCATTTGATTTTGAAATTTCATCTCTGGCCCACTCAAAGCCTCTTCCCAACTTCATTCATAAATCTTTCATTGAGAACAATTACATATTCAGGTTCTCTTCATAGCTGCATTATCTGACCCCAAAACCCTTGTCATGGGTGTATAATTGACACTAAATATTCTGAAATGACCTAGTCAAGATTATTCATGTAGTTTTTCTTAATCAATGTCATTGCACTACAAATGCCGATTGTGTTTGTTCCAGCAGGAGTTTTTCATTTTAGAGATGATTAAAATATGAATAGTTGCTCTGCTTTTGTTCTAGATGTCTCTGAGAAGTAATCATTCAGATCACAACTGACATTTAATGTAATGTTATCTTTATTGTCAGGACAAAAATAATGAATTTGAATTACACTTAGAATGAACAATTATAGTCTTTACTACACAGTATGTAATGCAAATCATATGCTTGAGTATGAACATACTGCAGTGTCATGTATAATTAGATGTAAATCAGCTGCAATGAGTGTGACAGCTTAACACACACACACGTTCCTATTGGCCTTAATAATGCTGAGCGCTGGTGATCCCATCGATCTGTGGAATAATTCTCTATGAAACTGATGGATGGGGACAACCATTGACAGAATAGCTAAAGAGCACTTTGAGATGTCCCCTGTGAATAGCTATGATTGAAAATAGATTGTTGAAAAAGATGTATGTTTGTTTCCCCCTGCCACACACACATACACAGCTGTCCTCTGTCAGCTAGTGTTGTTTTTCTGTTTTTTTTATGTGGACACATCAATTGGGATTTCCTGCACATGACAGAATCATGCTGTCAGATCAAATTTTCTGAAAGAATTTGTTTGTTTGCAACAATCTCATGAGCATGAATTTGTATTCAATGTGAACTGTAGTTATTTTGTGTACATTTACTTACATTTGCACTGACACTGAAAGACAACATTGACAGTGTAACCGCCTTTAAGGTTTATGTCAGGGCAGTGCGATCTAATTCTACATATCAATTGTTATCAGATCATCTGAGGAGCTTTGTTTTTTTCCTATATAGGTCACCCACAGAGATGCCAAATAATAATACAAAAATATCATGATTGAGAGAGACATACTAAAGTATTAAATGCATATACAATTTATATAATTAAATAAGGTAACACCACACATGGTAAGTTATGCTAACAATTAAAATGTATTTTAAAGCAATTATTTTGAATGCTTATGTTTACTGGCACTTCCAAATAAAAAAATAAAAAAAGTAATAAACAAAAGTGTGCAATAACACAGAGTTACAATAATCCTCACCAGAGGTTGGTAGTAACGAGTTTAATTTACTTACATTTACTTGAGTAAATTTTTTAGGTAACTAATACTTTTAGAGTACATTTAAAGATGGGTACTTTTACACTTACTCAAGTAAATTTCTAGTAAAAAAACAATACTTTTACTTCGTAACTCTGGGCGACGCTCCTCTCGTCACTTTACCTTAATTCAATACAAGTAAAACATGCTTCAGTTTAATCCAAATGCGCCGTCTATCTTTCTCTGGGAAATGAGCGATGCCCATTTGCAAATTATTCATTATTTTGTATCAATTCTGTTCAAAGGCTTGATCAAACCAGTTTAAAAACCAGAGAATTGGTTCGCGACCAATGAAAACCGCGTGTGCTGTCTACGGTTCCACAGGTAGGCCTATAGATAGGCTACATTCGATTACAGTACACGATACCACTATGACATTACCTGTTTGTTGTGCATGTACCTTATACATTAAAAACAATGTATAATTTATACATTAAAAAATAAGGTATCACAGAGAATGAAATTAACACCCACCAAACCCACATTAGCTCTGCGCAGCGGCACTGTTCCAGTGGGGAATGCCTTTGCCTAGACACAATTAACCCTTGTGCATTCTACAGGGTATTTTTGACCAGCTAATTACGTTTGCTGAATTAAAAATGCAAAATGATCATGCACACACCACACACACACACACACACACACACACACACACACACACACACACACACACACACACACACACAGGGGAATACATTTGTATTTTATAATTTGTCAAATAAAATAATCCAAAATGCAGAACCACCACAAAATTAAATTGGTGACTCTGACACATCGACAATGCGCACACACACACACTTACAATTATATGAAAAACAGATGATTTAAATAAATGATTAAACTCCAACTTTTCTCTTTGTAATATCTTGTTTAGGTTTGATTCTAATAACAATGTAATATTATTGAAAACAAATATATATTTTTTAAATGCAAAACTTTGACCAAAAAATTGTGATTTCATAATTTTTCATAACTTTAAAAAAACTTGTGAAAAGATATCTTTCAGTTTATCAAATAGCAAATAGTAGAGCTCTGCAGCCATCTACTGGTAAGAATGATATTTTTTTATTTTAGAACTGCAATTTCCAAAGGATGGGCAAACATTTTACACTAAACCATGTCAAATTATCAATGTTATCCCCATGAATGAAAGTTAGAAATGTGGGTCTTTTATAAAGTGAATTTTACGTAAAAATCTGTTTTTTGTATAAAAACCAATATAAAACATTTTTATTTTTTTATCAATTTAAAACTATCCTCCAAAAACTACACAAATGTGGTAGTTAAAAACATTAATAAACGGAGTAAAATAAAAAAAAAACATACAATTATTTTGTTACAAAATTACTTTTTTTTTTTTACCTGGGGACCCCAAATTGCATGAGTGCACAACCCAAAATGAAGACCACATAAGGTTTAACGCGCACACACAAAGACACAGGAATATATTTGTGAGACCATAACAACTGCTGTTTTTAAATTTGTCAAATAAAATAATTCAAAATGCAGAACCACCACACAAATAAATTGGTGACACAGACATATCGAAATGCACACACACACACACACACACACACACACACACAAATAAATGTGTGAGACCATTACAACTGCTTTCTTATCATTTGTCAAATAAATGTATCCAAAATACAGAACCAACAAACTGTATGTGCTATTTATTGCCCTACACCTAAATTTAGCCCTCACAGGAGACATTTCTATTTCCCCCCCAAAAAACTAACTCTCTGTGATTTATAATCGTTTTAAATTATGGGGACACTGAAAATGTCCTCATAAGTCACCTTCTCATTGTAAAACCTGTGTCATACCCATGTCATTATACAAATTTGTGTCCTCATAAACCACATAAACATGCACACACAGACACACACATGCACACAGACAGAGATACATCTGTGAGACCATAAAAACAGCTTTCTTATAATTTGTATAATAAAATAACTCAAAATGCAGAACCACTACAAAAATAAATTGGTGACACTGACACATTGACAATGCACACATACCCACGCACGTGTGCACGCACACGCACACACACACACACACACACACACACAAATGCACACACGCATGCACACACACACTTAAAATTATATGAGAAACAGATTATTGAAATAAATTATAAACTCTAAAGATTCCAACTTTTCTCTTTGTAACATCTTGGTCAGGTTTGATTCTAATCATAATGTAACATTATTGAAATACTGATTTTTTTTTTTCAAAAAATGAATTTTTGAATTGATATCTTTCAGTTAATCAAATTAAAAATAGTAGAGCTCTGCAGTCATCTACTGGTAAAAAATATTAAATCATATTTTTTATTTTAAATCTGCAATTTCCACAAGATGGGCAAAAATGTTACAATAAACCATGTCAAATGATCCATGTTATCCCCATTATGATCCATATATTCCATGAATGAAAGTTAGAAATGTGGGTCTTTACACATAAAGTTAATTTTACATAAAAAGCTGTTTTTGTGTAAAAACGTATATAATTGTTTTTCTTTTTAATTTATATAAATTTAAAAGATAACATAAGTCCTCCAAAAACTACACAAATGTGGAGTAAAAACATTAATAAACAGAGTAAAGTTACTTTGTTTAAATATATATACATTTTGTTACTAGAGTAGAGCCGGATACTCGGCTGAAACGAGTATCCGGTACGGATAAAGCACTTTTGCCGAGTACGAGTATCATACGAGTAATACGAGTCAATATCTGTGCTCGGATTAAATACAATTTCGATTTTTTTTTCTTTTTTAAACCGTCAGCTGGCTCTAACCAGTTTTTTTTACTTCACGCACTGAGTGTCTGACACTTTCTTGCTGTATTTTATAAAAAAAATAAAGATAGTTGTGGTATAAAACGATATTACAAATTAATTAGCTACACACACATACCTGGTGTGGAAAAAATAAAAATAAAAATAACCACAAAAAAAATAATCCCACTGATCATAAAAAATTAAAGTAAAAAAAAGAAAGTTATGTTGAGATGAAAACTCTTGTTCATTACATTTTACTTCATAATTGCAACCGCATTCATTGTTGCAAAACTTGTTCTGTATATAGTTTGTTTGTTATCGTGATCAAAACCATTGATCTGAAGCTCAATGCTGATGCTGTCATGTAAATAGTTTTCTAATCAGCAATAAATATAACAATTTCTGATCAATCCATATCAATCGCATGCTTAAAATAACATACCGGTTAAAGCCCCGCCCATTTCAAGACAACCCGACCCACTTCCAGGTTAAATCCCGCCCACTTCCGGGTTAGGCCCCGCCCAGTCCGAGTACAGATACGGATACAGATAATTCATATGGTTAACAGATACAGATACAGATAATGCTGTACTCGCTCATCCCTATTTGTTACAAAATTACATTTAGTTGCCCAAGGACCATGAGTGCACAACCTAAAATGAAGACAGCATAAGGGTTAATATTGATATTTTCACGATATTAACGCTTGCAGAAATATACATTTGATTACATTTTGCAAAACAGATGGAAGAAGATCCGTCAATGTGCATTTTTTTTGTTATGTTCAGATGTTTGGTATCGGTCATGTGAGGAGTTTTCACTCTTCTCCATATCATATGTATAGATATATATAATACATAATTAAAAATCTTTAAAATGTAAATTAATTCAGAGATGCAAATCAAAATTTTGATCAGCTTTTACTCCAGTTTTCAGAGTCACATCATCCTTCAAAAATCATTCTAATATATTTATGTATTACCAGTGTTAAAAAAACTGTTTTGCAGCTTAATATTTTTTTGGAACCTGTGAGATTTTATTCAGGATTTTTTAATGAATAGAAAGCTAAAAAGAACAGCATTGATAACAAATCAACATAATGGAATGATTTCTGAAAGATTATGTGACACTGAAGACTGGCGTAAAGGCTGAGGATAATTCTGATTTTCATCACTGAAATAAATTACATAAAAAAACATAAAAAATCTTTTGAATGTCAGTGTGTGTGTGTTTAGGCACCACGCAACCCACGCAATTGCGTGGGGCCCCGCGGTCCAGGTCCCTTGAGAACAAACAATACTGCTATCGATACGTGCGTTGTTTTATCTCCGTACGTCTGTGTTAATGGCGAATTAGAAGCTGTTCTCATAAAGCATGAGTTCTCCGCAAGCTCTCTTTCTTTCCCTCTCAAAATGCGCAAATGGCTTCATATCACCACATCGCGTCTACACTATAAACAAACTGCACACAGTATGACTGACACTGGAATTGTCACAGATGACATGCATCATCGCTAAAGTTTATAATTTGCCTTTCTTTTTTAAGTTTGCCAGTATTTAAACAATTTAGCACTCGTGTGCTCTCCAATGTGCACTCTCAACAATTGTCCCATTGTAAAAACAAAAATGCACAGCATGATCAAACATTTAATACAATTTTTTTGGGGGGGAGGGGAGGGGGGAGTCTAAAAATTCCCCCCTCTCCACTACTCAAATAAAAAAAAATCCTCCCTCCCACAAGAGTCACCAAAGAGGGGAATTCAACCCATTTTCAACCCCCCCTGTGATTTACGTCCCTGGTTATATATCCCTCATATATTTAACAATAATGACAGGTATGCACTGCATGGTTTTCACAGTCATCAGATCGCTGTTCCTATCACACTACTTAACTATTTTGGGTGTCATGAATGTGCTGTGATTTGCACAATACACAAAACTTGACTAGGAAGAATCTCTGATAACTCTGTCTCATTTATAAAATGCATGGACTATAAATGATTAAGGGAATAACGTAAAACTACTCCTTGTTATGAAATTTCAATTGCTCTGTATATTGCTCTATTTTTTGCTGTAGTATCATTGTCAACGGAAAAACACTTTTCACATGGAGAATGTACTGTATCACTGCCCTGTAATTTTCTTTCTTTCTTTCAAATTATTTATTATAATTTTTATTTTTCTCTTTTTTTATTTTTATTTTTTCCTTATTATTATTATTTTTTTATTAATTATTTATTGTTAGTTCTTTTTCTCTCTTTTCTTGTTTTTATCTTTCTTTATTGTTATTTTCTTTCTTTCCTTCTTTCTTTGTTGTTGTTATTATTATTTATTTTTTGTAAAGTATTAATTATAAGAAAACGTTTGAATAAAATTAAATATTAATAGCAGCATTTACTGTTCCCCTTCATGGGAACTTCGAACTGCGTCCCCTAGGGGTCGCTATGGGGAACGCCCTCAGCGTGACTCATGTCTGAAGATACATATGTAAAAACACCATTCGTTGGCCGCCGACAGCCCATGACGTCACTACCGGCGCGACCATAATATAAGGACCGCCGGGAAAATACATCATCCTCTTCTTCGTCTTCACTGTTTTGTTTGAAGCGTGCATTCTGGTAAGAGTACAGTTTTCTCTCTATCATGGCGAGCACTAGCAAGGCGTTTAAGATTGTGTGTGGATCCACGTCCTCGTTATTTGACACCCGATGACACACACAATCTTTGCGTCTTTTGTTTGGGCAAGGAGCACGCACGCGATGTCCTTGAGGGGAAAATCTGCATGCACTGTGAGCTTTTTCTATGAAAAAGCTCCGCTCTCGTCCTGTCCCTCTTTTCGAGGAAAGAGGGACAGCCGTCTGCTTCCCGCGATTCGGGACCCACCTCTGCCGAGGCACGGAGGCGAATGAAATTAGCAGTTGGATGTGGCCGATGAGTTAGAGATGGACCGGCCCTTTTCGCGTGCGTCGGCCGAGAACGAGAGTGAGCGATGCAATCTTTCTGACATCATTAGATTCAGAGGCTAGTGCTGGGTTATGCCCAGGAAGAGCAGGAGATGTTTGAGGGCGAGGAAGTTGAGACTGAACCCTCTCAATCCTCCTGCACTGCATATGAACGAGTTTTTGGAGGTTATGGATCATAAAAATAAATATTTCTGGCCATAGACTCCCAGCTCGAGTGAGCCTTCCTTTCTTCATAAAATCTCGATGTGGAGGTTGAGAAGGAGTGGAAAAAGCAATTTTTTCTCGTATTCATAGGTTTCAGCATACTAGTTATGCTGACACTGAGGGGATGCGTGAAAATGGCAATGAGGGGATGCCCCCTGTGCAGGAGATGATAACCAGCTTATCTCTCTGTGGAGAGACATCCTCTCTCAAGGCTCCCTCCTGGCCATCTAAGCCCCTGAATCTCGCTTAAATGGCAGGGCATATAGAGCAGCAGGTCAGACCGTCGCTTCATTGCACACTAAGGCGTACCAGACTGATCTGCTGAAAGACCTGGATAAGGTTCTATAAAGTCCAGGTCTGAGCCCGAACAACTAGGGGTCCTAGCCCATCTCGGTCTGAGGGTCAGAGATGGGCTCAGAAGGCTAGTCTCGCGACTCATGCCCCTCCCCCTCCTGCGGCTAGGGTGAGAGAGAGGCGCGGGTCAGAGAGAGGCAAGCCCTCTCATTCCTCTCTAATTCCCCTGTAACCACCGTAAACTCAACCTGACCGAGGTTAGGTGGAAATTTCCTGCTAAGCCAGAAAAAAAAAAAAAAAAAAGGTGAGTTCCCTCTCATTCTGAGGAATGAGTTATCCGCTCTCCAGAGCTCGTTGTCGGTAGAGCTAGCAGTGCTCCCCTCACCTAGAGGGTCACCTATGAGCATGCCGCTCCCTTCTGAGCGCTGAAGGATGAGTCCTCCGCTCCCCAGAGCTCGCTGTTGGTAGAGCTAGCATTGCTCCCCTCACCTAGAGGGTCACCTATGAGCATGCCGCTCCCTTCTGAGCGTTTTGAGTTCCCTCTCATTCTGAGGAATGAGTTCTCCGCTCTCCAGAGCTTGTTGTCAGTAGAGCTAGCATTGCTCCCCTCACCTGAGGGTCACGTATGAGCATGCCGCTCCCTTCTGAGCGTCTGTGTTCCCTCTCATTCTGAGGAATGAATTCTCCGCTCTCCAGAGCTCGCTGTCGGTAGAGCCAGCATTACTCCCCTCACCTTAAGAGGGTTACCTATGAGTATGCCGCTCCCTTCTGAGCGCTGAAGGATGAGTCCTCCGCTCCCCAGAGCTCGCTGTTGGTAGAGCTAGCATTGCTCCCCTCACCTAGAGGGTCACCTATGAGCATACCGCTCCCTTCTGAGCGTTTTGAGTTCCTTCTCATTCTGAGGAATGAGTTCTCCGCTCTCCAGAGCTCGCTGTCGGTAGAGCTAGCATTGCTCCCCTCACCTAGAGGGTCACCTATGAGCTTTCCGCTCCCTCCTGAGCGTCTGAGTTCCTTCTTATTCTGAGGAATGAGTTCTCTGATCTCCATAGCTCGGTATAGGTAGAGCTAGCATTGCTCCCCTCACTAGAGGGTCACCTATGAGCATGCCGCTCCCTTCGGAGCGTCTGAGTTCCCTCTCATTCTGAGGAATGAGTTCTCCGCTCCTCAGGGCTCTGTGATAGGTCGCTCGCCTTGCTGGTCGAGCTAGCATTGCTCCCCTCACTATAGAGGGTCATCTATGAGCATGCCGCTCCCTTCCGGGCATCTGAGTTCCCCCACTCGGAGGAATGAGTTCCCCGCTCTCCAGAGCTCCTCATTGGTAGAGCTAGCACTGCTCCCCTCACCATAGAAGGTCACCTATGAGCATGCCGCTCCCTTTGGGGTGTCTGAGTTCCCTCTTATTCTGAAGGATGAGTTCTCCGCTCCCAAGAGCTCGTTGTCGGTAGAGCTAGCGTTGCTCCCCCTCACCTAGAGGGTCACCTATGAGCATGCCGCTCCCTTCTGAGCGTCTGAGTTCCCTCTCATTCTGAGGAATGAGTTCTCCGCTCCCCAGAGCTCTGTGATAGGTTGCTCTCCTTATTGGTAAAGCTAGCATTGCTCCCCTCACCATAGAGGGTCACCTATGAGCATGCCGCTCCCTTTGGGGTGTCTGAGTTCCCTCTTATTCTGAAGGATGAGTTCTCCGCTCCCCAGAGCTCGCTGTCGGTAGAGCTCGCGTTGCTCCCCTCACCTAGAGGGTCACCTATGAGCATGCCGCTCCCTTCTGAGCGTCTGAGTTCCCTCTCATTCTGAGGAATGAGTTCTCTGCTCCCCAGAGCTCTGTGATAGGTTGTTCTCCTTATTGGTCGAGTTAGCATTGCTCCCCTCACCATAGAGGGTCACCTATGAGCATGCCGCTCCCTTCTGAGCGTCTGAGTTTCCTCTCATTCTGAGGAATGAGTTCTCCGCTCCCCAGAGCTCTGTGATAGGTTGCTCTCCTTATTGGTAAAGCTAGCATTGCTCCCCTCACCATAGAGGGTCACCTATGAGCATGCCGCTCCCTTTGGGGTGTCTGAGTTCCCTCTTATTCTGAAGGATGAGTTCTCCGCTCCCCAGAGCTCGCTGTCGGTAGAGCTCGCGTTGCTCCCCTCACCTAGAGGGTCACCTATGAGCATGCCGCTCCCTTCTGAGCGTCTGAGTTCCCTCTCATTCTGAGGAGTGAGTTCTCCGCTCTAGAGCTCCTCATTGGTAGCTGAGTTCCTCTCATTCTGAGGAATGAGTTCTCCGCTCTCCAGAGCTCGCCATCAGTAGAGCCAGCACTGCTCCCCTCAGCCAGAGGGTCACCTATGAGCATGCCGCTCCCTTCTGAGCGTCCGAGTTTCTCCGCCCCCCAGAGCTCTGTGATAGGTCGCTCGCCTTGTGGGCCGAGCCAGCATTGCTCCCCTCACCATAGAGGGTCATCTATGAGCTTGCCGCTCCCTTCTGAGCGTCTGAGTTCCCTCTCACTCCGAGGAATGAGTAATTATCCGCTCCAGGGCATAGAACGTTCTCTAAAATCCTGTTATGGTAAGTGCACACGCAAGACTTTGGGCACTTTCTAAAATCCACTCAGTGGTAAGTTTGCACATCAAGTGTTCTGCGTTCTTTTCTAAAAATCCATGTTATGGTAAGTGCGCACGCTAGACTTTGGGCACTTTTTTAAAATCCACTCAAGTGGTAAGTTCGCACATCAAGGTTCTGCATTCTTTCTAAAAATCCTGTACGGTAGGGTTACGCGCACAGCTTCGTGCCCTTTTTTGAGTTGGTCAAAGCCTCGACTTGTGCCTTGGGCCCCGCTCCCTTTGTCCCATATATTTTGGGTAAACATTTTTTTTTTTTAAAAGGGGTGTCGCTACCAAAGGGTCTGTTGAGACAGTCCCTCAGCAAGCTTGTGCAGAGCAAGCGGTAGCTTCTGAGAGACCGGCAAGGACCTAGTTATTACCACTAGGTGCTTGGCCATATCCCCTTAAAGGAATCGTTCTGATTCCAGACCTTTGAGCTCTACCCTGGGTCCGGTAGTCCCGGCACCCAGCAGGTAAGGATTTTAGGGTATGCAGCTCAGGCTTTCTGGCCGTAGGGGATAATGTCAATGACAGCCATCAACCGTCCCGGGGGCAACTCACTTAGCCTGGTAGAGTTGGCTTAGTGCTCGCCTTTTTCGCAAAATTGGCTTGCACTCCCCTCAGCATGGTGGAGTGGGTATAGCGTTCCCCATAGCGACCCCTAGGGGACGCAGTTCGAAGTTCCCATGAAGGGGAACGTCTCAGGTTACGTATGTAACCATGGTTCCCCGAGTGGGGAACGAGACACTGCGTCCCCTAGGCTTTGGGCCATGCTTCGGACGCAAGCTTCAGACGAAGAAGCGGATGATGTATTCTCCCGGCGGTCCTTATATTATGGTCACGCCGGTAGTGACGTCATGGGCTGTCGACGGCCAACGAATGGTGTTTTTACATATGTATCTTCAGACACGAGTCACGCTGAGGGCGTTCCCCATTGCAACCCCTAGGGGACGCAGTGTCTTGTTCCCCACTCGGGGAACCATGGTTACATACGTAACCTGAGCTGTTATTATGTATTGATAGTTTAACTAAATAATTAATCAACTGATGAGAAAATAATACATAGATTAATTGAAAAATAATCGATAGATTAGTCGACAATAAAAATAATCGTTAGCTGCAGCCCTACAGATATTTAAATAACAGAAGTACTGGGATAAAAGTTTATAGTTTATGTATAAACACTTATTGTCTACAGTAACGATCAAAACGAAAGTGTCTTAACACTTGTCTTGTAATGTTTATCATCTTCCGCTAAGATGTGTTGACAACCTGTTTAAAACATGTATTTCACATTAGATCATTCATTCAAATCAAATCAAATCAAATCACTTGTATTGTCACATCACCACAGCACAAGTTCCTTGGTGAGTAAAATTCTTATGAGCGTGCTCCAGAAAGTGCAGAAAAAACAACAATTTACATATGGACAGTACATATTTACAGACTGTACAGAAGACAATGTGCAAAATACACATACATATACTCAGTACACACAGTGTACTATAAAGACATACTTAATTATCAACTGCACATTATACACCGTATGGGCACATCTACATTATGTACACTATCTATACATCATGTAGTCTATACATAGTAATAATGTGAAGGTGCAACAGATTATAAATTAACAGCAGATTGGTTGAGCAGCAGATAGTTGTGCAAAGGTGCAACAGATTATGCATATGCAGGAGATTCCAATAGAGAAACAAGTCTATATGAAGTGAGACACTGACTCCTTCATTTATTTTGTATTTTATTTTGTTCAAATGAATATATATATATTTAAACGTCTCAAGCAATGAACATTTTGTCAGAACCACTAATGAATTATGTTTATTTTGTGAGAGAATTGTGATCTCCAATTTATACAAAAAAACAGATTCTCAATTTATCCAGAATCGTGCAGCTCTAGTTTACATGTTGTTTATTAGACTAATTCATTAAAAAATAAGTTTAATTTCATAAAGTATAAGTTGATTTCAAAATGCACCTATATTTTTTAGCATTTTGTGTTTTTCAGCTGAATGAAAGACTATTTTTCCCTATATATTTCATCATTGAGGATCTTTAAAAAATAAAAAGTCTAAAAATCTCGTCTCGTCTCGTGGGATAAGCGTCTCGTCACACCCCTAGTATCTACAGTATATACTAAATAAAGACTATAAATATAGTATATGATCAAAAAGTAACTAGTAACTAACTACTTGAGTAGTTTTTTTGGTAACACTTTATTTTAAGGATCAGAAATTACACTGGACTTGAATGCCATCAGGCATCATTTATAAGGCCTTTATTGGTTGCCGTTTTATTTTTGTCTTATAGACCCTTTATACTTGTTTCTGTCATAACAGTGTACTAATTAGCTAAAATAAAACAAACTAATAGCTTGTGTTGTGTGAATTACACACTTTATAATTTATCAGTGCACTGTGTGAATGTGCAGCTTATAAGTATGAAATAAATATAGAATAGGCATTTCATCAGACATTTAAATTCGCTGAGATGTTACACAAAAGTACAGTATTTCTAGCAATTGTTCTATACTAATAAATAATTTATAAACTAAATATGCCCCATTCCCTAAATGTATTTATAGCTAAAAAGCACATTTCTCGCTAATAAATGCAGTATTACTTTCCCTACGATTATGTTCCATATTCTAAAGTAAGCATTTACTGTTTTACAAAAAGAAAGGGACATCAAATATTGGATTGAAGAATTCTGTATTTATTGTTTTATGGTTCAACAAGAGAACAAACTACAGATGAGACACATCTTCAATAATCAATGTCAATTTTCAAACAGTTCATTGACAAATTTGCTTTTAACACAAATGATGATGTTCAAAGAATAAACCAAACATCTGAATATTTTTCACAGTATATTTCCTTCTAATGGCATGCAAAATCACACCCAGATGGCCATTTTTATGTTTGTCAACACACCAGTAGGTCCACTCAATTACTTTTAAGTGGTCTTTGAGCCTGTTTTCTGTGTGGTTCCCCCTAAATCCCGAAACTGTTGCCTTGCAGACTCCCCAGAAACTCTCAATGTTTTTTTGTGTGAGTATCTGTCTGAGGATCAACAAATACCTCTTTATGTTTCACAGTTAGAGGGTTATATCCAGCATCTCTGAGACAGTTATAGACTCTCCAGCCATCTGACACAAAAGCGCTTCCTTGTCTAATGTGCTTCTGAAGAATTGGCATGAGGTGTTGAGTTGAACGCTGATTGACAACTCTCAAAATGGGTCTTCTGCACTCTTCTTTGACCACAAACATTCCAAACACCCACAATGCCCTGTTTCTCTGTCTTCCTCGGTTGTACTAAAATTGACAGAATTTAATAATTTATTTTATCATTCATCCTTACTCTAAAGTATGACAAGATGTAATTGAAAATATATTACCTTTTTTGCTGCCAAATTTGCTCTCATCATTGAAAACTATTTTGTGCCTTTTCCAGTTTTCAGGTCATATCTTCTCTTCATTCTTTTATTTGCAGACTCCACACAGACAATAAGCAAGTTTAGTCAGTGTGGAAGAGCTTCAAGTGATGCCTTCCTGTAACAGGTGCACTTGTCTCAACCTGAGTCCTTGTGAAAATATCAAGCATTCTGCATTAGTTCAGGCAGGCCTCATAGTCAAGCTCCGCTATTAGCTGATTGAAGCAATTCAAACCCTGCCCCTATCAGTTGATCCGACTCACAAGCTCTCAATTGGCAAATCTCAAACAGGGTGCCTTACTTAAACCCGGCTTTTGTCTGCTTGCTTTGCTGCTTCCTCTCTACGCTGCTTGCAAGAACCTCACTGTATGTTGTCATACCATGAAATTACGCTTGTGTTTGGTGTTATTTATTAAGCTGGTTATCTTGTCTTCTGCTGCCAATGACGACGATCCGTGGGTCGAGTCAACTGAAGAACCTCAACAACATCAAAGCAAAACAGGGGAAGATGTTCTAGATGAGAACAATGTTTCTGTCCGTCGGAGAACTCTTGGCTAGTAAATCACTTCTGTCCTCCCGGCATTAGCGACTGGCCTCTGCCTAAGATATTGTAGGTTCTGTTTAAAAGCTATATCCCGGTTCCAAACGGAGCTACTCATGAGGAACTGTTTACCTTGCTTTGTGAAAGTATTGATGTCCCAGCTCCCCACTTCCTCCTCAAACCTCCATCTAGAAAAATATGCAGAAAAGGAAAACCCCGAGCCGGCTTCCACTTCGGCCACTGGTGCACCCAAACGGGCATGTGGTCCTTCCAGCTCAGCCCGATCAAGCCACTCCACGTTTCAAAACAATGATCCAGTGTTGTCAACTTTGTCAAGTATCCAGTCTTGGATCTCTGACATGAACTCCAGAATCAAGGCTCAGCATCCAGGATTTCTTAAAATCTTCTACTCTCCGGTCCGGCTTCTTCGAACACCGCGTCAACCACAGTCCCAGTGCGACTACTTGGAGCCAAGCAACAGGTTGATGACGCCATTCCGGCGACAATCCTGCAGAGGACTATGGGAAGTGCAGTTCCTGTGTCCACTGGTTCTACATTCTTTCTGCCAACTGCTGCACTCTTCTATCACTTGAGAAGCCAAATATTTGCAGGTAATGATGTCAACCTTGTAAAAATATTACTGATTAAGTAATATAAAATATTACCCAGAATTAATAGATGGGCATGTTGTTGATTGTAGCGATGTGTCCATCATGCTTAAAGGCAATGACTCCCGACTTTCAAAAACTTTGACTCTGGCCGAATTTATCATAGCATTTTGTAGTTTTCAAAGATAGTTTTCAAAGATATTTTATGCAAAGTTTTTCCGTCTCGTAGAGCCGAGCTAGACACGTATTTGGCTATTATCACTGACTTAGCTCTCACATATGGAGGAACTCTCTTTTATGAAAATCATAAATCTTTCTCCACAAAGGCTACCATGTTCATTCATGTTCAAAACTTGCTTTCTGCTTTAAAGGAGCCTGAAGTAGTCGATTAATTGTTAGAGAAGGAGGTTAAGAAAGGATTTATGATTGGGCCATTTGATGATCCTCTCTTTCCAGACTATCAAATTAATTCGATAGGAATTGCGACTCGTAAATATTCAGGGAAAAAGCGTTTATTTTTTATCTATCTGCCCCTCATAATGATGCAGCTCAAAGTGTTAACAGTCTCATTCCTCAATCTCCTTTTTCTCTGTTATACGCTACCATTGATGATGTAATCAAGTTCATCAAAAAAGCAGATCGTGGTGTATGGCTTGCAAAAGCAAATATCTCAGACACTTTTAAAGTCATGCCTTTACATCCATCGCAATGACATTCATTTGGTGTTAAATGGAGAAATAAATTGTATTTTTCGGTTAGGCTCACCTTTGGCTATTACAGTAGTCCAGAAATATTCGATACTCTGTCAGAGGCACTTAATTGGATTCCTCTCAATAGCTGCAAATTTCTGTTCTTACTTCATCTCTTAGATTATTTTTTGTTAGTGAACTACCCAAATGTTAAGCCGGACCGTTATATCTCGGTGCTAAAGTGCACCTTCAACGATTTGGGTGTTCCTCTTTCCAAGGAGAAAACACTAGGTCCTTGTAAAGCCATATCATTTTTAGGCATCACATTAGATTCTAACTTAATGCAAGCCTCCCTGCCATCAGATAAATTAAATCGCATTAGAGAAGTTATGAGAAATGCAGAAAAATTGGTATCTTTTTCTAAAAGAGATTTGCTCTCTTTACTTGGCCATCTTAATTTCGCGATGCAAATAATTACACAGGGAAGGTTTTTCATAGCCAGGCTCCTTGACTTCTCAAAGGCAATTAAAAACCTTAATGATATAGTTACCCTAAACCAGAGGTTCTCAATTCCAGTCCTCGCCCCCCCCCCCCCCTGCATATTTTGCATGTCTCTCTTTGTTAACACACCTGATTCAGATAATCAGCTTGTTAGAAGTGCGCTCCATGCATGAACTGTGTTCCGATTGACATGCTCCCCACACAGGGTCCATTGCTCCCTACTCCCTGAGCAGGGGAAATCCGCTGAAGTTTACTTCATTTCGGAACATTCATTCATGGATTTGCGCTGCGCAACATCTTCACGCACGGACGAGTGTGACATCATATACCTCTATAAATATATACAAATTTAATTCACGTCTTGCACACTTATATGCACTTTGAATGGAATATATACATTCGCTTCAAACTGGAATCATGGCGGAATATCCTGTGATGTCCACTTCGCAGGGCACTTGCGTTCGAATAGAACAAATATCTGAAGCGATAAGAGTAACATACGAAATATGCAGAGCGGGGGGGGGGGCGCGAGGACTGGAATTGAATGAATGAATGATGCATTTATATAGCGCTTTATTGTGTATTGTTGTACACCCAAAGCACTATACAATCATGTGGGGGGGGGGTCTCTCCTTAACCACCACCAGTGTGTAGCATCCACTTGGATGATGCGACGGCTGCCACAGGACAGCTGCGCCAGTGCGCTCACCACACACCAGCTACAGATGGAGAGGAGAGAGTCATAGAGCCAATCAAGTGGATGGGGATTATTAGTTGGCCATGATTGACAAGGGCCAGTGGAGGGAACTTGGCCAGGACACCGAGGTTACACCCCTACTCTTTACGAGAATTGCCATGGGATTTTTAATGACCACAGAGAGTCAGGACCTCGGTTTAACGTCTCATCCGAAAGACGGTGCTCTTTCACAGTATAGTGTCCCGGTCACCCACACAGACCACAGGGTGAGCACCCCCTGCTGGTCTCACTAACACCTCTTCCAGCAGCAACCTAGTTTTCCCAGGAGGTCTCCCTTCCAGGAATTGAGAACCGCTGTCCTAGACAAAGGTTCCAGATCAGATCTCCGATTCTGGTCTTTGCCCCTTATTAACTGGAACAGCATCTAATTTTTCTATTATGATGAGCTGGAGTTTTCTGCAACCCTTCAATAATAAACAGATGCCGCGCCTTCTGTTGCTTTTTTTGGGGGGGGGGGTTAATTAACTGCTATCTGTACCTGTTAATACCCTGTCAACTGCTTTGTTGGATTTGTACCCTATTGTGATTGCTTGTGTTTTGTTGGGTACACTCTGGTCAAGGAAACAAATTATGTTCTTCTGTGACAATGAAGCAACTGTCAATATTATTAATAAGGGTTGCTGGTTCCTGAGTGCCGTTTATAAACCGTTTTGTTAGGTGCCGTACTTGGTCATCTGTATTGGTAACTTCAATTTTTGGGCTGCTCACATTCCTGGCTTAAAAAAACAAATTGCTGATTCTTTGTCTCGGTTTGAATTTCAGAAATTCCACCTCCTGTGCCCGGAGGCAGCACCATCCAGCCTGTTCTGTCCCTCTTTCAGCCAAACCCTACTACACTAGACATGACCTTTCAATTTGCACTCTGCCGCTCACTATATGCATAATGGTCTAGCTAAAACTACATAAAAAATGTACGACCCTGCTTGGTCAAGTCACCTTTATTTATATAGTGCTTTTAACAATACAAATTGTGTTAAAGCAACTGCATAATATCAAAATAGGAAAATAGTGTTTCACTATTTTTGTAAAATGACAAGATTAAATGCTCCTTTTTCAGTTAAAGACATTTCATTATTGAATTCAGTGATTGCATCTTCCAGCTCAGTTCAGTTTAAATAGTATCCGTGCAATCAATTCGGTGATATTGCTGGAAATGAAGTGTCCCCAACTAAGCAAGCCAGAGGTGACAACGGCAAGGAACCAAAACTCCATCGGTGACAGAACAGAGAAAAAAACCTTGGGAGAAACCAGGCTCAGTCGGGGGGGGGGGGGCAGTCCCCCTATGGCAAGACGAACAAGTAGTTTGTTCCAACTTCAGCAAAGTCAAATTGTAACAGCTCAACCGGTTCCATTGGTCTTTTCCCGATTGCTGTCTAGGTCCTCACTGGGGATCTGTCTCTGGAGCTCATCTAGGTGTCCTGGTCTCCGCTGATGTTCAAGGCTGTAGAGGTCATCTCTAGTTTCTGATCTACCATATGAACTGGATACGGACAAGATCTGGTGACTGCATTGATTATCTGGGCTGGATAAGGACCGGATCGGGTGGCTACGATGACCTCGGAATAAGAAAGAAACAGACTAATATTAGTGTAGATGTAAATCTTCTTACGATGTAACAAGTACATCATGTTTTATGGGAAGTGTGTTGTCTCACTTCAGTTCTTTCTGTGCAACTCTCACCGTAGCTGTACTTCCGGTCAATGTTTCATATGTTAGTGCTTTTATAGTCCAGTTTATAGTTATGAATCAAGAAAAATGCAGCCTTCAAGCATCAAAAGTATGGTCGCCGGCATCCAATTACACCTGTGCTGCTTGGATCCATCTACCAACAGCTTACTAGAAAATCCATAGATTCGTCCTGCTTAATGGCCTCAAAAAATAAAAACCTCATGGCAACGATCAACGGCTCCCCTTCTCGCTCCCACTCTTGCTAAAGTTAATATCACGTTATCATTCTGAAGGTCTAAGCCTCAAGCATCAACGATTGATCGCTGTTTTTCGATGGAAAGCTTACAATGAATGTATTTGCTAAATTTGTGTAAGCAGAACACATCAAAACATCCATGTTGTGTAATATTGAGTCACAAACTAGTTAGTTAGAGAGGTAAGGGTCCATGGAACAACATCAGATTGAGCACTTTAGTCCAACGAATATATAACGTAGTTATATGGACGGATATTCCTTTATTTATTTCTCCTTTATTCATGGATAGTTATTGTTTGTATCCATTTTGGAATAGCTCAAAAAAACTCAAAAAACTCTTGCTTGTAAAAAAACACATGGTTTTGTAGTATACAGTGTTAAAAACAGAATGAGACCATCCCCCTCAAAAAAGTAAAAGAAAAAGAGGAAAATTGTTTATTTAAATTCTTTTTTAATTTTTTTATATATATGTATTTGTGTTTTGTGGGGAATGTGGCTGTACCTGTATTAATGGTATAATGACGATTTGCGTATGATGAAGAAATCTTGTCATAAAATGGAGCGGAAGTGGCGTCTTTCGGGTTTGACTGTTAATTATGAAGCTTGGAAAGATTGTTTACAAGAGTATAAGGTTAGAATTGTTTCTGTTAGATCGGATAATTTTTCTAAGATGATTGATGACAACCAAAGAAATCCGAGACAACTGTTTAACTCTATTAACAAATTGCTAAAGTGTAATAGTTATTTACATGTTACTGCTTCAACTCACCTTTCTAATAAGTTTCTTGACTTTTTTGCTACTAAGATTGATAATGTACGCAAGGGTATTTGTGCTTCTATTTCATTGTTGTCCCCTTCTGTTAATGTTTCTTATTCTGGTACTGTTTTTTAAAATTTTTGTACACTTGATTCATACTCTCTTCAAAAGGAGGTTTCTCAAATGAAGCCAGTCACTTCTTTACTTGATCCCATACCTACTAGTCTGTTTCAGTCATGTTTTGCTTCCTTGTGTCCTGTTGTTTTGAGCATTATAAATGACTCTTTGTGTACTGGGGTTGTCCAGCCAAGTTTTAAAATTGCTGCAGTTACCCCAGTACCAAAGAAGACAAATGTTGATTATGAAAACCTTTCAAATTTTCGTCCCATATCCAATCTTCCTTTTCTTGTTAAAATTCTAGAGCGAGTGGTTGCTTCTCAGTTAATTTCTCATTTGACTGAAAACAATCTTTTTGAACCTTTGAAATCTGGCTTCCGCAAATTCTATAGTACTGAAACAGCACTGGTTACGGTTACTAATGATTTGTTAATTGCTTCAGATTCTGGTTATTTTTCAATCTTGATTCTTCTTGATCTCAGTGCCGCTTTTGACACTGTAGATCATTTGGTTTTAATTACTCGACTAGAAACTGACTTTGGGGTCTCTGATATTGCACTTAATTGGTTTAGGTCCTACCTCTCTGATCATAAGCAATTTGTTTCCATGGGTGGATTTAGGTCTAAAATTGTTGTTGTGCAATCTGGAGTCCCTCAGGGATCAATTTTGGGCCCCTTGCTTTTTAACATCTATATTTTTACACTTGGTCAGCTTTTGAGATCTCTTGGTCTAAAATTTCACCTTTATGCAGATGATACTCAGATTTACATACATAATAAACCAAATGATACTGTGTCTGTTGATTTTCTTTCCACATGTATTTCTAAGATAAAAGAATGGATGTCACACAATTTTCTTTGTCTTAACAGTGAAAAAACTGAGGTTATGCTCATTGGTTCACCCCACCAATTACGTAAAGCTGGGTCGATTACTTTGTCCGTTGATGGTTAAATTATGAAGTTTAAAACAAAATTAAAGAATTTGGGGGTTATTTTCGACTCCAATCTAACTTTTGAGCCACATGTTCTAGGCACTGTTAAAACATATTTTTTTTTCATCTTAGAAATATTGCCAGACTACGTCCAATGCTGTCCTTTCCTGTTGCTGAGAGGTTGATTAACACTTTTGTATTTACCCGGATTGATTATTGTAATGCCTTGTTGGCTGGGGCGTCAAAAGCTACCCTAAACAAATTGCAGGTAGTGCAAAACTCGGCTGCTAGAATCCTTACTAGAACTAGGATGAGAGATCATATTACACCGGTCTTGGAGTCTTTACATTGGCTTCCTGTTAGTTTTAGGGTTGACTTAAAAATATTGATGCTTACTTACAAGGCTTTACATGGGTTGGCACCTCAATATTTGTCTGAGCTTTTAATTCCTTATACTCCAACACGTGACCTTCGCTCATCTGAAACTGACCTTCTATCTGTTCCTTTAACCCGTTTAAGATCGATGGGCGACAGGGCTTTTTCTTCATTAGCTTCAAAACTGTGGAATTCTTTACCAATTGAGATAAGGCAAGCTAAAACTCTTAACACTTTTAAATCTCGCTTTAAAACTCTTTTTTCTAGGGTAGCTTTTAATTAAACATTTGTATTATTTTTATATTGTTTTATTTGTAGTGTTTTTGATTGTTATTGTGTATGGTTTCATTTGTTGTTGTAAAGCGCTTTGATATCTTCATTTAAGGGCGCTATTGAAAATAAAGTTTATTATTATTATTATTGTATTGTTAGCATCTTTGTAGCTGATAATCAGCTGTGCTTACTGAATGACAGCTATCACTATGTCGATCGGCCGTTATGGACTATATGGCCCATATCTGTATGATTATCATCTATATTACCCCGCATATCAGTGTAGGACTTAAGGGGACAGGCCCACATTATCACAGGCTCTTACACATCAAAGGAACCTGATAAGGTTATTTTGTATAACATTTGCGAGTCATAAATGGCAACCAACTCTAAAGTGGTGCCGCTCTGTCCCAAGGACTCCTTTTGCTTATCTCTGTAAAAGACACAGGAAGAGAGAGATTTATAGCACCACCTCCTTGCACAAGCTAAGAACTGACCTTTGTTCCCAGATCCACTTAGAGACAGAATTTCAGCGTTGTTTCTGACTGGCT
The DNA here is from genome assembly GCA_003573665.1 of Oxygymnocypris stewartii. Taxonomy (NCBI): domain Eukaryota; kingdom Metazoa; phylum Chordata; class Actinopteri; order Cypriniformes; family Cyprinidae; genus Oxygymnocypris; species Oxygymnocypris stewartii. The sequence continues at coordinate 61,018 of QVTF01021185.1, forward strand.
TACCACAAATAAACACAGAAGTAACTTCTTATCTTGAGAATAGGACAGCGTCTACAGACACTCCCGGGATCCCCTGATCGGTTAATGCCTAAATTTATGATTTAATCAACAACAAGGGATATACGTTGATGGACATTCACCAGATCCCCAGGACGTGACTTTCTCATGACCCCAGAACACCTCCTTCCCCTCATCGGGCACTCCAGGGAATGCGCGCTCTCTCGTTCTTGAGCAGACAAAGAAGCTCAAATCCACAGAGGATTGCCAAAAGGACAAATAATAATTGCTGCTGCTATTAAAACAATACACAAGAAACAATATATATTAATGTAGTATTCTGTATTTTATAAGCTTGCTGTGTAATGGAACCGATGGTATTTTCTTAACCTGTGACGTATTACTGTTCCTGTAAAGTTATAACCTGTTTAGATTCAAACAGATGGTCGTGAGAAATATGAATCAGTGGTGCGACAGATTTGGTTATATTATAAATGGGTAACCACGTGATAACACTTTACATAAGTATTAAACTCTTATTATTCTTCACATGGAAGATCACAGAGTAGATTTGGTATGTCCCAAAAGACATGGGCAGGGCTCTGCCCCACAAGATCAATCTGATTGGGACAGCCGCCCGTGGGTGGAACCAAATCTAGCTGTTTTAAAATGAACAGCACAGCTCTTAGTGTGTCTGCTCTCACTCGCTGACTTGCAAAGACTTGGGCTTTGGCTCACTGATTGCGCTTTAAAGTGCCCATGACCGTAACATCTGGTCGATAATATAACAACAATACAAATACTTAGTGAAACTCCAGAAGAAACCTCGAAAGCCTGAAACTACGCGGAACCCCCGAGAAGAACTCCACGGGTCGCCTCTCTCACAAAGGAACCAGGCAAACGCCAATCGCAGGAGGGGTTCCTTCAGTGACATCACGCAATGAGCCAATCAGCCGCCGGGATTCCCTCAGTCATCCGAAGGAAACACGCAGCGAAGAACTCCATGGGTCGCCTCTCTCACAAAGGAACCAGGCAAACGCCAATCGCAGGATGGGTTCCTTCAGTGACATCACACAACGAGCCAATCTGCCGCCGGGATTCCCTCAGTCATCCGAAGGAAACACGCGGAAACACCAGCTGTCCATCTCAACTCAAAGCAAGTAGACCGAACGAATCTCTATTCATACTGAACTGATGAACTGATCTACGCAGAAAAGTTAGCAAAGACTCTGCTTGTGATCTTCCTCTAGTTAAAGTTACAAGATAGCAAAACAGTGGCTAGCCTTTAACTTTCTTCTAACCGCAAAACTCTGAATGTGTGTGTGTATGTTTATGTGTTGTTTATGTGTTTTATTAAGTTTAGTCTATGTATTGTAGAACAATAGTTAGCAAATAAACCTTGTTTAATTTATAAAGAATGATGTCTTGGGCTGTGTGATTTTCAAGTCTAAACTATTTGCCATAAATCGCGTTACCTAGCTCAAAATGATACAAAGTACTAATTTTGTTTATTTTTATTATTGGCCAAGAAACAAGATAAACGAAATTGTTAAAAATACACTGATGTTAATGGTTGCTGGACAAGTCGTTAATACAGTATAAATCATAAGTTAAAGATTAATATCACTTTAATCAAAGCAATATTGAATCTTTAATAAATTATTCCCCAAAGCTAAAATAATAGCTTCTAGATTTATTACAGACTGGTGGAGGATGCAGGCATTCATTTGAATTGAAAATTCATAACACATTCATAAGAGTCAATAAGTGTATTGGTCTATTTTTATCCAGAAAAATACATTAGATACAGAGAAACAGCATTTGTTTGTGATACTGTATTCTTGTTTGTGGCACACGGTGCGTGTTGAATGAAAGACAGTGCAACGCGAGTTGTTGTTAAGAAGAAATTAACTGCAGTAAATAATTAATATTTGTCTATTAAGACAAGAGTAAGTCGCTCTAAAAGCGCATGAGAGACAAATTAGTGGATTCCTAATTTCTCTCTTTAAGACCTTCGTAGTGTGATTTGTTAGTGCGCGTTCCACTTCCAAACTCATGTATGCTATTCAATCTCCCGGCTTGAGAACATTAACGTAATAATAATAGTAATAAGTAATTCATAATTATTAACGTTGCTAATTAATGATTCTCGGCCACTTTTGATTCACCACACGAGTGGCCAAACGCGGTGTGTGGGGAGGAGTATGTGATCGATCAAGTTAAATTGTTTTCCATGTGTGTTGTTTGTCTAAACAGGCAAATATCAGCATAAGGTCCGCTGAAGCCTCAATCATTTATAATAATTAATCCGTAGATTAATTTATCTCGCCCTGAACGAGCGAGATTGTGGGTGCTATAAAAAGATAATAATCTAAATAGTGCTTGTTGATTTTGAAGTGTTAAACACACTTACGGCTCTGTAAACTGTTTCTTGTAAAATGTATGTACTGAAACATAAATCACATCCTGGTGTATGTGTCACCATAGTGACAAGCTCAACCAGGAAGTCTTCAGAAACCCTTTCCGGAGCATTTGTTAGTGCAGGCTCAGTCCCCACGCCATTTTGAGTATTTGTAAACAAATAGCATTAGCACAATGCTAAGCTAACTGAAGCTAAGGATCTTGCATTGAAGCATATGCAAGGCTATTAGCATTGACTGCTAGCGATTAGCACCTAGCATTTAGACAGTTTTTAATGTGGGTTGAATGTAGTGTGTTTTGAAATGTAAGTGACTGAACTTTTGAACTTCGACTCACACTGAGACTTGCTAACGCATTTCTTTCTTTTTCACCCTTATTCAGGATTATTCTCTCTCTATATATTTTCTCCCATTTAAAATACTGTAACAAATGCAATGTTAATAAACTGGCTGTATGATTATATATAACTGATCATCAGTGTCTAGCGATCTCACAGGTGTTTTAATGAACATTTGTTTAAGGTTTATATTTTTAGCAAGTATTAGTTTAATAGCTGCTGGTTTTATAAGAAAATAATTCGGTACTACCTCATTACCTTAATAATATGGGGAATAATTCAATTATAACTGCTCTCCTGATTTTAAAGACATCAGTGGATAAGATGCTATTGTCATTTCTCACAAAGCTTAGGGTATAAGGAAGTTAACCTTCCAATTAGAAAACCCCAAAAGGAAATTAAAGTTTCCTCAAAATTAGGTCAGTTTGTTTTACCCTGTAAAACAGCAAACCCAACCCCCTAAGTGTATCGACTCAATAGCGCCACCACGCTGCCACCCTTATTATTAGTCCTAAACCTTTGGTGCAAAGACTACAAATTAGAAGCACCCCACCAGAGGATCACAGACACAGATAATCACACTCAACACTAGCATACACTATACTTTGCACATTTACACCCCTGTTTTGCTTTGTTTAGTTTTGTTTTACTTTGTTTCCCATTCAAGGTCCGTGTCAGTTCAGTTCGAGATCTCCCTCACCCCGCCAGAACATGTCTCACAAAACAGAACATGTCGGTCACTGGGAGGATCTGGAAACATGGCTAAGTGTTGCGACAGACAGCACTCCTCCCTAAGGCTGCTGAAACACTCAAACATCAGACACAGGACCAGCTGGATGACAACATAAAAAGCCTCATGGGACAAGACCCAAGTCAAAGCTACAGTCACAAAGAATTAGCCAAGAACACCGGCTCCTTAATTCACACACTCATCGCCAACCCTCAAGTTGAGCAACAAGCACGCTGCACAGCTCCAGCAGGAGCTGACACGCGCACAACGATGCATCATGCAGCTAGAACTGGAAGCTCAGGAACGACAGGAAGGGACTGATGAGGTGGAACAAGGCGCTGAAGAGGAGATCAATAGGCTAAAAGGGACTCTAGTAGCTACTAGCCACGAAATGGAGCAAATCAAAGAAGACTATGCTGATCGTGCTGACAAGCTACAGTATGCAGAGCAGCTACTGGAGAAGGCAAAGGCTGACTTCAGGGCCAAAAACAGCAGAATCAAAGCCCTTGAAACTCACCTGGATGAGTCAAGAAACGAGATCAGCCGCCTAACACGACAGCTTGACTACATCAAAGAGGAATATGAAAGTTACCAAGAGGAACTCAAGCATGCTTATGAATTGCGCCATGAGCCGTCGAGGACTCAACATGCACCAACCTCACCCCTGCCGAGCAGGACCAGGTCACCTGTTCCTGGACTGACACGTGAGCAAAAATGGAGGGTTGGTGATGAAACATTCACCAGCGCCCTTTGAAGAACTTCACCTCACAACAAAGCAAAAGAATCTGCTGCAGCCAGCCGCAGATCGTCGCACGGCTTGGTCCTAAAAGACCTTGACAAGCTCGCCAGAAACATTGGCAAATTCAACCCCAGCATGCCAAATAGCCTAAATGTCCAAGCTTATCTCCAAGATATTGATTTCCATCTGGAAATACGACCTAACATTACAGACAAAGATAAACTCGATTTACTCCAAACGACATCCAGTCCTGAAGTTTGCAGCTTCCTCGACCGGCAGCCTGCTAATACAAAGACTGATTATCAACTGATTCAAAAAGCCCTCATTAATCCTTTACGATTCCTGTAAAATTTGTCTAAAACTCCTAAAAAAAGGCATACCCAAAGTAAATTGCATGGCAAGGCAAGGCAAGTTTATTTGTATAGCACATTTCATACACATTGGTAATTCAAAGTGCTTTACATAAAAGAATGTGAAATAATCATTCACAGCAATAAAAACAAGTTAAAAATAATAAAACAAGGAATTTTAAAATGATATAGAAATTGATTTAAAATGAGATTTAAAACAGTTAAATAGAAAATGATTATACATAAAATACAATGCAGTCAGTTCGGACGTAGCACAGCGCTCATTCAACAAATGCACAGCTAAATAGATGAGTTTTGAGACTGGATTTAAATGTGGCTAATGTTTTAGCACATCTGATCTCTTTTGAAAGCTGGTTCCAGCTGCGGGCGGCATAATAACTAAAAGCGGACTCCCCTTGTTTTGTGTGAACCCTTGGTATTTCTAACTGACTCGATCCTAATGATCTGAGTGGTCTGTTAGGTTTATATTCAGTGAGCATATCTGACATATATTTAGGTCCTAGACCATTGAGCGACTTATAAACGAGTAAAAGTACTTTAAAATCGATCCTAAATGTAACTGGAAACCAGTGTAAGGACCTGAGGACTGGTGTGATATGCTCAGATTTTCTGGTTCTAGTCAGAATCCTGGCAGCAGCGTTCTGGATGAGCTGCAGCTGTCTAATGCTCTTCTTTGGAAGGCCGGTGAGGAGACCATTACAATAATCCACCCTGCTGGTGATAAAGGCATGAGCAAGTTTCTCCAAGTCATGACTGGAAACAAAACATCTAATTCTTGCAATGTTTTTGAGATGATAGTATGCTGATTTAGTTACTGCTTTGACATGACTACTAAAACTAAGGTCTGTCTCCAGAATCACCCAAAGATTTCTGACTTGATTTTTAGTTGTTTGACCCCTAGAGTCAAGGTATGCATTCACCTTGAGAACTTCATCTTTGTTTCCAAATGCAATGACTTCAGTTTTCTCCTTGTTTAACTGAAGAAAGTTTTGGCACATCCAACTGTTAATTTCATCAATGCATTGGCAGAGGGAGTCAATGGGGCTATAATCATTTGGAGATAAGGCTAGGTAGATCTGGGTATCATCAGCATAGCTGTGATAGGCAATTTGGTTCTTCCTCATTATCTGACTTAGTGGGAGCATATACAGGCTAAACAAGAGCGGTGCAAGAATTGAGCCTTGTGGGACTCCACATGTCATGGACGTCCACTTAGACTTATGCTCTCCTATACTCACATAATAACCTCTCCCTTCTAAGTATGACTTGAACCATTTGAGTGCCATCCCAGAAAGCCCGACCCAGTTTTCCAGTCTCTCTAGAAGTATGTTATGGTCGACAGTGTCAAACGCAGCACTAAGATCTAGTAGTACCAGCACTGATATTTTGCCAGAATCAGAATTAAAGCGAATATCATTTATTATCTTAATGAGTGCTGTCTCTGTGCTGTGATGCACGCGGAAACCAGATTGAAAATTATCCAGGTATCCATTTGAGTTTAAGTAGTTGTTCAGCTGATTAAAAACTACCTTTTCAATAATCTTACCTATGAAAGGAAGATTTGATATTGGTCTATAGTTGCTCAACACAGTGTTATCAAGATTGCGCTTTTTCAGAAGGGGCTTAACAATTGCAGTTTTCAGGGAGTTTGGAAAAGTCCCAGAAAGAAGTGAGGTGTTCACCACTTCTAAGAGATCTGCTTCTAAACAGTTAAGCACACTTTTGAAAAAAGATGTGGGAAGTGTGTCAAGATAGCAGGTTGACGATTTAAGATGCTGTACTATTTCTTCCAAAATTTTGCTATCAATTTTTTTAAAAACAGACATAGTCACTTCTTTTTGAGATTGCTGTCGAATCTGTGTGACCTCTGTATTACAGGAAGATGTGCCAATCTCCTTCCTGATATTACTGATCTTCTCTGAAAAGAAGGAAGCAAACTCATTGCATTTGCTGTCAGAGAGCATTTCACTGGGAATCTGACTTGGGGGGTTTGTCAGTCTCTCAACAGTAGCAAAAAGAGTGCGAGTGTTGTTTAAATTACTGTTTATAAGGTTTGAGAAGAAGGTCTGTCTAGCTGTGGCTAGTTCCAAATTGAAAGCATGAAGGCTGTCTTTATAGATGCTATAGTGTATTTCTAGTTTCGTCTTCCGCCACATCCGCTCAGCTTTTCTGCATTGTCTTTTCATATTCTGAACTGCTGTTGATTTTCTCCAAAATGATTTTTGTCTGCCATTCTTCTTGCTGACCTTTATCGGTGCAATATCATCAATAACATTCTTAATTTTTGAGTCAAATGAATCCAGGAGAAGATCAACAGAGTCTGCAGAAATGCTTGGTGTTAAAGATATAGCCTTCATAAATAGCACACTAGTGTTCTCATTAATGCATCTCTTTCTGACAGAGACAGATCTAGAGTCAGTGGTGACAGAGATCAATATATCAAAGAAAATACAGAAGTGATCAGACAGAGCTACATCCTTAATGACAATGGATGAAATGTTTAGACCTCTACTGATGAGTAAATCTAAAGTGTATCCACGATTGTGTATCGGTCCGTGCACATGCTGAATCAGGTCAAAAGTGTTTAAAACAGTTATAATTTCTTTTGTAGTTTTGATTTCAGCATTATCTATGTGAATATTAAAATCCCCTGCAATAGCAAAACAGTCAAACTCTGAGGAAATCATTGATAACAGTTCTGTGAGCTCTTCAACAAAGGCTGGACAGTATTTTGGGGGCCTGTAGATGATGATAAACAGAATGCGTGGAGCACCTTTCAGCACAATACCTAGATATTCAAAAGACAAGTACTGACCAAATGACACTTGCTTGCATTGATAAACATCTTTAAACAGAGCAGCTACACCTCCACCTCTCCTAACAGTCCTGCAGACACTTATAAAATTAAAGTTAGGAGGGGCTGTTTCAGTGAGGACTGTTGCACTGCAGTTGTCTTCTAGCCATGTTTCAATTAGAAACATAAAATCCAGGTTGTTTGTGGTTATTAAATCATTGATCACAAATGATTTATTTTTTAGTGAGCGAGTGTTTAAAAATGCTAACTTGATGGAATTACATTTTGTCTCTACAGCAATCTTAGCATGCTGTTCTTGGACCATTTGGATGATATGCATGGTGTTGGTCTCCTTTGAAAGGTGACACTCTGAGGCTGGTTTCTCAACAGTCAGAATCACTGTAAGTCTTACTGATATTGAGTAATAGAGCTTTGAACACACTGAAAAAGAAAAAAAAAATCTGCCTACATTTTTGTTTGTAAATAGAAGCCTGCAGATGACTATAGCTGGGAGGTATGAGCTGGAAAATACATTAGGATCACAGAATGAAGCCTTACCAAGCAAATTTACCATTTGATAAACAATATATTAGAAAATGTGTGTTTTACACAAGTTTATCTAAGTTAACGTCTAGGCACTTCCCAAAAAAAGACACTTGGAGACTCCAAGTGACCCTTTGTAAGCAACGACATATAAAATGCTGTAATTCTTGAATGCTTTAATGTACAGTCATAATTTTGGGCTCTAATGAAAGGTTACACTTAGAGCTATTCTTATTCAGATTCACTGTCAATAACTGCTGACACATAGTAACTGAAGCTAACACATTATAGTGACATTTATACATGGAATCCAAAATGTCTACACTTAAAATTACATATCTATTTATAATTTATAATCTAATTATATATTGTTTTCCTATATTTCTATTTCTGTACATAGTACATTATTTAATTTATATTTTTTTCTTATATTTGTGTTATATTCCATTCCTACTGTGTTATTCCTATGTATGTCTGCACTATCATGCATGTCTGCACTATGTCTGTACTTTCTTCTGCACAGGAAGCTCCTGTCATCAGGACAAATTCCTTGTGTGTAAACATACTTGTAATAAAGCTCTTCTGATTCTGATTGTAGTGTTTTTGACGATTTTTTGCTGTCATCATGTCCCTCGGTATATGGCTTTTTGCTGACTGGCTCCCAGACTTCATTCGATTCAATGTCAGATGAATGTCAGATAATAAAAAAGTTAGAAGTTAGCAGGAATACACCAAAACACAAACATGAATAAAACACACACACACACGTTTTTTATGGTTTACGTGGACTCTCCATAGGCGTAATGGTTTTTATACTGTACAAACTGTATGTGTTATTTCTACTTTCCCCACAGAAAACTCACTCTGTATGATTTATAAAGCGTTTTGAATTATGGGGACACTGAAAGTGTCCTCATAAATCACCTTCTCCTTGTAATACATTTCATACCCATGTCATTATACATATTTGTGTCCTCATAAACAACATAACAGGGGCACAGCGAACAAAGAAACTCACACCAGAAGTAAGCATAACGATCTCAAAACAAACAAATACCTCAACATATACTGTGAAATATGTGTAAGATACATATTTATATGTATAATATAATTATATAAAGTAATAAAACACTTACGTTTTGAAAGTAACAGTCGCCTGGATCGTCCATCCACACATACCATTCTGCTTCAATGGATGAAACATCACTTTCTTCGTCAAAAATGTAATCTCTGTCACGTCGAGCACACGGTTCAACAACTCTAACACTTAGTGTTAAACAATGTTCAACAACGTTCTCGTTCTCTTTATTCGCCATAATTAGCCTATAATGATCGTTTACCTGTACACTCTCACAGAAGCGCATGATGATGCACCCGGTCGTGCTGGTCACTCTAATCTGAGCGCACACACTTTAGAGCTTGCTAGCTCGAGCCGACCCCTAATGCGTCACACCCATCTGTTCAGAAGCTCGTTGGCTATCAGATACGACAGTCATTTGCAGACTCTAATGCAATTGGGTTGATATACTGTCCGTCTAAGAAAGGTGGCCCCATCTCCAATGCAGGATGGTCGTTGGCTATCTCTCTCTGTAGAGCTCTCTAAGATGCACTTATTGGCTCAAATAATGTGTCAGTCAAAAGGGCAGAGTTCAGCGGCCATTTTGATATATGGAATTTAGCTTTGTTTACATATGGAGACAAGTTACATTACAGAAAACACAGAAGAATGGATAGCTCAGTCAGCTAATTTGAAATGATATGACTACAATCCGTGGATGTTTATCAACAAAATCCATGTGTTTCTAAATATTGCACGGAATTGGATAGCCTGGACCCTTTACAGTGAAACAACAACATTTTTGTCGAACTTTTATGGATCAGTGGACTAAAAAAAGGCTTTATAGGTGAGTCCTTCAGTTTTGTTGTTGTTTATTTAGTTGTTGGTGGTCTGACAAAGACACTGATTGTACCTGCTGTGTTTATTGTATCTTAAAATGGTTTACATCGTTCGAATCACAAGAATCTCAGGTTTCCACGGATATACGACATGTTCAGCTTTTAGTTTTTTGAGTTTTTGTGTCTGACGAATTTACCCCGTCACCACTAGCTGAGGACGCCGGCGTCACGATAGATTCGAAAAGGGTTTTGAAGAGTTCGCCGATCCTGAGTCCGAACAAGGCTTAGTGGCTGCCCTGGAGACGAGACAAGGACGTCATGAACCTCCTCAAGCCTACTACAGTCGACTCAGACAAGCATACTTCGGAACTCGCAATGAACCTGACTGTGGCGAGGGGGGCATGGTTCAGCGAAGTCTGCAGCGGGAGAAAGACTCAGGAGACAGCGGTAAGTAAGTGGGTCAAGTGCAAAATGAGGAACACCTGTCTCTGATTGCAGTAATTGGCGTGGAGAGACCTATAAAGCATCCGTGGAGCGGGGATTCGAGGAGAGAGACGGAGTGAAGACTCGGGCGCATGGTCTGTGAGAGGGAGACAGCCAGAACGAATACAGAGAGTGAATGCTGAGACAACCGAGAGAGTTGATGTATCAAGGACGCGCAGAGTGCGCACCTGTTTAAGTTTATCTGTAAATAAATTCACCCGAGTCTTCACGAGCCAACCCTGTCCGCTTCCTTCCTTCCTTACGAACTTTGTTACACTGGTGCCGAAACCCGGGAAGGAAGCCGGAACGCCGCTGCCATCATGTCCTCACCAACGGGATCGCCATTTGCGGATGTCATCCAGTCGCTCGCGGGACTCCACCAGGAACATCATAAAGCGCTGATGGACATGAGGGCAGACCAGGAGAGGAGATTCTGTGCCCTCGTCCAGAACCAGCGGGAGGACCGCGAGCTGTTCCGGAGCTGGATGGACCGGGAGGTTCGGGCCCGCCCACCCACATGCCGGTACAGAAGATGGGGCCGCAGGATGACCCGGAGGCATTCCTCGACCTCTTCGAGAAGACCGCGGCGGCATGTGGGTGGCCCCAGACGGACTGGCCAGTGCGCCTCATCCCCCTGCTAACCGGGGAGGTGCAGTTGGCGGCGCAGCAGCTGCCAGTCCAGAACCTCCTGGTCTACGACGACCTAAAGCGAGCCATCCTCCAGCGGGTCGGCCGGAGCCCCGAGCAGCACCGCCAGCGCTTCCGTTCGCTGGAGCTAGGGGAGAACGGCCGGCCCTTCGTGATGGCTCACCAGCTCCGGGACGCCTGCCGCAGATGGCTGTTGGCCGGGGAAGGCGGCGTCGACCAAATCATCGACCGGGTGGTGCTGGAGCAATTTATTGCGCGGCTCCCTAAGAAGACCGCGCAGTGGGTCCAGTGCCACCGCCCGGCGTCGCTGGACCTGGCCATCCAACTCGCTGAGGACCAGATGGTGGCGTGCCACGGGGTTGGCGAAACCCTACCGTCCGTCTCTCTCTCTCTCCCCTCCCCTTCTGTTTCTCCCCCTATCTTCCTACCCAGGTCCCGTGCCGGCGTGGTTCCCCGAGCCCAGCCCCGATGGAGGGGAGGGCCGGCTCCGGAGTCGACGGCTGCGAGAGCCCACGGCCGGGAGGCGGGGTCGGCCAGCCCGAGCCCCGCTGCTAGTCCCGTTTCCCCAGTCTCTCCACGCCAATTCCTTGTCCCCCTTCCCGCCACTAGGGTGGCGGGGAAGCCTGGGCCGACCTGCTGGCGTTGCGGGGACCCGGGCCATTTTATCGATCGTTGTCCGGTGATGGAGGTGGGGACATGGGTCCGGGTTCCGGACGCCCCGCAGGCCGCCCCCGATCAGGCTGGCGGGTACCAGATACCTGTGAGTATTAAGGGGGGTACGTATTGGGCTTTGGTGGATTCGGGCTGTAACCAAACCTCGATCCATCAAAGCCTAATTCAGCCTGAGGCATTGGATATGAGCTGCATGGTTCGGGTGAGGTGTGTACACGGGGACGTGGTGGAATATCCAGTAGTGCGTTTAGCCATCCAATTTCGGGGACAAAAGCATAATGTGGAGGCGGCAGTTAATCCCCACCTCCGGCATCCGCTGATTTTGGGAACCAATTGGCCCTCATTTAAAGTTTTATTGGGAGTTTTGTGTGCGGATGCCTCCTGAGGAAAAGAAAAGCCGGCGAGGGAGGCGGCCGTGCGCTCGGGGGAGGCTGAGCCTGGGCTCGCTGAGGCGGCACCGGGGGATCGGAACGCGATCGAGAGGTTAATCCTCACGGAGCGTGATGATTTCCCCCTGGAGCAGTCTCAGGACGAGTCCCTGAGAAATGCGTTCGAGCAGGTCCGTTCCATTGACGGCCGGCCTCTCCAGCCCACACGGCCCCCTTCCTATCCGTATTTTGCTATTTTGAAAGATAGGTTGTATCGAGTGACCCAGGACGCTCAATCAAAGCAAGATACAACCCAGTTGTTGGTACCCAAGAGCCGTCGGGAAATGCTTTTCCAGGCGGCTCATTGCAATCCTATGGCCGGGCACCTGGGCCAGGCGACAACACTAAACCGTTTAATGGCCCGCTTCTTTTGGCCGGGCATTCACGAGAATGTACGCCGGTGGTGTGCGGCTTGTCGTGAATGTCAGCTAGTGAATCCCCCGGCCTCCCCAAAAGCGCCTTTGCGCCCCCTTCCGCTAATGCAGGTCCCCTTCGAACGAATTGGTATGGACCTCATCGGGCCATTAGAGCGGTCGGCACGAGGGCATCGATTTGCATTAGTTCTGGTGGATTATGCAACCCGATACCCAGAGGCAGTAGCGCTCCGCAACATTTCCGCAAAAAGTGTGGCGGAGGCTCTGTTCAGTATGATCTCCCGGGTGGGAATCCCGAAAGAGATTCTCACCGACCAGGGCACGGCGTTCATGTCACGGACCATTCGCGAGCTTTACGGATTATTGGGAATTAAATCGGTTCGCACCAGCGTCTACCACCCACAAACGGACGGCCTGGTGGAACGGTTTAATCGTACATTGAAAACAATGATTCGAAAGTTCGTTCACGAGGACGCCAAAAATTGGGACAAGTGGCTGGAACCCCTTTTGTTCGCTGTGCGGGAGGTCCCGCAAGCCTCCACGGGGTTTTCCCCCTTCGAGCTCCTGTACGGCCGCCAGCCCCGCGGGGTTTTGGACGTCCTGAGGGAGACTTGGGAGGAGGGACCTTCGGAGAGTAAGAAGGAAATTCAGCATGTGCTGGACCTGAGAACAAAACTCCACACTCTGGGGCAGCTCTCCATGGAGAATTTGTTACAGGCCCAGGACAAGCAAAGCCGGCTATACAATCGGGGGGCCAGATTACGCAATTTCACACCGGGAGATAAAGTGCTTGTGTTACTCCCCACCTCTAGCTCTAAATTACTCGCCAAGTGGCAAGGGCCGTTCGAGGTCACACGGCGGGTAGGAGATCTCAATTATGAGGTGGTTCGAACGGACCGTAGCGGGGCACATCAAATTTACCACCTCAACCTCCTTAAAAAATGGAATGAGGTCGAGCCGGTGATGCTGGCGACGGTGGTAGATAGTGAGGAAGATCTCGGGCCAAAGGTGAACTCCAAAATTCCATCACTCACTCTGGCCCCCGGGGGGGATCACCTCTCGCCCTCCCAGCTCACCGATGTAGCCCGGTTGCAGAGAGAGTTTGCGGACGTGTTTTTGCCCCGGCCCGGTCGAACCAAACTTATCCAGCACCATATCGATCCATATCCGCCATCCACCATATCCGGTTCTGCGTGGATTATCGCAAGGTGAATGCGGTGTCGAAGTTCGACGCTTATCCAATGCCGCGGGTTGACGAGTTGCTTGATCGGCTGGGTACCGCTCGTTTTTATTCGACACTGGACTTAACCAAAGGATATTGGCAGATCCCCTTATCGCCCTTATCCAAAGAAAAGTCAGCCTTCACAACGCCGTTTGGATTGCACCAATTCGTCACACTTCCGTTTGGGTTGTTCGGGGCGCCCGCTACCTTTCAGCGCCTCATGGACAAAATCCTCCGACCACACACCTCATATGCCGCTGCCTATCTAGATGACATTATCATCTACAGTCAGGACTGGCAGCGGCATATGGTGCACCTGCGGGAGGTTCTGAGAGCGCTGAGGGGAGCGGGGCTAACGGCCAACCCAAAGAAGTGTGCGATTGGGCGGGTGGAGGTTCGTTATCTGGGTTTCCACTTAGGCCACGGACAGGTGCGTCCCCAAATTGATAAGACGGCAGCTATTGCGGCCTGCCCGAGACCCAAGACCAAAAAGGAGGTGAGGCAGTTCTTGGGGCTGGCGGGATATTACAGGAGGTTTATTCCTGACTATTCGGAGCTCACCAGCCCGTTGACTGACCTCACTAAAAAGGAGGTCCCAGATACGGTCCCGTGGACGGAGCGGTGCCATTAGGCTTTCACCCAAGTGAAAGCTGCTCTGTGTGGCGGGCCGCTATTGCACTCTCCTGACTTTTCTCTCCCCTTTTTGCTGCAGACGGACGCGTCGGACCGGGGGCTGGGAGCTGTCCTGACCCAGGAGATAGGGGGTGAGGAGCGCCCGGTGCTGTACATCAGTCGGAAGCTCTCTAAGAGAGAGACGATGTACAGCACCATTGAGAATGAGTGTTTGGCGATCCGGTGGGCGGTCCTCACCCTCCGCTATTATCTCCTGGGCTATTATCTCCTCGAATACAGAGAGTGAACGCTGAGACAACCGAGAGAGTTGATGTATCAAGGACGCGCAGAGTGCGCACCTGTTTAAGTTTAAGAGTCTTCACGAGCCAACCCTGTCCGCTTCCTTCCTTCCTTATGAACTTTGTTACACTGACATTGAGGATGAACTGAACTTTAATACTCTCTTCCTAAGGAACCTTCATCCTGGCATAATTCCTGATTTATATCAAATCCGCAGCATATCCAACAGCGCAGAAAAACTTGATGATGTAACAGAAACTATGGATTCTCTCTTTTTTAGCACTTTAGATACGGTTGCTCCTTTATGCTTAAGGAAGATTAAAGAAAAGAGTCCAACACCGTGGTATAATGAGCACACTCGCGCCCTAAAGAGAGCAGCCCGGAAAATGGAGCACAGCTGGAGGAAAACAAAACCAGAGGTATTTTGTATGGCTTGGCGGGAAAGTACCCTATCCTACAGAAAAGCATTAAAAACTGCTAGATCTGATTACTTTTCATATCTTTTAGAAAAAAACAAACATAACCCCAGGTATTTATTCAATACAGTGGCAAAATTAACAAAAAATAAAACATCAACTGGTGTTGACATTTCCCAACAGCACAGCAGTAATGACTTTATGAACTATTTTATTTCCAAAATCAATACTATTAGAGATCAAACTGTAACCATGCAGCTGCCAGCTGCAGTATCACATCAAATTGTGCACTATAGATCCCCTGAGGTACAATTCCACTCATTCTCTGAGGAGGAGAAAGGAAGAGAGGAAGAATTGTATAAACTTGCTAAATCAGCTAAACCAACAACATGTATGTTAGACCCTATTCCATCTAAACTACTAAAAGAGGTGCTTCCAGAAGTCATAGATCCTCTTTTGGCTATTATTAATTCATCATTGTCATTAGGGTATGTCCCCAAAACCTTTAAATTGGCTGATATTAAGCCTCTCATTAAAAAACCACAACTTGACCCCAAAGATCTAGTTAATTACAGACCGATCTCGAATCTCCCTTTTCTGTCAAAAATACTGGAAAAGGTAGCATCCTCACAATTATATTCCTTCTTAGAGAAAAATTATATCTGTGAGGATTTCCAGTCAGGATTTAGACCATCTCATAGTACTGAGACTGCTCTCATTAGAGTGACAAATGACCTGCTCTTATCATCTGATCGTGGTTGTATCTCTCTATTAGTGCTCCTGGATCTTAGCGCTGCGTTCGAAACTATCGATCACAACATTCTTTTGAATAGACTTGAAAACTCTGTTGGCATTAGTGGAAGTGCATTAGCATGGTTCAAATCGTACTTATCTGACCACCATCAATTTGTAGCAGTGAATGAAGAGGTATCATGTCGATCACAAGTGCAGTATGGAGTACCTCAAGGCTCAGTACTAGGGCCGTTACTTTTCACGCTTTACATGTTACCCTTGGGAAATATCATCAGGAAACATGGGGTTAGCTTTCACTGTTATGCTGATGATACTCAGCTTTATATTTCTTCATGGCCTGGTGAAACACACCAAATTGAGAAACTTATGGAATGCATAGTCGATATAAAAACGAATAATTTCTTACAACTAAATTCTGAAAAAACAGAGGTGTTAATTATCGGACCTAAAAACCACACAAGTAATAATCTAGAACACTTGATGGCTGCTCTCTCGATTCTTCATCATCAGTTTCTAGCATTTGTAAAACTGAATTTTTTCATCTTAAAAATATATCTAAACTGAGACCTATGCTCTCAATGTCAAATGCAGAAATGTTAATTCATGCGTTCATGACCTCAAGGTTAGATTATTGTAAGGTGGTTGTTCTGCACGCTTAATAAACAAACTACAGATGGTCCAAAATGCAGCAGCTAGAGTTCTTACTAGAACCAGGAAGTATGACCACATTAGTCCGGTTATGACAACACTGCACTGGTTCCCTATTAAACATTGTATAGATTTTAAAATCTTGTTAATTACTTATAAAGCCCCGAACGGCTTAGCTCCTCAGTATTTGAGTGAACTCTTATTGCATTATAGTCCTCCACGTCCGCTACGATCTCAAAACTCTGGCCATTTGATTATACCTAGAATATCGAAATCAACTGCCGACAGTAGATCCTTTTTCTATTTAGCACCCAAACTCTGGAACAATCGACCTAACACTGTTCGGGAGGCAGACACACTCTGTCAGTTTAAATCTAGATTAAAGACCCATCTCTTTAATCTGGCGTACACTTAACACACTAATACACTTCTAATATTCAAATTCGTTAAAGGATTGTTAGGCTGCATTAATTAGGTCAACCGGAACCGGGAACACTTCCCATAAAACATGATGTACTCGTTACATCGTAAGAAGAATGACATCTACGCTAATATTAGTCTTTTTCTTTCTTATTCCGAGGTCACCGTAGCCACCAGATCCGGTCCTTATCCAGCCCAGATGATCACTGCAGTCAACAGATCCAGTCCGTATCCAGATCAGATGGTGGATCAGCACCTAGAGATGACCTCTACAGCCCCTACAGCCCTGAACATCAGCGGAGTCCAGGACACCTAGATGAGCCCGAGAGACAGATCTCCAGTGAGGACTTCGTCACCTTTGTTCCAGTGGAGCCCTTAAACTGACTTTGCTGCAGTTGGAACAAACTACTGGTTCATCTGGCCAGAGGAGAACTGGCCCCCCGACTGAGCCTGGTTTCTCCCAAGGTTTTTTTTTTCTCCGTTCGGTCACTGATGGAGTTTTGGTTCCTTGCCGTTGTCGCCTCTGGCTTGCTTAGTTGGGGACACTTCATTTCCAGCGATATCACAGACTTGATTGCACAGATACTATTTAAACTGAACTGAGCTGGACAATGACATCACTGAATTCAATAATTAAATGCCTTTAACTCAAAAATGTTCCTGTTTTGACATTGTGCAGTTGCTTTGACACAATTTCTATTGTTAAAAGCGCTATATAAATAAAGGTGACTTGACTTGACTTGACATAAGCCACCGTCTTGGCGTTCTCGCATGTCCACGAACAATAGACACTCAGCAGCTGCTAGACTTGGTGCAGAAAGCCTATGGTAAACAAAAGATGGTCTCAGAAAAGAGTGCCAAAACTCCAGCAGTTCTTGACTTCACCACTCAAAGTCAAGGGTTGGCTCTAGAGGGCGCTCAATGCCAAGACAGCACCAAGCCGCCACACAGAGAGTGGAATGCACCCCGTCCAACAAAGAACGAGACACACATGCTGGCACCCGACCTAAACAGAGGTACAACTACTAGGATGGACCGTGTGGACGTCAACGCTCACACTGGGATAAGTCATGGGACCAATCAAGGCCTCATGAGAGTCAATGGGAGAGATCGTGGAACCAGCCAAGCTCGTTTGAAAACTCAAGAGAGGAAAGCTCATGGGAATTCAATGGAAACTCCAAGGGAAAACGACAAACTCACCCTGGAGCAATCAGCCCAAGGAATCGAAGAAAGAATTCACAAAACTTTCAAGCTGACCGAGCTCAAACCGAATCAACAAGAGAACAAAAGACACCACCATATTTCGACTTACAAAAGCTGACGGAAATGATGATGAAAGAGTTCTTCCAACAAAAAGAGAAGGATCGGAAGTGCGAAAAGAAAGAGAAACCGCCACAGCAAGAGTGTCAGCATATGCCTCAACATGCCTCAATATGCCTGGCCAAACTCTCAACAGTAAGCTAGGCTTTTTCCAACATTCCAGGACCTGCCTAAAGCTTGGACGGACCCTGGAAGCCACACCTCTCGTTGAAGTGTCATCTAGTGCTATGTTTGTATTGTTCAATAACTGTATGGCCCAAGACATCCACGTTCCCAAAACCAGCCACCTGGGATGGCTCATCAACAAGGCGTTCCATTTCTTTGAACTAACGGTACCTGTCATAGGCCCCATACCAGCCCAACTAACGTCAGACGAATGCAATGACACCATTACATTCACAAAACCTCATGAAATCATTGCTATTACCTCTATTCTGCCGGTGTCCAAAGAAAGTGTCTGTCATTCAGAACTAACAGATGACACTCGCCTCGCTGTCTACGCTGTCTCAACACAGCCTGCGACAGAATCACCTACACAGGTGACCATCAGGGCCCAAAGCCCCTCAAATGACTTAACTGCAGGAGAACCCTACGCCGGGTTCAATGCACAAATTCAACAGATCTTGAGTGAGGCGGATGCCCTCCACAATGAAGTGGATTGCCAAGGACTCAAAGAGGTTCTGCATAAGTACAAGGACTCCTTCGCAAAGGATTCCCTGGATTGTGGCCTGACCATCATCCACATGGTGCGCATCCCAACAAACCCAAATGCGCCACACACATTTGTGCGCCAGTACAAGATTCCAATAATGTCATATGAGCCAGTGCAAGAAATTGTTGACTCCATGCTGGAAAAAGGGGTCATTCGGCCCTCTAACAGCACATACTCTGCCCCGATATGGCCAGTCCCAGTACCCAATGGCAAATGGCGGCCCACCATCGACTATCGCAAGTTGAATCAGCAAGTACCATTGTCACGATGGCCTTTGGCCCAGTTGGACCAAGACATTTTGAAGATCAAAGGCTCAACATCCTGTCCACACTGGACGTCGCCTCCGGGTTCTGGACAATCCCTGTCCACCCCGATGGCCAACATAAGCTGGCATTCACCTTTGGCAAACGACAGTACACCTTCACATAGTGCCCCTTTGGCTATGCCAACTCGCCAGCCGAATTCAACATTTTTCTTAACAAAGCATGCCCTGACGCCAGAGTCAGAGGCAACCTTGTCTACATAGATGATGTTTTAATGAAAAGCTCAAGTGTAGAAGACCACCTCAAGGAAATCGATCACGTCCTAAACCAGCTGACAACAGCAGGAGCTAAAATCGCCCTTCACAAAGGACAATGGTTCAAAACCAAGGTGAACTATGTTGGACTGCTTGTCGGAAGAAACGGCATCGAGCCACAATCTAACCATGCCCAAGCAATCCAAAGCAATAAAGACACCAACTAACGTCTCTGAGCTATGAAGCTTTCTGGAAGTGTGCAATTACTCACGACAGTTCATCGAAAACTAAGCTGACGTCGCACGACCATTAACTTCCCTCCTAAAAAAGGATGAACCCTTTGTTTGGACGAAAGCCCAGGACACAGCTATGAGCCAGCTAAAACAGTGCCTGTGCTCTGCTCCATGCCTTGCCTACCCAGACCCAGGAAAATAATTATATTTGGATGCTGGATTCTCTAATCAGTGCCTCAGCGCAGGCCTATACCAGCTCCATGACAAAGACAAGCGAGTGGTCGCTTATGCCAGCAAAACGCTGCTTCCCCCAGAATGCAAGTATTCAAACTGCGAAAAAGCTTTGCTTTGCACTGTGTGGGCCATCCAGCGTTTCTCTAATTACATCGGCGCACAGAAAGTCATCATCGAGACTTGTCAACAGCCAGTCACCTTCCTCAACAGTCAACGAATCAGAGATGGCGTGGTGACCAATGTACGAATAGCTACCTGGCTAATGACACTCCAAGGACGGGACGTTGAGGCAAGATATGCCCAAAACTACAAATCCTCACTTGGAAACGGGCTTGCGGCCTGCCAAAACTGTTCAACGGACATGCTGTACACCTCAGCAGAACTGAAAGAACCGCCACAACTGCAACTGAAAAAACACAGGTACTTTAAGGGAGAATCTGTGGGAAGGAATGCCCACAGCATATGTCGATGGCTGCTCCTACAATCGCAAGGGCAATTTACAAGCTGGAGCGGGTGTGGTCTGGCTCAACAACGACCCGTGCCCACCACAACAACTCAAATTATGCCCTCAATCATCGCAATATGCAGAAATAGCAGCCATCCTCATCACCCTACAACTGGCTGCATCCCACAACATCAAAGAACTCCTCATCTGTACCGACTCAAACTATGCCCGTCCAAGCTTCACCTGCCATTTAACTGGATGGAAACGGAATGGATTCAAGACAGCTAACAACAAGCCTGTCAAGCACCAGGAACTCTTCCAAGCAAGCGACGCCATCGTCACTGAATATGACATGATCGTTTATTGGAAAAAATTCAGAGGTCATTCACATCAACCAGGACAAGACAAAGACTTAAATGACCAAACCGATGCCCTCGCAGAGTCCTGGACATTTCATGCCCTCCCACCCCACCCATCAGTGGGAGCAGTAACCCGCCGCCAGCACGCCACTGACGCGCACACCCCTGCATCCTCCCATATTGCCCTATCACCTCAGTTTGTGCTGATGAGCTCCTCACCCTCCAAACTGCGGATTTGTTACTACGAACTATGGCAGTTCTTATTTTCGACCCATTAACTCATCCCATTTCCACCTCTGACCTAAACACATCCTCCGAGCTCCACAAGCTCCACTCTATCAAGCACATGCTGCATCTAAGAGACGGTGTTCTCACATATGTCCCTGACCTACTCACTGTGCCAAAGCTCGTAGTACCTCACGGCCAAAGGGGGGTGATGCTGAGACACGCACACAATGCACCATGCGCAGGATACCACGGTGTCAAGGCCATGTATGAAACTCTCAAGCAAGTAGCATACTGGCCTGGCATGCAGCAAGACATAGCAGAATACGTAAAAGGATGCCTGGTGTGTTGCCAGTTCCAACCGGCAAATCCAAACCACCGAGCACCACTGCAAAGGAAAGGAATGACCTTTCCATGGTCGGACCTCCAAATAGACTGGGTAGGACCCCTGCCATGGTCAACACGGGGTAACAAATACTTCCTCACCGTGGTTTGCGAATTCACAAAGTGGATAGAGTGCCTCCCAGCTCCCAATGATACAGCAGAAACAACAGCCTGCCTGTTAATGAACCACATCTTCTTGAGATTTGGACTGCCTTTAAGGGTCAACTCTGACCGCGGAACCCACTTCACTGCCAAAATCATGCAGAAAGTGTGGAAACTCCTGGGTATACAGGCCAAGCTCCATATAAGCCATCACCCAATTTCCTCCGGTCAAGTTGAAAGGGCTAACAGGTAAGTGGTCAGCATGTTGAAGAAGTATGTAGCCACCAATCAAAAGGATTGGGCTATTAAACTTCCTCTGGTACTGATGGCTGCTCGAGCCACCCCTCACCAGTCTACCGGAGTACCCCCATTCACATTGATGACAGGGGGAAACATGACGCTACTGCTACACCTGCTGTACCAACCTGGTGAACTGAACCTCGTCACCGCCTATAACACTCACCAGTACCTGGAAGAGTTGCATCAGAACCTGAGAACGACATTCGCTTTTGCGCAAAAGCAACTACAATGAAGCACGGAAGCTCGAAAAGCCTCCTACAAATGAAAGGCCTCTCTCCATGAGCTCAATATTGGAGACAAAGTGTGGTACTACAGCAGAACGCTCCCCATCGCCTGTCAAAGAAGTTCCTACCACACTGGACAGAACCCCATGAGTTTGTAGACAAGCTCTCGCCTGTTGCCTATCGAATCAAAATCAGACAAGGGCGCAGCGAGCCAGTCCTTCGATGGTTCCATCGAAACTAGATAAAGAGGCACCAGGGCTCGGGTGTCTCAGACGACAGGAAAAGGGGGAAGATCAAACCCACTGACACAGACCGACCACCATATGCTCTGCACCACACAAACATAAGTACTGTCATTTTAGGAAAACACATAGCAACCTTGCTTAGTGTAATAAATCTATGATGCTATTATTTCAGCTCCGGGGAATCATTAGCTTACAGATAAAATATTGCTTGATTAAAGTAATATTAATCTTTGACTTATGATTTATACTGTATTAACGATTCATCCAGCGATCACTAACATCGGTATATCTTTAACAATTTAGTTTATTTAGCTTTCGTGGCCAACAATAAACAAAATAAAGGGTTTTATACCATTTGAGCGAGGTAACATGATCTTTTGGCAGTAAGTTTGAACTAGGAAATCACATCTCAAGACATAGTTCTTTATAAATGAAACAAGGTTTATCTACTAACTGCTATTCTACGGTACATGATCTAACCTAATAAAAACACATAAACATGCACATAAACATACACACACACACATTCTGGGGTCTTGCGAGTAATGTTAGGATAAAGTGTAAAATAGCCCTTTTTGCTATTTCATAACTGAGATCATAAGGAAGATCACGAAAAAGGACGCTGCCCTCTTTTCTGCATTCAGATCTATTCACCAGTTCAGTTAGGATAGAAACTTAGTTTGAATACTTGCGTTGATTAAGCAGGCCGGATCTCTTATTTTTCGTTCCACGTGGTAACTTCGTGTTTTCACGGAAGTCTCTGATGCTCGAGTTTCGTCGCATGTGGTTACTTAGGGAACTCTTCGATGGCTTTGTTGCTGCTGCGTTATGTCACCGGGAAAGCCCTATCTTGCGCTTGACGGTCTTTGTTCTGTGTTGAGATGGAAAGCGTTGTTGAGCTGCTGGTTCTGCGGTGTTACGGCTTTATGAAGTCTTGGATTCGCTTAGCTAGTTTGTCTCAGCCCGATGTTAAAGGCGAGTGTCCAGCGAAGCTTCCAGGTTTGTCAGCGAGCGAGCAAGTTGAAGAGCGAGGATGAAAGAGAGATTCAAAGCTGCGTTGGTCGTTTTAAGCGGCACTAGTTTGGATACGCCCCGGCGGCTGTCCCAATCAGATTGTCCATGTCTTTGGGGCATATCATTTTGAAACTTCCATGTGACGAAAAATAAGAGTTTTAATACTTATGTAAAGTGTTTTCACATGTTTACCCATTTATAATTATCACCAAATCTGTTGTACCATTGATTCAAAATAATCATGACAGTCTCTTTGAATCTAAATACGTTGCAACTTTACAGAGAACATTAATCCGTTATAGATTAATAGATTGAGTCCCTTTGTTCTCTGACGAAAGCCACGCGCTCGGTGCTGGATCATGAGGGGAGAGGGGCTTTATATCCAGACAGAGAGGCGACTTGAAGAGTTAGTGACGGTAGGTCAGGTGACAGTCTCACTTCTTGCAGTGAGAGAATGAAGAGTAATTCATACTGTCTGTTTTTAATCTCTGCGTGTGTGTGTCTCCATGCCGACGTGGCATTACATTAGACCCAACACTTACTCTCTCCTCCGCTGCACTGCTTGGACCAACCTCTAGTTACTCCACAACCTCGAGTTACTCCACACACGTGACACTCATTTACGGCCTCACCTCATTCGATGTCCTTGTGTCTCTTTGTTTTTTTGTTTTTTTTTAAATCTTTATTAAAAAAAAATCTCACTTTGTGTTTTTCCTTTTTCCTCCCTCACTATGATCTCCTTTCCCCTCTAGTCCCCTCATCAGGGAACTCCCTTAACCCATCCTTGAATCCAGGCCCTGAAATTGAGATTGACTCCCTTCAATAAAGTCATCGTAACTCGTTGTGAAAACCGTTATCAACTGATCGAGGCAACCCGCCAAAGCATGACCGACATGCTACGCAAAGTAAGTACCTTGATTGACAACTTAGCCATGAGTAGGACTCGACACTACTTGATACCTCTTAGCCTTGTCCAAAACATCCTAAATTTGGCCACTGCGGGCCCTGCTAGTCCCATCCAAACCTATCTCACCTTTTCCCTGGATAGCGCCATTCCCTTGTACTTCGATCCGGAAGCAGGCGACTTGGCCTTTCTTCTCATTTGGCCCATTATCGACGCTAATAATATTTACCGGCTTAAAGATGTTGTGAATTCACACTCCTGAGTCGTTGCCAATCACGATAACAACGAGCAGTTGTATCTGGCCCCAAACCTAAAGATGTGTACGCTCACTAAGGACATTCACTTCCTCTGCCCGAGTAAACCCTTCGTACGCGATAATACTGAGAGCATCTGCGGCCTAGAATCCATTAGACCCGACACTAGCTGCCCTCCCGAAGCAACACCACGTTCTCAAGTTGAGGTAACACAAGCCGAAATCATCGGAAACCAATGGCTGGTCAACACCACAGCACGAACAGCTACCCTCACATACGATCAACATGACACCACCATGCGCATTATTCTGCCCAACCAAACTTTATAGATCACTGTCCCTAAGGGTTCGATATTGACGAGTTAACATTGTATCACAGTATCGGGCTGAAATCGAAATCTCACCCTTCTTCAAACAGCATTCCTTTGTCCTCAATTTAGAATTGGAAGAAAGGATCAAGGATGAAGGAATGCAACTTATTGTTTTGACACCTGTTGACACAGTTTTAGAAGCTATCGCTCGCCTAACACCCGCTGGCGCACCGATTATTCGATCTTGATCTGCCGCTGACACAGCACTTTGCATCTCTACTATTGTAGGATATGTTGTGACTTTGACACTGGCCTTCCTCCTACACAAGCGAGTTAATGCCGTTCAAGAGTCTTTCAACAAATGCACGTCAGACGTCCGGCGCCTTTTCCGACGTGATAAAACTGTCCAAAAACCCGAACCTGAGAACTCGACCAACCTGGCTGAGATCATGCCTATACCGCCTCGTCGAACCCCTAACAATTAAACCAATCGTAATGACCCAATTGCCAATAATCCTAAACAATGCATCCCTACGTCTTCTCAAATTTCTAACCTGTTAATTCCCAAATTACCCTACACCAGGACTCAGTCAGTGATGGAGATGTTGTTTGTGTCTTGTGTGTGCCTGCTCTCTTGTGTCTTGTGTGTGCCTGTTCCAGTGCCCGCCGATGTTCCATTGGGAACATCACCGAGCCAAAGGGGGATGTATAGGACTTGAGGGGATAGGCAAACATTACCACGGGCTCTTACACATCAAAGGAACCTGATAAGGTTATTTTGTTTAACATTTGCGAGTCATAAATGGCAATCAACTCTAAAGTGGTGCCGCTCTGTCCCAAGGACTCCTTTTGCTAATCTCTGTAAAGGACACATGAAGAGAGAGATTTATAGCGCCACCTCCTTGCGCGAGTTAAGAACTGATTTTCAGTGTTGTTTCTGACTGGCTAACCATAAATAAACACTGAAGTAACTTCTTATCTTGAGAATAGGACAGCATCTACACACACACTTCCGGGATCCCCTGATCGGTTAATGCCTAAATTTATGATTTAATCAACAACAAGGGATATACGTTGACAGACGCTCACCAGATCCCCAGGACGTGACTTTCTCATGACCCCAGAACACCTCTGTTGTGAACTTGGTTCTTCTAAAGTGTAGGAAACTCAGAAGAGAAGACCAGGAGACTTCGGATTCGATCGTAGGATTCTTTATTGAAAAACCCAAGCTGGTGGTAGCTGTAGTCATCGAAATCTCAAACTTAAGTAACTTTACAAGGTTATTTTATAGGCATTTTTGGAGGAGGGATTCTTGGAGGTGGAGACAAATTCAAACAAAGCAAGCACATGTTGGTTTGTTACCAGACTTCCCGTGGTTCTAATCTCATCAACATAATCAAATGCATAGAAACTAATTCAATCAACCTAACGAATCCACGTCTGGGCCAGGGGGCTCCGAAAGATAGACACTAATCCAATCAACCTAACGAATCCACGTCTGGGCCAGGGGGCTCCGAAAGATAGACACTAATCCAATCAACCTAACGAATCAACGTCTGGGCCAGGGTCAGGTAGTGGATAATAAGAATAACATTAAAATACAATTTGTAATCCCACAATTCCCCCTTTGAGAGTTCTAATAACTCACAAAATACAAATTTAGACACTTAAAAGTTAATTCTTGTAACTTGTAATCGTTACAGGCACATTGTACATGTTCTGTGTTGCTTATATGTAATTGCATGCAAACACAGAAACAAAACATGCAATTAGGGTCCGTGAAGTTCTTACGGGTAATAATCTTTTCTGGTTGGAACTGTCATTTCCTCCTGAGAGGCGGGAGTCATTTGCTGAAAGAAACACTTGATACTGTGGATGCATAGATAGTACGCAAGTAGGAGAAACAACAGCAGAATTGCTATTTCCTTGATCCACAGCCAGGGTTTACCTAACAAGTTTCCGAACCATGAAGAATTATCTTCAGTCATCTGGTGTAATTTTGCTGAAAGACCAAGAATGTCTTGTTGGATTTTGTTCAAGTTCTCTGTTGGATCCATTAACCCGGTGCAGCATTCAGGACCGATAATGGTACAGGCTCCCCCTTGTTTTGCAAGAATGTAATCCAAGGCCACTCTGTTCTGTAAGATCATCATCTTGTGCGAGGCAAGAGTGTCCTTGATGTTGCCCAGGGCCAAAACCGTATCATTGGCCAATTTCTGTACAGAATCCGACAGGCTTCTGACCTGATCGAGAGCCTGCAAGAC
The DNA here is from genome assembly GCA_003573665.1 of Oxygymnocypris stewartii. Lineage (NCBI taxonomy): Eukaryota > Metazoa > Chordata > Actinopteri > Cypriniformes > Cyprinidae > Oxygymnocypris > Oxygymnocypris stewartii. The sequence continues at coordinate 87,868 of QVTF01021185.1, forward strand.
ACCATACGATGGGATTAATGCTCCAAGAGTTCTTGACCACCACGTTTGTACACAAGTGAGTCCTGGAATGCAGCCATCTTTGTTGGTAGAAGCTGAATTTTGTAGATGTGGAGAACTTGAGGTGGAGTGTGTATTTTCTCTGATGGCTGGTAGGACATAAACCAGGGTGCACCTGCCATTGAATTGGCTGGGTAGGATGCTGTAGACAGAAGTCCCACATAACCACAAAGTGCCAGTCGGTGGAGGAATCATACACCACTGATTTATGGCAAAAAATTTCGGTAGGGATGGGTTCCCATAGAGACACTCTTTTAATTCATTCTCCTCTTTCGTATCTGATGTAGTAACGTACACATCGAATTCGGTTCTTCTTTCAATCACAAAGCTGCAACGTTCACGAGGAACTTCACCCAGTGTAGTCGATGCTGGAGCATAATTTTCCATGCACCAATAGAACATCCTTGGCATGAGTAGATCTGTCATGATGGGAGTAGCTGAAGTTAGGTTGCAGGATGGTAGTCCAGGAATGCAACACGAAGAAGCTGGAGGAATTGTTACATTGTGACATGTATCCTTGTTGTATAATCCACTGGTATGATGATCGAATAAGGTACACGTATCACATTTGGAGATAGGGTGTGCCACCCATGGGATTCCTGCTCCTACTGACAGTGCGTGCGGCATGCAAACGTTCTTTCCAGCAAACAAGGCATTTCTTGACATATTCATCAGCTCTAAGAATATGTTGTTTCTGGGGTCTACACTTTGCGTGATGTCCATGATGGTTAATAGTACGAAAATCTTGATCATGTTGATGGATGACTGAAGTTCCCGTATGTGAGTCTCTGCGTTGTGTATTTTTTTTTCTTCTTCTTCTTTCTTTTCTCTTTCTTGTGTGATAGTTGGCTCGGCAATGGGTCTAGTTGTTTTCTAGAGGTTGTGGCTTCATCCGCAGGTGAGAAAGGCGGTGCATATGGATCTCAGGACAGCCATCAAGTGGTATCTGCACAGAGGAAGAAAGAAACCAAAACAAAAGAGAACAACGGCACATAGCAGTATTTGTTGTAGCGTCTGCAAACATTAGGGTTGTATCCTCTGTTCAAATATAGTCTGCTATTGTTGTTCCTTCTTTCCCTATTTCTCAATTCCTGCGACACCTAAAGAACAGTGAGGAAAGGATGGACTAATGGAGGGGAAAGGCCTATGAGGAAATCTTCACCGCAGGGTTGGCCCCCCGAAGCCTGTTGCTTTCGGTTCTTCCCTGGGCTCCTCACTGGTTCTTGTGTCTGCCCTATCCTATCCCTGCAGGGGGAGGAACAACTTTACAGTGTGACACATGATTCCAAGTTTTCCTTCCCTGACACAATACTGCTGGAAGACGACCTGAAGCAACTACTTCAGTGGTGGAAGTTACTGCATATCCTGCTCGTCTGTTACCTTCAATAACTTGAGCTGAACCATCAACAAACAACTCCAATTCTGCGTTCTCTATGGGAGTTTCTGCTATTTCATTTGTCGTTGCATATGTAAGCGTAACACAATCATGAGTCATTTCGCCTTCATCCTCTAACACAAATTCAGTCATTGCAGACATCATACATGAGGATGGGTTCGTGACTGGTGCACGCTGTATAACAATATTCGGGGCTGTGAGAGTTGCTAACCAATTTCCCCAACGGGAGGAGGTGACAGAAGTGACTTTTGCTTGATTCATTAGTGCGGACACTGTGTGAGGGCATTTTACGTTTACAGTCTGACCTAACACCATTCCTGATGAAGCCTGAAGCGCTAGATGAACTGCCTGTACTGCTCTGAGGCATGGGCCCATACCTTGAGCGACTATGTCAAGTTTACCGGAATAGTAATGAATTGGGCGTAAGCTGCCCCCATGATCTTGCATTAGACATGCAGTCATAAAGCCTAAGTGTTCATGGACATAAAGCACAAAGGGTCTATCAGATTGGGCAATTCCTAATGCTGGTGCTTGACATAGTGCTCTCTTCAAATCATTAAAAGCTTTGAGATGAAGTTCTTCCATACAAACTGTATCTGAATCTTTACCATGGCCTTTCAACAAATCATAGAGAGGCTGAGCAATCGAGGCATAGTCTTCAATCCAAGGTCTACAATAACCTGTTGTTCCTAAAAATGAGCGGAGTGTTTTAATGGTAGTAGGCGGAGGTATGGCTTTGACTGAAGCTGCTCGATCCTGTGTAATGGATCTATTTCCTGCACCAATTGTTTGACCCAGAAATGTGACTTGCTTTTTAGCGATTTGAGCTTTGTGAAAGCTGCATTTGTGTCCTTTTTTATGCAAATAGTCCAACAATGATGCCAATTCAGTTTGATGTACCTCATGATCTGTTGAGGCAATCAAAATATCATCGACATACTGGATCATAGTGGACTGTTTTACCGGACATTCTGGGTCACACAAATCACGTCTGACAGCCTGATGATATATGGTTGGGGAGTTTTGAAATCCCTGTGGCAATCGTGTCCACTGGTATTGTTCATAGTCAACTGTGAAAACTAACCATGGCTGGCTGTCAGAGTGCAACGGTACAGAAAAGAATCCATTAGACATATCAATTACTGAAAAAATCTTACAATCTAATGGTAAGCCATTACAAATCGTAGATGGATCTGCCACTGGGGGGTGATTTTATCAATATGTTTATTGGCTACTCTGTAGTCTATTGTAAGTCTCCATGTCCCATTAGATTTCTTGATGGGCCATATGGGTGAATTACATGGACTGTTGGTTTTAACTAGCACTCCTTGCGTCAGCAAATTTTCTACAATAAGTTTGATTCCCTGTATAGCTTCCTTATTAATCGGATATTGTTTGGTGACCGGAGGTGGAGTTCCTGTCAATTTAACTGGTTCTACACCTGTCAACAACCCACAATCATCCTTGTCTTTAGCCCAAATTGGATGATTCTGTAAGAAAGCATACTCGGGAGGGGTTGCATTATAGGTAGAAATCTGTGCTGAGGAAATTTTTATGCTAGTAGATTCTGAGGACATGTCTAAAGTTAGATTTATTTGTCTCAGAAGATCCATGCCTAAAATTGCACCTGTATTTAATGGAGCGCATAGCAATTTAGTAGTCAGAGTTTTTGGGCCAAATTGTACCTCTATGGGCGGAGTTTCATACAAAACAGAATCTTCACCTATTACACCAGTTAAACAAAGTTTGGTTTTCTTGTATGGGATGTTTAAACCTTGTGCCAATTTTGTAGGAATTACTGTAATTTCTGCACCTGTATCAAGCAAAAAATCAATCTCTTTCTCTTTTATGCTACCTTTCACAAAAATTATTTGGTCATTGTGTTGGATTACAGGGGAAAGGTAGCTACTCACAGCCCCAACAATTCGTTTTTTTCCTGGTCTTGTTGTGCTCTTAGAAGAGCCTGAACTAGCTGTCCTACAGTTTCAGTGGTCACTGGCGGAACTACTTCAGGGTTGTGTGCAGGCTGAGAAGGAGCAGAATTATGCATAGCATTTATTTTACTATCTTGCAACTTCTTCCTACACTCTTTCTCCCAATGTCCTAATTTTCCACAGTATTTGCATTTGCTTTCTCTTTTAGACCATCTATTGTCTTGTTTCGTTGTGTTAAACATAGCTGCTGCTACTCTTACTTTTGTCTTGACATCAGCATCTCTTTCCCATGTAGCTAACCTGTCTAGGTTACTTCTGAGAGTTCTGTTAGACCAAGTTAGATTTAAGAATGGTAATGCTTTTCTGTATTCGGCTACAAGGCCATCTGACCAGATACGAACCAGGGGTCCCTTGTCATCAAGCACACTTTCAGGGTCATCAACAATTCCACTGTAGATTACAGCTGACTGACAAAATCTCTCAGTATATTCACTCACAGTTTCTTCTTTCCTTTGCACACAGGTAGTAATTCTAGACCAATCTATTTTGGGTCCTAAGATATTCTTTAGGATTTTCAAAATACCTTCACTTAAATCACCCTTACTGGCATTTCGCAGTTCAGAAGTAACAGCAGATTCAAAACTGTTGAATTCAGATTCAGTTAGAATTTGTGACATCAACTGCGTGACTTCTGCCAACGACATGTCATAAAGACGCATTTTACTGATCAATGTTCTTCTAAATTCAGAAAAATGTGTGCGTGCTGACGGTAAACTCTGAGATAGTCTCTCTATATCTTTAGGACATAAAGCTTTGGCAACAGTTTGTATTTGCACAACAGAAGAATTGAGAGGAACACTATCAGTTTCCTCAATTCCCTGAAATCTTCTCTTAGCACCACACACATTGACTGAATTTACAGGCACATCAGTTACTGATTGGAGAGCTACATCTGTTTCAAAGAACGCTTGTAAATCAGGGTAAATGTTATCAGGCTGACTAACTTCCACATCAGTTTTTGCTGCAGCTTTCTTGAGGTTCAATTTCTTAGTCAAAGTGGATACTCTAGCACGGAGTTCATTGTTCTGTTTCTCTAGCTCTGAGTTACGCTGAGACTGTTGTGTCGTTAGCGTTACACTGAATTCTCTGTGACAACAGATAATGCCTTTCACATTGTTCTTACGAATACTTGCTCCTAGTACCTTTTTACACTCATCTACTGACCAAGTCTTGTCTGGATGAATCTCATATTTCTGCGTTAGTTCTTGTCTAACTTTTTCAGTGACTATTAGGTCCATTTGTTCCCCTAACAGCGTTTTGAATTCACTATCTGACCACAAAGGAGTCGCAAGACCACTCTTTTCTGTGGTTGGAATCAGCCTAGCATTCCTTCTAACCATTTTGTAAGTTTCTTCTGTACCACACAAACAAAACACAAAAAAAAAAAAAAAAAAAAAACTTATCTGATCAACAGAGGGTACACTTGTTAAAAAAAAGCTTAACTATTATTAACTTTCCAAATTACCAACACTTCACACTTAACTTCCCTGCCTACAGGAACAGAGGATAAACCAAAATTATTAGCACGAAATGCTAACCTTCCCTGCCTGAAACAGAGGATAACTTCCCTGCCTACAAGAACAGAGGATAAACCAAAATTATTAACACGAAATGCTAACCTTCCCTGCCTGAAACAGAGGATAACTTCCCTGTCTACAAGAACAGAGGATAAACCAAAATTATTAGCACGAAATGCTAACCTTCCCTGCCTGAAACAGAGGATAACTTTCATCTCTAAAAGAAAAACTTTAGAGGATAAACTCTTCCCTGCCTGAAACAGAGGATAACTTTCATCTCTAAAAGAAAAACTTTAGAGGAAAAACTTAGTTAAACAAACCCTACAGATGTATGTTAACTCTTCTCTGACGGCACAGAGGATACAAAATTCGTACTGGTCTTAGGTTCTTTTGGATTAGAGACAGCACTCACCACAACCCTTGGTTGAGAGAAAAATTCAGTCTGGGAATCTTTGTTCAGCTGGAAGTTTCGCTGGATTCCAAAAGATGCAGTCTGGATGCAGATCTTTGTTTGAGCTTGAAGTTTTCAGGTGAGGAAGCTGGAACTCTATCCGGCTCACGGCACCATCTGTTGTGAACTTGGTTCTTCTAAAGTGTAGGAAACTCAGAAGAGAAGACCAGGAGACTTCGGATTCGATCGTAGGATTCTTTATTGAAAAACCCAAGCTGGTGGTAGCTGTAGTCATCGAAATCTCAATCTTAAGTAACTTTACAAGGTTATTTTATAGGCATTTTTGGAGGAGGGATTCTTGGAGGTGGAGACAAATTCAAACAAAGCAAGCACATGTTGGTTTGTTACCAGACTTCCCGTGGTTCTAATCTCATCAACATAATCAAATGCATAGAAACTAATTCAATCAACCTAACGAATCCACGTCTGGGCCAGGGGGCTCCGAAAGATAGACACTAATCCAATCAACCTAATGAATCCACGTCTGGGCCAGGGGGCTCCGAAAGATAGACACTAATCCAATCAACCTAACGAATCAACGTCTGGGCCAGGGTCAGGAAGTGGATAATAAGAATAACATTAAAATACAATTTGTAATCCCACACCTCCTTTCCATCATCGGGCAATCCAGGGAATGCGCGCTCTCTCTCTCTTTAGCAGACAAAGAAACCACAGAGGATTGCCAAAAGGACAAATAACAATCGCTGCTGCTATTAAAACAATACACTCAAGAAACAATATATATTAATGTTGTACTCTGTCTTTTATAAGCTTGCTGTGTAATGGAACCGATGGTATTTTCTTAACCTGTGACGTATTACTGTTCCCTGTAAAAGGTATAACCTGTTTGGATTCATACAGATGGTCGTGAGAAATATGAATCAGTGGTGCAACAGATTTGGTGATATTATAAATGGGTAAGCATGTGATAACACTTTACATAAGTATTAAACTCGTATTATTCTTCATGTGGAAGATCACAGAGTAGATTCGGTATGTCCCAAAAGACATGGACGGTGCTCCGGCCCCACAAGAACAATCTGAATGGGACAGCCGCCCGTGGGTGGACCCAAATCTAGCTGTTTTAAAATGAACAGCACAGCTCTTAGTGTGTCTGCTCTCACTCAGCCGCCGGGATTCCCTCTGTCATCCGAAGGAAACACGCGGAAAAACCAGCTGTCCTTCTCAACTCAAAGCAAGTAGACCGATCAAATCTCTATTCTTACTGAACTGATGAATTGATCTGTATGTAGAAAAGATAGCAAAGTTTCTGCCCCGCTCATAAATTGGGCCGACAGACTCGCCTGCTTTTTTTACATTTATTTTTACACAGAATAACGTATATGTGTTTAAGTTACTGTGTGACTGATAACTAAGCTAATAACACTAGATTTGAATTTAACATTAAAATGTGACGTTTTCTGTTGTCAGAGCGTGCGCACACGCTCTCTTTCTCTACACAAGCACGTGTCCCAGGTCGTTGCCATGGAGACACACCAAAACCATTAATGCTGTGGTGTGAGTTAGCGAGAGTGCGCTAATCACAGGAAGAATGAATAAAATAGAATAAAATGGATAGTAAAAAAAAAGATGCCTGGAGGAGCTGGAAAAGCCAGGTTAAAAAAGAAAGGCATTGGAGGATGACGCGGCCAAATGTGCCAAACTGTCAAATATTTTTTCAAGAAGACAAACGAGCAAATGTGAACTGGCGACTACAGTGACTAGTAACATTTACAGTTATGCATTTGGCAAATGCTTTTATCCAAAGTGACTTATATTGAAGGAATTTTGTTTATTCAGTTTAGGTTTTTTTCTATTGATTGTCTGTTTCAATTAAATGTAAGTAACATTGTAATTACATTGACATGGATATAAAAAAACAATAGTGAAAAATGTCTAGGTTACGTACGTAACCCCCGTTCCCTGATGGAGGGAACGGAGACGTTATGTCGTGACGACATAGGGGATTTACTTGGAAGCCCCGAACATCTCTGACTAAGAGAAAACGCCAATGAAATTGGCTAGTGGATTTTGCATACCTGAGCCACTCCCCGTGCATACGGGTATAAAAGGGCGACAGGTGCATCCACTCATTAGGTTTTACGCTGAGGAGCCGAGACAAGTCCCTGGCAACCAGTGATGGTTCAAGATTGTGGCATGGGGACATAACGTCTCCGTTCCCTCCATCAGGGAACGGGGGTTACGTACGTAACCTAGACGTTCCCTATCTGTCGGTCACTACGAGTTATGTCGTGACGACATAGGGGTCCTATGGAAAGCGCCACAAGCTGAACCCCGTCACAACCTTGTGGCATGCAGATGTTGACAAGCGAGTGCGTGACAGACAAATGCCATGCAAGAGGTTGCAACCTTCCTACCGCTCCAGTGCAAATTCGCTAACCTTGGTGCCCACCGGGACCACTGAGTACATCGCTGCTGGAGATAGCCAAGCCGCTGTTCCTTTCCCCACGGAATCGGAAGGGATTTCGACCTTCAGTGAAAGACAGCTTCAGGTCTTTCCTATTTGTTGTTTACAGCTTGTCGTAACGGCAGGGAAGCGAGCCTTCCAGAGAAGGGCGCTACGGAGGCCACATCCTGCCCGAAGGGAGGTAACGTGGAGACACTGATATGGACTGGCCCAGGCTTGGGGCAGTACTACATACGACTGGACTCTGGGGCAGATCCTACCTAGGAGTAGGGAGGAGGGCTGCCAGCAGAACCTGACAGAAGCTCTGTCACAGGGAAGACACGGGTTTACCGTGAGGGAAACCTTACCGTGGAAGAATACACATATGGGATTACCCGAAGGGGAATCAGGCCATACGGCCACCTAGCCCAGTACAGGGGCTGACCGGAGACCCGGGCGAGCTAACACCAGTACTGGGCCTGGCGTCAGACTGCTCCGCCCAGTCTGACTGCCGGGGGTGCTTGGAGGATTCCACCAGGGTTCACCGTCCGGGGAACTGAACTGGGGGAGAAAAAGGCGCTCGTATCCCCGGGTGAGGGGGAATGGCGCAGCAAGCGTGACACCGGCCAGTTCTTCCCGCCAATTACTTACCCAACACACGGGAAGAAACTGGCTCAACGCGGTTGTTCAAGGTGTTCGGTGTCGCTCAGCTCTGCAGATGTCTGCCAAAGAGGCGCCGTGCGCCAACGCATGGGAGGAGGCAACACTCCTGGTGGAGTGAGCCCTCACCCCCAGGGGGCACGGCTCGCCTTGCGACTGGTACGCCAAGGCGACGGCCTCCACTATCCAGTGGGCCAACCTCTGTTTGGAGACAGCCTTCCCTTTCTGCTGCCCTCCGTGGCAGACAAAGAGCTGCTCGGAGCTTCTGATGCTCCTGGTGCGGGTCACGTATATGCGCAATGCTCTTACGGGACACAGCAACGCTAAGGCTGGATCTGCCTCCTCCGAGGGCAGTGCTTGCAGGTTCACCACCTGATCGCGGAAGGGCGTGGTGGGAACCTTGGGCACGTATCCAGGCCGGGGTCTCAAGACAACGTGAGAGTAGACCGGCCCGAACACAAGGCACTCTTCGCTTACCGAAAACGCCTGGAGGTCCCCGACCCGTTTGATGGAAGTGAGCGCGGTCAGGAGCGCTGTCTTAAGAGACAGGAACTTCAGCTCGACTGAGTCCAGCGGCTCAAAGGGGCCCCTCTGAAGTCCAGCCAGGACGATAGAGAGATCCCAAGAGGGCACAAGGGGAGGCCTGGAGGGATTCATCCTCCTGGCCCCCTTCAGGAACCTCACGATGAGATCATGCTTTCCCAGGGACCGGCCGTCCACTGCATCGTGGTGAGCCGCAATAGCGGCTACATACACTTTCAAGGTGGAGGGTGACAGCCTACGCTCCAACCTTTCTTGCAGGAAAGAAAGCACTACTCCGATCGTGCATCTTCGGGGGTCTTCTCGGCGAGAAGAACACCAGGTCGCGAACAGACTCCATTTCAGTGCGTAGGTTTGCCTTGTTGAAGGAGCTCTAGCCTGAATGATGGTCTCTACCACCGCCGGTGGTAGACCAGTCAAGTCTGCCGCGTCCCGTCCAGGAGCCACACATGGAGGTTCCATAGATCTGGACGCGGGTGCCATATGGTGCCGAGCCCCTGAGAAAGGAGGTCCTTCCTCAGAGGAATGCGCCAGGGAGGTGCTGTCGCGAGGGAAATGAGTTCGGGAAACCAGGTCCGGGTGGGCCAATGGGGCGCAACCAGCAGGACCTGCTCCTCGTCCTCCCTGAGCTTGCACAATGTCTGTGCGAGTAGGCTCACTGGGGGAAACGCATACTTGCGTAAGGCCCGAGGCCAGCTGTGTGCCAGTGCGTCTGTGCCGAGGGGGCCCTCGGTCAGGGAGAAGTACAGCTGGCAGTGGGAGGACTCGGGGGAGGCAAACAGGTCTACCTGAGCTTCCCCGAATCGACTCCAGATCAGCCGGATCGTCTCGGGATGGAGTCGCCACTCTCCGGGGAACGAGAGCTGTCGTGAGAGCGCGTCGGCCGCACGATTGAGCTGCCCCGGGATGTGAACAGCACGCAGTGACTTGAACTGCGTGTGACTCCAGAGGAGGAGATGGCGGGCGAGCTGTGACATGCGGTGTGATCGTATACCCCCCAGCCGGTTGATATACAAGACCGCCGCAGTGTTGTCCGTGCGGACTACCACGTGCTTGCCCAACAGCAGTGGCCGGAACTGCCGCAAGGCTAAATGCACTGCCCACAGCTCCAGGCAGTTGATGTGCCAAAGCAGTTGGGGCCCTGTCCAGAGCCCCGAGGCTGCCTGCCCGTTGCATGTAGCGCCCCAGCCCGTGCTGGAGGCATCTGTTGTGACAACAGTATGCCGGGACACTTGTTCTAGGGGCACCCCGGCCCGTAGAAAGGCAAGGTCTGTCCAGGGGCTGAGGGAGCGGCGACACTGCTGGGAGATACCTACTCGCAGTGTACCGCGGCGCCATGCCCACCTCGGGACCCGGGAGTGTAGCCAGTGCTGAAGTGGTCTCATATGAAGCAATCCGAGCGGCGTGACTGCAGCTGCGGATGCCATATGCCCCAGGAGCCTCTGAAACTGTTTCAGTGGTACCACATTCCTGCCTCTGAAGGAACTCAGGCAGTTCAGCACTGCTTGGGCACGTTCCTCCGTGAGGCGTGCCGTCATACTCACCGAGTCTAACTCCACACCGAGAAAAGAGATTCTCTGCACAGGGGAGAGCTTGCTCTTTTCCCAGTTGACCCGAAGCCCCAACTGGCTAAGGTGCCGGAGCACCAAGTACCTGTGATCGCCCAACTGCTCTCTGGATTGGGCTAGGATAAGCCAATCGTCGAGGTAGTTGAGGATCCTGACGCCCACTTCCCGTAACGGGGTAAGGGCGCCCTCTACAACCTTCGTAAACACACGGGGAGACAGGGAGAGCCCGAAGGGGAGGACCCTGTACTGCCATGCCCGACCTTCGAACGCAAACCGTAGAAACGGTCTGTGTCGCGGAAGGATCGAAACGTGAAAGTAAGCGTCCTTCAGGTCGATCGCTGCAAACCAATCCTGGGGCTGAATGCATTTGATCATGCGCCTGTGCGTCAGCATCTTGAACGGGAGCTGGTGCAAAGCCCGGTTCAAGACTCGCAGATCCAGGATTGGCCGAAGGCCACCACCTTTCTTGGGTACGATGAAGTAAGGGCTGTAAAACCCCTGCCTCATCTCGGCTGGAGGGACTGGCTCGATTGCATCCTTTGCCAGGAGGACAGCAATCTCCTCGTGCAAGACAGGGGCGTTCCGGACTGCCACCGACGTCTCGAGAACGCCGTTGAACTTGGGAGGTCGCCTGGCGAACTGAATCGCGTAGCCGAGTCGAATTGTGCGCGTGAGCCAGCGAGACAGGCTGGGCAGCGTGAGCCACACCTCCAGTCGCTGTGCAAGCGGCTCCAACGGCACAATCGACGTACCTGTGGTAGTGCAGCGAAAGGGAGTAGGGGTGGATGGCACAGAAGGCGGTGCGTTCTGAGGCATCCTCACCAAACTCCCTGGGTCCCGAACGGGACTGGCCAGAGGTGCGTGGGGAGGAATGTCGTCCCCGAACCGTACTCTCTTGGCTACTGGCAAAATGGGTCGTGGGCGAGAGTGAGGAGGCAGGGCGTCGCACACTGTCGTCCCATGGACCTGAGAACCCGGAGGAAATGGAAATTGCTCTTTCTTTGAGAAGGTGGGTTCCGCTGGCCCTTGGACCAGCGGCGGAACAGAAACAAAACGAAACAGAAGATTCTCCTCCCGGCCCTCCACCGGGGGAAGGAGCGGCGCTGTTCTCGCCGTCTCCTGAGAAAGAGCAAACTCCAACATCTCCGGGTTGCCCGCGTCAGGGCCGCTTCGTCGATTTCCTGGACGACTTGGGGCCTGGCTGGGACGCGGGGGGCGCCGCTCTCCTGCGAGAGGCTCGACGCACCGGCCTATGTGTCGATTTCGGCCTGGGGCGGAGCAGCTCTGGAGGACGCAGGAGGGCGCCCACGGCGACGGGCAGACTGAGGCCTGGCCCCGGGGGCAGCGGTGGATGGTGCCTCACGCCGGGGCAGGATGTGCTGGATCGCCTCGGTCTGCTGCTGTACCGCCGAGAACTGCTGGGCGAAGCCCTCGACGGTGTCGCCGAACAGCCCTCCCTGGGAGATGGGGGCGTCGAGAAAGCGTGCTTTGTCGACGTCCTTCATCTCTGCCAGGTTGAGCCAGAGATGGCGCTCCTGGACCACCATGGTGGACATCGCCTTCCCGAGGGACCGCGCCGTGACTTTCGTCGCTCGTAGAGCGAGGTCAGTCGCCGTGCGCAGCTCCTGCATCAACCCCGGGTCGGTACTACCCTCGTGCACCTGTTTGAGCGCCTTGGCTTGGTGAACCTGCAGGATAGCCATGGCGTGCAGGGCGGAGGCTGCCTGGCCCGCAGCACTGTAAGCTTTGGCCGCGAGAGCGGCTGTCAGCTTACAGGCCTTGGACGGGAGACGCGGACGGTTCCTCCAAGTGGCGGCGTTTCGTGGGCACAAGTGCACCGCGACCGCTCTCTCCACCTGGGGAATGCCCGTGTACCCCCTGGCCACTCCGCCGTCGAGGGTAGTGAGGACGGAGGAGGCGGACGAGCGGCTTCTGGCCGTGAAAGGGGCCATCCACGAACTCGTCAGCTCCTCATGCACCTCCGGGAAGAAAGGCACCGGGGCAGGGCGCGGTTGTGAGCCGCGCCCCGCTCCGAGAAACCAATCGTTCAGCCGTGAGGGCTCGGGACTGGGCGGTCTGTTGACCTCCAGCCCGATGCTCACGGCTGCCCGGGCAAGCATGGCCGTCAGCTCTGGGTCCGGTGCGGCGGTGGCGACAACACCCGAGGGGGGCAGCCCCACCGCACCTTCATCCTCAGAGGACGTGAACCCATCCCCCGATGCTGCGATCGACATCCTATCTACAGATGGCGCACCGAATGAAATGCTGGGCGCCCCGTGGGACAGACCAGCGAAATCACCCGGGAACCGGACGGGATGTTCGCTGCGTGAGGAGTAAGAGGTCCGTGGGGGCGTGCCCGGCGGAGAGGCTCTTACTGTAACCCTCAGATCTCCCAGAGCGTCAGCCGGCGATCCTCTGCTCGAGCCAGAGAGATCAGCACGGGTGGCTGCAGAGGGTGCCAATCCTTTCATAAAGGAAAGGCGAGATTGCAGCGAAATCATGCTCATACGCCCACAACAGACGCATGAGTCATCCACGAACGCAGCTTCAGCGTGTCGGCGGCCCAGACACTGAAGACAACGATCGTGTCCGTCATCCGCAGACAGAAAACGACCGCAACCAGAAGGACACGGACGAAACGGCATCTTGAAAAAGACGCGATCGTCCGTGATTTGCTCTTTTAGAATTTGCTCTCTCAGTTGAAGTGCCCAGGGGAATCGCTGATGAGAGGGACTCCGCTGATCGCACCGTTACGCCAACCGGGAACAAAACAAAGATGAACGGCTTTGTGGAGATTTCATTGGCGTTTTCTCTTAGTCAGAGATGTTCGGGGCTTCCAAGTAAATCCCCTATGTCGTCACGACATAACTCGTAGTGACCGACAGATAGGGAAAGTATATTTCTTACTGCACTAACTGTTACTTCATTGTTTGAATGCAAACCATTTTTTTTCATAATGTAACAGTTGGAATCTTTGTTGCAGAAAACTCAGTATGTGATTTGTTATTGATATTTATGGACATATTTACATAGTTCATATTTTTTTTATTGAAACATGTCAAAAAAAATATAACAGGATAGTAAGAACAGATCTGTCACTTCGTTTATCCAGATTCCACCACGGTGGGAGGGGGTTGGATGGGGATAGGTGGTGGGCTGGTCTTAAACATTACACTCCCTGGCTGAAAATGGATCCCACTCCGGCCCTGGTATCGACGTATACTACATGCAAAGCTATTTTTATTCACCTACTCAAATTATTATTATTGTAAGTTTTAGTGGTCAAATAAATCACTTATATGATGTCAAAGATTCTGTCTATAATACTTGTATAATTGAAAAACATACAGTGGTATGTAATTTGACTAAAATATTTTAATAGTTTGTAGAACTCTTCAATACATTTGGTAAAGAAATATTTTTCCTCAAACGTGGGGGGGGGGGGGGTATAAATTGTCTCAGGAACATTTTTCATGGTATCTTCTTCAGATTTATTTTTCTTCTTCAGACATGACTTTCAACCCATTACTTTTCTGGATTGCTCCAGGACTCATTTCATGTATTTTTAAATGAAATATATATATATATTTTTTTTATTTAGTGTGTTACACTTTTTCCAAGGCACTTCAGTCTCTATAACTTTTAATTGTTTTTAGCATTATCAAGTCTGGATGATGGATAGTAATGATCAAGGGATCTTCTTTGCAAAGATACCAAAATTGGGTGTGTAGCACACTGAAGTCAGCAATTGTTATCATTTTAAGTTAGGTAGGTCTTTTTCAACTGTGAGTCCAAAAATGGGGAGTACTGGCTAACAGGTTAAGAGAAGGATGCTTTGGGTTTTATAATGATTTACTGCTAGATTCTGCTTTGCTCACAGCTTTCTATGGTTTTCTCAGAGGTGGTGAGTTTACCACACACACTGATACTTTTATTCCATCACAAGACCTCACCACTTCACCATACATCTAAAGTGTTCTAAAACAGATAAAAACAAGGAAGGCACAGTAATTTGTATTTCTGAATCTGACTCAGTTTTTTTTGTCCTTTTGTCCTTTTTAAAGTTGGCCTACTTTAAAAGCCGTCCACAAGCTGGTCTGCAGGACCCATTGTTTTCCACATAGGAAGGAAAACCTATGGCCAGAGCCTTGTTTGCTTCCCGTCTCCGTCTTCTCTGCCAATACTCTGGTCTTTCCCCATAACGTTACACAGCTCATTCTCTGCGCATAAGTGCTGCTATGACAGCAGCTTCCTTCTATCCTGTCTCTACCTTGAAGGCCATTGGGTGATGATGGTCTTCAGTTGCTTATGAACTTTACCTCCGACCTGACGCTCGAGCCATCCTTGGAGCTCAAAAAGCTATGAGTGCAGCTCTCTAATCTGTGGTTTAAAATAAAAAGGCATGGCTTCAGTAGCTGTTGGGTGTGTTATTTGTAAATATGTATTATTCTATCTTCATTCTTATGCTGACTTCACATAGTTAATTTAGCTATTGTTAAGCAGTAAATTGGCTTCCGGCAATGCTCATTTGAATCCTTTGCTGGCTCTTTAACAGGAAGAGCCAGAGAGGATTGCCTGGTATGGTTGTTGTGTTTTTTTGTGCTACTCTCCTATTCCTAAAATTGCCCTTGAATTAGCAGCTGTTTCCCTGTCTTGGCTTTCATGGAGCTCATGAAAAGGACAGATAACTTGGAACAGAGCCATATCTACAAATGTAACTTTAGTAAATGTGCCAATACACATTTATTAAAGGCTTGTCTGTGGTATTCTGTTTTGACTTAAGAGATCTTGACTGAACTACAGTTTAAAAGCAAAGGTCAGGATACACAGAAAAATACATCATAACACATATCTTAACACTCAGGTAACTATCAATGTTATATTATTAATATAATATTATATAATGCCACAGCAATATGGCTGCCCGTTGCTCCGAGTGTGTGTTCACAGTGTGTGTGTATTCACTACTGTGTGCGTGCACTTGGATGGGTTGCAGAGCACAAATTATGAGTATGGGTCACCATACTTGGCAACACGTCACGTCACTTTCACTTATTAAAACATTTTTAAAACAACCCTCATTATGTAACAAACACAGGCTGATATATTTTTAACTGTAAATAAAATGCATCCATGTCTGGAGGCTGAGATGAGACTTGGAAAATATTGAGCCACTTCGGATGTTCTTGCTGTATGATTTACTGGGGCATTTATCTCGACACACCCTAGCTGTCACGAACGGTCAGAGCTGCTGCACGGAAGAGCCAGGAACACGGAACGAGGAGACGAAGAACTTCTTTGAAAACACTTTAATCTGACAGAACACGGGGATAACAGAGATCGCACGAGACAGGTACACACACTCAGGACGTTCAGACAATAACAATAATCCACAAGAAACATGGGGCAGAACAGACTATATATATATGGAGACATAACTGGAAACACCTGGGACGTAATCAAAACACAGACGGAGACTAATTAACTAATGATGACAGGAAACTAGGACAAGAAAACCAAATATGGGCAGGGAAACACAAGGCAGAGGGAGACAAACTGTGACATTACCCCCCCTTCCAATAGGCGTGTCCCGCGCCGTATGACATCGAAAGGGGAGGGGGGTGGGCGCTCTGGAGGCCTCAAGGTCCTAGGAGACCGGACAGGTGGCCTCCAGGGCGGTGCCCGTTCCGGGACCCATGGCAGATCCGGGGACTCCGGCGGCCATGGCGGATCGGGAGCCTCAGGCGGCCATGGCAGATCGGGAGCCTCAGGTGGCCATGGCGGATCGGGAGCTTCGGGTGGCCCTGGCGGATCGGGAGCCTCAGGTGGCCATGGCGGATCGGGAGCCTCAGGTGGCCATGACGGATCGGGAGCCTCAGGTGACCATGGCGGATCCGGGGACTCGGACGGCCATGGCGGATCGGGTATATGGCCCCCCCCAAAAATCTTTTTTGTTTTTGGTAGCTCGCCGGCCAGGGGGTACTCAGAAAGGGCCAGCGGAGATGAAGGTGAGCTAGACGGGACCAGCGGAGATGAAGGTAAGCTGGACGGGACCAGCGGAGATGAAGGTGAGCTGGACGGGACCAGCGTTTGACAAAGGTGAACTGGGCGGGGCCAGCGGAGACGAAGGTAAGCTGGACGAGACCAACTTGGCTGGACGAGACCAACTTGGTCTTGGTCTTGGTCTTGGGTGCTCGGGAAGAGCTGATTCTCTGGGACGTTCGGGAAGCGCTGAATCTCGGTGGCGCTCGGGCGGCTCTGACTCTCTTGGGCGCTCAGGCGGCTCTGGCTCTCTAGGGCGCTTGGGCGGTTCTGACTCTCTTGGGCGCTCGGTAGAGCTGGACGGAACCAGCGGAGGCGAGGATGTGCTGGGCAGGACCAGCGGAGGAAGTTGAGAGCACTTGCAAGGAGACGGCACCGGAGGGTGCTGGCGAGGAGCAGGCACTGGAGGGCGCTCGGGTAGCGCGGAACTGGACGCAAGCAGCGCGGAGGAAGGTGAGCTGAACAGGATCAGCGGAGGCATCGGTGAGCTGGACGGAACCAGCGGAGGCATCGGTGAGCTGGACGGAACCAGCGGAGGCATCGGTGAGCTGGATGGGAAAAGCGGAGGCATCGGTGAGCTGGACGGAACCAGCGGAGGCATCGGTGAGCTGGACGGAACCAGCGGAGGCATCGGTGAACTGGACAGAACCAGCGGAGGCATCGGTGAGCTGGATGGGACCAGCGGAGGCAACGGTGAGCTGGGCGGGACCAGCGGAGGCAACGGTGAGCTGGATGGGATCAGCGGAGGCATCTTCATCGTTGCGGGCGGCGGCACTCTCTTCGCCGCCGGCGGCAGCTGGCTGATGATTCCCGGTCCTCCCTCGCGGGGAACCAATATCAACCGCCTCATCTTGGGTTTTGGGTGGATTATTCTGTCACGAACGGTCAGAGCTGCTGCAAGGAAGAGCCAGGAACACAGAACGAGGAGACGAAGAACTTCTTCTAAACACTTTAATAAACACGGAACAGAGATCGATGGAGACAGGTACACACACTCAATGACGTTTGACATTAACAATAATCCACAGGAAACATGGGGCAGAACAGACTATATATATAGGGAGACAAAACTGGAAACACCTGGGACGTAATCAAAACACAGACGGAGACTAATTAACTAATGATGACAGGAAACTAGGACAGGAAAACCAGATATGGGCAGGGAAACACAAGGCAGAGGGAGACAAACTGTGAAACTAGCAGAGGAAAAAATAATTAAAATAAGCATGCCAACTTCACAACACCAAAAATAATTAAAAATGCAATACTTTCAAAGCAAATGCATAGTTTAAAGACTGGTGATATTAATAAAAACACTCTTGTTTTTAAAATAATTATTTTATAATTAAATACATATTTTATGTAATAAAAAATGCAATTTGTTTTAATAATAACATACTACTAATTATTATTATTTTAGATGTCAATATTATTATTTTTATGTATTTTAATATTTTTGTTCACGTCAGATGGAATAACCTTTAGTACTTTTTATGTCACTAAACCCATTTTTACAGAATAATATATATATACATAAATATATACAGTGCTCAGCGTAAATGAGTACACCCCCTTTGAAAAGTACAATTTTAAACAATATCTCAATGAACACAAAAACCATTTCCAAAATGTTGACAAGACTAAGTTTAATATAACATCTGTTTAACTTATAACATGAAAGTAAGGTTAATAATATAACTTAGATTACACATTTTTCAGTTTTACTCAAATTAGGGTGATGCAAAAATGATGCTTTCACACTGTTCTTCTTCAGAAATCCAACAGTGGCCTTAGATGTGTGTTTAGGATCATTGTCATGTTAGAAAAGTGCACGACGACCAAGGGCACGGAGTGATGTAGCATCTTCTCTTTCAGTATAGATCAATACATTTGTGAATTCATGATGCCATCAATGAAATGCAGCTCCCCGACACCAGCAGCACTCATACAGCCCCACATAAGGACACTGCCACCACCATGTTTCACTGTAGGCACCATGCATTTTTCTTTGTATTCCTCATCTTTGCGACGCCATACAGTTTTGAAGCCATCAGTTTCAAAAACATTTATCTTGGTCTCATCACTCCAGAGTATAGAGTCCCAGTAGTCTTCATCTTTGTCAGCATGGGCCCTGGCAAACTCTAGGCAGGCTTTTTTTGTGCCTGGGCTTTAGGAGAGGCTTCTTCCGTGGACAGCACCCATGCATGCCATTCCTCTGCAGTGTATGCCGTATTGTGTCACGGGAAATAATCACCCCAGTTTGGCTTTCTACTTCTTTAGATAACTGCAGTGAACTTGCATGTCAATTTTCTTCAACCCTTCTCATCAGAAGATGCTCCTGACGAGGTGTTAACTTCCGTGGACGACCTGGACGTCTCTGTGAGATGGTTGCAGTTCCATTTTTGTTTAAATGTTTGTACCACTTTTGCTACAGTATTCTGACTGATAAGTAAAGCTTTGCTGATCTTCTTGTAGCCTTCACCTTTCTTGTGTAAAGAAATTATTTTCTTTCTCAGGTCTTATGACATTTCTCTTCCATGTGGTGCCATTGCTGACAGCATGAAATGGGAAGGGGTTTTCTTTAAGTAACACCCTTTTATAGTCAACTGTCACCTGTGTAATGAATTATTAGACTCACCTGTGGTTGAATTCTTGTTAAATTAGACATTTGTAGTCTAAAATTTAGCTTTTCTCCAGAGACTTTCAGTGGGGTGTACTCATTTTTGCATCACCCTAATTTGAGTAAAACTGAAAATTTTGTTCTCTAAGTTATATTATTAACCTTACTTTCATGTTATAAGTTAAACAGATGTTATATAAAACTTAGTCTTGTCAACATTTTGGAAAATGTTTTTGTGTTCATTAAGATATTGTTTAAAATGTTACTTTTCAAAGGGGGTGTACTCATTTACGCTGAGCACTGTATATATATATTTGTTTTTATTTTTAAGTTAGATACAAAGATTACAATTACTTTATCAATGCAGCTGTATTACTTTTCCAGTTGTCAGTGTTTAATAGGTAAATAAATGTTATAAAATATTTTTAGATAAAAATATATCTCAAATGAAATTCGTCACTGTAGAAATGTGTTTACTTTTTTAAAGTTGTAATCATTATAACATCTGCTTAACTAATAGTGCAGCAAATAGGGTTACATTCTCAACATTAAACTGAGCAAATCAATTACTACTAAATATTTAATTTAAAAATTAATAATATAAAAAATAAAATCTACATATTATATTACATACATAGATTAATATACTGAATATCATTTGAAACATCATTGTTCTAATTCTCATGGCATTGCAATTTTACACATTACATTTTAAACAATAATGGAGATGGTACTAAAGTAGGGCACATTGACATTATAAATTGAGACAGAGGAGAGGCTCTCCACCACTGAATAAGACGAGAAACACAGTTGAGTAATAATGAGCATGGGATAATATAGCTTTTCTTTTACCATGCAGCTTCTTTTTTGTTGTAGAAGTCCCTGAATTTCATGATGTGGTGGCATGATGGGCTGTACATGTAAATCATAAACTGATTTATTTTTCCAGCAGGACTTGGCACCTGCCCACACTGCCAAAAGCACCAAAAGTTGGTTATATGGCCATGGTGTTGGTGTGCTTGACTGGCCAGCAAACTCACCAGACCTGAACCCCATATAGAATCTATGGGATATTGTCAAGAGGAAAATGAGAAACAAGAGACCAAAAAATGTAGATGAGCTCAAGGCCACCATCAAAGAAACCTGGGCTTCCATACCACCTCAGCAGTGCCACAAACTGATCACATCCATGTGACCCTGATTTCACTTGTATGGCTGCTGAGAGCTATTAGCTTTGGTTAACAGCATAACTTATTTGCAGCATTGGCTCTGCCCATGCTTTTGCAAAATGTGTCAAAACTGACTATAGGTATGATTGGAATTTTCCAAGTGAAATGATCACTAGAACTGCAACTCTGCATTTTATGTGCTTTCAGCTCATGTGACGAGTATAATGGCTGATTTTAGCATTGTAAATGCTTTGTTTGTCACTTTGTTTTTCACTTTCACTTCATACCTTTTTCAGAGCAACAGTGTGACATGCATGAAATAAATGCTACAGGGATAGACTTACCTATTTTCCAGTGACATCTGCTGTAAAAGCTCTGTAGTAAAGTAGCTCAAAAGGGAAATATTTATAATGAATTATAACTGGTTATAATTAATAATGAATATTTAGATTAGATCTTAGAATTAACTGTAACAGAATCGATAATACAATTATTTGATCTGTCCATTCACTGAACAGACAATATATTTATCAATTCTAGGAAATATTATTTTCCTGACAAAGGAACAGTTTTTGGCGATTTGTGCAGTAGTAGCAGTAGTTTTGCATTGAGCAAAGAACAGCATTTAGTGACTTCAAATCGTGAGCAGGACACAGAGACAATAAATTGTGAATATAAGGGATTTAATAAATGGGATTATAGCTAATGTATAACTAAATTAATACAAATACATATATACAGACTGAAAGATAAGTAAGGAAGATAAAGAGAAGTGCAAAAAATGGCAGTATTTCACATCAATAAACCACAACCTAATTATAATCATCAGATAATCAAAATTCACCTTAAAAGGGGGCCAAACTTAAACACGCATCTAAATAGTTGTAAACATTACTTGCATTGCATTTGTTACTGTACAAGAGTCCCTGATGCTGTAGACAAGAGGTTCTTGATGAGTTCTTTATGAGTGAGATGGATATTTTCCTCTGGTTCTTCTGAAGATAGGAAAGTCCACAGCGAGTTAACAAAGTTACTTGAAGATAAAACTGCATAACAAAACTGCAACTTCAAAGCATAGTAAAAATGGTATGATGCATTTCACGATCACATAGTGCACATTGTTTGAGAAATAAAGAGAATATCAATTTGATACCAAGAAAGAAAGCTTTAGAAGATATTTAAGCAGAGATTCATTGAAACACTTGAATATAGGCATTTATAGTCTAACTAATACATATAAAGATTTGTAACTAGGCTAAAACTATAGGGGAACATACATACAACACATGCATATACCAGATACATTTCTAACCACTTATACATGGCCTAACTTAAGAAAAAATCTTTATGTGTGTGTGATGTGTATTGTGTTTGTGGAGGTAAGTCCACTAGTCTAGTCAGGCCGTTGATGCCTTGCACTGGGGGTCATTTACTTCCCTTTGGAATGTGTTTTAAACCTTTAGGCGCCAGGGGTTTTTGGAAAAAATGCTGGATTTCGGCATCAAGATTTCAAAAGCTTGTGGCTTGAAAGGGGTTAAAGATAGAGATCTACTGTAAAAAAAAAATGTTGGGCATGACCAAACGTTTATGTGGGGTGTAAATATACTCATCTAATTTGCATATTATGACGTAATCATGGGGCGGACCTCTTACATTTCATAATATTCAGAAAATAGTAGATATTGAATTGAAGTTTGAACTTATTGGCATGTTTTTTTTGTTTTTTATCCTCATTACAAATGATCAGAAATTAGGAAACCAACAATAAAATGGGAGAAAGTACAAAATTATTACTACATTACTATACTATACAGTAGTAAAACGCATGTGAACAGTAGCCTACTTTTTTATCAGTTCATCAGTAATATTCAGGAAATAATAGATATTGAATGGTTGTTTGAACTTATTTGCAGGTTTTTTTAATCTTTTTATCCTCTGTCATGAAGGAAACGCGGAAACAGTATGCGAGTAGGCTTTCTCTTTAATAAACCTATAGAGATGATGATAGGTGCAGTTCAAAGAGAAACAGGGTAGTGGCGCAGGGACTTCGATGGTCAGACGAGTGCCGTGAAGAGAAGTGCTGATGTGATGTGACGAATCCAGAGTGACAATTCCATAGGAACACAAACAGGAACGAAGAGGAACAGGAACGCCTCCTGGGAACGCCTCCACCAAGTACTGAAATCCGCGTCCCCTCCGTCTTGAGTCCAGAATACGATTGACCGAATAAGTGGTTTCCCCGTCTACGAGTCGCGGCGGGGGGGGGGGAACCGGGGCTGGCGGATTAATACGTGAACGAAAAATTGGCTTTATTTTAGATACATGAAAGGCGGGATGAATTCTCCTGTACGCCGGAGGAAGGTTGAGGTGGACTGCCACCGGACTAATGATCTTGGTGACAGTGAACGGGCCAATGAATTTGGGTGCAAGTTTATTGGACACGGAGCGGAGAGGAATGTTCTTGGTAGAAAGCCACACTTTTTGACCAGCGACGTATACGGGAGGCCTAGACCGGTGGCGGTCGGCTTTGGCCTTGGTGCGTGACCCCACTTGGAGTAGAGTCTCACGGGCTCTAGTCCAAGTGCGGTGACACCTCTGGACGAAGGCGTGGGCGGAGGGGACTGCGACCTCGGATTCCAGACTAGGAAAAATTGGTGGCTGGTAACCTACGCTACACTCAAACGGAGATAGGCCCGTGGATGACACTGGCAACGTATTGTGTGCGTACTCCACCATAGACATTTGTTGGCTCCACGAGGAAGGGTTCTTGGATACCACACATCGCAACGTTCTTTCTAAATCTTGGTTGGCTCGCTCAGTTTGACCATTGCTCTGGGGGTGGAACCCTGAGGACAGACTGACAGTCGCCCCCAGTAATTTACAAAACTCTCGCCAAAATCTTGACACAAATTGGGGTCCTCTGTCGGAAACCACGTCCATCGGGAGGCCATGTAACCGAAAGACGTGGTTAACGACAATCAACGCTGTCTCCTTGGCTGAGGGTAATTTGGGCAAGGGAATGAAATGGGCCGCCTTCGAGAACCGGTCCACCACGGTCAAAACTACCGTGTGACCCTAGGAGGGTGGGAGGGCGGTGACAAAATCTAGCGCGATATGGGACCAGGGTCTCGAAGGAACCAGCAGCGGTTGAAGTAACCCATCTGGGGGTCGATTGGAAGACTTACCAGTGGCACAAACTGAGCAAGCCAAGACAAAATTGTGAACGTCACGAGCCATGAGAGGCCACCAGAATCGTTGCTTGACTAAAAATTTAGTACGACTGACTCCTGGATGACAAGCCACATTGGAACTATGTCCCCACTGAATAACGCTGGACCGTAACTCCTCAGGCACAAATAAACGGTTCGGTGGGCAACGAGCCGGAGGCGTTACCCCTTCTAAGGCCGCTTTGACCTTCGATTCGACCTCCCATGTGAGTGTAGAGACAAATAGGGTCTCAGGTAAAATGCACTCGGGAGTAGATGGGCGTTCGGCACGGTCAAAAATACGCGATAAGGAATCGGGTTTGATGTTCTTGGAACCCGGGCGGTACGAGAGAGTAAAATCAAAACGACCGAAAAAAAGAGACCACCGAGCCTGCCTGGAGTTAATCTTTTAGCCGTTCTAATGTATTCCAAGTTCTTAAGATCGGTCCAGACGATAAAAGGTACCCCCGACCCTTCTAACCAGTGGCGCCATTCCTCCAATGCTAACTTAACTGCCAACAACTCTCTGTTACCAATGTCATAATTGCGTTCGGCTGAGGACAGACGATGAGACAAAAATGCGCAAGGGTGCATCTTGTCGTCTGAGGGAGAGCGCTGGGATAGCACTGCACCTACCCCCACCTCTGACGCATCGACCTCCACCACGAACTGACGTGAAGGATCAGGGGTAATCAGGATAGGGGCGGATACGAAGCAACCTTTAAGTTTGGTAAATGCAGCCTCGGCTGCGTCTGACCACCTGAACGTCATTCTGGGGGAGGTCAAGGCGGTCAGAGGCGCGGCTAGTTGGCTGAAATTGCGAATGAAACGCCGGTAAAAATGGGCGAATCCCAGAAACCTTACGTAGGGCCTTACGGGAATCTGGGCTTGGCCATTCTACCACAGCCTTGATCTTCTCAGGATCCATACGCATTCCCTCAACCGACACGATGTAACCTAAAAAAGGAACAGACTGTGCATGAAAATCGCATTTCTCCGCCTTGACAAAAAGCCCATTCTCTAGCAACCTCTGGAGCACTTGTCGGACGTGCTGCACATGTTCCGAAGGGACGAAGAAAAAATCAATATGTCGTCCAGGTAGACATATATGAACTGATCGACCATGTCCCGCAGCATGTCGTTGACAAGTGCTTGGAAGACCGCTGGGGAGTTGGACAGCCCGAAAGGCATGACCAAGTATTCAAAATGCCCCCTGGGGGTGTTAAAGGCGGTCTTCCATTCATCCCCCTCCCTGATGCGAACCAAATGATAAGCATTACGTAAATCCAATTTTGTGAAGATAGACGCTCCCTGCAACCTCTCGAAGGCTGAAGACATCAACGGCAAAGGATAAGTATTCTTTACCGTGATGCTGTTCAGCCCCCGGTAGTCAATACAAGGTCGCAGGGAACCGTCCCTCTTCCCCACAAAAAAGAACCCCGCCCCCGCTGGAGAAGAGGAAGGACGGATGAACCCTGATGCTAGAGAATCAGAAATATATTTCTCCATGGCCTCCCTCTCTGGAGCAGAGTGTGAATATAACTTGCCCTTAGGCGGAGATGTACCTGGCAGTAACTCTATGGCACAGTCATAGGGACGATGCGGGGGAAGAGAAGCAGCCCGAGACTTACTGAACACCTCCTTCAGGTCCAGGTACTCCGCGGGCACGTTAGACAAATCCACTGCCTCCTCCTGAAACACAGGGACAGAAACAGACGGACAGGCAGACACTAGACAAGACTTATGACAATGACTGCTCCAGGCCGACACAGACTTCAATTGCCAGTCCACTTTAGGGTTGTGACGGGTGAGCCAGGGGTGACCAAGGACGATGGGTGCAAGGGGGGTGTCCAGTATGTAAAAGGAGATGGTCTCGGTGTGATTGCCTGATGTGATGAGGGTGACGTCCTCCGTGATGAATGAGATGGTGGGAAGTTCCTGGCCGTTGAGAGCGTGTACTGGGATCTTGTGTGTGAGGGGTCTGAGGGGAACTTGGAGTTTACGTGCGAATGTGTGATCCATGAAATAACCTTCTGCCCCAGAATCCAGAAGTGCTCGACAGTCGTGAAGGTAAGTTGACCATCTCAGTCTTACCGGAAGGAGAGTAGATGTGGATGAGGTCTTCTCGGCGGAGATCCCACCCGATAGTAACCTCATACTTACTATCGGGCTGGACCTTTTAACGGACAGATATAGGCAAAATGACCCTCTCCTCCACAGTACATTGCGAGGCCCTGGGACCTCCGCCTCTCCTTCTCCTCCCGGGAAAGTCGAGCTCGCCCCACCTGCATGGGCTCGTGATCGTAGACAGGGCTGACCGTATCCCCGCCTCCAAACCGTTGACCCTCGGTCCCTCCGGTGGGACGATTGGGCTGTGTGCGGCGATCCATTCGTGACAAACGTGCATCTACTCTCAATGCCAGGGCGATCAGGTCGTTGAGTGATGTGGGAAGGTCCATGGCATAGATCTCCTTCTAGACGCGGTCAGCCAGCCCATGCAGGAACATGTCCCACTGCGCTTCCTCGTTCCATTCACTCTCCGCCGCAAGGGTCCGAAACTCGATCGAAAAGTCAGATACGGACCTCTCTCCCTGTCGCAAATCGGCCAGCATCCTTGCTGCCTCTCTACCAGCAACGGCCCGATCGAACACCCGTCCCGATTCGCCCGATCGAACACATTTTGTGCTGACCCCCCGGGACAGCACAAAATGCCAATGTAAGTCCTTACAGTGTTAACGGCTGCTATAATAGTAATTATATTTGTACGCATGGTCTGTTTGATGAGTTCAAACAGTTAACAGAGGGTAGACCCGGTACCTGTTTTCCCAGCCGTGAATGGCAAGGTGTCTAATTGTTATGGGGGCACCGGAAAGGATCTAACTAAAGATTGTTGTCAGACTTTGGCAGCTTGGGTCGTCAATCTATTACTCAGCCTTCCCTGATAATTCTCAAAGGTTCGGTCTCTAGGCAAACAAAACAAAACAAAATAAAAAACAAACAAACAAATAAATCAAAAACAGTGAGCGATAGGGTAGAGAGCAGGTTTAAGCCTTTCACTGCTGTTAGAGGTTATGACAGGGTCTACAGAGTAGAGGGCGTTGCTGGGTCATAACATCTAGTGTGTTGGCCTTGCTGGGATAGCGCGAGCAGGCTAATTAAGATTCAAGTTCACGATTTTAATTCGTCACATAAACAATTATACAGAATATAACCAGCAGTGAAATGTAAGTCAGGTCCGCTCCATGGGCAGTGCAATTATATGTAATACAAACACAGGAGAATATACAGGTACATCTCCAAAAATTAGAATATCGTGAAAAAGTTAGTTTTTTTATTTTAACTTATTTAAAAAAGTGAAAGTTTCATATATTCTAGATTCATTACATGTAAGATAAAACATTAAAAAAAATATATATTTTTTATATTAAAGATTATTAGAGCGTAGAGCTCATGAAAGTTAAAAATTCAGTATCTCAAAATATTAGAACATTTACTAAGATCAATCAAAAAAAGGATTTGCCAAACAGAAAAGTTTAAGTTCTTCAAAGTGTGTTCATTTATGCACTCAATACTTGGTCAGGGCTCCTTTAGCACAAAAATTACAGCATCAGTGAGGTGTGGCATGGAAGCGATCAGCCTGTGGCACTGTTGAGGCACCATTGAGCCTTCGGCTCGTCTGTATTGTTGGATCGACTGTTTCTCATCTTTTTCTTGAAAATACCCCATAAATTCCACATGGGGTTTGGGTCAGGCTTGTTGGCTGGCCAATCAAGCACAGTAATATCATGGTCAGCAAACCACTTGGAAGTGGTTTTGGCACTGTGGGCAGGTGATAAAGTCCTGCTGGAAAAGGGAATTAGCATCTCCATAAAGCTTGTCAGCAGATGAAAGCATAAAGTGCTACAAAATATCCTGGTAGACAGATGCATTGACTTTGGACTTTATAAAACACAATGGACCAACACCAGCAGATGTCACGTCACCCCAAATCATCACTGACTCCGGGAACTTCACACTGGACTTCAAGCAGCTTGGATTCTGTGCCTCTCCAGACTCCAGACCTTGATTTCCAAATTAAATGCAAAATTAACTTTTATCTGAAAAGAGGACTTTGGACCACTGAACAACAGTCCATTTCTTATTCTCCATAGCCCAGGTAAGATGCTTTTGACATTGTTTCTGTTTCGGAAGTGGCTTGGTAGTTATTTTTCTGAAGACGTCTGAGCATGGTGACTCTTGATGAACTGACTCTAGCTTCAGTTCACTCCATGTGAAGCTCTCCCAAGTGTCTAAATTGGCTTTGCTTAGCAGTATTATCAAGCTTGCGGTCATCCCTGTTGCTTGTGCACCTTTTTTGTTTTAAAGAACAAGAGATATCCGGAATTTTATACTGTAGGGATGGTGTAGCACTTGTGTGGACAGGCCCACATTACCACGGGCTCTGACACATAAAAGGAACCTGATAAGGTTATTTTGTATAACATTTGCGAGTCATAAATGGCAACCAACTCTAAAGTGGCGCCGCTCTGTCCCAAGGACTCCTTTTGCTAATCTCTGTAAAAGACACAGGAAGAGAGAGATTTATAGCGCCACCTCCTTGCACAAGCTAAGAACTGACCTTTGCTCCCAGATCTACTTAGAGACAGAATTTCAGCGTTGTTTCTGACTGGAAAAACCATAAATAAACACAGAAGTAACTTCGTATCTTGAGAATAGGACAGCGTCTACAGACACTCCTGGGATCCCCTGATCGGTTAATGCCTAAATTGATGATTTAATCAACAACAAGGGATATACGTTGATGGACGCTCACCAGATCCCGAGGACGTGACTTTCTCATGACCCCAGAACACCTCCTTTCCCTCCTCGGGCACTCCAGGGAATGCGCACTCTCTCGGTCTTGAGCAGACAAAGAAACTCAAATCCACTGAGGATTTCCAAAATTACAAATAATAATCGCTGGTGCTAGAAGAATGTGCAAACAGGTTGTACAGGGTATTTGCCAAGAAGCAATACGAATGGTAGAGAATAATGAATATCTTACTGATTAGTAAGTGATTATTAAATGGAGTCATGTTGATGTTATGAGACCGAGTTTGAGTTTAGGAGCCTGATGGCCTGGGGAAAAAGCTCCTCCTAAGTCTCTCAGTTTTTGCCATCATGCTGTGGAAGTGCTTGCCAGATGGCAGTAACATGAAGAGATGGTTACCAAGGTGATTTGAGTCATTGATGATTTTGACAGCTCTGCTTTTGCAGCATTTGAGGTCCTGCAGAGAGGGGAGAGCAGACCCTGAGATGTGCTCAGCTAAGCGCACAACTCTCTGCAAGGCTTTATAGTCCTGATTGGAGCTTTTTCAATACCACACTGAGATACACTGAGTCAATACACTTTCTATGGTCCCTGAATAGAACGTTTTCAGGATTGCTGGCGAGACCTTGAATTCCATCAGCTGTCACAGATGGTACAGTCTTTGCCTGGCTTTCTTAACCTGTGTTTAAATGTGTGTAGTCCAAGTCAGGTCCTCAGATATGTTTACACCAATGTACTTGAAGCTGCTCACCCTCTCCACAGGGGTCCCACTGATCATAAGAGGACTGTAGGGCCGCTGCAGTCTCTTCCTGAAGCCCACGATCAGCTCTTTAGTTTTGCTCACATACAGAGAGACAGTTGTCCTGGCACCATGATGTAAGTCTCTCTACCTCATCCAAGTATGCGGTCTCATTATTGTTTGAAATGAGGCTCAGAACCACAGTATCATTAGCAAATTTGATAATAGAAGTGAAGCTGTGAGAAGACACGCAGTCGTGTGTGTAGAGAGAGTAGAGCAGCGGACTCAGGACACAACCCTGTGGGGCTCCTACGTTCAGGGTTATGGAGTTAGAGGTGAACTGGCCTACTTTCACCACTTGAGGTCTGCCGGTGAGGATGTATTGAATCCAGTTGCAGAGTGAAGAGTTTAGGCCTAGGTCTGTGAGTTTAAAAGCTAGCTTGATGGGGCTAAGATTGAGGAGAAACTTGATTTTGGGGTTTCGCTAGCTTGATGGGTCAGAATTCTTTGGGCTAGGCTTAGTGATGGATCGAGGATATCCAATTAGGAAGCTGTTATCCGCCATGGAGGCAATCGTCACTTCACCAACTAAGCACTAGAGGGAGTGTTACCTTTTGGTACATACAGATGGCTAGAATACAGAGATTAATTTTACTTTTATATTCAAACACTGTTTGAATTAAATTTAAACAATTGAGTGACTAAGGCAAGAGAGAAATAGGCCTGAATCATAGAGAATGATAATAACAATAAAAAAAATGGGAAGAATCAATGTTATTATGATAAACAAAATAAAACAAACCAGGGGAGAATTGGAATACGTCTTTCAAATGAAATGGCAGCGCTAACCGAGGAAAACCAACCTACTGAGAATGGCCACAAGGTGGGGTGGGTGAGCCACCCAAGGGTCAGAAGAGAGGAGGGTAGAGGTGAAATTTGAGAAGTGCTAGACACTTATCCATTCTGCCCTCTAGAGTTATTTAAGGTACAGTGATTCTATCTGAGCGCATCTAGTGTGATTACTCTCGCTCTAGCGGCTGATTTACGGCAACGATCACAAGTACAATGTAATTTGAATCAAACCGATTTTTAGAGTTTGTGCAAATTAACTGCACACATATGTGTGACAGGATTTCTTCGCTGCCTGTTACACAATAACAATTATAAAACACAGGATTTCTTAACTATTGTAGCACAAATTATCACTTGATCGAGGTTTTAGATCTCTCATTTACATACCAATTAGATATGATTAGATTTGAATTAGACACCCATTTGTACGCTAATGGTTAACCTAATAGAGTAACGGTCATCTGGTTTAATCAAATTTGCAACATTTATACATTCAATCTTGCTATACAATCACATAAGGCCTTTAAAATATGAAAAGAGGAACATCACTCAAATCAATATTTATCGCAATGTAGTAAGATTTCATCGTTCCAACAGGCGATTTTGATAATATTAAAATGTACTGTAAATATATTTCTTCATCTTGCTAACAATGACTAAATGGTAGACAAATAGAGGCTGTTAAAATACAGTACTGGAGGTGGCTTTGAACCATCCAATCAAAAAAATGAGTTCGCGTTTCACCTTGTCTAACTCTAAGCATGCATAATATAAAAACACAAATAAATTGATACATTTACATTTATTTATTTGGCAGACGCTTTTATCCAAAGCGACTTAAAATTGAGGAATACAATAAGCAATACATTATAAAGAGGCAAACAGAAATAGGAGATGCTTGTTATACAATTTTTTTAGGTATTTTTCAGAGCAAATTCCAACCAGACGGTGAGAGTTTAGGGAAAAGAGAGTAAAGTTAAGGAAAGGGGGGGGGGGGGGTTATAAGATGAAGTCAAGTGATGACGGAAGAGATGGGTTTTCGGGTGTCGCTTGTGTAGCATAATTAAAACGAAGCTATTATTTCAGCTCCGGGGAATTATTTATTAAATATTCAATATTGCTTTGATTAAAGTGATATTAGTCTTTAACTTATGATTTATACTGTATTAACGACTCATCCAGCGACCATTAACATCAGTATATCTTTATCAATTTAGTTTATTTTGCTCTTGTGGTCAACGATACACAGAATAAAGAGTTTTATAACATTTTGCGTGAGGTAACACAACCTTTTTGGCAATAAGTTTAAAATACTTGAAAATCACATCCCCAGAGACAATTCTTTATAAAATGAAACAAGCTTTATTGCTAACTGCTATTCTACTAACACAGACTACAGTACTAAAAGCACAAACAAACACATACATACATACGGAGCTCTAGGGTTAACGTTGAAAGATAGCACTCTATTTCATAGCTTAAACCACATAAGAAGATCACGACATAACTAGATTATGTTCCTGCATTCAGATCAATTCCAGGTTCAGTTAGGATAAAAACTTAGTTTGAAATACTTGCTTTACGTCGATTAAGCAGGTCAGATGTCTTATTCGTTCCACGTGTTGCTCTTATGGCAAATGTCCGATCCTTTGTCTCGGATGCCACGTGTTCTCTTCGTATTAGTTCGGTGGCTTTGTTTGTGAGCACGTGGTTCCTTTGTGCTGCGTGACGTCACCGGGAAGCTGTGTTAGAGCGCGGAGGCTGTTTGTTGCTGGTTCTGC
Organism: Oxygymnocypris stewartii; assembly: GCA_003573665.1. Lineage (NCBI taxonomy): Eukaryota > Metazoa > Chordata > Actinopteri > Cypriniformes > Cyprinidae > Oxygymnocypris > Oxygymnocypris stewartii. Next base: position 119,677 of record QVTF01021185.1, read on the forward strand.
TGTGTTACGGCTCTACAAAGTCTTGGATGGTCTCTCCAGCCGATGGTGAGGCGAGAGATCCGCGTTCGGCTTCCGGATTGTCAGCGAGCAGCAAGTTAAGACGGGAGGATCAGAGCGAAGCAAGAGAGCGATCTAGCACTGTTGGCCAGTTTAAAACAGACGGATCTCAGCACGCCCCCCCGGCAGTTAAACCAATCAAATAGTTATTGCGGAACAATCCCCACCCCGCACGGTTTCTGTGGCCATGCTTACGTCATCTGATATTTAATTAATCCCATGAAAGATATCCTTACAGGCCTTTATATATGCTGTAATCATATATTATGATGCTACAATTTAACAGTCATCTATACCACTTATTTATGGATGACGATAGCTTTTTTTTAGAGACTAAACACTGTATTTGGCCCACAAAGTATATATACTGCAGTTAAGGCACAGATTTAAAATCATTCCACATTTCCTAAATAATTCACATTCACATCAAGCATGTGAAAGGCAGAGTACAACATTAATATCCATATGTTTCTTGCGTAGATGGTTTTAATATTCAAGGAATAACTGACTGTCTTGGTGCAACAAAGGAAGCCCATGTGGATTGGCTCTCCTTTGTCTTTTGACGAAAAAGTGCGCGGTTTGCGCTGGATGAGGAGGGGGAAGGGAGGTGCCCATGCAGGAAAAGATGACAAATTATGAAAAAGCTGCTGCTTTTCATGGTCTTGTGTGTCTTCATGCCTAGCTGGCATTACACATCCCCCTTTTGCTTGGTGATGTTCCCGATGGAACATCGGCAGGCACTGGAACAAGAGGCAGGGGGACAAGACACAAACATCATCTTTATTGAAACTGAAGACTGAATCCTGGTGCAGGGTAATTTGGGAAGGAACAGGTTAGAAACTTGAGAAGACGTAGGAATGCATTGCTTGGGATTATTGACAATTGGGTCATTTTGACTGGTTTAATTGTCGGGGGTTCGACGAGGCGGTATAGGCATGCTCTCAATCAGGTTGGTTGAGTTCTCAGGTTCGGGTTCTTGGTTGGTTTTATCACGTTGGAAAATGCACGGGACGCATTTGTTAAAAGACTCGGCGTTCATTCGCTTGTGTATGAGGAAGGACAGTGTCAAAGTCACAACATATCCTACAATAGTAGAGATTCAAAGCGCTGTGTCAGCGGCAGACCAAGACCGAATTAGTGGTGTGTCAGCAGGTGGAAGGCAAGCAAAAGCTTCTAAAGCTGTATCAACCGGAGTCAAATCAACGAGTTGACTTCCTTCGTCCTTGATCCTTTCTTTCAATTCTGGATTGAGGAGGAAGGACTGCTGTTTGACAAGGGGCGAGATTTAGAGTTCAGCTTGATACTCGTCGTCGGTAAGGTGATACAATACTAAATCGTCAATATCCAAAATATTGGAAAAATCCAAGATGGATTTGCAGTTTTCCGTGGGTTTTACTTATTATTTTGTTGTTTTTCTTACTGGATGTCTACACTCTTATTGCCTACGACAGACAAACACTTTTAGAAACCGGCTCCTCTGTCGCACATCAGAAACCGGACTTTGAGTTTCTTAATGCCGGCGCTTTGTTTACCAACCCTGCAGCAGAGACCTTTGTCTGGGCCACACGACCGCGAAACATAGCCGAAAAAGAGGGAAGAGAGCTGGCCTCGTCAGACTGAGACGCTGTGCCTTTTGACCTTCTCTCCCAACCATTTTGCAGGCTAACTTTCAGTCACTGGACAACAAACTCTGTGAACTGCGGGAGCGCATCTCATACCAACGAGAAACAAGGGACTGCTGCATTATTTGCCTCACAGAAACGTGGATGTTTGCAATGGTTTCAGACTCAGCCATCGAGCTCACGGGGTCCTCCGTGCATCACTCTTTCCAGGACGCCTTCAAATCCCTCCCCCACCCACCTTTCGTCAAATCGGATCACTCTTCCGTTCTGCTCCTGCCTGCTTATAGGCAGTAACTGAAATGAGAAGCACCCGCCCTCAGGACTGTTCAATGCTGGTCGGACCAATATAGACACTATACTACAGGACTGTTTTGATCACGTGGACTGGGACATGTTCTGGGCAGCGTCTGATGATGACATAGAGGTGTACTCAGATACTGTAACGTGTTTCAACAGGAAGTGTGTAGAGGATGTAGTACCGACAAAAACAATCTGCATCTACCCCAACCAAAAACCATGGATTAACAGCTATGTTCGAACAGCCTTGTCAGCACAGACATCTGCCTTTAAATCCGATAACACTGATGATCAAAAACAAGCCAGTTACGATCTCAGGAAATCCATCAAAGTCGACAATATAAAACGACAATATAAAAACAAAGTTGAAGAACAATTCTACACCAACAACGCAAGAAGCATGTGGCAGGCCATCAATAACATCACAGGTTTTAAATGGAATAAACCAGCTACTGTGAACATTGCCGCCTCTCTACCGGACAAGCTTAATACTTTTTATGCTCGTTTCGAGGTTCACAACACCGCCCACACAGGGAGCACTCCCGCTGCTGCTGCAGAAGAGGTGAGTGTACTCTCCATTTCCATGGCGGATTTAACCCGATCCTTCAAACGGGTGAATATCCGCTTTGTACGTGCTTCGTACTTATGCAACTCTTCCAGGTACTGGTGAGTGGTATATGCGGTGACGATATTTAGGTCACCAGGTTGGTACAGAAGGTGTAGCGGTAGCGTCATACTTCTCCCTGTCGTCAATGTGAACGGGGGGTACTCCGGTATACTACTGAGGGGTGGCTCGAGTGGCCATCAGTACCAAAGGAAGTTTAATATCCCAATCATTTTGATTGGTGGCTACATACTTCTTCAACATGCTGACCACTGTCCTGTTGGCCCGTTCAACTTGACCCCGAGGAAATTGGGTGACGGCTTATATGGAGCAGTACGTGTTGAGGTCGGAGGTGGAAATGGGATGAGTTAATGGGTCGGAAATGTGAGCTGCCATAGTTCGTAGTGACGGATCCGCAGTTTGGAGGGTAAGGAGATTGTCAGCTTCATGCTGAGGTGATAGGGCAATGTGGGAGGAGGCAGGGGTGTGCACGCCAGCGGCGTGCTGGCGGTGGGTTACTGCTGCCACTGAAGTTGGGTGGTAGGGCATGAAATGACCAGGACTCTCTGTGTAAAGTACCTGCTTTGGCGAGGGCATCGGTTTGGTCATTGGAGTCTTTGTCTTTTCCTGGTTTACGTTAATGACCTCAAACTTTTTTCCAATGAACGATCATGTCATGTTCAGTGACGATGGCATCGCTTGCTTGGAAGAGTTCCTGGTGCTGGACAGGCTTGTTGTTAGTTGTCTTGAATCCATTTTGTTTCCATCCAGCTAAATGGCAGGTGAAGCTTGGACGGGCATAGTTAGAGTCGGTACAGATGAGGAGTTATTTGATGTTGTGGGATACAGCCAGTTGTAGGGTGATGAGGATGGCTGTTTTGAGTTGTTTTGAGCCTAATTTGAGTTGTTGCGGTGGGCACGGGTTGTTGTTTAGCCAGACCACACCCGGTCCAGCTTTTAAATTGTCCTTGTGATTGTAGGAGCAGCCATTGACATATGCTGTGGGCATCCCTTCACACACATTCTCCTTGAAGTACCTGTCAGTTGAGGTTGTGGCGGTTCTTTCGGTTCTGTTGAGGTGTCCGTTGTCTATAACGTGTCCGTTGAACAGTTTTGGCAGGCCACTAGCCTGTTTCCAGGCGAGGATTTGTAGTTTGGAGCATATCTTGCCTCAACGTCCCATCCTTGGAGTGTCATTAGCCAGGTAGCTATGCATGCGTTGGTCACCAAGCCATCCCTGATGTGTTGGCTGTTGAAGAAGGTGACTGGCTGGAGTCAAGTCTCGATGATGACTTTCTGTGCACCGATGCAATTAGAGAAACGCTGGATAGCCCACACAGTGCAAAGCAAAGCCATTTCGCAGTTTGAGTAATTGCATTCTGGGTGAAGCAGTGTTTTGTTGGCATAAGCAACCAATCGCTTGTCTTTGTCATGGAGCTGGTATAGGCCTGTGCTGAGGCAATGATTGGAAAATCCAGCGTCCAGATATAATTATTTTCCTGGGTCTGGGCAGGAAAGGCACGGAGCAGAGCACAGGTGCTGTTTGAGCTGGCCCATTGCTGTGTCCTGGGCTTCCGTCCAACCGAAGGGTTCATCCTTTTTTAGGAAGGAAGTTAGTGGTCGTGCAATGTCAGCATAGTTTTCGATGAGCTGTCATGAGTAATAGCACACTCCCAGAGAGCTTCGCAGCTCAGAAATGTTAGTCAGCATTTTTATGCTTTGGATTGCTTGGGTGCGGTTAGATTATGGCTCGATGCCATTTCTTCCAACAAGCAGTCGGACATATTTCACCTTGGTTTTGCACCACTGTCCTTTGTGAAGGGCGATTGTAGCTCCTGCTGTTGTCAGCTGGTTTAGGATGTGATCGATTTCTTTGAGGTGGTCTTCCACACTTGAGCTTTTCATCAAAACATCATCTATGTAGACAAGGTTGCCTCTGGTGTGAGGGCATGCTTTGTTCAGGAAGATGTTGAATTCTGCTGGTGAGTTGGCATAGCCGAAGGGGCACCGTGTGAAGGTGTACTGTCGATTGCCAAAGGTGAATGCCAGCTTGTGTTGGTCATCGGGGTGGACAAGGATTATCCAGAACCCTGAGGCAACGTCCAGTGTGGGCAGGATTGTTGAGCCTTTGATTTTTAGAATTTCTTGGTCCAACTGGGTCATAGGCCATCGTGACAATGGTATTTGATGATTCAACTTGCGATAGTCGATGGTGGGCCACCATTTGCCATTGGGTTTTAGGACTGGCCCTATCGGGGCAGAGTATGTGCTGTTACAGGGCCGGATGACCCCCTTTTCCAGCATGGAGTCAACCATTTCTGGCACTGGCTCATATGACGTTATTGGAATCTTGTACTGTTGCACAAATGTGGGTGGTCCATTTGGGTTTGTCGGCATACGCAAAGTGTGGATGTTAGTCAGTCCACAATCCAGGGAATCCTTGTACTTGTGCAGAATCTCTTTGAGTCCTTGGCGATCCCTTTCATTGTGGAGGGCATCCGCATCACTCAGGATCTGTTGATATTGTGCATTGAACCGGTGTAGGGTTCCTCTGCAGTTAAATCATTTGAGGGGCTTTGGGCCCCGATGGCCACCTCTCTAGGTGATTCTGTCGCAAGCTGTGTTGAGACAGCTAGACAGCGAGGTGAGTGTCATCTGTTAGTTCTGACCGGCAGACTCTTTCTCTTGACACCGGCAGAATGGAAGTAATGGCAATGATTTCATGGGGCTTTGTGAACGTTACGGTGTTGTCGTATTAGTCTGACATTAGCTGTGCTGGTATAGGACCTATTACAGGTACCATCAGTTTAAAGTCGTGGAACGCCTGGCTGATGAGGCATCCCAGGTGGTTAGCTTTGGGAACGTGGATGTCTTGGGCCATAGAGTTGTTGAACAACACATATGCAGCACAAGATGACACTTCAATGAGAGGTGTGGCTTCCAGAGTCAGTCCGAGTTTTAGGCAGGTCCTGGAATGTTGGAAGAAGCCTAACATACTGCTGAGAGTTTGGCCAGGTCGCATGTTGAGGCGGACGCTGACACACTTGCTGTAGGCAGGTATTGTGGCTTCTTGCTCCGTGATCATAGTGCATGCTTCTGGCATGGTTTGACCGGATTGGTGTTTCTTGAGTTTGACTGAAGTTGTCAGTTGGTGTGACGGGAGGGCCCATATGATGTCATTTACGGTATCAATGCAAGCATTGAGCCAGACCATGATATTCGCTCCAATGTAGATGTCACACATACTGATAAAAAACTGTAGAGCCTGAATGCACTGTAAGTCGCTTTGGATAAAAGCATCTGCTAAATGCATAAATGTAAATATAGATGTCATGCGGTAGGTCTGGGACAACAAGGAAGTAGTGATTTGGATGTCTGTTGTTCCATCGTATATCCAGAGCACAGATGATCTTGGAGTTGGCCATGGTTGTCGACCAGGGACTGAGAGGGAAGCGGCTGTGTTTAGTGACATGTGGTAGACTTTGATTTATTTGCTTCAGAGTTCTCTGCCCACAGGGCTAGAGCCGCATCGCACATTGATGTGCCTTGGACATCTATCACCGTCATGATTTGAAGGAGGCCTGCGTTTGATTCAGGCTCCTGCAGTGAGCAGAGGAAAGGGTCATGGTCCTTGCTGTTTGAGCTTGGTCCAGATCCTGGATTTGATTCTGCATCATCAATCAGTGAATTAAGGGCGGTTGTCTGTGACTTCACACTGAGATTTGTTTGAGTCTAATGACTATCAAGGCAGAGGCTCGAGGACTTGTGTCCACATCTTTAGGTGTTTAAAGTCTATAAAAGGTTTGAAGCGATTAAGCAGATCTTTCCCAATGAGGAGTGGATACGTGTTAGATAGGAGTGGATACCTGTTGAAACGTATACTGGATGGACGAGGTCAATTGGTTCCACTGTTAGGTGAATTGGGGCCACATGTTTTAGTTGTAGGCACGTGTGGGAGTATGGGAGTACCTCCACGTGCTTGGAGGTTCAGTTCACATCTTTGGAGTATGAGGGTTCTGTTAGTCCTCCTCGTTCTTTCTTGGACTTCCTCGAGGAGTTCTGTAGACATTAGAGTAATGTCGGCTCCTATATCAAGAAGGGCTTCGATTCTAAGGTGTCGTTCAATGATGATGGAGAAGTAAAAATATCTTGCAATACCTTTCTCAATGAGATCGCCTAGAAGTTAAGGGACTGGAGTTTGGAAGGAAACGGTTAGGATGTCAGGAGTGATCTGGTGTTCTTCGTCGGAGTGGCAGACGACCAAGACAGCACTTTCAGGAACTTGAAGGGGTTTCGTCAGCAGGGGTTTGTTGGACGCTGCTATGATCTGGAGCATTGGGTGTTGAGTTAGTGTATAACTCTGTTGCTGGGTTTTCAGGAGGAATTTCGTGTCCATCTGGAGATAGGGTAGTTACGGTTCGTTGAGAGTGAAGTAAAGGAGTGTTGTTCTCAGAGGCTGATTTGGCCAGCTGGTCGCTGTCTTCTCGTCCTGGCTGCTAGTCAGGCTTAATCTGGTTTCTCTTTCTTTTCCCACTCCCGATCCTCCTCCTTTCGTTGGAAAAACTCTTTCATCATAATTTCCATCAGCTCTTGTGAATCAAAATACGGTGGTGTCTTTCGTGCTTGTGTGGATTCAGTTTGAGCTCGGTCATCTTGGACTCCTCGTAAACTGTTTTGTCGTTTTCCCTTGGAGTTTCCATTGAATTCCCATGAGCTTTTTCCTCTTGAGTTTCCAAATGAGCTAGGCTGGTTCCACGATCTCTCCCATTGACTCTCATTATGCCTAGATTGGTCCCATGACCTCTCCTAGTGTCGTCAGGTGATTGTTGACGTCCACATGGTTCATCCCAGCGGTCATACCGCTGTTTAGGTCAGGTGACTCATGTTCTTTGTTGGACAGGGGTAAATTCCACTCTTTTTGTGGCAGCTTGGCGCTGTCTTGAAGTTGGGCATCCTCTAGAGCCAAACCTTGACTTTGAGTGTTGAAGTCAAGAACTGCTGGGGTTTTGGCCCTCTTTTCTGAGGCCATCTTTTGTTTGCCGTTGGTTTTCTGCGCCAAGTCTCGCAACTGCTGAGCGTTCATGGTTTGTTGACATGCGAGAATGCCAAGATGGTGGCTTATGCCGGAATGAAGGTTCCTTAGGAAGATCGTTTTAAAGTTCAGTTCATCCTCCATGTCATCTTCGTTGCAAGTTCCGAAGTATGCTCGTCTGAGTGGACTGTAGTAGGCTTGAGGAGGTTCGTGTTGTCCTTTTCTCATCTCCAGGGCTGCCACTAAGCCTCGTTCAGACTCAGGATCAGCGAACTCTTTAATGAGGGCTTCGTGAAGCAGTTGATAATCAGTCTTTGTGTGAGCTGTCTACCGGTCCAGGAAGCTGCACACTTCAGGACTGGACATAGTTCGGAGCAAATGTAGTCTATCTCTGTCTGTAACATGAGGTCACATTTCCAGATGAAAATCGATATCTTGGAGATAAGCTTGAACATGTTGGCTTTTTGGCACGCAGGGGTTGAATTTGCCAATATTCCTGGCAAACTTGTCGAGGTCTTTTAGTTCCAAGCCATGCGACGATCTGCGGCTTGCTGCAGCTGGTTCTTTTGGCTTTGTCGTGAGGTGAAGTTCTTCAGAGGGAGCTGGTGAATGTTCGAAAACCACCCCCTCCCCACCTTTTGCTCACGTGTCAGTCCAAGAACAGATGACCAGGTCCTGCTTGGCAGGGGTGAGGTCGGTGCACGTCCTGTCCTTGATGGCTCATAGCGTAATATATAAGCGTGCTTGAGTTCCTCTTGAAATCTTTCATATTCCTCTTTGAAGTAGTCGAGCTGTTGTGTTAGGTGGCTGATCTCGTTTCTTGACTCATCCAAGTGATCTTCAAGGGCTTTGATTCTGCTGTTTTTGTCCCTGAAGTCAGCCTTTGCCTTCTCCAGTAGTTTCTCTGCATACTGTAGCTTGTCAGCACGATCAGCGTAGTCTTCTTTGATTTGCTCCATTTTTCGGGTAGTAGCTGCTAGAGTCTCCTTTAGCCTGTTGATCTCCTCATCAACGGTTCCACCTCATCAATCCCTTTCTGTCATTCCTGAGCTTCCAGTTCTAGCTGCATGATGCGTTGTTGTGCGCATGTCAGCTCTTGCTAGAGTTGTGTAGCGTGCTTGTTGCTCAACTTGAGGGTGGCGATGAGTGTGTGACTTAAGGAGCCGGTTATCTTGGCTAATTCTTTGTGATTGTAGCTTTAACTTGGGTCTTGTATCATGAGGCTTATTATGATCCAGCTGGTCCTGTGCCTGATGTTTGAGTGTTTCAGCAGCCTTAGGGAGAAGGCTGTCTGTCGCAACACATAGCCATGTTTCCAGATCCTCCCAGTGACCGACATGTTCTGTTGTGAGAGACATGCTCTGGCGGGGTAAGGGAGATCTTGAACTAAACTGACACAGACCTTGAATGAGAAACAAAGCAAAACAAAACAAAAAAAGCAAAACAGGGTTGTAAATGTGCAATATATAGTGTATACTAATGTTGAGTATGATTCTATGCTACTGTGATCCTCTAGTGGGCATGCTTCTAATGTTTAGCCTCTGTGGGGAAAAGTATTTGAGCACACACACGCAGGTAGCATAGTTGGGAAATATAGAAAGAAAAGAAGAATACCAACAGAGCAAGTAAAGGGTATTAATTGGATGCTTCACCTTTTCCTGTAAGAGAAATTCTCCTTTTTCTTTTAGGGAAGGAGGCCAGTCTAATGCGAAGGTGAGGGATAGGGACAAGAACAAATTCTCTCTTTCTGGTAGCAGATTTTCCTCTTTTCTCTTTTTTTTGTTTCGTCTGATTTAGAAGGATGCTTCTAGTCAGAGGATTGTAAACGGGTTTTCTATTTTGTAATAGGACTGTGATTGCTATTACAATTTTCTCCTGGGTGGAGGAAAACAATAGCAATGACAGTACTGGTCCCTTGATGGAAAAATTGACACCACAATGCTAGTTAGAGTGTCCCTCATCCTTGCTTAAAATTTTGCTGACGCTTATCTTCTCACTGACCTGCTTTAGCCTGGTGGGCCAGGATTTCACAAGAGAGGAAGATAAATGGAAAACAGTTTTGAAACTTCGTTCTCAAGTTTCACAAATACCTGTTCAAATGTGAAGTTCTCTGTTCATGATCTTTCCACAGGCAAAATCGCAGCAAACAGTAACAGTAGTCAAGTTAGAAGATAGCAGCAGGGAGAAAAGAGAAGAGGAAATGAAAAGTGAGGGTTTGCTCCTAAGGTTAGGACTAATAACAAGGGTGGAAGCGTGGTAGCGCTGTTTAGTCGATACACTTAGGGATTTGGTTTTGCTGTTTTACAGTCTAAAACAAACTTACCTAAGTTTTGAGGAAACCCTAATTTCCTTTTGTTTTTTTTCTAATTGGAAGGTTAACATCCTTATACCCTAAGCTTGGTGACAAATTACATTGGTCCAGTGGCGCTCAGCAGCAAGCAACCCCCCACCCCCCATCCGAGCTCACCAGGTGAGCTCCTGTAAGGGTCTTGCCGAACACTCCGTCCCTGCTATATTTCAGTGAGCCTCTCAAAAAGCAGTGGCTTTTGGCACCTGTGACTCGGGTGAGGCATGTCAACGACTGCTGGCCTGAAGAGGGGCGGGGCTAAATCCCGGGGCTATCCGTCAGCGTGGACCCTAAGTCAGACGTACCTTGTCAATAGCTACCCGGGGTGGTATATCCGCACTTTTGCCCAGTCAGCCTGTTGACTCCTCCTCCGATACCTGATTGCTAGGCCTGCTGCGTGCCGTCACTTTGCAATACTAGAACGGAAGTATTCGCCCCCCCCCCACACCAGTTTACGTCGGAACAGTTGACTCTGCTTGCTATCTACTATGAGGCCTAAGTAAAGGGAACCTTATTAAAATTTTACTGAGTTAATCAGATAAACTAAGGAGATTAAGTAAGGCCTAACAGGTAGAGCCAGACTTGTGTTGTGACTGAAATTAGAATTTCAAATTAGAAATTGTGGTTTCTAATTAAAATGTAATGATGTTATCATTAAAATTGATAGGATCGATTAGTATTAGAATTACATGAGCACTTTACAATTGAGTTGATCAGCCAATATTGTTGTAATATGTAAACAGGCAATTAGAAGTTTCAAATTCGTAATTAATTATTAAATTAAATTACAGATTCCAAATCCCTAATTTCGGATCCCTAGCATAACAAGTTACTCATTCCTCATTGTGTCATTAAAATCATCAGACCAAATGAATCTGTGCCACCCTAATTAATTGTGAATGAAATAAAAAAAATGGGCCCTCTTGATAATGAATATGATCTTAATATTGTTGTCGAATTATAAGAGCGCTTATGATTAATCAGTGACTATTGTTGCTAAGTGGAAGCAGGGACTGAAATTATTTTATGAAATTAAATTAATACCAAATTGGTAATTATGACATTAAAGTAACAATTTCAAATTCCTTACAATAGCAACTTATCCACTGATGTCTTTAAAATCAGGAGAGCAGTTGTAAATTAAATAATCACTGTATTATCAAGGTTGTACCGAATTAATAAATAACCACTAATAAAAACCAACAGCTATTAAACTAATACCCGCTAACAATTAAAACCTTAAACAAATGTTTATTAAAACCACCTGTGAGATCGCTAGCCACTATGATGATTAGTTATAATCATACAGCCAGTTTATTAACATTGCATTTGTTACAGTCCTTTTAACCCTTTAAAACCGATGGGAGCACGGGCGTGTCTCTGTTTAAAAGCCAGTAGAAAATGAAACTAAATGCGTAGCACAATAATTATTTTTGCATACAAAATCAAAGATGCTACACGTTCAAATCAAGCCTACAACATGCTCCTGTTGGGTTGTTTTCACCCTCTAACAAGTCTCCACAAATTGCATAATATACGTTCGCAACAAAAAGCACTAAAATGTATTGTGCATCTTTGCACATGTGCTCTATAGATTTGCGGTCGGTAGCTGATACTTAGTTACGTTTTCCTATGACTCATTGACGTAATCACGTTCTGTGCACTATGACCCCAAGGTTTGACGCGTGTGATGACTTCACAAGGTGCGACATTTGACTTAGTTTTGCTGTATATGCCATTCTATTGCGTTCTACTCATCGTCTCTATTTATCGATGCTTCATTATTTATTCTTTCACATGCATACACATATGCACAGTTACAAATGCAAGCACATTCACACAATCACAATTGTTGCAGGCACAAAGTTACACCTGCACAACAGCATAGAAAACAGAAGTACACAGACGCGGAGGTTTTGGAACTACTGCTCGCGTCCGACGAAGAGGAACTCTCTGACTGCTCATCTGCTCCTGACTCTGTTTCTAGTGGGGACGAAGTTGACTTTTTTGAAGGAATAGATCCGTTCCAGGACACGTAAGTACATATTCATGAGATATGCTTTGCTTTTTATTTGAGAATAAACAAAACAAACACAGAATGAATGCGAATGCATGACACAGCGTTTACTCTTGTCATTTCTGTATCGCTTTTGTGCCAAAAACGTCTAACTTATGTATTCATGATATATGCTTAGCTTTTGAGTTAGAGAATAAAAAACAAACAAACACATAAAACACAGAATGAATGTGAGTGCATGCCATTGGATTTACTCTTGACCTTTTTTTTATATTGATTTTGTGCCAAAAACAACTAACTAACTTACCATTTTACTTACCTTCTTTGTTGTAGTGTTGAAGATGTTAGAGAGCCATCCTGCTCCTCAGATCCATCGGTGCATGTTTGTAGAGGGAGAGGTCCTAGAGGGGACGAAGCTGACTTTCTTGAAGGAGTAGATACATCGAAGGACACGTAAGTATATATTCATGAAATATGCTTTGCTTTTTAGTTGAGAATAAACAAAACAAACATAGAATGAGTGTGAGTACATGACACAGTATTTACCCTTGTCATTTCTATATTGCTTTTATGCCAAAAACAAATAACTTACATATTCATGAAATATAATTTTATTTTGAGTTAGAGAATAAACAAAACAAATATAGAATGAATGTGAATGCATGACACAGCGTTTACTCTTGTCATTTCTGTATTGCTTTTGTGCCAAAACGTCTAACTTTTGTATTCATGAGATATGCTTAGCTTTTGAGTTAGAGAATAAAAAACAAACAAACAAAACACAGAATGAATGTGAGATTTTGTGCCAAAAACAACTAACTTACCATTTTACTTGCCTTCTTTGTTGTAGTGTTGAAGATGTTAGAGAGGCATCCTGCTCCTCAGAACCATCTGTGCGGGTTTGTAGAGGAAGAGGTTATGGTCGGAGGGCTAACATCAGAGCCTACAGAAGTTGGAGCCAAAGGTCCCGTGGCAAGGGTTGTACATTAGAGACAGCGCCTAATCATTCTGGTGGGTGGAAAACAGAAAAGGACCCTGACCATTTACCTCAATCCACCCATCCTTTCCTGCCCAAAAGAAAGCCAGGTGTGCAGCCACCTCTGTCAACTTCTGTGGACAACCCAACACCCATTGAGCTTTTCAAAATGTATTTTGACTAGTCCGCTATCAAAACACTGTGTTCCAACACTAATAAAAAAGCAGCAAGAAATACTGCTGCAGGGAAAAAGTTCAAGTGGACTGAAGTCACAGAAGAAGAAATGTGCAAATACATTGGCCTCACACTTTACATGGGCATTCTAAAGCTTCCAAAGCTCAGAGATTACTGGCGTGTCAAATCCATCTTCCATGTTCCTTACATTCAAAATGTCATGTCCAGAGACCGGTTCCTCAGCATCACATGGAACATGCACTTGAGTGACCCTGCAGAAGATGCTGCCAATGACAGGAAAAAAGGCACCGATGAGTATGAATGTCTGCATAGAATACGGCCTCTATATGACAGTTTACGTGTAGCCTGCAAAGCTGTTTACCACCCTGACAAAAACCTTTCTGTGGATGAGCGAATGGTAGCCACCAAAGCCAGAATCAGTACGTAAAAAACAAGCCAACAAAGTGGGGAATAAAACAGTTTGTGTTGTGTGACAGTAATGGCTACACAGTAGATTTCAACATTTACACAGGGAAGTCCAGTGTCGTAAGTGGGAAGGGACTTTCATTTGATGCTGTGATGTCACTTGTCAGAAAGGAGTTCTTGGGATCTGGATATCACATTTACTGTTATAATTTTTATACCAGTCCAGTACTTTTCCAGCACCTTTATAACCTGGGGTTTGGAGCCTGTGGAACCATCAGGGACACAAGAATTGGTGTCCCAAAAACCAAAGTGAATGCGCTGACAAGGAAATCTCCACGAGGGTCAATAAGGTGGATCAGACAGGGATCACTCCTTTTCACTTCATGGGGGGAGTTGACCTTTCAGACCAGTTGATTGGCTACTATTCCTCATGGAAAAAAACCAGGAAGTGGTACATGACTGTGCTTCACCATTTCATTGACATTGCTGTCACAAACAGCTACTTGCTGCACAAGCAACTGTGTAACAGCAAAGAGGAGCAGCCCATGACACACCAGGCCTTCCAAGAACAGTTGACAGCGGAGCTGTGTGGGGTGTCCTTGCAATCTGCACGGGAGAGCTACCAGCACTTACCTGTTGCCATTTCTGGTACAGTTGGCTCAAAAAAAGCCACACAGGGGCGCAGGAAATGCAGGCTGTGTGGGAAATGCACTTCATTCATGTGTGAGGCATGCCAAGTGCCCCTCTGTGTTATTCTGGACAGGAACTGTCACAAGTCCTGTCACAGTTAGGGTTGCCTGTGTATATGTAGGGGTGCTGTATGTATATATGTGTATATGTAGTGGTTCAGCATGTGTAGGTCTGAATGTACAGTTTTTTAATTTATTTTTTTAATTTATAAATTACCATTTATTTTTACACAAGAATATCTGACATGGTCTCCTTCAGTTCAATCAACATTGCTCTCAAAAGCAAAATGTTACTGTTTGGCTTCACAGCACACTGTTTATAAAAATGAGTGTATCTCAAAAACTAATTTATGTAAACTGTTCAAATCAATTTTGTGTAGTTCTAAAGTGTTTTATGCAAGTTTTTTTACAATGACAAATTTGAGGTTGACATTAGTCATATTTCTGTATTTAATAAAATATGTAAAAAGAATTATAATAATATTTTTGCGTGTGTTTATTGCACTTTTAAACTATTTATCTAGTTACTATGGATTTCTTACATACATAGCCTTCAAGTTGGGGATGTAAGGATTGTATTGATATATGGCATATGAAAATATTCAAAAGAATGACAGCACAGCATGTAAAAATACTAAGATATGCTCTGGCGGAACTGTTCTATTGCAGGTCTTAAAGGGTTACATGGGAGAAGAGATAGAATGAATAAATGCAAACAAGAGAAAGAAACGGTATGGAAATCTTAGTGTGAATTAGAGTTCAGCTGTAAAGGGTTAAGTCACAACAAAACTTCAAGACACACTGTAACACACCGCATTCAAAACCCTGTAAATGCCATGTGTTAATCGCTAGCCTTCAATGCTAATAGCTCTGCATAGGCTCCAATGCAAGCTCCTAAGCTTCAGTTAGCCTAGCTCCGTGCTAATGCTATTTGTTTACAAATCTCAAAATGGCGCTGGGACTGAGCCTGTGCACTTGACTTCCCGTTATGGTGACGTAAGGGAGCCTGTCAGTTTGGACACAGATAGATCCGGCTGATCAGTGAAACATCTATGACTTTCACACTACCATCAAAAAATAACTCTTCAGATTCTTATCTTTTTATAGCACTGACAATCTCACTCGTTTAGAGCGAGATTAATTAATCCACAGATTAATTACTAATATAACAGCATTACTGAGACTTTGGCGAGTATCAGTTCTGGTGTCAGTTTGTTCTGACAGACAAAAGCAGTGGATTTATCATCACACAATTTTCATTTGATCAAGATCAATATTCTTCCATAACGCTTTTGGCCACTCATTTTGAGCGCCGAGCATCCTAAATTCACTCATTTAGTGAATCAAAAAGAGGCAGAGACAATTAGTTAGCTAATCTAATATTCTCAAATCCGAGAGATACACAGTTTAATCCGAAGTGGGACGCGCACTAGCAGATTAACACTATGAAAGGCCTTATAGAGAGAAATGAGGAATCCGCTCATTTGTCTCTTTTGCGCTTTAGAGCGGCTCATTGTCTTAACAGACAAATATTAATTATTTACTGCAGTTCATTTTCTTCTTAACAACAACTCACATTGCACTGTCTTTAATTCAAAACGCAGTGTGCCACAAACATGAATACAGTATCACAAACAAACGCTGTTTCTCTGTATCTAATCTATTTTTCTGGATAAAATAGAACAAAACACAAATTGACTTATGAATGTGTTATGAATTTTCAAATTTAACTTATGTCAGCTGTTTTATACTCCACCAATATGTAACGTATTTTAAAGCTATTAATTCAGCTTTGGGGAATCATTATTACAGATTCAATATTGAATTGATTGAAGTGATATTAATCTTTAACTTATAATTTATACATTATTAAAGACTCGTACAGCGACCATTAACATCAGTATATCTTTAACAATTTAATTTATCTTCGTGGCAAACGATAAAACAAACAAAATAGTACTTTATCAAATTTTGAGCTAGGTAACGCGATCTTTGGCAAATAGTTTAAAACTTGAAAATCACACATCACAAGACACCATTCTTTATAAATTAAAGGTTTATTTGTTAACTGTTATTCTACATTATATGATGGACTAAACATGCTAAAACACATTATACACACACACACGCACACACACACACACACACACACACAGGACAGGAGTTTTGCTGTTACAAGAAAGTTTAAGTCTAGCACTGTTTTGTTATCTTGTAACTTTACCAGAGGTGGATCACAGCAGAGACTTCACTATCTTTACTGCATACAGATCAATTCACCAATTTCCAGCAATAATAGACATTTGTTTGATTTACTTGATTTAAGCTGATCTGGTGTTTCCGCGTGTTTGAGGGAGACCTCCAACTACTGGTTGCGTCATCGCGTGATGTCACTGGGCAACCCCTCTCATGATTGGCAGTTTATTTGTGATGTGATGACGCTCTTAGGAAGTTTGTTTAGAGTTCTTACAACTTCAGGTGTAAGAGTTATTCAGTGAGAAATTTGACTAAGTCTTATGGTCAGCCTGATGGTAAGGCGGTGACCATTTCACGATCAGTGAAGACATCAAAGTTTTGAGCAAGTCAGCGAGCGAGCAATGAGCAAAGCTTTCGTGTCCATTTTAAACGGACTGATTTCAGTACGAGAGGCTTCTCCCAATTAGATTGTTCTTGAACCCCACATGGCTTCTTTTTGTGCCTGCTTAATTATTTTACCTCTAATAACTTATAAAAGTATTCATCGTTCATACGATGCTGAGAATCGACATAGAGTTCACACAAAATTGTTGCATTTATCATGACTATTCGTGAGAAATCAAACAACATATTTCACACACGTTGAAAGCTTTTCCTGCTAACACATAAAATGGGTTCAGATTAAAGACTAGAAATAACACATCATGCTTTTCGAAGACATGCAATACAACCTTAATATATATTGTCTCTTGCGTGTGTTGCTTTAATAGCAGCAAACAACAAATATCTTTTTAGAGGTCCTCTATGCCAGTTTGAGTTTCTCTGTTCTGCTTACAGGAGATACAAATAATTTTTTTTCTCCTATGGAATTCCAGAGGACGAAAGGGGCTTTCCGGGGGTCAGGAAGTCACCTTTTGATGTGTATCTTTGGAGGTTCAACCTCGAAGTCTCACTATAAAAACAGTCCTCCATTATTTAATTATGCATTAAATGACCATCCTGGACCATGTCCAGATGAAGAGATCTTTGTCCCATTTTTGGTTGATTTATGTTTAAGTGATAATAAGCAACAGTGAAGTCCTGTTCTGGAATACATCCAGATATTTCCCTCAAATCTTTCTGGGTTTTTAGAGATCTCCTGAGATAAGGAGACTTAGGGCAGGAAATCGGCCAGCCAGTTAAATGCAGATCGCTCTTGTATTAACCTTTTACAACTTGCAGATGCCCAATAAAATAATCTTATTGTGTTCATTTGATGTGTGAGAGTCCATAGTAATGTTGGCCTGTTTACTCAAGTTCTACACATTCAACAAACATATTTTTCCCCACAAGTAGAATATCCAATTTTAGCGTAACAAAGTTACATTCACCACCATGAATAAACATGCAGCTATCTTCACAATAGGTAGAACACCTGACACTAATTTAAAGTATATGACTCCCTAGCTGCATATGACATCCTAGCTCAACAGTAGTTGCAAACCATGCTAGGAAAATCCACAGGTGAAAACCACTCAGAACTGAAAGGAAACCAGAGAGCTCCACGCACGATAGGTCAATTCATTTTACCACAAATGTCACCGGAAACTAAAGGTGAGCATTCTTAAGTTAAGACAACTTAGAAGAAAGAAACACATTTAATCACAAAATTTGAAAGAAGATTCAACATACTGAACAAAATTAGAACAACAATTTCCAAATTGAACTAAAACTATTACATTTACCAAACTATATTGACTAATTGAATATAACCGTCTGTAACCCAAATTACCTGATGCCCTTCACCATCACAGTAACTGTCAATAGATGTTCTCTTGTTGTTTGCTGTTTTTGTCTGCTTCTTCTGCCTGTTTATCCAGTACTTGCCGATGTCTCCAACTCGACACATCGCCAATCAAGAATGTATGTAGGATCAGAACGAGTCAGACAAATTAAGATTCGATCAGAACATCAAAACATGAGGAGCCGAAATTCCAGAGAGGCCCCAAGCAAACAGGACAACATTGTAAATCAGATCCCTACTCCAACCCATCTGAATATAGCCTAACCAGCAAGCCTCTTTCACAGAACAGCTTGCAACATTAAGACAAAATAATACTTATTGATAAGTCCAATGCAGGAAGGAGATTGTCAAATTTTTGGCAAGTAATCAAGACTGATGGTCAAAGAGATTGACTTTCTTAGATTGACTTCCCCCAACCAGCTAGCAAGACACAGACCAGACAGAAATTCTGACTGAGAAGTTCACAGAACATGTCCTTATGTCTTACACAGGACTTCACAGAGACATGTTCTTTCACATATGCACTAAAAATCATCTTAAAAAGACTAAGCAACTAATGAGCAACTAATCATTTGTATGCATATCTTCATATCATATATGTAACCCACACAATAGACTATCATGTTTTAATCACATATTATGTATGTATTTTTTTAAACTAGGGAATAGCTTAAGGGTTTAATATTCATGTTCGGTATGTACGTGCGTGACACTTGTAGCTTGAAACGTTTCTTCCAATTGATTCTTGATTGAGTCAAATGTATCATATTCTGGTTATAGAAATCACATCCAAAAGTATACTTTGCAAGAGGGTGTAAAATTCGAACAATGTGACTGACCGTGACATATTGATTTATTGATTGGGAGGAGAAACACAGCAACACCCCCAGCTAAGAAAATATCTATTTGGTCAAGACACCCAGTTGGAAGAAGTCTAAAAACAGAGTTTAAAAACTCAGGACCCCATCAAACTCTCTCTTAAAATCCTCTTCTGCGCTCTTCTCTTCTAACTTTTAGCCATGCTTTTTTGCCATCACTTTCTGTGATCTTTGATCACCATTCCAGCATGCTTCGGCCTGCACACCAGCTGCTACCACAATGAGAAGAAAAAACACCTAGTCTCGTTACCTCATTTTATTCTTTTACTTTAGTTTATTTTCTTTCAGCTGAGTTTCGTATTCAAAAGTTAAGTTTGCCGCAAAGTCCAGCTCCGACTGCACCGCACTTAAACTAGTAACAGAAAGCTCTGAAACCATCTCCAGCAAATGCCCAACGATTGGCTTCCCAAGACATCACTACATCACTTCGAACAACCACTGCCAATCAGCAACCTTGGAAAAAAAAACGTTTTGCAAGGACGACACACAAAAGGGAATCCCTTAACATGAAAGTAACGCAAGAAAGTAATTTCTAGATTTTTGCTGAGCTGGTGCATCTAATACAAATGTTAGCCTCATTGAGAAACTCAATGTGAGGGTTAATTAATTGATTGATGGTTGTTCATGTCTATGCAATAGCACATATTGCTGTAAATCTTTCACATTTTCATTCCCTTAACTCATCCTTTCCCCACTTTCTCTATTTTTGCTACGTGTGAATGCGCGTGTTCATGTGTTAGATTAGTTTATGTATTAGGTTATATAAATAAAGTCTTATTTATATTGAAAATAGAAGTATCTTGTATTTTGTGCTTACAAGTTAATGTCTTAAACTGCTGATCTTGTTACTGTGCTGTTTAATAGTGTTTTCACTATATTTTGGATTATAATATCCAGTGCAGAGTTGATTTTATACGGCTCATTCAGTTAATCGCTGGCTGAATCATTGACCAGCCATGAAACAGTGAGTCTGTTCAAATTCCCTATAAAATCATAAATAATTCCCTTTGAGCTAAATTAACCTGTTTCCCTTATATATTACATATTACCTTACAAGACCACCGCCAAGCAGCTTGGTGAGAAGGTGTTATTTGATTATTCGCAAATGGAAGAAACACAAAATAACTCCCTTGGACTGGGGCTCCATGCAAGGTCTCGACTCGTGGAGTTTCAATGATAATGAGAATGATGAGGATTCAGCCCAGAACTACACGGGAGGATCTTGTCAATGATCTCAAGGCAGCTGGGACCATAGTCTCCAAGAAAATAATTGTAACACCCTGCTCAAGAAAGCACATGTACAGGCCCGTCTGATGTTTGCCAATGATTCAGATTAGAACTAGGTGAAATTGTTGTGGTCAGGTGAGACCAAAATCCAGTTCTTTGGCATCAACTCAACTCGCTCTGTTTGGAGGAGGAGGAATGCTGCC
Organism: Oxygymnocypris stewartii; assembly: GCA_003573665.1. Lineage (NCBI taxonomy): Eukaryota > Metazoa > Chordata > Actinopteri > Cypriniformes > Cyprinidae > Oxygymnocypris > Oxygymnocypris stewartii. Next base: position 140,202 of record QVTF01021185.1, read on the forward strand.
TATGACCCCAAGAACATCACCCCCATCGTCAAACATGGTGGGGGGAAAATTATGCTTTGGGGGTGTTTTTCTGCTAAGGGACTAAAAATTAATAGACTGATAATTTTTTTGTCAGTGGGCATACATATAAAATCAACAGGGGATCAAAAATAATGTCCCCACTTTATATTTATATATATATTAGTAACACTTTACAATGTGTCATTTGTTAACATTAGTATTCTCTGACCACTATTGTCAAAGATTTATTGATGATACAAATAATGTTAGCAATGTAAACAGTAGCAATGAAGCAATAGCGATAACTATTTAATTTAACCCTCTGGGGTCTAAGGTAATTTTGGGGCCCTTGAGATGTTTTGACATGCTCATTCTCCCCGCGCAAACTCCCCGCTCATTCAAGCAGCCGTGCCTGGACATACTCCCAACAGAACAGTTTAGACATCTGACAGAACTGATAGATAGGGTATTATAAATACATGTGACATCACCTAAACAAGAAATACAGAAATAGGAATTAATACAACACAATATAATAGAGTTACTGAAATTACATGAGAAGAGGTGCTGTAACTGAGCCACGGTTGTAGTCATATGTGGAGGAGAAAGGGATGGAGGCGGGTATGATGAACACAACACGGCTCGTCATACCCGTGTTAAATACATAGTAGGTGTATTTAAAATATGCGGTCTAATCTAAAATGTATCCCTATTGGATTGCGTTGATGACTATCAGCTGACACGAGCTTGACTAATGTGTCTGCCAGAGGTGACGTTATGTTTGATTTCTATCAGACCACTATTGTTATAGATTTATTGATGATACAAAGAATGTTAACAATATAAATAATTTAAAATGAAAGCAAATAAAGCAATAGTGATAGCAATTTAATTTAAGGTTGTCAGTATGGAACTGTTCTGGGCAAAACTCCCCACTCATTCAAGCAGCCATAGCTGGACAGAGCAGGGAACGCAGCAATACATTTCCCCCAAAACAATCCATCCCCAACATATTAAATATAAAGTAAATAAGCAAACTTAAGCAAGCACGATTAATACGGATAGTTGCAAATTGCACGCAAGTGCAGGATGTGAAGGATGTGAAGGATGCTGCCATCATTGCTGCTCTGATACGGAAAGAGTGGGATGTATATGATGCCGGAGAGAGACCGCAGAGCAGGCATATCGTAAGCGTTGCCACAAACCAGGATCTTGCCATGGTTTTCCCCTCATCAGTGATGAATAGAGGTTCATTTTGACTGCTTTAGGAATAGGGTGAATGACTCTCTAGTCAATGAAATGTCAGATACAGTGAGACTGCATGCAGAGTCAAATTTAAAATGACGAGTTTCCCCCACGCGGAGAAAGCCGTAAAAAGAAGGATGAAAAACAGCCTCCAATAGCCCATCCACAAAATGATTGAAACACCTGTGAGAGAAAGCGTGAGAGGAAGATGTTCAATTTTTGATGCCATCTAGAAGAAGGCGCACTGAGGGATTTCCCAATAGACTGCAGACTAAGGGGGTCTAGACATCTTAGATTAAACTGAATTCCAGAAACTTGGCGGTTAATAGATGGTGATTGCAGATTTATGATAAATGTGACAATGGTTTATGAATGCACACACCATTTTCATGTTGACAGGCAAAACAGGGACTGAAAAAACTGTACAAAATCACAGGAATTGTAGCCAAACAGAATCGTACATTTTTAAGGTGGATTTGACTAGACCAGCTCGCATGAATCTAGAGGCTGAATTAAAATAGTTTTTCAGGGTGGTATTTGGTCGAGATCAGTCTGGTTGAAGGGTGGGCAATGCAGACGTTGGGGTGAAATATCCAGGCACATATTTTTTTTAATTCCTGAAATATAAATCGAGACAAACAATCAGTAATTTTGTTGTTGAGACCCATACTGGGACCCATATTGGCAGCATGGAGTGTGACATTGCGAGTGATGCTAGTCAAGGTTTCAAGTTTTTTTTTTATTTGTCACATACTCAATTATACAGAATATAATTAGTAGTAAAATGTAAGTCAGGTCAGGTCCGCTCAATGGACAGTGCAAAATATGTAACACAACACAAGATAATATAAATAAATAGAGGTAAGAAATAAAAAAAAATAAAAAAAATAAAAAATAAAGAGTAAAATGTGCAATAAAATAAAATGTGCAATACAGTATACTGTGGACTTAAATAATAATATAAACAGGGATGTGCAAGAGGAATGTGCAAACAGGTTGTACCGGGTATATAAACATAGCAGCAATACGGATGATGGAGAATAGTGAATGTTTTACAGTTTATTAAATTGAGTAGAAGAGTTGAAGAGTTACTTTTATTGATGATATGCATTGTGGCCTCGTTATCGCAGTTGACCATGATGTTTTTCTTTGACCATAGATTACCCCATAGCTGTCATGGCCCTGCTGTGTGCCTTGACCGGCCACTAGATGTCTCTGTATGTTGAGCACATGGCTTGTTGTTTGTTGTTGGTGCCATGTGCTCTCCTGTCTATTTTCTGTCCACTCCCATCTTGTTACCCAATCATTGTTTCAGTTGCTCCACCTGTGTCTCCCTCGTTACCCTCGTTTGTCTCCCTATTTAGCCTCCTGGTGTCTGTAGCCCTGTGCTGATCCGTTGTTTTACGTTGTGTGTTTCATGTTTGCCTGTTCTTTAGTTCGCTGACTGCCTGTTTTTCCCCTTCGGAGTGGTTTTTGTTCTTCTTTGTTTTATTTTATTATTAAAAAGACCCATTGTCCTACATTGAGTCCTCGCCTCATCTATCATCACGCACCCTGACAATAGCAAGCAGGCGACAATTACTGTACATAGTTCTAGCAAAGCTGTTGATGAAATGTTTTGAGGTAAACTGAGCAATTCGGAAGGCAAAACATTTGCAAACCATTCGTTATTGAAAAAAAACGCTGTATCTGTCAGAAGGCAGATTATTGCAAAGAATTGACCAGATGTGTAGTTCAGAGCGGCACCAGGCATCTAATTTAATGAGATCATGTAGTTTATCAGTTGTTTTTGAGAGATTAAGAAGCCTTGATATAAATGAGTGACCTTGAGGAATAACTTGCTTGGCGAAATTTAGATGGCATAAAAGAGAGAGTAATTCCCATTTTGAAACGCAAATATGTCCTGTGAATTCATTAATTACTGCTCGAATTCTTTCAAGTTTCTCGTAAGACAAGGAAGCTTGCATAAGATCTGAATTGAGAGTAATACCGAGAAATTTGGTAACATTAGACGGCCCAAGAGTTTTCTCTTTGGATAGAGGAATACCTAATTTGGAAAAGGTTTATTTTAATGTCCAACAGTCTGGTTTGGAATTAGGATAGTCGATGACTAGAACACCATCTAGAAGAAGAAGCATGAAAGGCATTGTGTGGTAATTTAGAAGTATCCTACATAGAGCTTCTGATAATGTGTAAAAAATATGAGGGCTGCTACGACAGCCAAAAGTGAGTTTGGCTGAGAAATACATTTATTTCGCCAGCGAATGCCAAACAAGTGCCATTGAGTTGGATAAAGGTGCATAACTTTGAATACATCAACTATATCTGCTTCTCCTAACCAAGCACCTTTACGGGCTATTTAATGAGCTTTATAGCATTATCTTTTGAGGCGTAGAACAAGGAAAAAGGCACGAGAGGAATCAAACTACAGTATTGATACTTGGGATCGATTTGTTGTCATAAGGGGATGACAAATCAATTATTAGTCGCTTTTTTACCCAGAGTATTTTCTGGTTGTGATGCCTAATGGATTAATTCTGAATATGGAAAAAGGGGAGCTGTCAAATAGACCAATCGTGTATCCTTTCTCCACTTCTCAGGACTCTTCCGGTGGCGCTGCTGAGTTCAGTCGCCTGTGAATTAGCACCGCTCAGAATTGTGCTTTTTATGTTTTTTTTTTACCTATTTTTACTTTTTTACTTTTCTTTTTATACGTGTATCGTCTGCAATGATTATGTACGACAAAATAACACTTTTGGACATTGGACAGCGCTACACTAACCTGATTCAGGATACTTTATCCACGGACCCAGCGTTGCCATTGGAGGTACTTCGGAACAACGAGTTGAACAATGACCACCTGAATAACCCCAGGAGACGAAAGAAACACAGCGGGAGACGTGTTGGAATCTGCAATAGACTGAGGGAAAGGGCTCACAGTCCTCCTCTACCGAGTATTCTGCTCGCTAATGTCCAATCCTTGGAGAATAAGATGGACGATCTTAGAGCCAGGATAAGTTTCCAACGGGACATTAGAGACTGTAACATCTTTTGTTTGACCGAAACATGGCTCACGCCGACGGTCCCGGACACCGCTGTAACACTGTCTGATAACTTTTCTGTTTTACGGATGGACAGAACAGCCGAGGCCGGAAAAACCAAAGGTGGTGGGGTGTGTTTCATGATTAACAAGAAAGGGTGTGACCCCAGGAATATCTCCATTCTGTCGTGCTCCTGCTCACCTCATCTAGAACATCTCTCCATTATCTGCCACCCATTCTATCTGCCCCGGGAATTTTCATCAATCGTCGTTACTTCTGTCTACATTCCACCACAGGCAGACAGTAGCTTGGCTTTGTCCAATCTCCACGATGTGCTCAGCGGATATATCAACAAACATCCTGACGCTGCCTTCATCATCGCCGGGGACTTTAACAAAGCCAACCTCAAGAAGGTCATGCCGAACTTTCATCAGCATATATCCTGTCCAACCAGAGGACTGAATACACTCGTTCATTGCTACACTCTGCTCAAAAAATGCCTACAAAGCCCACTCGCTGCCGGCTTTTGGCAAATCGGACCATGCCTTCATTTTCCTCACACCGGAATACAAACAAAGGATCGTTCAAGAACCGCCGGTGGAGAGGGAAGTGACGCGCTGGTCCTCCCACTCTGAAGCTATGCTACAGGCGTCTCTTGATGACGTCGACTGGGACATGTTCCGGGCGAGTTCATCTGACGTCAGCGAATTCACGGATGTAGCATTAAGCTTTGTCAACACGCTAACCGAGCAAGCCACTGAAACTGTAACTATAAGGACATTCTCCAATCAGAAACCGTGGGTGGACAGAACAATCCATGATGCGGTTAACCATCGTACTGCCGCATACAACGCCGGTATTTTGTCAGGAAACATGAGTGAGTACAAGGCATCATGCTACACTCTCCGACGAGCAGTAAGAGCCGCTAAACGCCGGTACAGGGAGAGAATTGAGTCCTATTTCCAGCTCAATGACTCTCGACGCATGTGGCAGGGACTGAAGACCATATGTTCCTCTGGAAATAACTCCTCCGCAGAGGTGAGAGCAGATCCGTTGCTGGCCGAAGAGCTAAACTCCTTCTACGGCCGCTTTGAATGTAATGGCGGCGGTGCGATTCTGCCTATCAGCATGTCAGGAAGCAGCAGACAGAGCAGCGATCATGTATTCACCCTGTCAGAGGACGAGGTTCAGAGGGAACTAAGGAGAGTGAACGTCAGGAAAGCAGCAGGACCTGATGGGATTACTGGCCGCGTTCTGAGGTGAGACCCTTGAGCAAGGCACTGAACCCCAAACTGCTCCCCGGGCGCTGCAATGTCGGCTGCCCACTGCTCCACTTGGATGGGTTAAATGCAGAGAACACATTTCACTCCTCATTATATTCTGTATAATTGTGTATGTTACACATAAAGCTCATCTGAGCTTAATTTGTATTTGTTGTTGTATTGTTTACATCCATATTTAATGAGTCCCTCGCTACCTCTGTTGTTCCCACCTCCTTTAAAAAATCTGTCATAATCCCTGTGCCTAAGAACAGTAAACCCTCTTGCCTGAATGACTATCGTCCAGTTGCCCTCACATTGACAGTCGTGAAGGTTTTTGAGAGACTTTTAAAGAAACACATTTGCTCCTCCATCCCTGCTATTTTGGACCCTCTTCAGTTTGCCTATCGCCCAAATAGGTCTACTGATGATGCCATCTCCCAGGTCCTGCACTCCTCCCTCACACACATTGACAGCACAAATGGCAACTATGTCAGGCTGCTATTCATTGACTATAGCTCAGCTTTCAACACTATAGTCCCCACCAAGCTAGCTGTCAAACTCTCAGACCTCGGCCTAAACACTTCACTCTGTGACTGGATTCAAGATTTCCTCACCGCCAAGACCACAAGTGGTGAAAGTCGGCCAGTTCACCTCCAACTCCATCACCCTGAACATAGGAGCCCCACAGGGCTGTGTCCTGAGCCCCCTGCTCTACTCTCTATACACCCACGACTGCGTGTCCTCTCACAGCTCCACTTCTATCATTAAATTTGCTGATGATACTGTGGTTCTGGGCCTCATTAACAACAATGATGAGGCCGCATACTTGGATGAGGTGGAGAGACTCACTTCATGGTGCCAGGACAACTGTCTCTGTCTGAACGTGAGCAAAACTAAAGAGCTGATTGTAGACTTCAGGAAGAGACAGCAGCGGCCCTATACCCCTCTTATGATCAGTGGGACCCCTGTGGAGAGGGTGAGTAGCTTCAAGTACCTCGGTGTAAACATCTCCGAGGACCTGACATGGACTACACACATTCAGACTCAGGTTAAGAAAGCCAGGCAAAGACTGTACCATCTGCGACAGCTGAGGAAATTCAGGGTCTCACCAACAATCCTGAAAACTTTCTATTCAGGGGCCATAGAAAGTGTATTGACTCAGTGCATCTCAGTGTGGTATGGTAATTCCTAAAACCAGGACCGCAAAGCTCTACAGAGAGTCGTGCGCTTAGCTGAGCGCATCTCAGGGTCTGCTCTCCCCTCTCTGCAGGACATCTACCTCAAACGCTGTAAAAGCAGGGCTGCTAAAATCCTCAAAGACTCAACTCACCCCGGTAACCATCTTTTCTGTTTACTGCCATCTGGCAAGCGCTTCAGGAGCATGATGGCAAAAACTGGGAGACTGAGGTGGAGCTTCTTCCCTCAGGCCATCAGGCTCCTTATCACAACCCCAGTTTCATAAACACTTACAAGACTCATTATTAACTGTAAAACATCCATATTCTCATCACCCGTATTGCTGCTATGTGTAGATACCCGGTACAACCCGTTTGCACATCCCTCTTGCACATCCCTCTTGTTCATATTACTATTTATTAAGTCCCAATATACTGTTTTTGCACATCTTATTGTTTTGCACTTTTTATTCTATTGCACATTTTACTCTTTATTTCTATTTTTTACCTATATATATGCTCTTGTGTTGTGTTACTTTAATATAGTTTTTATTTTTATTATTTTGCACTGTCCACTGAGCGGGCCAGATTTGATTTACATTTCACTTCGGATTATACCCTGTATAATTTTTTTATGTGACAAATAAAGAAACCTTGAACCTTTTTATTTTTTAATTTTTTTTATTTAACCTTTATTTAACCAGAAGAGACTCTCTGAGATTAAAAATCTCTTTTGCAGGAGTGTTCTGGCCAAAATGGGCAGCAATACATCAGTTTCATCACAAGATATTACAACACAGACAGACTAGAGACACTTAAAAACAGTTACATGTCATTGAGTCAATTTCCATTTGCCGAATAACTCTTTTGAAAAGATCCAAAGACATCAAACTTTGTAATTTCAAATTCGATTGCAGATGATTCCAGTCGGACGGAGCTGCGTATATAAAAGCCTTTTTTCCTAATTCAGATCAGACAAAAGGAACAGAGAGAGTATAATAGTTTTGTGAGCAAAGGAAGTATTTCTCAACAGCTTTCTGTTTTATAAGACAGCAGAGATATGAGGGCAACATCCCCAGAATGGCTTTATAAATAATTAAATACCAGTGCATTTTTCTTCTGGTAAGCAAAGAAGGCCAACCTACTCTGTTATATAATACACAGTGATGAGTTGAGGGTTTACAATCTGATATAAATCTTAAAGCACCATGATAGACGGCATCTAAAGAAGATAGAAGATATGATGGTGCAAACTGATACACTACATCACCATAGTCAAGCACGGGTAGAAAAGTAGTGGTAACCAATTTCTTTCGTACATTGAATGAAAAACAAAACTTGTTCCTAAAATAAAACCCAAGCTTAATTTTCCATTTTTTCTTCAGTTGAGTAATGTGAGAGCTAAAAGATAGAGCGTCGTCCACAATAATGCCAAGATATTTGTACTCTTTTACTGATTCGATCATGGTACCTTGTAGGGTCTGAAGAGAGGATACATTTTTATCGAATTTTTTTTAACCTGAGAGCAACATATACTTAGTTGTATCAACATTCAGAACAAGCTTTAGATTGTAAATCCGCGATTGAATGACATCAAAGGCTGACTGGAGCTTATAAAGGGCTTGTTTTCCAGAAGAAGCACTACAATACATGACTGAGTCATCTGCATAGAAATGAAAGTTGGCATCCTGAATGTCGTAATCAAGACAGTTTATATAAATGGTAAATAAAAGGGGACCCAGCACAGATCCTTGCGGAACACCTTTGGCAATCGGCAATGAATCAGATAGTTTACCCTCAGCTTGTACACACTGAGTTCTTCCACTTAAATCGTTTTTAAACCAGGGAATAACATCACTTGATAAACCAACACTCTTTAATCTATGCAGCAATATTTCGTGATCCACTGTGTCAAAAGCCTTTGATAAGTCAATAAAAAGTGAAGCACAAAAATCACCATTATCGATCGAGCCCACAATATCATTTAGAACTTTCAATGCAGCTGTTGTAGTACTGTTTTTTTACGAAACCCAGATTGATTAATAGATAACACTTTGTTTACGTTCAAATAACATGTAAACTGTTCACTAATAAGGCTTTCTAAGATCTTTGATAAAACACAGAGCTTTGAAATTGGTCTGTAATTATCTAATATAGTAGAATCTCCCCCTTTTAATAGAGGAACAACAAAAGCAGATTTCCGGAATAACACCGGTAATTAATGATAGATTAAAAATATAAGTCAGAGGAGATGTAATAAAGTCTGTTGCTAATTTCATATAAACAGATTCCACACAATCAGGGTCTGGTGATTTGTTTGTATCAAGTAATATGAGTGCTTTATAAATGTCAGAATTCTTAATTTGTTTAAATCTAAATTCATCCTTGTTTAAACAGATTTCTGCATTAGTAAAATTAGAATCACAACATGCTAAATTTTGTGAATCAAATAAAAACCCTGAGGCAACAAAATGCTTATTAAAACAATTAAGCATTTGTTCTTTATCAGATATGCTAGTGGAATCCATATTTATACTTGAAGGAAAACTAGAGATGTTTTTACTACCGCTTATCAACTTTATGTTTTGCCAAAATTTCTTTGGATTATTAGCATTAAGGGTAGAATTTGCAATGAAATAATCAGCCTTAGCCTTTCTAATAGCAACTGTACATTTATTACGAAGCTGCCTAAAATAAATCCAGTCAGAGCTTAAGTCAAATTGTCTAGCTTTTGCCCAAGCAACGTCACGCTCTCTAATAAGAGCAGATAGGGCTTCAGAAAACCAGGGATTGTCCCTACCTTTAACACGGAATTTTTTAAAAGGTACATGCCTATTGATGATCGATATAAAACCATCATAGAAATATATCCAGGCAGACTCAACATCGGGGATAAGAAAGATCCTATCCCAATTGTATTGTGCTACGTCAAGAAGAAAACCTTGAACCTTGACTTCTTGAAGCCAGCAAGCTATTGACTACGTCCGGTTCCTGAAGAGTAGACTGAAGGTTATTACAAATATGGGTCATTTCAGGAAGAAGAGTTGAACCAGCCAAAAACATATGCATGAGACCAGTTAATAAATAAGTCACAAAACAATGATCAGGATGTTTTCTCAGTGCTTTACAAAGCTCTGGTGCATTGACAGGCATAGATATTTTTCTTTTTTTTAAAGCTTGAGATCTGCGAGATCAGGTGGATTTCGGATGACTGTCCCCGCAATAGCTGCAAGCATGAATGAATTTACAATCAGTGTATTTACAAAAATGTTAATTGAAGTTATAGAACAGTGGGGTGTATGTCACCTTGTCCTTATTTTAATTGTATGCATCTGATCGAGAAGACAATGACTGGGCAGCTCTTTAACGTAGTGAAGTAGTATGGGTAAAATGCCTGCATAATGAGCAATACAGGGCTCGATGACACGTAAAATGCCTGCGAATAAAGGCTAGGTCAGTGAAAGATGAGTCAATCCTTTGATTAAATCTTTGGATTTACATAGCCAATTTAGCCGAGAAGGACTTATGATATTCATAAAAGAGTGTGCCCCCATATGTCATAGACAGATCTGAAATAATACTCAAATAGGTGTCAAACTCTTGCCTGCGCTCAGGAAATGACTCACAGATTACCCTCAGTCTCTACAGACATTGAAGGCAACATTAAATGTTCATGGTAAGACACATTTGCAGTCTGTGATCAATGTCTTTTAACAGTACAAAAATGACCCTGCATTCTACTATTCAATTGTCATGACATGAACATCAGAGCAAAGCAGGATTTTTACTAAATTGATGTCGTTACCTGCAAGGATTTGAGCTTGTAACTGAGGAGAGATTGCAGCGGCAGGAGGGAAGAATGAAGGTACAGTAGAAGGAGCTGGAGTAGCAGTTGCCGGAGAAATGTGCGGCGTGATATTGGAGTCGGTTGCATAATTTGTTGGGAAAGCTGTAGCTACAGCAGTAGAAGGGCCTTGAATGTTGATTGATGTGGATGAAGGTTAATGAAGTTCCAAAGCTTGAATCCGAAACTTCCATGTTTGCGATAGAGAGCTGAATATTTTGAAGTGCCGACAGTATTGGATCTTCTTCTGCGGATTGAGACGGTTTTTGCATAGTTGTCTTTTTTAACTGGAAGTGCGCTGTTTGGCTGAGTGTTTTTCCTTTTGGAAGTAACTTTTTGGGACCCAGCTGAGGAGGAGCAGAGGCAGCTGATTTGAGTCCTCTACCTTGGCAAGAAAGAATTGGAAAAGTTTGTTGTGTGTGACTCTGACTGAAGCTTGGATGTTAAGGCTGTACAAGTTCGTGATGATTCTCTCAGTTGGCCATTCGGAGATGGTTGGCGAGGGTCCTTTGGTGGCAAGACGTGAGCTTCTTCTCAGAAGCCGGGGGCTTTGTTCTGGCTTAGAAGCCTCCTCTAGAAAAGTCGAGGGTTGATCATCAGATGAAACCAAAGCTGACATGGTGAGTGCGAGCGAAATTAATAAGGGAAACAGAAATAATAATCAAACTGACATCGCAATGTTTAGATGTAGCCTTAATCCATTAATGAGCAGCGAGCTTAGCATATGATGATTGAGGTGTATTTAAAAGACGCAGTCTAATCTAAAATGTATCCCTATTGGATGGCGTGGATCAGTTTATTTTCAGCTGACACGAGCTTGACTGACGTGTCTGCCAGAACTGATTCTATGCACTTGATTTAATGTGTTAACTAACATGAAGAAACAATTAATATTTATTACAGTATTTATTCATCTTTGTTAACGTTAGTAAATAGAAATACAGTTGTTCATTGTTAATTAATGATAGTTCACAGTGCATTAAGTTATGTTAATAAACAAACATTTAAAATTTTAATAAGGCATTAGTAAATGTTGAAATAAATATTAACAAATCCTTGCTGAAAAAAAACTAATTTTTCAAAAATAATAATAAATAAAATACTGACCTCAAGCTTTTGAATAGTAGTGTGTACTGTTACAAAAGTTATATTTTAAATAGATGCTGTTCTTATTTAACTTTTTATTCATCGAAGAATCCTGAAAAAAGTATCACAGGTTTTCAACATTGTTAATAATTCAACATTGCATAAAATGCAAAGTAAATACAGTAAATTAATAACGTATATTAAAATTTGATTTGACTTGAAGACTATAAGTGACTTCTTGCAAAAATATTAATGTATCCAATCTTTTGCCCTATAATTTTGTTTCCTCCTCATATTGCTCCTTTTTTTTACATGTGAACCCCTGCCCCTGAGAAACTCTCTGCATATCCCTGCATTAATGCCTTTTAGTCAATATTTTGACATTTTTGAAACTGCCTCCTCATTTTGAAACACACATAATATGTTTTATCAACTAAGCCCAAGCAAGAAAATGAGTTCAACTTATTTTTGCCCTTCTGACATTTTGCCCTTCCGACATTTTGTTTTACACTGTAAGAAAATCAAATTAACAAAGGCTGGTTTCACAGACAGGGCTTAGACTAAGCCAGGATTAGCCCATAGTTCATTTAGGACATTTAATACATTTTTATAAATGTGCTTAGGGAAAAAAAAAACCTAAACACATGTTGGTGTACATCTTGATACAAAAAGGAACTGATATATTTTAAGATCAGTCATTGCAAGTTTATTTCAGTTGAAACAGCTCAGACTTACATTACAGTCTAGGAATAGGTTTAAGCCTTGTTTGTGAAACCGGGGGAAAATGTTCTTGCTTGAGCTTACATTTACATTTATGCATTTAACAGACATTTTTATCCAAAGCGACTTACAATTACATTCAGGTTATACATTTTCATTAGTAAGTGTGTTCCCTGGGAATCAAACCCACAACCTTTTGCGCTCCTGATGCAATGCTCTACCACTGAGCCACACAGGAACATACACAGCTTTCACAAACACAAACATTCAATAATTTCAAATCCAGTAAACATTCAATGCTAATGTTGACCAAACTAATAAACACAAATCCAAGCCAATATTGAGACCATTTCGCATATACAGGTTTTTTGGCCCGACAAAAACCTTGGGCCACAGTGGTCCCGCTCGGGCAAGAGGACTGGTTTTGAACAAAGGCAGAGTTTATCCGTGTCTGGAGAGTGTCAGCGCTGTGGATAATTTCATAAAGTTAGCAGCTATAACACCAAGACTTTAAAAATAATTTTAGCTCAAAACTCACTTTCAGACTGCAGCGAGTGTTTGAAATAACTCTTTTAGATCTGATGTGGATTATTATCACCATACAATAAGCGATGTAAAAAAACTATGCACGCTAGCCATTAACGTTACCATAGTAAACATGGTAAATATGACCACTTGAAGAAATCAGACGTTAGCTTCTCATTCTCTATCACAATCATGTATTTATTTAGTAACATTTTTGTGTCATAAGTCTCATCTCATCTACGCTCCGCGTAGCCCTATGTCATAAAAATATTTGTTTTGTTCAGGAGCTCCCTCTGCTACTCAAGTCGTGTTGGTCTGTCTGGACAACACTGCAGCGGTCTCGTACATCAACTGGCAGGGTTGTCTACGATCATGTCACATATCACAACTCACTTGCCATCTCATCCTCTGGAGTCAGATGCAGGGCAAGTCACTGCGTGCCATCCACATACTGGGGGAGCTCAATCGTTTAGCCAATGTGCTCTCACGACAGCTCATATTCCCCGAAGAATGGCGACTCCATCCCGAGACATTCCATTTGTTCTGGAGTCGATTCGGGGAATCTCAGGTAAACTTAATTGCCTCCCACGAGTCCTCCCACAGCTAGTTGTATGACTACCCTACTGAGGCCCCCTCTGCATAGACGCACATCTAGCCTTGGGCTTTACGTAAGTTTGCGCTTCCCCCAGTGAGCATTCTCGCACAGAGTCTGTGCAAGGTCAGTGAGGATGAAGAACAGGTCCTGCCGTATTGCAATGGACAGCCGGTCTCTGGCGACGCACAATCTCATTCCTGAGGGGCGCCAGAAGGTTAATCTTCCTAGGCAGCCCCTGGTGCCCTCCTGGGGTCTCTCTACTGTCCTGGCTGGCCTTCAGAGGGAACAGATTTACAAGACTGTGGGATGGATACATTTTTTTTATCCATCTCTAATGTACGAATTAACTCGCATTTTATCCTTTTGGGAATCGAATCTTATAGATTTGGGTTGACATGATTGAACTGATTCAAATAATTTACACCTTATCAACTTAGACGTCCAGTGTCGTAGTCGAACTTAGTGTCTTATCAATTTGTTTTACTTATTCGTTGGTAGCTTGGGCAGAGGCTGGAGGAGTCCTGCTGGTAATAAGTGAGAAGGTTTCTGGGTATTACATACTTGGCAGTGACTAATCAGATTAATAGTATCCTTTCTCAGCGATGACCACCAGAACCGGTTCTGAAGGAGTTGTATGGTTGCGTTGATACCAGGATGACCTGAGCTGAGTGAGCTATGGACCTGCATGATAGTTCTCTCTTGAAGAGCTTCAGGGACGAATAACTTATTTTGGGGACATTCTATCGGGACGTCTAGTTCGGAGTTGGCCTGTTCAATCTCCGTAATAATGTCCCACTGGATGGATGAAAATGAGGGCTGGAGAGATAATATTCTCTGGCATGCTGGGTTCCGAATCCTTCTCAAACTGTCGTGACCGAGCGTCTGCTTTGGTGTTCTTTGAGCCTGGCCGGTAGGTTACAGTGAAGTCAAATCTGGAGAAAAACAGAGACCATCTCGCCTGTCATGGATTGAGTCTCTTGGCTGTCTTTAAGTACTCCAGATTGCGATGATCGGTCAGCACAGTGAATGGATGTCTGGCTCCCTCTAGCCAATGATGCCACTCCTCGAGTGCTGCTTTCATGGCCAACAGTTCCCTGTCACCAACATCATAATTTCTCTCCATTGGGCTTAGTTTGCGGGAATAATACGCGCATGGAAACATCTTCGCTGGTGAGCCCCGACGTTGTGACAATACTGCTCCTAGTCTGATGTTGGATGCGTCCATCTCCACCTCCACTATGAACGGTGAACTTGGGTCAGGGTGGTGCAGTATGGGAGCGGTGATGAACCGTTGCTTTAATTCCCGAAAAGCCTCTTGGGCAGTGGCCGACCAGTGGAGACGACTGGAACCCCTCGTCATATTGGTGAGTGGGGCAGCTACAGAACTGAACCCTCTGATGAAGCGGCAAACCCCAGGAAACTTTGCAGTTCTTTAAGTGTGGAGGGCAGTGGCCACCTCAGGACTGCGTTGACCTTGCTTTCATCCATGGCAACACCCTCAGGACTGATCACGTAGCCCAGGAAAGAAATGGATGTTAGATGAAACTCACATTTCTCTGCCTTGGCGTGGAGCTGATGTGCGATCAAACGTTTGAGAACTGCCCTGACCTGTTGAATATGCTCCTGAAGGGATTCGAAGTAGATCAGGATATCATCGATGTAAACAATAATGCATTTTCTGAGCATATCTCTGAAAACATCGTTGATGAATGACTGGAATATGGATGGGCTGTTGACTAGGCCGAAGGGCATAACCCGGTATTCTTACTGCCCGGTGGTTGTGGAGAAAGCGGTTTTCCATTCGTCCCCCACCCGGATCCGAATGAGAATTTGCTGTGCAAATCTAGCTTGGTGAAGAATTTTGCCGTCCTCAGCTGTTCCAAGGTAGAGGGTACTAAGGGTAGCGGATAACGAAACTTGACAGTTATTTCATTGAGGCCGCGATAATCAATGCACGGCCGGAGACTGCCCTCCTTCTTCTTAACAAAGAAAAACTCGGCGGATGCCGGTGAGGTGGAGTGACGAATGAAGTTTTAGCCATTTCCTCTTGGATATATTTATTCATGGCTTCAGATTCTGGTTGGGACAAGGGAAATATTCGGCCCTTCGGGGGATTAGAACCAGGCAGAAAATTGATAGCGCAGTCTGAAGATCTATGAGGAGGCAGTTGGGAGGCTTTTGACTTGCTAAACGCTTCACTTAAATTCTGATAAGCGTTGGGTACGCCTGGAACAGCTGTATCGTTGACACTAACGGTGTGGAGAAGAAGGGGATCGATGCTGGACATACAGCGGGAGAAATACTTCTCATCCCAGCTAATTATATGAGATTCCTGCCAGGAAATGTTGGGGTTATGCTTACGAAGCCAGGGTAACCCTAGAATGATGGGTGCATGCGAAGTTGAAATGATGTAGAACTGAATAGTCTCTTGGTGAAGGATTCCGGTGGTCATGTGAAGTTTCGATGTTAAGTGAGTTATCCTTCCTGTGCCCAGGGGGCGCCCGTCGACTGCCTCGACTGTCAAAGGAGAAAGACACATGATGAGACAGATGTTACATTCTCGGGCAAAGTCTAAGGACATGAAATTCCCAGCCCCACCAGAGTCCAACATGGCGCGCACCGGAACAGATCCCATGGGAAGAGTGAGAATGACAGGAATGGTAATGCAGTTCCTAACATTAAGTGCAAGAATGGGAACACTCACCCGGGAGGAGGAGTCTCTGCGAGAACGAGCGGGGCATGAAATCCTCAGATGACCTGATTCGCTGCAGTAAAGACACAGTCGGTGATGAATACGGTGATCTCTTTCTTCAGGCAAAATGTGATAGGAGTCTACTTGCATGGATTCATAGCGATCAGAAACTGCCATAACAGGGGTTCGTGTCGAGGGGCGTCGAGATCTAAGAAGATTGACGATCTGAATCGTGAGGTCAATAAACTGATCTAGCGTTCTTCCCTCATCTCTGTATGCTAACTCGGTTTGTAGGTCATGATTGAGTCCCTTACGTAAATGTACCTTCAGGGGATCCTCTGTCCAAGTTGTCTGTGCTGCGAGGGTGCGAAAATACAGGGCGTACTCCGCTGCAGATCTCCTGCCCTGGGTCAGTGTGAGCAGCTGTTCATCTGCACTCCAACCGTCCCTTGAGTGATCGAAGACCTCTCGGAATCGTTGAAGGAAAACTGTGAACGTGAGAAACGGAGATCTGCCCCCTCTCCATACTGACGTCATCCATTCCAGCCCCTTCCCGGTGAGTAATGAACAAACAAATGAAATCCTCCCCTCCTCAGTGGAATATAGGGCTGGTTGTTGATTAACGAACAGAGTGCATTGGAGGAAGCATCCCTTGCACTGGGAAGGGTTCCCGTCAAACTTCTCCGGAAATGCCAAGTGGAAACTTATGCTGGGTGGTTGCGCTGAGGCAGCTGCCTGGGTGGAGTACCGAGAGCTCAGGTGGAGATACTCGCAGCGTCTGCAACGTTTTGACTAATTCCTCTGTGAGGGTGGTAAGCTTCTGCAGCTGATGGTGATGGGTGGCTAACTGCATGGCTTGTGAGGATAGCTCTGATGACAGATGATATATCGCTGCTGGATCGTGGGGAGACGAAGTCTTCTGTAGTGATTCATCACTCAAACTGGGATCCATCTGCAGATTTATTACTGACTAAATCAGACAAGCAGAGATCAAAACACAGATCAGGCAGAATAGTATGATAGGCAGAGGGGTAAACCTAGAGGCGGGCATGGGTCAGGGCAGGCGGCAATCCAATAACAGTAGTCCGAGAGGCAAAGCACAGGTCACAAGGGTAGGCGGCAATTCAACGAGAAGCAAAGGTCAGGCAAGGTATTAACACTAGGCAGTCCGAAAGAGACAGGAGAAACGCTCAGTAATGTTCAGCGGGGCAATACAAGACTTCGCAGTGGGCCTGGGTGACAATGTTCTATAAATAGACCAGGTAATGAGGAACAGGTGGGGAATGATGATTGAGGCCAGGTACGGGGCTGATGGGAAATCTAGTGGAGGGGGTGAGTCAGTACTCAGTTGATGGAGCCCTCTGCTGGCCCGAAGAGGGAGCTGCTGAGGCGCTCTCCATAACAGATCCACACCTAATTATTGCTAATAAAACCAGCTTTCAGCCAACATCAAACATTCAGTATTTGGCATACACATATACAAACTTTATCTACTAAACGACGTTTAAGGCATAGATTAAAAATATCCTAAATTCTGATAACCACACCAAGTATATAAAAGACTTAAAATATAACATTAGTATATGTTTATTGAGTATATTGCTTTAATAGCAGCAATAATTTCCATTTACAACATTGTTTGTACTTGTTTATTTTATGGGTCTCGTGAGAAGATAAGCAGAGCAGGGCAGGAAGCTTAGTCAGACACATTTTTAGTAGTGTTGATCATTTATTAACTTTACGACCACAGATGGCTGAGAGAAGACTTTTCAATTTCCTATAAGGACTGATTTGATTTTGCAGTTTATTTTGTGTGTCCGTTCAATAAGTTCTTACACCGATAGTCCCAGGTTGCATGTAAAGAATCCGGTCCGTGACCTTCTGTCCAATTGCCACCAGAGGTAGCTATTCCATTATACTGACTTTCACACCACACAGACTGTTACAAATCAGCCTGGACTGCATTTCCCATCATCCATTGCACTGATTACACACAGCAGTAAGCAATCACACGCTCACCTGAAAGCTATTACACACACTACATAACACCCACTCCGATCCTGTTCACGTTGCTGAGTATTGTCTGCGTTTATCGCTCTCCATGTGATAGCACTTTACGGAGCCAGTTTATTGTCTTAGTTTTATTTTAGTTTATCCTGTTTATTACCTGAGCCTTTCCTGTCTAGATTCTAGCCTGTGTATCTCGTTTCTGTGTTATCTCTGCCTGCCCTGAAGTTTGTAGCCTGCCTTGGGTTGCTCTCTCGTCTTATCGTTTGGAGTTTGTAACACGCCTGGATTATCATCATGAAATTGGATTACCCCTCTTGTCACGCCTGTTAGCTTGAGTATTCCTTTGTCTTGTCCTCTATATACATGTTTGCCATTTGTTTGACCCTGCCTGTGTTTTGATCTTGTCTTATAATAAAAGCTTGCATATGGATCCGCATGTCTTGTCAGCTCTGTTACATTGCTATGGTCATGCTGGTTTGTTTATGCATGAAAATGCTAAGTGAACTGAACATGCCTCCTCCTGGTCACCACAGTAACCATATATAGTATCTTCTATAACATATAATGACATTAATATAGTATGTCGATATCCATTCCTGAGACTGTACATCAGAAAAAAATAACTTTGTATTTAGGCTAGTACATACTCACGTATATACTCTGATTGCCAGACATACACTTCACACTAATTGCTGTCAGTAATTGCCACACTAGTCAGTAATCACACACTGATGTGCGGGGTGTTACGGGGCGAACAAGACGTGAGGATCCATTTGCAAGGCTTTATTAGGAGGCATGATCGGAAACAAGCAGGGGTCACACATTGGCAAACAGGTATGTATATGGCAAGACAAAGAGAAATCCTAGGGCAAGCGTGGGTCGACGATCAGCAAACAATATCCAACAGGGTTAGGAAAAGGGTAAATCCAGAAAACAGGGGCAGGTATCAAAACACGGGAGAACAGGCAAGCCAAGACTATAACAATTTAGAGGGCTCTGTAGAGTAGCTATCGCTAGGACATACTCTATACAATACTCGGCAATGACAGAGAGGAAGTCCAAGGTTTATATAGAGTGTGATCAGTGCAATCAGCTGTGTGATTAGTGATCAGTGCAATCAGCTGTGTGATTATTGCAATTAGCTGTGTGACGTCAGTGCAATGGGTTATGGGAAATGTAGTCTTAGGTGATGTGCAACCGTTAGTGTGGTGCAGGAGTCCATGTGGTGAGTGAGTGACCTCTGGTGGTGAGTAACAGGGAGTGCATGGACAGGATTCGTGACACGGGGTAATTCAGATGATAATCATACAAATATGGGCCATATGGTCCATAACGGCCGATTGGCATTCATAGTGATAACCCTATTCAGTCAGAGTAATCACAGCTGAATATCTGCCACACAGATGCTAATGATACAGATACAGCCACATTCTCCAAAAAACACACATAAACGTATATTCAAAATGTAAAAAAAAAAAAAAAAGTTCTGCCCCCATCACATGACAGGTGTGTCACAGCCCTTAGGGCGAGAGCGCGAGAATTCAAATAAACAATTTTCTGCTTTTTTGTTTTTATCTTTCTGTGTGTATCACTGTATACTACAAAACCATGTGTTTTTTTACAACCAAGATGCAGTTTTTTGAACGTGAGCTATTCCAAAACAAACAATAACTATCCCTAAAGAAAGGAGATGTAAACAAAGGAATATCCGTCCATATAACAACCTTATTGCTTCGTTGGACTAAAGTACTTGATCTGATGTTGTTCCATGGATCCTTAACTCTCTCAAAAAAAAACGGGATTTACACAAAGATGGTATGTACTGCTTTTTAATTATGGATGTTTACTGCTTACAGAAATTTAGCAAATACATTCCTTGTAAGCTTTCCATCGAAAAACAGCGATTTACCGTCGATGCTTGAGGCTTAGTCCTTCAGAATGATATAGTTTGTCAAGATTAATTTTGTCCCGTTTCATTTAATTTGTTTGTGAACAATGACATGTGCAAACAAATAGCATTCCATGCGATGGTGTCCATGCGCAGCTTAACAGGTTAAACAATGCTCATTTGAATTTAGGGAATTTGTACTTTATTCAAATGCAATTTCACGAGTTCACACGTACTTATATTTAGCACGATAAATGTAATGCGTATTTGACGAGTATGGTAATACGTTGTTGGCGTGCTGTCCTGAGAAAGGGGTCCAAGCTCGGGAATAGCCCGAACCTAGAGTACCCCCCCATAGTGTGAAGAGAATTCTAGTGATATTGGTGGAGTAGGGGTGGTGGAGGGATGCTGCTTAAACATCAAATTAATGGAGGTATGTCAGCTGTATTTATATTCGAGTGTTGATTCCGTACCACTTGTGTTTGATTAGGCTAAGTATCTGACGTGCTCCTCCCAAACTTTGTTAATGAAACTGACTATTATTTAAACTGGCTCTTTGTTCTTTTACTAATTCCATATTACGCATATTAAATATGGTAACATAAACTCAAATAGCCATTAGCTATCCATGTAGTATACTGACTAAGTGCAAATAAAATCAGTGAAGTAAATTTTGGTGGCCATGATTGCTTTGAATAAATTAAATGTTAAAAACAAGAAGTTTTTTAATTAACAGTGTATATTAAATTAATTGTAAGTCATGTTTAGTGATGTTCTTATAAGGCAGTGGATAAGTGGTATTATAATTATACTCAATATTGAATAACAATTTGGGCTGTCAGATAATAATTTTTTAATCTTAATAATTACATAATTTGTTCAGTAATTAATGTAATTTACATTTATGCAATTAGCAGACACTTTTATCCAAAGCGTTACATTCAGGTTATACATTTTTTCAGTGTGTGTGCTCCTTGGGAATTGAACCCACAACCTTTTGCGCTGCTGACGCAATGCTCTACCACTGAGCCACAGGAACATATACAAGTACATATCAATATTTGATGAGAAAAAAACATGCCCCTGAATTAACAAATAAAAGATTAAGTATGGTTTATGCCTAAATGCATTAATGTCATGAATCTGGTTGCCACTCACCACATCTCTTGCACCACACTACAGCTGCACATCACCTATGGACTGCATCTCCCATCATTCACTGCACTCACACATTCCCTTCCACCGTTACACCAATCACACAGCTGTCACCAATCACTCATTAGCCTTGATTGTCTCACCACACCTGCACCCCATTCACACACACACACACACACACACACATTTAAGCAGCACTCTTACATGCATTCACGGCGAAGTCTTGTTCTTGCCCCGGCTGACATTTCTGAGCGTTATTCATCTTGCTATCTCTGTGTTTGACCCCGGACTGCCCGACCTTGGAACTCTGAACCTGTGCCTGTGACCTCGACCCCTGCCTGGTATTGTTTACGTCTCTGCTCTGCCTCTGATATTCCTGTTTTGCCCGCTGACCATTGCCTGATTAATTCTGTCTAATAAATATTGCTGCAAGTGGATCCACTCGCCTCTGACCAGTCATTACAGAAGACTTCGCCACACAAGGATCCAGCACCTTTCAGGTCAACATCTCTTAGGTATGGATACAAGACTATTGTTTGCCCTTAAGCAAGGCCCACGATCACTGGAGAATCATATTAGGGAGTTTTTAGCCTGTGCTCATTATTCAGATTTACCGGACATTATTTTGATTGACATTTTTTGTGATGGCATTAATCAGCCTCTGCAATCTCAGCTCAGATGCGAGGGTCCGCGTTCATCACTAAGTTGTTTTTTGGATTTTGCTTTGTTGGCTCACTATTCACTGTGGGTGTCACGGATGAGGATCGCGACACTGCATCTAGGACTGAAATGGTGGACGCACCAGAGTGCGCTCACAAGATGGCGGCGACAGCAGAGCCGGTTCACAAAATGGCCGCCGATCCTGAGCCTCATAACAGTCCTGCCAAGCCAGAATCTGCTCTCGCCAGACCTGCCAAGCCGGAGTCCCCGGCCAGGATGGCTACCACGCCTGCGGATGCACCTCTTTGGCCAGGACTGATTACTACTGTGTTGGACCCACCACTGGTGTCGGTGCGAGCAGCGGGCATCCCCAGGTCGGCTCTGTCCCAGGAGCTCGCAGAGTCGGCTCCGTCCCAGGAGCTCGCAGAGTCGGCTCCGGGAGCCGCTCCGATCCAGGAGCTCACAGAGTCCGGCACTCCGGGTCCCCTGCTGGACCCGTCCGGCTCACCTTCGTCTCCGCTGGTTCCTTCCAGTTCAGCGCCTCCCGAGCGCCCCCGAGACTCAGCACGTCCAGAATACCTCCTGACGTTTGCGCCTCCAGAGTGCTCCCTTGAGGTAGTGGAATTCCCCAAGAACTTCCTGGGGGGGAGCTTCCCGCCATTGCTCACTGAGACTCCAAACCTGCTATGGCCCATGGAGTCCCCTGATCCATCATGGCTGCCCGAGGCCCCGGATCTACCATGGCCGCTTAAACTCCCTGCCTCGGTCCTTGAGACTATATGTGCTCTCTCTGCCTCTTGTGTCTCAGTTTCCTCTAGGTCCCAGTCTCTGTCATGGGTCCCTGCTCCGCCCTGGTGGGCGCCTGTCTCGTCTGCTCCGCCCTGGTGGGCGCCTGTCTCGTCTGCTCCGCCCTGGTGGGCGCCTGTCTTGTCTGCTTTCCCGCCATTGCTCACTGAGACCCCGAACCCGCCATGGCCCATGGAGTCCCCTGATCCGTCAGGGCTGCCCGGGTCCCCGGATTTACCATGGCCGCCTGAACTCCCTGCCTCGGTCCCTGAAACCAAATATGCTCTCTCTGCCTCTTGTGTCTCCGTTTCCTCTAGGTCCCAGTCTCGGCCAGGGATCTCTGCTCCGCCCTGGAGGGCACCTGCTCCGTTGTGGAGGTCTCCTGCCCTGTCTGCTCCGCCCTGGTGGGCGCCTGACCTGCCAGAGTCACCTCACGCCTCCGCCGACCTGCCAGAGTCACCTCACGCCTCCGCCGACCTGCCAGAGTCACCTCACGCCTCCGCCGACCTGCCAGAGTCACCTCACGCCTCCGCCGACCTGCCAGAGTCACCTCACGCCTCCGCCGACCTGCCAGAGTCACCTCACGCCTCCGCCGACCTGCCAGAGTCAAGTCACCTCACGCCTCCGCCGACCTGCCAGAGTCACCTCACGCCTCCGCCGACCTGCCAGAGTCACCTCACGCCTCCGCCGACCTGCCAGAGTCACCTCACGCCTCCGCCGACCTGCCAGAGTCACCTCACGCCTCCGCCGACCTGCCAGAGTCACCTCACGCCTCCGCCGACCTGCCAGAGTCACCTCACGCCTCCGCCGACCTGCCAGAGTCACCTCACGCCTCCGCCGACCTGCCAGAGTCACCTCACGCCTCCGCCGACCTGCCAGAGTCACCTCACGCCTCCGCCGACCTGCCAGAGTCACCTCACGCCTCCGCCGACCTGCCAGAGTCACCTCACGCCTCCGCCGACCTGCCAGAGTCACCTCACGCCTCCGCTGACCTGCCAGAGTCACCTCACGCCTCCGCTGACCTGCCAGAGTAACCTCACGCCTCCGCTGACCTGCCAGAGTCACCTCACGCCTCCGCTGACCTGCCAGAGTCACCTCACGTCTCCGCTGACGCAACAACTGAGCTGCCAGAGTCTCCTCATGCCACAGCGGTCTACCCAGTGTCCCTTCACGTCTCTGCTGTCTCGTCTGCCCTGCCCTGGTGGGCTCCTGTCTCATTGGCCCCACATGGACCTGGCCCTCCGTCCCCTCCCCCGGTTCCACCTCCGCTCCACCGCCCTCCTGGAATGTGCCTTGTGTGAAGCGTCTGGAAGCCGCTCTTAGGGGGGGGGGCTCTGTCATGAATCTGGTTGCCACTCACCACATCTCTTGCACCACACTACAGCTGCACATCACCTATGGACTACATCTCCCATCATTCACTGCACTCACACATTCCCTTACACCAATCACACAGCTGTCACCAATCACTCATTAGCCTTGATTGTCTCACCACACCTGCACCCCATTCACACACACACACATTTAAGCAGCACTCTTACATGCACTCACGGCGAAGTCTTGTTCTTGCCCCGGCTGACATTTCTGAGCGTTATTCATCCTGTTATCTCTGTGTTTGACCCCGGACTGCCCGACCTTGGAACTCTGAACCTGTGCCTGTGACCTCGACCCCTGCCTGGTATTGTTTACGTCTCTGCTCTGCTTCTGATATTCCTGTTTTGCCCGCTGACCATTGCCTGATTGATTCTGTCTAATAAATATTGCTGCAAGTGGATCCACTCGCCTCTGACCAGTCATTACAATTAAGTTACTGCCATGTAAATGGCTGAATAGATTTGCATTAACGAGTAGTTGAACATTGGTACACATTTTTAACAACTCAATAACACAGATTTCTATCTGTTTTCACTTACACCTGTTTCACACATACTCCGTTTGCGGTGCGTAAGAAAGGTGCACTTTTATATAAAAAAGGAAACATATGCACTTGTCTTTTGGAGGTAGAAAAACAAAGTTATTTATGACCCACGGGACTTAAAGAGTCCCGGGAATGTTTGTAATAAAGATTTATATCTAAAAGGCACAGGAGCCGACTGTTTCTGTCAGTGGTAAGTTTTAATTTAAAATATGTGTGATAGCCTAACACAATGTAGGCTATATGTTGTGTTTAAATGTGTTTCCACTTGCTTGAGCAACTTAATATTCAAATCTATAGCCAAATGCATTTAATATGCTTTAAAATTGAGTTTAAACGTGAATATGTCTATGAAAGATTGTGTAACTGTACTGTGATAAAAGAGGATCACTACAAAGCTGAAAAAGCGCTTTCAGTACAGGCTAACAACGTTTGGATTTTAAATCAAAATAATGGATAAATATTGTGTATGTGGTAAACAGCCGCGGATCAGGAGCGGACTGCAAACACGTCTTGTGTGAGAGTCCGTTCTGCTTCTGCACAGCATATGTAAAATAGACCGCATATGCACTGCAGACGGAGCATGTGGGAAACAGGCGTTACAAATAAACCTTTGGTTTATTTTGTAATGAAAACAGATACTCATTTATCATACGTATGCATGCCTACAGAAATAAAAATTAAAAGCTTTACTGGCATGATTGTCAGTCTTTTACAGTATTTACAAAACATTTATGGCAGGATACTATACGTATTACAATACATAATACAGAATTGTAAGTTGGTGAAAATGCACATGAAATGAAGGGGAAAACAAAGTAAATACGTAATATGTATAATAATAGGATGTAGTTCCTTCAACATAAGATGTTGTGTCCATGAGAAAAAAGATCTTCTTGTGATCTCAACATATTATGATATTCCCATGACTACTTAAGGTGAAACGAAAATGTCCTTTCCTAGTACTGTAGGCTTATAGTACCTTACTTATCCTCATAGCCAAAATCGAACTAAGGGACTCATTATTCATGCCATTACAATTTTCTGATCTTCATTTTTTATTTTTGCAAATCCGCAGTAAAAGACATTCACATTGCATTAAAAACTAGCACTGGACATGTTTTTCACACTTTCTTTTTTAAACGTGTGTAAATATTTGGAAGGGAGACCTCCTGAGAAAACTAGGTTGCTGCTGGAAGAGGTGTTAGTGAGGCCAGCAGGGGGTGCTCACCCTGTGGTCTGTGTGGGTCCTAACGACCCAGTATAGTGACGGGAACACTATAATGTCAAAAAGCACCGTCTTTCGGTTGCGACGTTAAACCAAGGTCCTGACTCTCTGTGGTCATTAGAAATCCCATGGTACTTCTCATAAAGAGAAGGGATGTTACCCCTGTGTCCTGGCCAAATTACCTCAACTGGCCCTTGTCAATCATGGCCTCCTAATAATCCCCATCCACTTGATTGGCTCTATAACTCTCTCTCCTCTCCAGCTGTAGCTGGTGTGTGGTGAACGCACTGGCGCAGTTGTCCTGTGGCAGCCGTCGCATTATCCGAGTAGATGCTGTACACTGGTGGTGGATGAGGAGAGACCCCTCCCCCACATGATTGTAAAGCGCTTTGGGTGCACAACAATACACAATAAAGCGCTATATAAATGCATGATTTATTCATTCATAAATGTATGGCAGTCCTAAGGGCCAAAAACTCGTGAAAATATTCTGTTAATTGATTTCTCATCAGCTTTTAACTGTATTTCTCCCAGTATATTTGCTGCTACCTTTGGACAAATAATTTTCATTAGATAGTAGGACCCTTGCCTGGGTGACCAATTTACTTAGTTTCAGAATCCAGCAGGTTAAAATAGGAAGATCTATTTCAGATGAAATGATCATTCCGGTCGGAGCTCCCCAGAGATGTGTTCCATCTCTGTTATTATTTATTTTATATACATATTCTTGTGTGAGTTATATAAATGACAGAGATATTGTAATTTATATGCAGATGGTACTGCTTTAGAGAGCCATTTACGTGATGGGGAGGAAGAACATGGGCCTGTTTTAGATTTCATTTTAAATTGATGTGAAAACTCAAATCTCCTCTTAAAATATCTCAAAAACTAAGGAGATGGTTTTCAATTTTAAAAAGAAAGAGCAAAGTGTAACCCATCCTACATTAATTAATGGGGAGAAAATACAGTTAGTAACAAATGATAAATACCTTGGTATAATGTTGGACAATAAATGTAGGGGTGCATGGACTGACTGTTGTAGCGTTTGGACCAATCAGACACAAATTTAGTCATTATATTTAATGAATAATCCAGGAAACCCTCTCATTCTACAAACAAACTGTGAGGGCCTATGAAAAACTTCTCCTGAAAGAGCAGCCTAAAGGGCTCAGTTACCAGGTAAACAATCTGATAAGAATATTTTATTATTCAAAAGTATGTGAGAAGCAAAGTGCAGTTAGAACAGACCCTTCTGAAACCCACTCAATGCCCATAAAAACGAACTTTCCTCCTTTTCATTTATAGACAAACCTTTCTACGAATGAACATGCATTCCAGGACATTGTGTGTATGGTTTTAACTGTCTTTTATGGTGACACTTGCATTGTATTTTTTTGAATGCATGCTTTATGAGTGAAGTATTAGTTAATGCAACCCCACCTAAATCGTGTCTCCTATCAAATTAATGCTCATTTGATGACGGACACTTTGGTGCACATCACCTCCTCATAGCATGCCATGTGTGTTTGGAATTGTATTAAAGTATAGACTGCCAGAGCCATTCGAATCATGCTCTCAGAAAAAGAGCAATAAAAGTCATAAAACCCCCCAATATTTCCAGCCTCCCGCTTTGAAATTTATCCTTTCCCATTAGTCAAGCCCACCCTGAAAGGTGTGACTCTTCCCTGACTTTAAAGGGCTCATGCACAGGTCCGCCTCTCTTCTGCTAAATCTTCTGATATCTGCATGTGTGGTTGGACTCACGGAATGCCTGAGCTGGTGCGGGCGCACCCAACAGGCCCCAACATAGAGCCGTGTGCGGTCTCCCCAGCCTGGGGAGATGGCTCCTGACCACTGGAGTTTAATACTTTTTAACTTTACTTTTTAGTCATTTAGCAGACGCTTTTATCCAAAGCGACTTACAAATAAGAAATAAGTTAAAACTCTATAAATACTATATATACACATTTAAGAAAATTAAGAAATGACAAATGCATATAACAACATTTCAAAACTAAACATTTAAATAAAAAAATACAACTAAAAACAATTCAAAATATTAAAACAATAAAAAGTTTGAGTATAAAAATTATTCTAACATGACACTAAGCCAAAAACCCAGATATACAGTATATATGTTATTTCATTTCCATGTAGTATGTTGAAGTAATGTTACTAAAATAACTCCAATTTATTAAAACTAAAACTAAAGAAAATACCTATAAAGACATAATAAATTAATACATAATTTATCTAAAATTAAAATAGATAACGAATCAACCGGCAGTAGTTTATCAGTAATCCTAAAAAAAGTCACATGATGAGACAGACGTTACATTCTCGGGCAAAGTCTAAGGACAATCTCTGCATCTTCATATATGAATTGCGGCCTCCAGTTCCAACAGGCCCCGTTTTACACCCAGCCATGTGCTTACTTAGGAGAGAGGACTCTCTCAACCCCAAAAGAGTCAAGAACACAGTGGTGGCTGGTGAAAATATTTTGAGGTGGGGCTGTGGCACACTGGCACAGCAAACAATTTCACAAACAATTCATCACAATAAATCAAACTGTCAGGCTGATCTGGACCCAGCTCCTTTACCTTCAGTTTTTCTGCCAAAGTTCTCCTCTCAAACGGACATTGGAGTAGAGATTGTACAGAGTTCGGTTCGTGTCCGGAATTAATAATACCTGAGTCCGCCATTGTCACGTAATTGAAAAATGTGCCACTACAGACCACGAGACCAGCCTTGAATTTAGCAGTTTGGGGCGACAGAAAAATCGCCCATTTCAGTTAAGATTTGAGGATGCTGATTGGCTAAATTTTATGTCACATCTTGAATATATTTATATCTTGAATCAGGATTTGACAAAATTCTACAAAGACCCGCCTCCTGTGGGCAATTTCTTGATCGCCCCTCAGCTGAAATTAAGACGTGTTGACAGGCAGAGACATATTGTGATGGTGAAAACATATATTTTTCACAGAAGATTTTCTAATATATCACATCATACAAATATACATTTAAATAATTTATATAATTATTATTTTGTGTGTGTGGTTCAGGGAGGGCGGCGCCCTAGCGCCCTCTATTGGCCAGTCGCCACTGCAAGAACAACCTCTGAGTTTCAAGAGATTGCAACTTCAGCCATCGAATGAAACCATCCAGACCTTCTTCAGAAGCTTCATGGGACTCTCGTTCTCATTGCAAATATCAAAATGCAAGTATTGCTCCCTGCAACACAGAGAGGTTTGTTGTAAGCTATCGTATACTGTGCTTTGAATTGGATACTGATGGTTCTTTCAGATAGTCAATTCAGCCTCATTTCCCCTGTTTCTGTCCGGTTTCATTCATCCAGTCTCACTTACCATTCTCGTGTATCTGTGTGCATGTGTGTATATATGTATGTGTTTGTTTAGTCTAGTTATGTGTTTGTGATTTAGTTAATACAACTTTGTGCACAATACATATGAGTATTTGCTTCTGATTCCCTGCTTGCAACAAAGTCAATTTAGCAATTTCGATCTTGTTACATGCACTGAGTAGTACTGTACCTTAAAAAATTGTATTTCTCTTACCCTGGAAATTAAGCTTTATTTGAATTCATAAAGAATCAACTCTGAGCATTCACTAGACGACCTGGTCAATTGATTGTACTGTAAATTCTGCTTTATCAAGCTAATTCGATTAATTTATCCAAATATTCTAATTGTTTTTAAAGTATAAGGGTTATGATTAATTATTCATATTCCGCTTGAGCTAATTTACTACGCTGTGTGAGCAAAAAAATCTACAACAGAGAAAGTACTTATAGAAATTACTATCTTTTAATGTCGATAGCAGAATTGTGTTGTTTTATGAGGCTTTTATTGAAAGCATTATGACATTTTGTGTGATCTGTTGGTATGGTAATGCTTCTTAGGCCCAGAAGAGGTCATTGGGGAAGGTGGTAACAATAGCAAGTAAATGGTTAGGAATAAAATTAGAAAACATAGAGAGTATGTATATATAGAAAGAGTGTTAGGGGAAGTCGTGGCCTAATGGTTAGAGAGTCGGACTCTTGATCCAAAGGTTGTGAGTTTGAGTCTCGGGCAGGCAGGAATTATAGGTGAGGGGAGTGAATGTGCAGCACTCTCTCTCTCCATCTTCAATACCACGACTGAGGTGCCCTTGAGCAAGGCACCGAACCCCCAACTATTCCCGGGGATCCCGGGGTGCCGCACCATAAATGGCTGCCAACTGCTCTGGGTGTGTGTGTGTTCACTGCGCTTTGGATGGGTTAAATGCAGAGCATAAATTCTGAGTATGGGTCACCATACTAGGCTGTATGTCATGTCACTTTTATTTAAATAAGGCTAACATCATGTAAAAGGCACATTTGAATTGTTACCATGAGGTTGACGATATTGTGTTCCCAGATAATAAATTATAATTTATTCCCCAAGAAATTAAGTTCTTAAATTCTTCTTCCTCACTGTCAGAGATTCAGCCACACACCCCATCACGTTAACCAGGTCACTCTCACCTGCCTACTAATCACTTCCACCTGTCACATCTGCTTACACACTAGTTGTAGTTGATGGTCAGTTAGACTGGATATTTGAATTATATTAATCAGTATTAAATTATTTTTTACAACTATTTATATATATGCCTTATGTGAATCGTCAAATATCTGTGCGAGTGTATTCTGCAAACACAATGCTGTACCAGTTATGTAATGTAATAGTACCCTGTACCAGTTATGTAAGGCAAATTAAGGCTCCCATCTCATGCCTTTAACACTTCTCATGTTTTTTTTGTTAGTAATGGGAATTCTGACTCTTTTTAGGGAGTCAGATAATTTGGCTCCTAAGCAGTGTGGCAAAAATCATCCTAGGCTATTATTCTGTCTTGTATTAAGATACAAACCTTAAGAATATAAAGTGTTAGAACAATGTTAGAATAATGATGCTGACATATTGCCTGGCAGCAGATACTGTATGAGGACGTTTGTGAATGTGGATCTCCTTACTGAATGCACAAAAGAAGCAGTCAGAAATAATTTAACTAATGCTGGGTACACACCACAAGATAAGTGGGCTGATTTTGGGATGA
Organism: Oxygymnocypris stewartii; assembly: GCA_003573665.1. NCBI lineage: Eukaryota > Metazoa > Chordata > Actinopteri > Cypriniformes > Cyprinidae > Oxygymnocypris > Oxygymnocypris stewartii. The sequence goes on from QVTF01021185.1 coordinate 171,126, forward strand.
TTTCTTCCCTTCCGACAATCCTAGACAATGTCCCGATTATCTTGGTGGTTCTAAAGATTATATTCTCAGATTTTCCTGTGGTGTGAGGTGTGTTAAGAGTGACTGAATCCGCTCGGAAGAGCATTGGAGGCGCCCCGATTGCGAATTCAAAATGTTGAATATTTACGATAAGAAATCCAGCTGTGTGGGGGAACCCCAAGGACTAACGCGCGTTCGATCTGCAGATTATCACGTGAAACGAAACCATAACCAATCAGAAAGTGAGTTGACAGAAAACAGAAGCATAAAAAATGCAGTCATCGCGCAGCGCAATATGATTTGGACACTAATCGTTGCAATTTCTTTTTTTATTATATCTCATTTATTTATTATTTTTTTCTGTTTATTATTGTATTTGATGCAAGGTATATGCTATTGCCTTTCATGTTCTTTGTTCTAAAATTGAAATAAAAAATAAATCTCAATAAATCTTGTTTATTCTCAAGATTCTGCAAGATTTCCCGTGTTCACAGTCCGGACTCTGGTTGAAAATACCCACACCACACACTATAGGAGCAAAACGGTTAAATCTAGGATTTTTTTTGTCCTCGTGTGTGTGGTCTTTAACAGTTGGAAGATCTTATACGATTTAAAAAATATTTTAGTGTGTACTGTTGAAAACTGTGTTCTTCTAAAGTGTAGAAAACTCAGAAGAGAAAGACCAGGAGACTTCGGATTCGATCGTAGGATTCTTTAATGAAAAACCTCAGCTGATGGTAACTGCAGTCCTCGAAGATCTCATCTTAAGTCATTTTTACAGGGTATCTTATAGGTATTTTTGGAGGAGGGATTCTTAGAGGTGGAGACAAACATCAAACAAAGCAAACATCTGAGGGAGGCGTTAGTTAATTACAGGAACCTTCCCGTGGTCCAATAAACCTAACAAAGGTTGAATCTCTCAGTAGTCTAACTCCTTGATCTTACCATTACAAAAGGCACAGCTGTCCCAAGCCCAAATGGTCAGGAAACAATCTCAAGCACCTTTGCCTTGCCCGACACCTCTTAGTCAGGACGTGAATTCAAATCAAACATAGAATAACATTTGTGATCCTTCAATCCCCTCTTTGAGAGTTCTAATAACTCTCACAAAAATACAAATTTAGACACTTAAAAGTTAATTCTTGTAACTTGTAATCGTTACAGGCACATTGTACATGTTCTGTGTTGCTTATATGTAATTGCATGCTGACACAGAAACAAAACATGCAATTAGGGTCCGTGAAGATTTTACGGGTAATAATCTTTTCTGGTTGGAACTGTCATTTCCTTGTGAGAGGCGGGCGTCATTTGCTGACAGAAACACTTGATACTGTGGATGCATAGATAGTACGCAAGTAGGAGAAACAACAGCAGAATTGCTATTTCCTTGATCCACAGCCAGGGTTTACCTAACAAGTTTCCGAACCATGAAGAATTATCTTCAGTCATCTGGTGTAATTTTGCTGAAAGACCAAGAATGTCTTGTTGGATTTTGTTCAAGTTCTCTGTTGGATCCATTAACCCGGTGCAGCATTCAGGACCGATAATGGTACAGGCTCCCCCTTGTGTTGCAAGGATGTAATCCAAGGCCACTCTGTTCTGTAAGATCATCATCTTGTGCGAGGCAAGAGTGTCTTTGATGTTGCCCAGGGCCAAAACCGTATCATTGGCCAATTTCTGTACTGAATCCGACAGGCTTCTGACTTGATCGAGAGCCTGCATGACACCATACGATGGGATTAATGCTCCAAGAGTTCTTGACCACCACGTTTGTACACAAGTGAGTCCTGGAATGCAGCCATCTTTGTTGGTAGAAGCTGAATTTTGTAGATGTGGAGAACTTGAGGTGGAGTGTGTATTTTCTCTGATGGCTGGTAGGACATAAACCAGGGTGCACCTGCCATTGAATTGGCTGGGTAGGATGCTGTAGACAGAAGTCCCACATAACCACAAAGTGCCAGTCGGTGGAGGAATCATACACCACTGATTTATGGTAAAAAGTTTCGGTAGGGATGGGTTCCCGTAGAGACACTCTTTTAAATCATTCTCCTCTTTCGTATTTGATGTAGTAACGTACACATCGAATTCGGTTCTTCTTTCAATCACAAAGCTGCAACGTTCACGAGGAATTTCACCCAGTGTAGTCGATGCTGGAGCATGATTTTCCATGCACCAATAGAACATCCTTGGCATGAGTAGATCTGTCATGATGGGAGTAGCTGAAGTTAGGTTGCAGGATGGTAGTCCAGGAATGCAACACGAAGAAGCTGGAGGAATTGTTACGTTGTGACATGTATCCTTGTTGTATAATCCACTGGTATGATGATCGAATAAGGTACACGTATCACATTTGGAGATAGGGTGTGCCACCCATGGGATTCCTGCTCCTACTGAAAGTGTGTGCGGCATGCAAACGTTCTTTCCAGCAAACAAGGCATTTCTTGACATATTCATCAGCTCTACGAATATGTTGTTTCTGGGGTCTACACTTTGCGTGATGTCCATGATGGTTAATAGTACGAAAATCTTGATCATGTTGATGGATGACTGAAGTTCCCGTATGTGAGTCTCTGCGTTGTGTATTTTTTTTTTTTTTTTTTTTTCTTGTGTGATAGTTGGCTCGGCGATGGGTCTAGTTGTTTTCTAGAGGTTGTGGCTTTATCCGCAGGTGAGAAGGGTGGTGCATATGGATCTCAGGACAGCCATCAAATGGTATCTGCACAGAGGAAGAAAGAAACACAAACAAGAGAGAACTAACGGCACAGAGCAGTATTTGTAGAGTCTGCATACATTAGGGTTGTATCCTCTGTTCAAAATATAGTCTGCTATGGTTGTTCCTTCTTTCCCTATTTCTTAATTCCTGCGACACCTAAAGAACAGTGAGGAAGGGATGGACTAATGGAGGGGAAAGGCCTATGAGGAAATCTTCACCTCAGGGTTGGCCCCCGAAGCCTGTTGCTTTCGGTTCTTCCCTGGGCTCCTCACTGGTTCTTGTGTCTGCCCTATCCTATCCCTGCAGGGGGAGGAACAACCTTAATATGTGACACATGAGTCCAAGTTTTCCTTCCCTGACACAATACTGCAGCTGCTGTAATCAACATCACTTGATGTGGTCCGTACCACTTAGGCTCTAATGGCTTGTTTTTGAATGTCTTTATCATGACCCATTGACCTGGGACGATTGTGTGTCCCCCTTCTGGTGGAGTCTGCCAACACGACTCAACTCTCTCTTTGGCACTCTGCACTGCCTTTGTGAGGTTTTCACAGTAAGCGATCAGGGCATCTGAAGCAATGTGCACATCAGCATTTCTAAGATCAATCACACCTGGCATCTGCATTGGGCGTCCAGTAATAATCTCATGAGGGCTCAGTCCTACTGATCTGTTAGGTGATGCTCTCATACTACACAGTACTGCGGGCAGTGCTTCAACCCATGGTACTCCTTCCTGATGCATTTTGCTTAGCCTGGTTTTGATTGTTCTGTTTGATCGTTCAACCTGTCCTGATGCTTGTGGCCTATAGGGGCAGTGAAGGTTCCACTTAATCTTCAACATTCTAGACACTTCCTTGACTACCTGTCCTGTGAAGTGGGTACCTTGATCTGAGTCAATGCAATCTGGTAATCCCCATCTGGGAATGAAATCAGTGACAAGACATTTAGCAGTATGTGCAGCTGTAGCGCGCCCTGTTGGATAAGCTTCTACCCATCTTGAGAACTTGTCTATTACTACCAAAACGTCAGTTTTTCCTTTACAAGGGGGCAACGATATATAATCAACTTGCAGGTGACGAAATGGCCCTGGTGGAGCTGGGGTATGTGCTGCTGGTGTAATGGTTGCTGGTACATCATTATTTTTCTGACATGTAACACATCTCTTGACTGTTTCAGTGGCTGCGTTTCTGAATTTTGGATTCCACCATTGATTTGAGAACCTGTGATTCATCGTTGCTGGACCACTATGGCCCAAACTGTGTATTTGTTGAGCCAAATATGGCAACAGTGATTCGGGAGCAACATACTTTCCCCCTTTGGTCCAGCAGCCGGATGAATCCACAGTGGCTCCTTTGTCTAACCATGTCCATGCTTCATATAGAGGAACGTCTTTATACAGATCAACGATTGATTCAGGAGGTAGAATTATCTTCTGTGCTGTACTACCTGAACACACTTGTACAGTTGCATAGAAACAAGCCTGTTTAGCCGCTACATCAGCAAGAGCATTACCTTTAGCTTCCGTAGTGTTAGTTGTGAGATGTGCTTTCACTTTGATCACTGCTAATTTATTTGGGAGTTTCATGGCAAACATTAAATCTTTCACTAATCCAGCATGCTTAATGGGGGATCCAGCAGAAGTTAGAAATTTTCTGGTTTGCCAAATGACACCAAAATCATGAATTACTCCAAAAGCATACCTGGAATCTGTGTAGATATTTGCAACCGATCCTGAAGCTAGCGTGCATGCTCTAGTTAAGGCTACTAGTTCTGCAGCTTGAGCTGAAAAATGATCTGGAAGACGACCTGAAGCAACTACTTCAGTGGTGGAAGTTACTGCATATCCTGCTCGTCTGTTACCTTCAATAACTTGAGCTGAACCATCAACAAACAACTCCAATTCTGCGTTCTCTATGGGAGTTTCTGCTATTTCACTTGTCGCTGCATATGTAAGCGTAACACAATCATGAGTCATTTCGCCTTCATCCTCTAACACAAATTCAGTCATTGCAGACATCATACATGAGGATGGGTTCGTGACTGGTGCACGCTGTATAACAATATTCGGGGCTGTGAGAGTTGCTAACCAATTTCCCCAACGGGAGGAGGTGACAGAAGTGACTTTTGCTTGATTCATTAGTGCGGACACTGTGTGAGGGCATTTTACGTTTACAGTCTGACCTAACACCATTCCTGATGAAGCCTGAAGCGCTAGATGAACTGCCTGTACTGCTCTGAGGCATGGGCCCATACCTTGAGCGACTATGTCAAGTTTACCGGAATAGTAATGAATTGGGCGTAAGCTGCCCCCATGATCTTGCATTAGACATGCAGTCATAAAGCCTAAGTGTTCATGGACATAAAGCACAAAGGGTCTATCAGATTGGGCAATTCCTAATGCTGGTGCTTGACATAGTGCTCTCTTCAAATCATTAAAAGCTTTGAGATGAAGTTCTTCCATACAAACAGTATCTGAATCTTTACCATGGCCTTTCAACAAATCATAGAGAGGCTGAGCAATCGAGGCATAGTCTTCAATCCAAGGTCTACAATAACCTGTTGTTCCTAAAAATGAGCGGAGTGTTTTAATGGTATTAGGTGGAGGTATGGCTTTGACTGAAGCCGCTCGATCCTGTGTAATAGATCTATTTCCTGCACCAATTGTTTGACCCAGAAATGTGACTTGCTTTTTAGCAACTTGAGCTTTGTGAAAGCTGCATTTGTGTCCTTTTTTATGCAAATAGTCCAACAATGATGCCAATTCAGTTTGATGTACCTCATGATCTGTTGAGGCAATCAAAATATCATCAACATATTGGATCATAGTGGACTGTTTTACCGGACATTCTGGGTCACACAAATCACGTCTGACAGCCTGATGATATATGGTTGGGGAGTTTTGAAATCCCTGTGGCAATCTTGTCCACTGGTATTGTTCATAGTCAACTGTGAAAGCTAACCATGGCTGGCTGTCAGAGTGCAACGGTACAGAAAAGAATCCATTAGACATATCAATTACTGAAAAAATCTTACAATCTAATGGTAAGCCATTACAAATTGTAGATGGATCTGCCACTAGGGGGGTGATTTTTTCAATATGTTTATTGGCTACTCTGTAGTCTATTGTAAGTCTCCACGTCCCATTAGATTTCTTGATGGGCCATATGGGTGAATTACATGGACTGTTGGTTTTAACTAGCACTCCTTGCATCAGCAAATTTTCTACAATAAGTTTGATTCCCTGTATAGCTTCCTTATTAATCGGATATTGTTTGGTGACCGGAGGTGGAGTTCCTGTCAATTTAACTGGTTCTACACCTGTCAACAACCCACAATCATCCTTGTCTTTAGCCCAAATTGGATGATTCTGTAAGAAAGCATACTCGGGAGGGGTTGCATTATTGGTAGAAATCTGTGCTGAGGAAATTTTTACGCTAGTAGATTCTGAGGACATGTCTAAAGTTAGATTTATTTGTCTCAGAAGATCCATGCCTAAAATTGCACCTGTATTTAATGGAGCGCATAGTAATTTTGTAGTCAGAGTTTTTGGGCCAAATTGTACCTCTATGGGCGGAGTTTCATATAAAACAGAATCTTCACCTATTACACCAGTTAAACAAAGTTTGGTTTTCTTGTATGGGATGTTTAAACCTTGTGCCAATTTTGTAGGAATTACTGTAATTTCTGCACCTGTATCTAGCAAAAAATCAATCTCTTTCTCTTTTATGCTACCTTTCACAAAAATTCTTTGGTCATTGTGTTGGATTACAGGGGAAAGGTAGCTACTCACAGCCCCAATAATTAGTTTTTTTTCTGGTCTTGTTGTGCTCTTAGAAGAGCCTGAACTAGCTGTCCTACAGTTTCAGTGGTCACTGGCGGAACTACTTCAGGGTTGTGTGCAGGCTGAGAAGGAGCAGAATTATGCATAGCATTTCTTTTACTATCTTGCAACTTCTTCCTACACTCTTTCTCCCAATGTCCAAATTTTTCACAGTATTTGCATTTGCTTTCTCTTTTAGACCATCTATTGTCTTGTTTCGTTGTGTTAAACGTAGCTGCTGCTACTCTTACTTTTGCCTTGACATCAGCGTCTCTTTCCCATGTAGCTAACCTGTCTAGGTTACTTCTGAGAGTTCTGTTAGACCAAGTTAGATCTAAGAATGGTAAAGCTTTTCTGTATTCGGCTACAAGGCCATCTGACCAGATACGAACCAAGGGTCCCTTGTCATCTAGCACACTTTCAGAGTCATCAACAATTCCACTGTAGATTACAGCTGACTGACAAAATCTTTCAGTATATTCACTCACAGTTTCTTCTTTCCTTTGCACACAGGTAGTAATTCTAGACCAATCTATTTTGGGTCCTAAGATATTCTTTAGGATTTTCAAAATACCTTCTCTTAAATCACCCTTACTGGCATTTCGCAGTTCAGAAGTGACAGCAGATTCAAAACTGTTGAATTCAGATTCAGTTAGTATTTGTGACATCAGCTGCGTGACTTCTGCCAACGACATGTCATAAAGACACATTTTACTGATCAATGTTCTTCTAAATTCAGAAAAATGTGTGCTTGCTGACGGTAAACTCTGAGATAGTCTCTCTATATCTTTAGGACATAAAGCTTTGGCAGCAGTTTGTATTTGCACAACAGAAGAATGGAGAGGAACACCATCAGTGTCCTCAATCCCCTGAGATCTTCTCCTAGCCCCACACACATGGACGGAATTTACAGGCACATCAGTTACTGATTGGAGAGCTACATCTGTTTCAAAGAACGCTTGTAAATCAGGGGAAATGTTATCAGGCTGACTTACTTCCACATCAGTTTTTGCCTCTTTCTTGAGGTTCAATTTCTTGGTCAAAGTGTATATTCTAGCACGGAGTTCATTGTTCTGTTTCTCTAGCTCTGCGTTACGCTGAGACTGTTGTGTCGCTAGCGTTACACTGAATTCCCTGTGACAACAGATAATGTCTTTCACATTGTTCTTACGAATACTTGCTCCTAGTACTTTTTTACACTCATCTACCGACCAAGTCTTGTCTGGATGAATCTCATATTTCTGCGTTAGTTTTTGTCTAACTTTTTCAGTGACTATTAGGTCCATTTTTTTCCCTAACAGTGTTTTGAATTCACTATCTGACCACAGAGGAGTCGCAAGACCACTCTTTTCTGTGGTTGGAATCAGCCTAGCATTCCTTCTAACCATTTTGTAAGTTTCTTCGGTACCACACAAACAAAACAAACACTTCTCTGATCAACAGAGGGTACACTTGTAAAAAAGAACTTAACTATTGTTAAATTTCCAAATTACCAACACTTCACACTTAACTTCCCTGCCTACAAGAAACAGAGGATAAAACTAAATTATTAGCACGAAATGCTAACCTTCCCTGCCTGAAACAGAGGGTAACTAATTTTTAGCACGTAATGCCCAAAATCTTCCCTGCCTGAAAGAACAGAGGATACTTTCATCTCTAAAATAAAAAAACTTTAGAGGATAAACTCTTCCCTGCCTGTAACAGAGGATAAACTTCCCTGCCTAACAGAGGATAAACTTCCCTGCCTAACAGAACAGAGGATACATTTAGTTAAACAAACCCTACAGATGTATGTTAACTCTTCTCTGACGGCACAGAGGATACACTGGTCTTAGGTTCTTTTGGATTAGAGACAGCCACTCACCAGAGAGAAAAAATCAGTCTGGGAATCCTTGAATCCTTGAAGTTTCGCTGGATTCCAAAAGATGCAGATCTTTGTTTCAGCTTGAAGTTTTTCAGGTGAGGAAGCTGGAACTCTATCCGGGTTCACGGCAGCATCTGTTGAAAACTTTGTTCTTCTAAAGTGTAGAAAACTCAGAAGAGAAGACCAGGAGACTTCGGATTGGATTGTCAGCAGAATTTCTTTATTCTATGACATGTGTTGTTATCTGCAGTCATCGAAGATCTCAATCTTAAGTCATTTTTACAGGGTATCTTTATAGTCAGGATTGGAGGAGGGACTTATTTTTTAGGTTGAGACAAAACATCAAAGAAAGCATACATCTGAGGGCAATAAACCTAACGAATCCACATCTGGCCAGGACAAAGTCATTTGCAGAATAAAGGTTCAATCTCTCAGTAGTCATTGATCTCATTGACAAAAGGCACAGCTGTCCCAAGCCCAAATGGTCAGGAAACGATCTCAAGCACCTTTGCCTTGCCCGACACCTCTTAGTCAGGACGTGAATTCAAATCAAACATAGAATAACATTTGTGATCCTTCAGTACCCAGCATAATATGAATAATTAATAATTAAAAGGACAGAATATATGAATAGTACGAATGCTTAAATGTGACACATGCCACCAACTACCCTTTATTAAAATTATATTTAGACTATTATGGTCTTTCATAGTATAATTAAAACCATCTTCAGCAGTTCATACAATAAAGGAAAACTAGATCTACTTTGTTGTCAGTTGTGAGGAAAAAAAGTGTTGTATATACAGTATTTGAAGGGTTGCAAATTAATAATGGATATTAAGAATTTCTTCAGTGACTCTCTCATAACACATAGAATATGCTAATTTGTTGCCACCTACTGGCGTAAATATGTAACGCTACTGAAAGCATCAGTGAAGGCATCTGAACCACTATTTTTGGTAAACAGCCTCAAATGACTTGAGTAAAATGACTTGAGTAGAATTAATATTTCCAACACTACTAAGCATTAAGGTATTAGTTCATCATTATTTATTCACCCTTGTTGTAAATATAGTATTCAACATTTAAAGTGGATTTAAAAAAGTTCATCAAAGTTGTCCTAAGACAAAAATGCATTTTTGTTTTAGGTTTTACAACAACTTTGATGAAAGGTTTTGATCCACTTCAAATGTTGACTAGTGTAGTTACAGTACATATAAATCACAAATTAAATGTGAGAGCCATGGCAAAGGGAATGATATTCAGCAAATAATAACTTAAGCATTCAAATGTATGTCGGTTCAATAAAACTTGGAGTATAGCTTCTTATGGACTACTTTTTTTTTTACACTTTTGCAGTGTCATTTTTAGGACTTAACAGCCCCTAGTCCTCATCCACTTTCATTGTATTGGACAGAGCAGCTTGAAAATTATTTCAAACATCATATACTACATGCTTGTGGTGTTTCTTTGGAGTAATAAGCAACAAGCCTCATTAGCTGGCTCATCGCAGCAGGCTCTTCTCTGTGTGTCAGTGTCAACTCAATATTATTGGCTTGTGTGCAGTTAACAGATGCCTTCTGCTCTCAGACAAATGCCTTCTTTAGATTTTACACACCACTGTTTACAGACGCATGTCTCTATGGAAACATTGTCAATTTCTACATAAAACCAGAAATACGTTCTCTTGTCAAACTAATTATAGCATATAGCTTTTCTTGTCAAACAGAAGAAGGGTGGAAGTGCTTTGGTTTAATTATTGGGACACTCTGTTTGTCATGCTGTGAGGTGAAATTAAAGTACCCTGTGATGGATTTTGCATTTCAAAATATGTATTTATGAAGAGGCCCAATCTGCAGTCATGGCGGCCTGTGATTGGGGATTTATAAATCTGGTCTGCCATGGCTGGGATAAGAAAGAGAAGAAATCCATGGATACATGTTATTAAAGTTTTACTGCAGTGTTCATCTTTGTGGTCATGTTGGAATAAACTCCTCTTTCCAAGAGTCTTGTGCACTATTCTGATGCCGAAGATAAAGCAGTTATGTGAATTATACTGCACTTTAATTCTACTTCTCGTAATTTTCATATTCAAATTTTTCATCCATTTTGACCACATCCAGAATTTAATTGGTAATTTAGCATCCAATTCAAAATCTCAATCTCAATTTAATAACAATACCTCTTCTTTGCCTAATGTCCTAACAAGGCACTCCACATAGACACGAGCATTTCATTCACAGGAAAACATGGTGTTTTTGGTCACTTGCATGCTTTTATTTATGCAGGAAATATATTAGATGATACATTTAATTAAGAAGAAACACAATATGAACGTAATTTTATAAGACTACAATTTCAACAGTATTTTAAGCAGTTGAAGGCAAATAGAGAGAAAGACAAAAACAAGAGAGAGATGTGCTGTAGGAGAATTAAACAGTGTGATTATACTCTAAAGGGACAATTACTACCTATCAGAAAACTAAAGGCAGTTGACACTCTACAATAAGGCAAATACTTTCCAGTCGAAAACCTCGTTAATATGAGGCTTGAAAATAGGAGTGAAGATCTCTGGAAAAGGAAGTGGCTAATAAGGTTTAATGATCCGTGTCAGGAAGCCACAATATGCAAGGAAACACAGCTGCTTTCATTTTGCAAACTACATGAAATACACTTACATCTAGACTGTGGAAATCTGTGGCCCCCAGGACAAGTAGGGATGATTTAGGCTTTGATCGACCTGGATAAACAGGAAACACATTAATATAATCTACTATATAGGCCTATATAGTATATCTACTATATACTATATAACTTTTTTAAATCCACTTTAAATGTTGAATACTATATTTACAACAAGGGTGAATAAATAATGATGAGCTAATACCTTAATGCTTAGTATATTAATAGGCCAAAGGAACTACATTTATGTTTTCAGTTTAGTTATTGTTGAACACAAGGTGGATAATCAAGGATCAAGTGGGACTGCCTCGCCACAAGAATCAATGATAATCTTATTTCAAGATAATATCTCCTCATGTTTTCCTAGTGCCACAATGAATGCCTATCACTGCTGGTATGGTATTTGAAGGCAGAATGTAACTGATTTGTTGTTTTCTGTAATCCACAACATGACTGTCCTGATGAGTATAACAACATTTAATTTTCTCTGAGTAGTGAAAAATTGCTCAAAATATAGCAGCACCTACACACACTCACACATTCCATAGATGTAATGTTTTTTTTTCTACGGAACAAACTTTATTTTCTATCTTAGCCTAACTCTACCTCTTACAGGAAACTTTCTTCTATTTTAACTTTTAAAAACACTTTGTTCTACATATATGATTTATAAGCTGTGGACCAAAAATAAAAAAATAACGGTATTACTATATTTGTGGGGACATTTGGTCATCATAATGTAGGCAATAGCAGGTATTCACACACACACACACACTGCACAGACATTGACTACGTTTACATGCGCACAAAGAATGTGATTATTTCCAATAATCAGAGTAAGGACTTAATCGCATTATGATGTTTACATGTCAAGAGCAAAGCTCTTACTCCCATTTATTTGAATAATTTCCATTATTCGCTTAGAATTGTGGTAAATGTTTTTACTGCCATTATTCACATACCACATTGCAGAGCACAAATTATGGACTCAGAAAAGAGCTGGTGTGTTTACTGGCTGCTGTTTTAATTTATTTACGTCTAATGCATAATGATTTTGTATGGCTGTATTCCACGCTTTTTCTGCGCCAAATGTGATGGCATTTGTTTGCCGTCACATTCTCGCTGTTTCTGGATGAGGGTGAGTGTTTTCCCCAGAAATGCGATGCTTTCTTCCCCTCCATCGTTTCTAATCTGCGTATTACTACAGGTGCGCGTCCCGTCATTTGTGTACATTACGGGCGCATGCACACTTTGGTCAGAATGGCAATACTGTGATTAATGTTTACATGCCTGTATATTTATATTAAAATCGGCGTACGCCACTGTGATTAATGTGTTTACATGCCTGTATATTTATATTAAAATCGGCATACGCCACCTATGTTAATACGATTATGCTTGCTGCTATTATGAGCTTAATCGCATTATAAAAAATATATGTAGCAATATATGCTGAGGAGATCTGAGAAAGTATTTGGACAGCATCAGTAATAACTGCCCCCTTCACCCACACACGTAGACATCCAAACTATAGTCACTAATACCGAATGTTTATTTTGCAGGTGACAGTCATTTCCAGCTGATGAGAGTGACAGACCTGATTGAGCAGTGCATAGCCATGCAGTACTCAAATACAATATCTTTAATTGTGTTTCTGTGTGAACGAGATTATTATAGAGTACATATCAATCACTTCCCCAGTCCATCAGTCAGGAAACTAAATGGGGAGTTTGCTATTTTATTTCTCAATTTCAAAATCCTTCCAGGTTTGTCCCTAAAACCCCCACAATGCACCACAATTAAATGCATCTGTGCATCTGTAAGTTACTATGTTCCCTTAATGGGAGTGTCACATTTCTAAAGCATGGAATCTAAAATCGCACAAGCCAAGTCAATAAACATAATGTCATGCAATATAAGATTGAACAAGCAAACCATTATTTAATATGTATGTATGTACACACATCATTACTCAAGCAATGAACATAATATTTCTAAATACATTTGACTGAAATGTTTCAGGGATAGGCAACAAAACAATCACTTTTTATAATATACTTTAAACAGCATTAAAAAATATATTGATCCTGCGTGTTGTTGATGAATAACACTGGTGATAAAGGTAAATTGTCTTGTTGCTAGATTTTGAATAACCACTTTCCCAATCTGAAAAACCCCTTTCTCACTCTGACACAATTTTTAAGGGGAACCTTTGGTGACTTCCTTGAGTGGAAAATCAGTGCATTCATAAAATAAATAATGTTTTATGTGTCTGTGTCAGAGAGATTATTCTTCCTGTACAGCATACATATGTCTGGCCAACATAGGCCAGATTAGCTATAACATCCATCCAAGAAGTATCAGCCAGGCACACTCCGATATCTTCAGTCAGTGCTATATTTTCCCAGCTCATCAAATTCCTCTGGTATGTCAGCTCTAGGTTGGCTCACTATTAGTGGCTGATGCCGTGTATATCTGTTTGCACATGCCCATCTATTATTCTCTTTGCAAACCACCAGAGAGAATGCGACTCATCCCAGCGACCCCAAGTTTTCGTGAGAGGTAAATCCTATTTTATTAATTGGGTCATTCCGTGTCAAATCAACCAGAGGTCCCTGGCTTAAATTTTTTATTTTGCTAATATTTTTTACCTAAGAAAGACAGCCATATATAGTGATGAAAGCCAAATATTAAATGTGTATGAATATTTACTGAGTAATCTACTATTTTGTAGAAGGTGGTCAAAATGGAAATTCTCACCTGAGATTCAAAGCCAAATTCCATGGGGGTAAAAATGAGTTCAGAAAGATGGCAGCATCATAATGTCAATTTGCAAAAAAATATACTTATTTTCTTTTAAATAGGAATGTCTAAAGAACAAATAATGTTGAAACCAGAGATGTATCTTGCATAAACAACTGCATTGAACATACCTGTCTGAGTGCCATAAATATTATTTGTCCAAAGTTTGCATGCCTATAACTCAATAATTATGAAATATATCGCAATATTATTTTAGATTATAGTTCTTAATAAAACATATTTTGGAATATTCATTTTCAAGGCACTACATTATTCAGTCTCTGACAATCACTGCTGACAATGCAAATATGCAAATAATAATAGTAACACAGGGTTTAGACATTTACAGTGTTTCATATCAGATTATGAATGACCAGGATAAATTGTTGACTACAGGTAAAGTATGAACACTGTGAAACGTAAAATAAGATCACTAAGGATCCCGTTTACCTAGGGTTTATAATTACTCACAGTTAGTAGGCTAGTTCAACTTCATGCGGCGCCGCAAAGATAGGCTGCCGCCTGACAAAAGCAATACATTGTGGTTAGAAAATTTGTCCGACTTTGATCGGCACTGAAGCCGCCTTACGATCACATGTGTCATCATTGTACCGTGAGAGCAAAACGAGACCAGCCGCCTAGATCAGGTGCTGCAGTTGCTCAAAATCGGCTGTGAAATCCTTGATGACAACACACTTGGTCAGATTATGTGATTACAAGCACGATGTGTGTTGCGTGTTTATTCTAACAATTAAATTCCAATAATACTCAACAAATCTGTATTTCTATAACAGTTAAGCTTTTTTAGTGTAGTCGCACTGTTATATTGAGTCACATTTATAAAACAAACACCGATAAAAGCATATACGTATACCTCCACTTTATTGGTGTTAAAATAGTATATATTTATGTCAAACTTTATTCACGAACAGTTGACACTGTATTAAGCAGTATATAAAAAGTGTTTCTGTTGCTCATGGAAAAGTTTCTGAAATGTCTGTGTATTTGACAAATATTGCATTTATATTAATTTACATTTAGTCATTTAGCAGATGCTTTTATTCAAAGTTACTTAGACATGACAAGGACAATAGTAGCAATCAAAATCAACAAACGAGGAATGATATGCAAGTGCTATAAGTCTCAGTTATCCTAACGCAGTACACATAGCAATAATTATTTATTTATTTTTGTTTATTTGAATTATATATAAAATACAAAGAAAACAGATAGAAAATAAAAGGAATAGAGCAGGCTAGTGTTAAAGGGCTTTTTTTCTTTTGTTTAATTGTATAATAAATAAAAATAAAACAAATAGATAAGAATATAAAAAGAATACAGAAGCTAGGGTTAGTTTTTATTTATTTATTTAAAGAAAACAGTTAGTAAATGAATAGAGCGCAAGTTTAAAAGGGGGCAAGTTTCTTTTTCTTGTAAAGAAAAAATAGAAAATAATTAGAATAGAGAGTGCTAGAATTAGAAAGTCAAATCAAGATGAAATATGTGTGTTTTTAGCCGGATCTTGAAGAAGGACTCAGCTGCTCGGAACATTTAATGTAAAAGTCTGTGAACTGGCACAATAATGCACCATTCACTTGCCGAACACAAGCTTCTAGAGGGCACATACAGGTACATCTCAATAAATTATAATGTCGTGGAAAAGTTTATTCCAGTTTTATTTATTTCAGTAATTCAACTCAAATTGTGAAACTTGTGTATTAAATAAACTCAATGTACACAGACTGTAGTGTGCAGAAGTAGTTTAAGTCTTTGGTTATTTTAATTGTGATGATTTTAGCTCACACAAATTAGAATATGGTGAAATTCCAATTAGCTAATCAACTCAAAACACCTGCAAAGGTTTCCTGAGCCTTCAAAGTGGTCTCTCAGTTTGGTTCACTATGCTACACAATCATGGGAAAGACTGTTGATCTGACAGTTGTCCAGAAGACAATCATTGACACCCTCCACAAGGAGTGTAAGCCAAAAACATTCATTGCCAAAAAAGTTGGCTGTTCACAGAGTGCTGTATACAAGCATGTTAACAGAAAGTTGAGTGGAAGGAAAAAGTGTGGAAGAAAAAAATGTTGGAGCACTTCATGCTTCCATCTGCTGACCAGCTTTTTAAAGATGCTGATTTCATTTTCCAGCAGGATTTGGCACCTGCCCACACTGCCAAAAGCACCAAAAGTTGGTTAAATGATCATGGTGTTGGTGTGCTTGACTGGCCAGCAAACTCACCAGACCTGAACCCCATTGAGAATATATGGGATATTGTCAAGAGAAAAATGAGAAACAAGAGACCAAAAAAAATGCAGATGAGCTGAAGGCCACTGTCAAAGAAACCTGGGCTTCCATACCACCTCAGCAGTGCCACAAACTGATCACATCCATAAAAACACCGAATTGAGGCAGTAATTAAAGCAAAAGGAGCCCCTACCAAGTATTGAGTACATATACAGTAAATGAAAATACTTTCAAGAAGGCCAACAATTCACTAAAAAAAATACATTTGTATTGGTCTTATGAAGTATTCTAATTTGTTGAGATTCTACCACTTGTGAATTGGTGTTTTTTTTTGTTTAAGATTATGGATTTGCTCAACTGGTCTCTTAATGCAATTGACACCATTGGGTTCCGGGGAACCTGACTGCCCTGACGGAACGTTCGCAGCGGGCTATACGATGGACGCGTGGGAGAGGTGGCGAATCGTGTGTCTTGCGGCTCTTTCCGTGGAGGACATTGAAGATATCTACCTATTCGGAACCATGATAACAGGTGTTTTGCTGATTGGATTAGGCTTTGCCCTGGGTTATCGAAAAATTCAGAAGACGGAAACAGCTGTCCAAAGCCTCACAAGGCTGCTCGTCTTGATTGAAGCTGTGGGAATAGCGGTCAGCATTGAGACTGAGACTATTAATCGCAATATGGATTCTATCAAGGAGAAGCTCACGGCTTTACAAAGGAAAATTGATTATATTGGAGACCAAAATGGACAGAGAGAGTAGGCTGGAAAATTGGAATGCGGTTACTCGCCCCAACGACAAAACAATCTTATCTTTTTTCTGGCTCCCCCACACAGTGGCCTTGGCAAGGCTGTTGCTGGAATTTACCCCGGGAGAGCAATGCAGTGAGACGCTCTTGCTTCCTCCCCCACCCTACAGACATTACAGACATTGCCCCTCCCCCGACCATTCGCCTCCGTTCGATTTGAACCGCCAGCCTGTCAAGCGGGTCTGTGACCGGCGCCGGAATAAATGGCTGCTGGACCGGATGGCTGCTTGCCGGAGCTGGATTTGTTTTCCCCTGTTGCAAGAGTCGTGTGTTTATGGTGTATGTGCTTTTGTGCTGAGGTGTTTTTCCTGTTCTCACACTGTACTCCCTAAAGAGCATAGTCTGGGGGTTATTTTTTATCTCCTCACTTTCCTCATGTTAATGCTGTATTTTCTTCAATTCCCTGTCTTCCTGTTCTGTCTACCCCCTTGTCATATGTATGTTGTGTATGTATGGACAGGTTGATGGCTAATTTCACTGGTACTTGTGACTAGTGACAATAAAGGGCTACTACTACTACTATCCAACTAGCTACAGTATTAAACAAGCTAAGCTAGGTAACCTTATAATCGCTCATATAAAAAGACATCGGATACCATAGTTTTTTGTCATTACTAATTGATCAATTATACAGCATCATCTGTATTAAAGAGAAATAATCACTTCAGGCGATGTTTAAAGTGAATAAAATAGCTTTGACAGCCTATTTACACATAATTACTCAAGAACCCTGTTCTCTCCACAGTGTGTGTATCAGTAAGGTAAATGGGGAAGGGAGGATATCTTCAGAGAGCAAGTTTCTATGGTTACCTACGTACCCTGAAAGTTACCTCCGATTTTGGAACCGAAAGCTGAGGTCATCCACTTGCTTATCCTCAAACATACCCGGGTATGTCACATAACCTGCTTTCTGGAATACCGCCCTGAGATTTCCAGGAACAAGTATTCTTTAAAACACCTCAGCCACCCAAGGCCTCCAATAAAAAATTCTGTGTCTCCTGTGTCTCTGTTATCTTACAGATTTGTGGTACCAAGGATGGTTGACCCAGTGTATCATAACTCTGGTACAGTGTATCATAACTCCGGTACAGGCTAATGTCTCTGAGTTCGCTGACTTACTGACTGTCTGTTGCGCTTCTGGTGTCGAGGCCAGAGGGCTTGCCTCTGATTCACCATACTCAGGCCTGTCACAGCTCAAACCAGGTCTCTGAGATCTATGTGGCACGTCCTCTTCAAATTGTAGTGGAACATCCTCTTCGCATGGTAGTGGGACATCCTCTTTGCATTGTAGTGGCACATCCTCTTCATGATGCTGAAGACGCTGCCGCTGAGGCTGAAAAGTCTCTGCCAGAGGATCCAGCAAAGTCGGTTTCTGTCAATGGTAGATGCTGCCGTATTCATCGTCGGAGGTGTCACTCTGTTCTGACTGTTGTCGCCAGATGATTTCCCTTGGTGAGCTAAAGTTTTTTTTTCTGTAGCTGGAGATTTTCTACTGTTGGCTGGTCAGGGGGTAAGTAGTCTTGCGTTTCCAGACCTTCAGACTGATGGCTGAAGGTCTGGAATCCATGGCAGTTTTCATTGGCCAAGACCTGCCCATGATGCCGTTTGAACGACATGTCAAACAACCAATCACAGTTCATTTTGTTCAGCATCACGTTTCGGGGCATGTAAATGTTGCCACAATAACAGACCGGTGTGTAAAACTCTAAGATGTATTTTAAAGATTATATGCCGCAAACTTTAAATATTTCACATACTTTTGAAAATCCAGCATTCGGTTAATCCTGATAAGGGCTCGTCATCACAGTTGTAAACACAACGGCTTTCTTCTTTCATGAGTGGGTTTGGCATCTTTGTTTCCAGGCAGAACGTTAAAGAACGCAACACACACGTCTCCCGGAAATCCTGTATAATTCAACAAATCAGAGAACGACTTCAAAACTCCTGAAGTGTATCCACATTTTTGTGCCATATGCATCAGACATTTAGCCAACGGTCTATGGGCGTGATGTCTGAGGCTGACACTAGGGGGTAAGAAGTCACAGGGCAGCACGAGGTTTATGTGAACCACTTTGTCCCTCCCTTTGCCGTTTTCTTGGCTGATCCTCCCAGTAGTTCTGTATTTTCCCACGGCCCCCTCTGGGTGTGAGATTTCTGAGGAGAACTTTGTCGCCTGTGTGGAGGTCTCTTCCCTGAAATGTCCTGTCTTAGAATGCTTCCCACCAAGCTGCTCCCTTAACAATGTTTTGACTGCAATCAGATATGATCCTCTTCTTCCAATGACTCACATAGTCATCATACGTTTCATGGGACTCATCTTTTCTAAGATTAAACAACAGATCAACGGGTAGGCGAGGAGAATGTCTGAAGATAAGGTAATAAGGTGCATAACCTATTTACTCTAGCGAGGGACTCTTTCCAATCCTCCTTCTCATTGTCCTTCAAGGTACACAGCATTGACAACGGGCTGTGGTTAAGCCTTTCCACCTGCCCACTACCCTGGAGTGATATGGCGATGTGTGTGAGCCCTGGATGCCAGATAGTTTCTTCAAGCTGGCCATCAGTTTTTTCTCAAACTCTTTACCCACATCGTGATGTAATCTGTTGTGCAACCAAATTTGAGTGCAAAGTCATTGAAGATATCGTCAGCTACTGTTTTAGCAGCTTTATTCCTTGTCGAATTGGCCTGTTTGAACCTTGTAAAGGGGACCATGACCACTAATATATACTCACAGACGTGCTTGCATTTATCCAAATGCAGGAAGTCTATAGAGACTAGCTGGAATGGATAGGTGGTCTGGAATGGATTAGGTGCACAAGTCTGTCTACTCAGCTTCTTCTTGAGACACTCGCACACTCTTGTGACAAAATGTGCTACGTCTTTACTCATCTGCGGCCAGTAGAACACTTCTCAAATAAGGTCAAGTGTCCTTTAGACCCATACGTAACCAATATGGTTTTACACCAATTATGCAACTATTTAAAACAAAAAAAAAGATCAATTGAGTTTTTTTATCATTTTCATTTCATTTATGCATTTAGCAGACGCTTTTATCCAAAGCGACTTACAGTGCATTCAGATTATACATTTTTTGTCAGAATGTGTGTTCCCTGGGAATTGAACCCACAACCTTTTGCGCTGCTAACACAATGCTCTACCACTGAGCCACAGGAACACATATTTTATATAATGAAAGGAAACACAGGACATGTGACACTCTTAAATGCGTTTTATGTGTAGTGTCACTATTCTACCACTAGACTCTCTGCGTAAGCATGCTCAGATGTGTGCTTATATTTACACACATTACTACGCATAGGTACAAGTTGATAAATCCTATACTTTACGTGAAACTGTTCTTACGCACTCATTACGCACACATCTGTGCATACGTACTGTCGATAAATGAGGGCCCTTTAACACTAGAACTGCCATGGGGTAAATTTGACCCGTGGCTGTTTTTCAAATGTACATAACAGATTTTCAATGAAACATTCAAGTCTCCCAGTCATTGACTTTTCTAAAATTGTGTGATTTATAATCCACTGTTTTTTAATTGTTTCGATAAAACGAGATAAAAAAATGTAATCACTATATAATGCCTGTATTTTCGTGCTGTAAATTTCCATGCTGCTTATGCTTAACATTGTACATTGCTAGGCAACGCCTTTGACTCACTGAATAAGTGGTTATCTGTTTCATAAATAAAGACAACATTTGTAAAAGAAGGCGATTTATAGATGCTCAACTCAACTCACTTTATTTATAAAGCACTTTCAAAAACCACAATGGGCATCAAAGTTCTGTACACGAGGACTGGAATTCATAACCGCTGATGAAGACTAATTAAATCAGAAACATACTCTGGTGACAAGCCATGGAGATATTTGAAACATATAACAGCACTTTATACTGGATTCTGTATTGAATCAGTAAACAGTGTAGTAAAATCAGTACAGGAGTAATATGGTCTCATTTTCGGTACCAATTAAAAGCCCAGGAGCTGAGTTCTGAACTAGCTGTGGGCGAGAGAGGGAGGCCTGACTCACACCCAGATACAAAGTGTTGCAATAATCCAAACAAGATGACATAGAGCCATGAACAACCTTCTCCAAATAACTGAAAGAGAGGATAGACTTCAACTTGGCTATATCTATATATGAAGAGCTCTTTTCCAAAACGAGTTTAAAAAAATGAGTTCGTCATGCCATTTAGCTGTGTACTGAACCTATTCACTGCTCCATCAACGTTCCATGCCAAATCGCTATATTTCCTTGTTTAAAATGTACTGCAAGATGCAGTTCTTTTCCAAACCGCTATAAGCGCCGAACCTGTTTTTAGCCTAAATGCGATATGTCCTCTCGACGAATCAGAATTCGTTCGATGCAATCCAACATGGCGACGCTTTGAAGCGTTTGTTTGTGCTCAGTCTTCAAAATGAGTGCTTTAAACTCTAATAACACTTTTGATGGCCTGGATGAGCCAGTGAGACCTACACCTGGGGGTAGAAAACGCAGACTGGACAAAGAAAATCACAAAAAACAACAAAAAAAGAAGGTTCTCAAGTGGCGCGTTAATACCCACTGTGGGATGTCAATGTAACAGATGTGTATGCCAGTAAGGGCTGTGTGTAAACCTCACTCTCCTGACCTCAAAAAGAGGCGCTCTAGCAACTGACGCTAGAGGCTGTAGCCTTTGGCGTTCCTTGTTAGAGCGCCCGCCTCCTGTGCCGGAAACCCGGGTTCGAGACCTGCTCGGTGTGATGGTGCGGACCCAGGGGGGTTACATCAACACAAGGCTGGTGCGACCGGTTTATAGTATGAGTCCCTGATGTCATATGTTGCATGTTCTCTTTTTTTTAAAGACATAAACCAACATACGACAATATTGTTGTTTAATTTAACAATCATTGTTTAACATGTTCAGACTGAGCCAACAGACCATTTTAACAGGATAATTGAATATTAACAAAATGTATGGGTCTAGGTAAAAAAATTGTCCTTTCCATGAAAACTATTAAATTGTATTTATAGCGTTTTGGAAAAGAGCTCTTCATATATATATATATACAAACCCGATTCCAAAAAAGTTGGGACACTGTACAAATTGTGAATACAAACAGAATGCAATTATGTGGAAGTTTCAAATTTCAATATGTTATTCAGAATACAACATAGATGACATATCAAATGTTTAAACTGAGAAAATGTATAATTTTAAGGGGAAAATAAGTTGATTTTAAATTTCATGGCATCAACACAAATCAAAAAAGTTGGGACAAGGCCATGTTTACCACTGTGTGGCATCCCCTCTTCTTTTTATAACAGTCTGCAAACGTCTGGGGACTGAGGAGACAAGTTGCTCAAATTTAGGAATAGGAATGTTGTCCCATTCTTGTCTAATACAGGCTTCTAGTTGCTCAACTGTCTTAGGTCTTCTTTGTCGCATCTTCCTCTTTATGATGCGCCAAATGTTTTCTATGGGTGAAAGATCTGGACTGCAGGCTGGCCATTTCAGTACCCGGATCCTTCTTCTACGCAGCCATGATGTTGTAATTGATGCAGTATGTGGTCTGGCATTGTCATGTTGGAAAATGCAAGGTCTTCCCTGAAAGAGACGACGTCTGGATGGGAGCATATGTTGTTCTAGAACTTGGATATACCTTTCAGCATTGATGGTGCATTTCCAGATGTGTAAGCTGCCCATGCCACACGCATTCATGCAACCCCATACCATCAGAGATGCAGGCTTCTAAACTGAGCACTGATAACAACTTGGGTTGTCCTTGTCCTCTTTAGTCCGGATGACATGGCGTCCCAGTTTTCCAAATAATTTTGATTCGTCTGACCACAGAAAAGTTTTCCACTTTGCCACAGTCCATTTTAAATTAGCCTTGGCCCAGAGAAAACGCCTGCGCTTCTGGATCATGTTTAGATATGGCTTCTTTTTTGACCTATAGAGTTGTAGCCGGCAACGGCGAATGGCACGATGGATTGTGTTCACCGACAATGTTTTCTGGAAGAATTCCTGAGCCCATGTTGTGATTTCCATTACAGTAGCATTCCTGTATGTGATGCAGTGCCATCTAAGGGCCCGAAGATCACGGGCATCCAGTATGGTTTTCCGGCCTTGACCCTTACGCACAGAGATTGTTCCAGATTCTCTGAATCTTTGGATGATATTATGCACTGTAGATGATGATAACTTCAAACTCTTTGCAATTTTTCTCTGAGAAACTCCTTTCTGATATTGCTCCACTATGTTTCGCCGCAGCATTGGGGGAATTGGTGATCCTCTTCCCATCTTGACTTCTGAGAGACACTGCCACTCTGAGAGGCTCTTTTTATACCCAATCATGTTGCCAATTGACCTAATAAGTTGCAAATTGGTCCTCCAGCTGTTCCTTATATGTACATTTAACTTTTCCGGCCTCTTATTGCTACCTGTCCCAACTTTTTTGGAATGTGTAGCTCTCATGAAATCCAAAATGAGCCAATATTTGGCATGACATTTCAAAATGTCTCACTTTCAACATTTGATATGTTATCTATATTCTATTGTGAATAAAATATAAGTTTATGAGATTTGTAAATTATTGCATTCCTTTTTATTCACAATTTGTACAGTGTCCCAACTTTTTTGGAACCGGGTTTGTATATATATGTGTATATATATATATATATATATATATATATATATATATATATATATATATATATATATATATATATATAAATCTTAAAATAAAAAAATATAAAATAAAAATAATTTACAACAGCATTTATTTGGTGATAGAATTTAAACTTAACGTCAAAAATAAAGTCAAGGCTATTTACAAACTAAACGTTTTTTCCTAGGAAGCAATAACAGATTGTCATTAGAATCCATACCACATTTTTTCTGACCAAAAACAATAAACTCTGACTTGTCCTCATTCAATTGGAGAAAATTGTTTGCCAACCAACACTTCACATCAGCCAAACAGTTAAACAAAGATTCAAGAGAAGATTGCTCCCCATATTTTATAGAGAAATAAATTTGAGAATCATCAACATACAGATGGTAATTTATACCATGCTAATCAAAAATATTTCCTAATGGAAGCAAATAAAGGGAAAACAAAACGGGTCCCAAAATTGAGCCCTGAGGAACCCCACACATTAACGGTACAACAGAATAAGAGCAGTTTCCCAAACTGACTGAAATTGTTCTACCCTTAAGATATGAGGAACACCAGTCAAAGGCTAGACCCTGGATACCCACTTTGTCTTTGAAACGATCAATGAGGATATCATGATCAACCGTCTCAGCACTGAGATCCAATGGATGAAGAAAAACAGGACTACCTGAATCTGCATCTACATCTAATAAAATATCAGTTGAAACCCTCAAAGCAGACTCTGTACTACGACCAGTTCTGTCCATAGCCTCATTAAATAAATTATATGGAATAACATCACATGAAGAACCAAAAGGCTTCATATGTGCAACAATGTCTCTAAGGTGTGACATAGACACAGGAACAAAACTGTTTTAGTTTTTTCTCAAAGGAGCAACAAAAGTATCAGGATCATTAGTTACAGATGAAATCCGAGAGCGAATTCCAACAATCTTACCAGCATTTTTTTTATAAATGTTCACATGTGTCCACAGAAAAAGAAACTGAAGTCAGGATAACATATTGAACTACTGTATTAATACTAGAGAAGATTATTTTTGAATTATGACAATTATTTGAAATAATGTCTGATCTAGCTAATTTAACTGCTCTTTGAAACATTGTCAAAAAGTCTCTCAAAGATTCATACGAAACTTGTAATTTATCTGTGAGTCATTTACGATCAGCCCTCCTACACTCTTGCCTAAGAGCCCTTATATTGCTGTTCAACCAGGGCTGGGACTTATCAAAGGAGCCACAGAATTCAAAATATCAGAACATATAGAGTTAAACTGGATAACCAACTGGAGGTCCCATATCAGAAAAAAATAAGTCTCTATCAATTATCTCAATGGGAGAATATAAAAAGCAGCTGAAAAACTACTCGCAGTAGAGGATGAGAGCACCCGAGATTCAACAGCAAAATAACCATCATTAGCTTGACCATTATAAGACAAAATATGTTTAAAAAAACAGTGGAATAAGAACCTGAAATATCTCCAGCAGACTAAGTGGCTGAACCCTCGAAAAGCTCGGTGGTCCTTGTTTTTTTATCTATTATAGTTTCTCCTGTCTCATAGACCCAGTACCAAGAATGTCAAGGCGGATGCCCTATCGCGAGCCTACTCTTCCGAGACACGGGAGAAGCCTTTGGCATTGATTATTCCAAGGTCTAGAATTTTTGCGCCACTTCAGTAGGAACTGGAGAGGGTGGTGCGAGAGGCTCAAGCCCAAGAGCCAGACACAGGAGGTGGTCCCGCGGGACGCCTGTACGTCCCTCAATCTGCTCGGTCTTGCAGTGGGGTCATGAGTGTCCATTGATGTGCCTTCCGGAAAATGCTCACACACTTGATTTCCTCCAGCGGTGGTTTTGGTGGCCATCCATCAAGGAGGATGTAAAGGTCTATGTGGAGGCCTGCCCTGTGTGCAGCGAGGGAAAGTCTACACGTCAACGACCTCAGGGACTGCTCCATCCCTTACCTGTTCCCCATAGGCCACGGTCGCAGATAGAGACAACAGAGCTCCTGATGAGCCATGTCTTCCGGGTGTTTAGAATTCACCTGTATATAGTCTCCAACCAAGGGCCCCAGTTTTCGTCCCGGTTCTGGGGAGCCTTCTACAAGCTGATTGGGGCTACAGCCAGCCTATCGTCTGGGTTCCATCCGGAGTCTAATGGCCAGATGGAAAGGATTAACCAGGATCTGGAGATCACTCTGTGTTGTATGGCGGCCAATAACCCCACCTCTTGGGCTACCGACTTCATGTTGGCAGAATATGCAAGTTGGATCAAGTTTGGACTGACAGACTGGATAAGGCTAATTTGACACAGACTTTATCCATTTCCTGATGCAACCCAGCACTGTAAGTGTACTAACTTGTGTAATACTAGTACTTTGTACTATCTACTATGTGAATGTATATTTCAGATCTTTAGATCTAATAGACAATGGAAAAACATGGAGAGAAGTAGCTTTCGTTTAATCCCCTGGCCCTCTTCGTTTAGGAGGCACACTCGACTCCTTTGTGGTCAAAGGTGACTGAAGATTTTTTTATTTTATATTTATCACAGGAAAATCAATGTAATACATTTTTCAATTTTTTATAACTATTTAAAATTGAGGGGATTTTTTTGATACTAAGCAATATTTGTATTACTAATTTATCCATTATATTGTAAATATATTATTAAATATAATGTATTATTTATCAGTAAATGTAATATTTCACATTATAACAGTAAAATAATTTAAAATATTTTTTTTAAGTGTGAATTGTGCCAATGGAAAATTTAATTGTGGCATTAAAAAATGAAAATATGTGGCATTTCATGTAACCTCCTGTATAGCTTTCCTACATGTACAGAGGCTTTTGGGCATGATTTCTTCATTTTAATAGGTTTTGCATTTAAGTATATATTTAGGCATTGTAAAAGGCAATTTTTTGTCAAGATGTTTTAGATATAAATATACGTTGTTGTTGTTTTTTTAAGAAAACGGGTATATAGAATATAGAAACCTAGAATTAGTTTTACAAGAAAAGCTAGCGTTTAGAGAATAAATATACAATTGACAGAGGGTCAAATGTGTTTTTTTTTAATAAAAATACATTAGATGAAATAAATTTAGAATAGAGAGTGCTAGAGTTATAGGGTCAAATAAAGATGGAAGAGATGTGTTTTTAGCCGTTTCTTGAAGATGGGTAAGGATTCAGCTGCTCGGATTGAGTTAGGCAGGTCATTCCACCAGATGGGAATAGTTAATGAAAAAGTCAGTGAAAGTGATTTTGTGCCTCTTTGGGATGGTACAATAATGCGTCGTTCACTTGCAGAACACAAGCTTCTAGAGGGCATATAAGTTTGAAGTAATGAATTTAGGTAAAGAGGTGCAGAGCCAGAGGTGGTTCTGTAGGCAAACATTAATGCCTTGAATTTAATACGAGCAGCTATTAGTAGCCAGTGAAAATTAATGAACAGAGGTGTGACGTGCTTTCTTTTCGGCTCATTAAAGATTAATCTTGCAGCAGTATTTTGGATTATTTGTAGAGGTTTGATGGAACTGGCTGGAAGACCTGCCAATAGAGCATTGCAATAGTCACGTCTGGACAGAACAAGAGCCTGAACAAGTAGTTGTGTTGCATGTTCCGAGAGAAAGGGCCTGATCTTCTTAATATCATATAATGCGAATCTACATGACCAGGCAATTTTAGTAATGTGGTCTGAGAAATTCAGCTTATCATAAATCACAACTCCAAGGTTTCTGGCTGTTTTTGAAGGAGTTATGTTTGATGAGCTCAATTGGAAGGTCAAATAGTGATGAAACGATGGGTTTGAAACTAAAATAAGTTCTGTCTCAGCTAGATTGAATTGAAGGTGATGGTCCATCATCCAGCAAGAAATGTCTATTAGACATGCGGAGATGCGAGCAGCTATCGTCAGATCATCAGGATGGAATGAGAGGTAGAGTTGACTGTCATCAACATAGCAGTGATATGAAAAGTCATGTTTCTGAATGACAGAACCCAGTGAAGCCATGTAGACAGAGAAGAGAAGTGGTCCAAGAACTGAGCCCTGCGGCACCCCAGTAGCTAGATGTTGCGACTTGAATACTTCACCTTTCCAAGATACTTTGAAGGACCTATGTGAGAGGTAAGACTCAAACCACTGAAGTGCAGTTCCTGAGATGCCCTTTCTCAATAGGGTTGACAGGAGGATATGATGGTTGACCGTATCAAAAGGGAACTACTCCACCTGCATGCAGCTGCAGTTGGATAAATTTGCGTGAGGGCTTCTCGGACCCTACGTCGCTGGAAAAAACAGCCCTTCTGCATGTAGCAGTCCCCTCATGATCTAATAGATAAATATACATTATAACACATTATTTTGACATTATGTACACATAATAATGAATTTGACTTTCATTTGCCTAATACACCTTACTTCCTGAGATGGGATAGAGATTGTGAAGTCTTCTGACACACGGTGTTAGCTCTTCCTCAGTCACTTGTGTTTGCAGTTTTCTTAAAGAATTTCCGAGCAGTTTCGTTTTCTTATAAAGAAATGAAGATGAGCAGCCCAGAATCTTGGCCATCTGCTTAATGGTGTGTTTTTGCTGCTTTGAAACATTAATTTAATGTCTTCCACGTGCACCTAGAGGACACAAGGAAACAACAATTAACAAACACTGTTCTCAATGAATGGATTAGTGATGGGTGAAACAGATTTTGATAATCCAAATAAAATTATCTGAAAGCTTTGCAAATTAAGTCACTGTTTCAAAGTGTGCAAAACACTACACACCGAAGTCATTTTCTGTTCAATTTTTTTTTAAATGCAATGAAAATTGGCAAAAATATAATAAATAACAAAAATTGCAAATGTTTTCGTGAAAAGTACAAATGTGAATCACTTTTAAAATTATTAAATACAATTAAATATGAACTGTCTGTCTAATTTGTAGGACTTGTTTTGTAATCAAGGTCAATGCAATTCAATATTTTTTTTTTATGTTGTACGTAGGGTTGCAAAATTCTAGGAATTTTCAAAGTTGGAATATTTTCATGGTAACTAACAATAATACAAGTAATAATTTTGAGCTATTATTTGAGCTATAGGGGAATCATTTATTAAAGTTTCGATATTGATTTGATTGAATTGATATTAATCCAAAACTCTAAACCTTTTTAATGACTCGTCCAGCGACTGTTAAAATCAGTATATCTTTCAACTGGAGCGGGAGGGAGTTACCATGGAAATGAGGGCAGCAAATTAACTGACAAGCGGCGAATCTCCCTCCGTCTGTCACACTGCTTTAAGATAAGTTTAGTCCCTACAACAATATATATATATATATATATATATATATATATATACACATACTGTGGCAGTGCAAAATACTTTGGGCCACAAAATGTATTCAGTTTATTTACATTTTCACTTTACATGTTAGGGGTGGAGTGTTTCAATTAAAGGCAGAAGGAAAAAGGATATAAGGGAGTGAGTCTTACCCAGGAGTAATGGTATCATCATTAAAGCTTGCAGTGTGAGAGTGAATTAAAAGTGGAAAGACGGTCGTGTCTTGAACCGTTGCCTTCTGCGAACGTTATCTGGTGCGTCGCGGAGTCCCACGAGACTTATTAAGCGTTGCATGTCAAGATGATATGGTTTTAGTTAGGTTGTTCTGAAGACAAGTCCCTGCTACTTATTCACCTGTCCTGGTGTCTGATGACAACTCGAGACACCTTTCAGCTCCCCTCATGACTGCGAACTTGGTCAGTATTTCTATGCTGCCGTTACACGCACTCATTCACTCACTACACACGCATGCACTCGCATAACATTCACCCCCGCACATTCAGTGTGTTTTTTGTTCATCATGATTGTTCAATGAGTATTCTTGTTATGAAATTATTATGAAATGAACAAAATGCTTATTTAATGTTTCTTTGTTTTCTTTTTTTCTTTTCTTTTTCTCCTATGGACAATTTATGAATGATTGTGGACGTGAATCTGCGTGTTGGAAATGTGAAATAGTGTGACGCGATTACTACACGGAGGAATTCCCACGTGAATGGACCCAAAGCGTTGAACTGTTTTTTTCCTTATTTTTCTCTTCTCGTGATCGTTATATTTTCAACCAAGTGTTTCCGTGGACATTGAGGAATAAATCTTCCCTTTATGAACAGTTTTCCTCCGACTACTTTTTGTGATTTTAATATTGTAACCGGTGGTTTATTTTTGTTGGCTGTCCTGGGTTACTTTAATTTTGTCAGGATCAATCCTGGCTGGCACCCGAAAAAATTAATTTAAGAGACTATTTATTCTAGGGCGACCACCACCGTTACAGAGTGGCGCCCGAACAGGGACTTGAATACAAAAAAATTTAAATAAAATAAAATCATTGTGTATTTGAACTTGAACATTTATTTTTGTGAATTGTTTGTGTTGGATAAATTGTTAAGGGTTAAACATTTTTTTAACCTTAAAAGAAAACTGGATTTGTGGAAATTCTGTGCTTTTGATTTTGGGAATGTTAGTAGATTGGGAAAAGCTTAAAAGTTTTTTTTGTGAACTTGTATAAACTGTGTGTGTGAACGTTAATTAGTTAAGTAATATTGTTATCTCCAAGGTGACACAGTATTTTAGATAATAGAAGTGACCTACTTTAACTACTTGTTGTCTTGAGGGGTAAAGTATTGGTTGACCATTTGCAAAAAGTTTTACATTGGTGTTTTGTGAAAATTGTGGTGCAAGAAATTACTGATTTACATTTATATTTACTGATTTTCTGCCTAACATTTATTTCACTCACACGAACACAACAAAAAATGGCCACTGTCCCTTCTTCACCATCAACATCTGTGGAAATTGAACTTCCCCCAGACATAGAAACCCCCGTCTGGCCACATGTGCAATCAAGACCCGTTCTTCCACCTCAGTTTCCCACTTTCCACTTCACCCCAACTCAGTTCAGCAGTCCCCATACCCGGTCTCCTGTGCACTTTGCCTCCATGCCTCCAGGTGGCACTGCTTCATTTCAGCCAGAACCTATGCAACTCTGCACATCATCTGAAGATGGAACTCCTTCTTCTGTGGCACAACGTTACCTACCCAATGTCCTCCCAACTCCTGGAAGGGAAATTCAACAGTTCACTGCTCAGGTGAAAGGTAATTGGGATATTCTATTTGACTTCATGAAAAGGCAAGAAAAAATTGTGAATGATCTTACCCAAGAAATTAAAGACACTTCTTTCCACCATGAAAATCAGCTAGCTGACCTTGCTGTAAAAGTGGAGGATAACAAAAGCCAAGTCTTCACTCTGTTGACCACTACCAAACAACAAGAGGAATCTGAAACAGACAAGTTAACTAAAGCAATGAAACAAATGATTACAGCTGAACTCCAAAAGGTGGAATCTACCGTGGTGTCGGAAATGCGTTTTATGATCGATCAACTCCAGTCAGAAGTCCAGCAAGACATCAAAGCTGGTCAATACACATTTCAAACAAGCCATGATTGCATTACTTCAGAACTTCAGCAATGTATCACCCAAATCCACAAGTTTTCCACATGTGTAAAGGAGTTGAGAAATGAGTTAGAGAAAGGATTTCAAGATATCAACAATCAAATTGAAGAACAACAAAAATTGGCACCACAAATTCTCAGCACCACCACTACTTCAACTTTGCCATCTGATTCTTCACCCCTTCTTCCCAAATCTGTTGTAAAAAGTGATCATATAAAATTAACTTTTCCCACTTTTGGAAGGCCATCAGACAATGCAGACCCCCTACTGTACTTAACTAAATGTCAGGATTTCTTGGCTCTTCATCCCCTCACTGATGCGGATGTCCTGGCCACATTCCGTACTGTCCTACATGGAACCGCTCGTGACTGGTGGGAGGTCAGACGTTCCAGCATATCCACATGGAGTGAGTTTGAGGCTGCATTCCTTTCTGCGTTCCTATCTGAAGATTATGAGGATGAACTGGCTGAACGAGAACAAAAATCCAGGGTGAGAAAGAATCCATAAGAGACTTTGCATTCTCCTTCAGAGCCCTTTGTAAAATATGGAAGACCAATCTAACTGAAGGTGAAATTGTAAAGATGATACTTAAGAACATTAAGCCTTACCTTGCCAGCCAACTGCATAGTCGAGTGAGTACTGTGGAGGAACTGGTCAAGTTGGAACACCAACTGGAAAAATATTATAAACAACAACTTCGATATGAAGGTCGAATGGGCCCCAAGTATCCAACCACATCACAAAGACCCTCATCGAACCAACCTGCTGAGAAAATCCCAGTTCAATGTTGGAGATGCAGAGGACAGCATCCACCAGGCCAGTGTCCACACTATAACCCACCACTGTCCCCTCAGTCATCTGCGCACCAATTTACCAGCAGCAAACATCCCTATTCATCTCCTCAGACAAGGGTCAGTCTTCTAACAACTTTGTGACTGCTACTAGAATGCAGAAGCCTCCATCTTCCACCAAGAAGGCTTCCATCTTCACAAGCCCTAATGCACCAATGACAGTACCTCAGCAGTTGGTTGTTCCCATTAGTATTGCTGCCTGGACTGGAAAAGCCATTTTAGATACTGGTGCAAGTTACACACTTATTCATGAAAGTCTCATGAAACAGCTCACATCACCAGATCAGCTCCATCCATGGTCCAGTGGTCCTCTCTATCTAGCAAATGGAGACGCAGAGATTCCATTAGGCTGGATGAATACCACCATACACCTCCACGGTCAAGCTTTCACTATACCTGTTACTGTTCTGTCGTCACAAGCCCTCGCCTATACTGTAGTCCTGGGGTTGGATTTTATTTTCTTCAGTGGAATGCAGCTTAATGTCACTGATCAAAAATATTATTTTAAGCTTGCACCTGCAAAAGAGTACCCCTTTCAACCAGGCAATGCCAGCATGCCAATTGTGAGTCCACATCAGGAACTCCTGCACCAGAAGAAAACAACACCGAATATGTCCCTATTAAATTCTATTCCACCTCCATTGCCTCAAATGATAAGTCAACAATCTGAGTAAAAACATTACTCAAAAATGTAGTGAATGAAGCTCATTTACCTCCAGATGGTAAACAACAGTTGCTCAACATCCTGGAAAGCAACCCTCAGGTGTGTACTCTCCGGACTGGACGTACTGATGTTCTGCAACACCACATTTATACCACTTATCAGGTACCCATTAAGCAAAAACCATATCGCTTGTCCCCTCTTAAACAACTTTGGAGGAGCCATGGAGGAGCAGCTTGACGAAATGTTGAAGCAAGGAATTGTTGAACCATCCCACTCTGGTTGGACCTCACCAGTGGTCTTGGTACCTTTGGATGGCAAACTTAAATTCTGTGTGGACTACAGAAAAGTTAATTCTGTAACAGAAAGTGATGCTTACCTTCTTCCAAACATCACAGAAATATTGGTGTCACTCTCTGGCGCAGCCATTTTCTCCACTATTGATCTTAACAGTGGCTATTGGCAGGTAGCGATGGACCCCAAAAGCAAACCTAAGACTGCATTTATCACTCCTGCAGATCTCTATGAATTTAATGTTATGCCATTTGGTCTCAAAAATGCTCCCGCCACTTTCCAGAGACTTATGGAAACAGTCCTGGGGGAACTAAGGATAAAAATATGCTTCGTCTATATAGACGATATCATCTTTCACTCACCTTCAATCACCCAGCACTTCCATGACCTTCAGACTGTCCTTCATAGATTGGAGACTGCTGGTCTAACTATTAATTTGAAGAAGAGCAAGTTCTTTCTTCAAGAAATCACCTTTCTAGGACATGTTGTAAGCACTCACGGCATCTCAGCAGACTCATATAAAACTGAGGCCATTCACGCCTACCCTGTGCTTAGAAACCTGAAGGAGGTTCAAAGGTTCCTTGGATTGGCTGGGTGGTATCATCGGTTTGTCCTGAACTTCTCAAGAATAGCCGAACCCCTTAATTCACTGAAAAAGAAGGGACATTGATTTCAGTGGACAACTCAGTGTCAACAAGCATTTGAACAGTTAAAAGCTTGCCTCACCTCACCACCCATCCTTGGCTATCCAAATCTTGATCTCCCCTTCACCGTTTACACCGATGCCAGTGACATCGGTTTGGATGCCATTTTGGCACAACAGAAGGATGCTGAAAGGGAAGAAGTTATTGCTTATGCAAGTAGAACCTTGTCAGGAGCTGAACTTAACTACACAGCAACTGAAAAAGAATGTCTGGCAGTTGTGTGGGCCCTGGAAAAATTTCAACACTACCTGGAACACAAACTCTTCACAGTTGTCACTGATCACCCGCCCTGCAATGGGTCATGGGTTCCACCAAAACCACCAGCCGACTCATCCGTTGGGTCCTAAGACTGCAGAAATTCGATTTCATCATTGAGTACAGAAAAGGGAAACTCAATGTAGCCCCAGATGCACTATCCAGGTCTTCACCAACCTCGAGCTGCAGTCTGTATACCAGCCACAAGGATCCAGACTTGCCATTGTCAGATGTTGTCCTGTGAGAGGAACAGCACAAAGACCTTGAGGTTATCAAATTATTGCAAGCAGTTGCAGAGAACAATGCAAGGTTGATAGACCAATATGAAGTTATTGAGGACAAATTATACCAGAAAACCTACCTCCCAAATAACCAGTTGCTCTACCGAATGTATGTTCCCAGTAGTCTTCGGCCCTCTCTGCTGCAGCATTATCACTCCAGTCCACTTAGTGGCCATGGAGGGATCTACAAAACATACAAGCGACTCCAGGAAGTGGCATTTTGGCCAGGCATGTGGTCTGATGTGAAACGTCATGTCAGAACATGTGTAAAATGTCAAACATTAAAAAATTAAAATAAAAAACCTGCTGGAAAATTGCAGCAAATCACTACCACTCGCTCTAAACCAAATGCTGGCAGTTTAGATCATGGGCCCATTACCGTGAAGTTCAAATCAAAATGAATACCTGTTAGTTTTTGTTGATTATTTTTCTTGATGGGTTGAGCTGTTCCCCATCTGTCAGGCCACTGCTCAGAGTGTCTCTTCCATCTTCAGAAAAGAGATTCTGACACGATGGGGTGTGCCAGATTTCCTCCTCTCAGACAGGGGTGTTCAGTTTGTCTCCGCTGTGTTCAGAGAACTGTGTGAGAATTGGAGCATTACCCGCAAACTGACTACAGCATACCACCCGCAAACCAACATGACTGAAAGAGTGAATCGGACTCTCAAAAATATGATGTCAGCCTATGTGGATGACAACCACAAGAAGTGGGACCAGTTCTTACCCGAGTTCCGATTCGCCCTGAATTCAGGCATCCAAGAAACCACTGGACCGTTGAACTATCAAATAGCTCTGGAAGACACTGGAGAGGATGTCCGGACAGCACATGTCTGTAATTTAAAAATGTGTTTTCCAACAGCCGAGGAATTGGAGACCCAGGGAAAACAAAAACTCCTTGACCTATTTCAAGAAGCCTCTGATGAGGAAGAAGAATTCCTAGGTTTCTAATCCATGCTTTCTTTTAAACAACCACAGGTGGTTTTCTTCCAGGGAGGGAGAGTGTGGCAGTGCAAAATACTTTGGGCCACACAATTTATTCAGTTTATTTTCATTTTCACTTTACGTGTTAGGGGTGGAGTGTTTCAATTAACGGCAGAAGGAAAAAGGATATAAGGGAGTGAGTCTTACCCAGGAGTAATGGCGTCATCAGTAAAGCTTGCAGTGTGAGAGTGAATTAAAAGTGGAAAGACGGTCGCGTCTGGAACCGTTGCCTTCTGCGAACGTTATCTGGTGCGTCGCGGAGTCCCACGAGACTTTTTAAGTGTTGCACGTCAAGATGATATGGTTTTAGTTAGGTTGTTCTGAAGACAAGTCCCTGCTGCTTATTCACCTGTCCTGGTGTCTGATGACAACTCGAGACACCTTGCAGCTCCCCTCATGACTGCGAACTTGGTCAGTATTTCTATGCTGCCGTTACACGCACTCATTCACTCACTACACACGCACGCACTCGCATAACATTCACCCCCACACATTCAGTGTGTCTTTTGTTTATCATGATTGTTCAATGATTATTGTTGTTTTAAGATTGTGGTTTGATGTTATTATGAAATTAACAAAATGTTTATTTAATGTTTCTTTGTTTTCTTTTCTTTTTCTCCCATGGACAATTTATGAATGATTGTGCATATGCTCATCCTGATACAGTAACAGAAATGCTATAATCTGACCTTTGATTTTCATTGCTTTAACTTTATATAAATGTCTTTAAAAATAGATACAACATTGTAATCTTCGGGGGTATCGATGGTTTTTAAGTATTAAGTAATAGAAAGGTATTAAAGTATTTTATTACCCAATTTCCTAAAAAGTTCAGGGTCTTTACATGTAACCCTGTCTAAATTATGGGAGAAAATAAAGTAGTCATAGCGTGTCAAATTTACTGAAATTATATAAAATGTTTTGGCTCAACATTTTATTAATTTGCACAGAAAATATCGGACATTGGCTTCCTAAATAATAATGTCAATCTTTGTCTTACTACAGAAATTATATTTAAAGGGTTCGCTTACAAAAGCCCATTCTAATAAATTGCCAATGGATACATAATTACCAGTAGAGTGGATTTGGATCCCGTTTGCCTGTTATTTAAAGGAAGATTGGGAGGTTTCGGCCAAGCGGCAACCTCCCGCTCTCTCTCGTGAAGCCAACACGGAAGTGACTAAAACAGCAAATTCATCGACTGGCCGCTGGAGGCTGGCTGCTAATGGGAGTCAATCCCACAGACTCCCCATGTTAAAATGCCCAAATTTACAGCAGAAAAAAATGTTTACAGCCTGGTGCAAAAAAAAATATTTTGATCTATATAGCTAATTTAGCCCTTCATGACAACTGTGACTGGGGTGAACTTTTTTATAACTCATCCGTTTAAATTATACTAAACCTTAAAATTCTGCATTATTAAGAGCGTGGCCACTTGAGTGTCAGGTGGATTGCCGCTGCTGTCACCACTGTCATGCTTGGTGGTCGTGGTTTAAGCAACCAGCTCCACCCACATCCCACCCTTTTGCCCACTTTCGATTATCCAGGAGTGACGTGCAGCCAAGATGGCGACGGCTGTCTCCACCCACTTTGAGCTTCAAAAATGCTCTTCAGAAATCTATGGGTGACGTCACAGACACTACGTCCATGTTTTTTAAAGTCTATGGTTTCTGCTTACCCCAAATTCTGCGTGCTCCGATTTGCTACCCCCGGAATAGGGGGGGGGGGGGGTTTGGACACCTAAAGGGGGCGACACTCACCTGTTGACCCCTCCCCCCATCCATGGACCCTTTAAATGTTAATTTTTTATAATTTTTAGGAGTAAAACGGGTTAGTCGCACCCAAAACTACTACTATTTGTCCATTCTCCCTTTGAGTGAATGTATGGGGCTCTTAACCCAGGGGCCTGTACATCCCACCAAAGTACTCTTTGTCCATCTCTTTGCCAGGTACATGGAGGTCACTTGGGCTAGGGGCCCATCGCACGACCCACCTGTGAAATTTGGGACCGCTTCCCCCTTTTAAAAAAAAATCCCACTTTCCATTTATTTTAATTTGATTGGTCTAGCGGTTTCGCGGACATGGCTACGAAAGGGCCGATCATCTAGAGGGCGCCATTTGCATATCATCAGGGGTCCCTTTAGTGGGTGGAAAATTTTGGTGATCCTAAGAACTCTTTCAGGAGTCAAAAGGTCAAAAAGTAACCATGCTTCCACGAAACCGTTACCCGATTCGATTGGGAAAGGGACATCCCCCGTTTGGAGACCATAGGACATAAGATCCCAAGATTTGAGATTATTGCTTCTAAGTGGCCCCTCGCTCACGGCCCTGACGCGCAAAGACATAGGATCTTCTGAAAAAAGCTCCACTCCTGACCAAAAAAATCACTCAAAAGTCTCGTGGGTATAAGAAAAGAGAGGCCTGCAGCAGAGATATTATGCAAAGGTCCAACAAAAATTCCTTCCACTTTAGGAACAGGGGCCCTCAGTATGTCACTTAGGGGGACCCCAGAAGCCACTGTGCAAAATTGGGGCCCCTAGGACCTTTCTAAATAAATCCCACTTGCCACTTATTTGAATTGTTTTGGCTCAGCGGTTTTATGGACGCGGCACCGGAAGGTCCGAATGACTAGAGGGCGCCATTTGTGTATCTTCAAGGGTTCTTTTAGTGGGCGGAAAAGATTGGTGACCCTACGAACTCATTCAGGGGTCAAAAGGTCAAAAAAGTAACTGTGCATCCACGAAACTGTTACCCAATTAAATGGGGAGAGGGACATCCCCCTTTCGGAGACCATAGGACATAGGGCCCCGAGTTTCGAGATTCTGGCTTCTCAGTGGCCCCTCGCTCACGGCCCCGAAGCACAAAGACATAGATCCTTTCTAAAAAAGCTCCTCTCCCAACAAAAATATCCCTCAAAAGGCTCTGAGTGGGTATAAGACAAATAGTTCTGCAGCAGAGATTTTGTGCAAAGGCCTCCAAAAAATAATCCTTCCACTTTATGAACAGGGGTCCTCAGAATGTCGCTCAGGGGGACCCCAGGAGCCATGGTGCAAAATGTGGGGCCCCTGGGACCTTTCTAAATAAATCCCAATTGCCACTTATTTTAATTGGTTTGGCCTAGTGGTTTTGTGAATGCTGCACTGAAAGGGCTGTTCGGCAGGGGTCCCTTTAGTGGACGGTAAATTTGGTTACCCTACGAACTCGTTTAGGGGTTAAAAGGTCAAAAAAGGGACTGCGCATCCATGAAACAGTTATGCATTTAAATGGGAAGTTGGACGTCTCCTTAATGGAGACGGAAAATCACTGGGCCTCAAAATTCGGCATTCAACGCCATCTTATCCCCCCCTTTCGGGCCCCCGAATTGGAGGAACCTAGCCACTTCCTAAGCCTTTTAAGTCTGGCCGCGCATCTCACTGAAATCGGGCCTGTTTCTAGGTCTCTCCTATGGACTTCAATGGCAGACAGAGAAATGGATAAAAATGAGGAAATATAGTTTTTGGGGTCCCAGGCCACTTTAGCAAGTCGCTCTTGGGCTCCTGATGCAACTCTGCATGCGATTTGGTACCCGTGAGACCTTCGTAAATAAATCCCATTTGCCACTTATTTGAATTGGTTTGGGATAGCGGTTTCATGGACCCAGCTCTGAAAAGGCCAATGCATTTTATGCACGACTACTTCCGCGTTTCGTGTCAGTTGCTCCGCAACTTCCAGTGCGGCGCCAGAAGCAGTTTTTCCCTACCGTTTCAATGAGCGCTCTCAGCATGGCATTTTACACTCGCTGCTTGAAAGAACTTCCACGGATTACAGGGAATGATGTCAATCGAATTGTAAGATTAGCATTGGTCACTCCTTCAAGTAAAAAGGAGAAGGGCTTCAAATTGTATGTTTCGAGCTATATCGACAACTTTGAAGGTACATATTCTCAAGCTAACGTTAGCTAGCTTCATTTGTGACAGTGCATACTCTTATAGGATGTGTTTTGTTTACTTAACCTTTTTAAGATCTTCTGTCTCTTTATAGTCTCGCTAATGATATTATGTTAATACGATCTGTATGACCCTTTAAAGCTATGTCATTTTTTTCAGTCTCTGAAAAGGATCAGGTGACAGGAGAGATCAGCGTGAGGGCGACTTGTTTCAGATCTATGAGGAAGACAGGGAAGCCACATAGTTTGAGAGTAGGGAGACAATACTAGAGAAATAAAGGATGAATTTATTGTTCATATTTTAAAATGTTTAAATTTTCTAAACTTTTTTTTTAAATTGTATTTCTATTAATTTATACAGTAAGTTGAGAATGCAGACATAACAAGGCTATTCAGTAAATAAGTTTAGCACTTTAAAAGAAAGATGCTGATTTTGAAAGATAGTTATATATATATATATAGATAGATAGATATCTACCGAAGACATGTCCAAGACATGCACTGTTGGTGGGCCTCCGGGAACAAGTCTGGCAAACACTGGTTCATACTAAAGTGATTATTGGTATTCCTAGGGAGTCCGGCCAGGTCCTGTCAGTGGGATGCTGGTTATATCTGCACGACCTAAAGAAAGGAAACTCGCTGATGGCTTAAGGTGCACAGTGCAATCAGTTACTTACTTAATGTAGAAGTATAATATGGGATTGTTTAGGATTGTTTACTATGTGGACAAAGTGATAGTTCACAAAAAAGTCATGGCATTTACTCGCTCTCATGTCATTCCAAACCCATATTACTTTAACACAAAAACTTATATTAGGCAGCATGACTGTTTCAGTCACTATTCACTTTCAATGCATCTTTTTTCTCCATACAATAAAGAATGGTAACTGAGTCTATAAAAATGTGCAACTTATTCTTCATACTATTTTTATTATTATTAATTTTTACTATTTTTCATTTCAGGAGTACCTTGTATAAAGGTGTTTCTATCGACTTGCCTGACCTCTCAGTCCTGCAAGTGGCAGAGGTGTATAAGGACTTTACCAGCACTACAGCCCCTTTAGTCACCAAATTGGGGATGTCCAGTGATGTTTGGATGGTGGATTCTGCTTTCGGTAAAGTTCAGGCTGGGAGTGTTCTGTCATAAACAGCCAGCAGCAACAACACGCAACATTACTCCCCATCAAGATGCCCCACCAAGACCACCTCTGCCACTAGATGGTTACAACCTTGACCCATCTGTGTGCTTATTTGTACATAGCAAACATGAACTACTGCACATGAAGTCACTGGCAGTAACTCTGGAAACGGCACACAAGATTGAGCATGCCACCAAAGACCAGAGTGCTTCGATGGATTGGCACTCCGTTAGAAAGCCACGAGTAACATTGTCCCGATTTAGAGAGGTTTGCCATGTACGAGGGCAGAGCTCTACTGAACACTTGGCTGAAAGAATCCACAAGGGAACTCGCCAGACAGCAGACATGAAGAGAGGCCTTGAACTGGAATCTGCAGTGGTGGAGGAATACTGTCTGTTGCGTGGAGTGAACTTCTACCCTTGTGGATTCTTAATTCACCCAGATGCACCTTGGCTTGGCTCCTCTCCTGATGGTATCATTTACGACCCCACAGAGCACCAGGTTTTTGGCCTTTTGGAGATAAAGTGCCCAAATCTAAAAAGTTATGTTGACTGTCCTTACCTGAAGCTGCAGAATGGCACACCAGAGCTAAAACAACAGCATGCTTATTACTGGCAAGTGCAAGGTCAGATGCTGATCTCGGGATTGGACTGGTGTGATTTTGTTGTGTACGCACAGGATGACATGATGATCCAGCGCATCTACAAAGACTGTAGAATGTTTAAAACCATTAAAGAGAGGGCTGACCATTTCTTTTTTAATTTCTACCTGCCAAGATCCTTAAAAATGTAAAAGAAAAAAATAAGAAATTCAAGTTGATTTACATTATAAAAAAGTTATTTATTTACACATTTTCAGAAACTATTTATTTATAATAATAAATAAGAAACACTGTATCAAAGTTATTTATATTTACATGTTTACAGAAACACTATCAGCTATTTATATTTACATGTTTACAAAAACACTGTATCAAAGTTATTTATATTTACATGTTTACAGTAAAGCTGTATCAAAGTTATTTATATTTACATGTTTACAGAAATGCTGTATCAAAGTTATGTTTACAAAAACACTATCAAAGTTATTTATATTTACATGTTTACAGAAATGCTGTTTTAAAATTATTTATTTACAGACACATTATTACAATTGTATACAATTAATCAACATATTTATATTCTCTACAAATAAATTCAAATTGTTCCGTCCCCTACAGCAAGTGTCTTGTCTAGTCTTTAATCCTTTGCCCATGCTTTAACCAAGGGGCCATTCTGGTAGTTTACAAGGAGGCAAGCAACAGTGTATAGCTGGTTGATGCTCCCTGTGATGGAAAGAGGGATGACTGTGTCAAACAGCTTGTGTTGTTTCACCCTGCGGATGAGACGCTCAACATGGACCCTCAGTCGAGCAATGGATTGAGTTTCCTTTACCTCATCAGCCGACATCTGTTCCCTTTTTGACAGGTAAGCAGGTCTGTAAACTTTGCATGGCACACAGTCGTCCACGAGAAAATCTTTGTCGACCATAATAGCCATGTCAGGGTTCAGCAGAGACACAATCCCAGACTGCTTGAGAAGCTCCTTGTCGCTGATGGATCCTGCATACGGGGATGACACAAAGGTGACTGCACCATGTGGTGCTATGTCAATTAACCCCTTGAAGGTGCAGTGGGATTTATAAGAGGAGAACACTTCACTTTGAAGCAGGAGAGAGGATGGAGTTTGGCACCGCAGCTCTGTGCAGTCGATCACTACTTGTGTGTCTGGATAGTAAAATAATAGATTTTACACGTAGGCGGTGGGACTCGCTAAAGGGACCCCTGACGTTATGCAAATGGTGCCTTCTAGTCAATGGAGGCACCATTTGCATAACGTCAGGGGTCCCTTTAGCGAGTGGAAAAGTTTGGTGACCCTACGAACTCATTCAGGGGTCAAAAAGTCAAAAAATAGGCTGCGCATCCACAAAACAGTTAAGCATTTAAATGGGAAGTGGGACGTCTCCCGTACGGAGACGGGAAGTCACTGGGCCTCGAAATTCAGCAAGCACTGCCGTCTTGGGCCCCCCAAGTTTCAGGGCCCTAGCCACTTCCTAAGCCTTTTAAGTCCGGCCGCGCATCTCGCTGAAATCGGGCCTGTTTCTAGGCTTCTCCCATTGACTTCAGTGGTAGACAGAGAAATTGATAAAATGAGGAAAAATACTTTTCAGGGTCCCAGGCCCTTTTAGCAAGTCGCTCTGGGGCTTCTGACGCAACTCTGTGTGCGATTTGGGCCCTTTGAGACCTTCCTAAAAAAGTTCAGCTCTAAATTTATTTCAATGGGCTTACTGTAGAGCAGTGCTTCCCAAACTGTGGGCCGCGCCCCCCCCGGTGGGCCGTAGCGGTATTGCAGGGGGGCCGTAGCTAGGCTAAATCTAAATATTTAAATAATACCAGGTAAATAATTAAATATTCGAATTGTTCTAAAATGCTAAAATGCTCTCCTTATTACACAAATTAAATTTAGATGTGTTTAGTTTTTTATATATATAGTTAGGTATTTCATTGCAATAGATTTGTGAACTATGTACAGTAGCTTCGGTTTAGGCAGGCACCGAAATTAAAATTATTGGCTGAAGCCGAACAAAATGAAAAACTGGACCGAATATCGAACACGTTTTTTTTTCAAAAAAAATTCTCCCCTCTGTAGGCCTATTTTGCCTTTTTATTCACTATTGCATAAATTAAATAGCCAAAATCTGCTTGTTACTGTGTTGTCCTGCTTTACAAAAAAGAGAATAATAATAATATTAATTTCCTTAACACTGAACATTTTTATACATCCTATCAGACATTTTACCAACAAAGCACAATTTAACTTCAAATCAAATCACTTTTATTGTCACATCACCACAGCACATGTGCCTTGGTGAGTTAAATTTGCAGAAACAATTTACATATAGACAGTACATATTTACAGACTGAAGACATTGTGCAGAATACACATACATACACCCAGTACACACAGTGTACTTTTTAAGACATACTTACAGTTATCAATACACATTATACACAGTATGTACTTATTCTACATTATGTACACATATATACACACAGTAGAATGTGAAGGTGCAACAGATTATACATAATCTGGATACGCAATGTCCATGGATGTGCATTGAATGGTATCCAGTGGTAGCATATTAAATTCAAATTAATTAATTAGTAAAATAATATTTTTTGGCCATTTTTGAGACCCCTTTCCTGAATCAAGCATGTATTTTTTTCTCTACAAATAAATGCAGCCTTGCTGTGCAGAAGAGACTTCTTTTAAAACATTAGAAGATATTACAAATCCCAATTTGAACACTGTGTGAATGTTATAGTAAAGGTATTAATACAGCTGTTGTATGGCAATTATTATTATCATTATTATTGTCTTACTTTTTATTTTATTCTACAGAACAACAGTAAAAGTACAATACTAACATTTATGAATGTTGATGGAGCTTTTAGTTTGGCGGAGACACGCAGGAAGACCTCAGTGCTTCTTTTTGTTGACAACAGCATGCAGATATTTCTCAGATATATATCATTACGAATGTTTATCACACGTATCACATTGTCACACGTCTTTTTATGATGAGCAAATGATGCAATGAGCAAATGATTAGTAACAGTGTTTCAGTGCAGAATTTCCTCTCGCTTTGGACTTTGAACCCTGGCGCCACGAGCTCGTGCAGTGCTGTTTGAATACATGCAATTCGTGAGTGTTTTAGAAAACATAACATTCTGTAGTTTATTTACTAATTGTTTGAGGCCATTTTGCGATTTCAATCATCACAGTAACCAGCAACAACCACCCCTTCCTCTTCTCATTGGAGACATGAGATGCAGCGCTAAGCAGTCTATCGCTGTCGGTGTTTCGTGCTTGTAATGATGTCTGCGTCTCTCTCTCTCTCTCTGACTGTTTTAAATGCATCCACACTGCAGATGTTATTGCTGCATTAGTGCAC
The DNA here is from genome assembly GCA_003573665.1 of Oxygymnocypris stewartii. NCBI lineage: Eukaryota > Metazoa > Chordata > Actinopteri > Cypriniformes > Cyprinidae > Oxygymnocypris > Oxygymnocypris stewartii. The sequence continues at coordinate 215,343 of QVTF01021185.1, forward strand.
GCCTCTAAATGATCGCGTAACATCATTGTTCGGTACAAATTATGCAGTCTTTTCGCTTATTCGGCCAAACACCGAAATAGTTTTTTTCCTATTTTCGGCAGAACATTCAGTGCATTCCTACTTCTGTTACACACTTTGATGCAATATAATTGTAAATAGTATGCAGAAAGTGTAGTGTTATGGATTTAAATATTTTTGTAAAGAATGTTTACATCATCTTACTTTCACCAGCAAATAAAAATATAAAATTTTATGGTAGTTCTCATAGTTCACATGAAATTTTTACAAACTGCTTAATAAATGCTGATAATTTTGTGCAGAGACAATCTGCTTTATTAAATATATTGAATATACAAATATATACAGGTGCTGGTCATATAATTAGAATATCATCAAAAAGTTGATTTATTTCACTAATTCTTTCAAAAAGTGAAACTTGTATAATGTATACATTCATTCCACACAGACTGATATATTTCAAGTGTTTATTTCTTTTAATTTTGATGATTATAACTGACAACTAATGAAAACCCCAAATCCAGTATCTCAGAAAATTTGAATATTACTTAAGTTTGAATATTACTGAAAATAGCAACAAAGAAAAGCTCTTTCGGTGTTCGGCCGAATAAGTAAGGAGCAAGCTTTAACATAGCGCACTTTTGGACTTCAGACCCTTTTTTTGTTGTTACTTCCTTGAGTTGGATGTAACAAATGGAGGCTCGTCCGGGAGCTGGAGGTGGCAGATAAGTATGAGATTCCTTTAACTACTGAATACAAACAGATAAAAAGGACTGTTGCAGTAATTGTAAAAGCAGCTTTGGTAAATTTAGATATCTTGAGTTTGGGAGAGTTTGCTACTGGGGACAATGATGAAGCTGATCAAATTGATGCTAATGTTTTATCATTGTCTTTTTTTTGTGATTGTTTTTTTTTTTTTTTTATAATAACATTACAAATGTTGGATGACAGCATAAGTACCAAGAAAGAAGATAATTTTTTTTTTATAAAAAAACTAAAATAAAAACAAATAACAGGGAACAAAACACACAAGTACAGTAAGTGATTAATACTTCAGGGTAACTGAAAAGGAACATACAAATAAACACCGGCAGCAAATTACCACACCGGATAATGCATCATTAATTTAAAACAATTATTTTAGAGCTTGGGCTATACTACTCCAATAAGTGACAGTTTGTATTCTAGCCCCATTAATCCTTGCAGTGCTGCGTTCTAAACAAACAATATAATGAAAAGACAGCAACCAGAATCGTCTAGGATCCATGTCAGGTGTGAACCATTGCTGTGTAATTGTTTTTTTAGCAGCAGTGAAACCAGACATTAACAATCTTCTCTGAACTAATGTAAAGTTATAGGAAGAATCATCATTTAACAACATAAGACAAGGATCAAGACTTTTTCCTGCACGGCTTTACCCGAGCAACAACACCGGCAACGTATTTAAGTATAATTTTTCCCCCCTTCCCTCACACACTCTCCTTTGCTATCCTCTATCCTTCCACCTCTATCATGTGTTTCAAACCCATTCCGGTTGTCTCTCGACCACGCTCTAACATCACACGCAGACGGCAACATAATCCTGCTAACCTACGCCCTTTTTCTACATCTTCTACTACACCTGTTTCTTTCTCCATGGCTCTCTGGAATTGTCAGTCAACTGTCAACAAAGCAGACTTCATTTCCGCTTTCTCTTTACAATCCACTTTCAGCATCTTGGGCTTGACTGAGACCTGGATTCGTCCAGAAGATTCAGCAACCCCAGCTGCCCTCTCTAACAATTTCTCTTTCTCTCACACCCCACGTCAAGTTGGCCGGGGTGGGGGCACTGGTCTACTCATTTCAAATAATTGGAAATACTCAACCCACTCTCCCCTATGCAATTACAACTCATTTGAATCTCATGCGATTACTGTAATGGCTGCTATACAACTCCAGATTGTGGTAATTTACCGTCCCCCTTGCCAAATTCTAGCCCCCTTCATAGAGGAGCTGGATGGGTTGCTGTCCTCTTTCATGGAGGATGGAACTCCACTCTTAGTTTTTGGTGATTTCAACATTCATCTAGAAAAGCCTTATGCTACAGACTTCCATTCACTCCTAGCTTCATTTGATCTCAAACGCCTTACCACTACTAGCACTCACAAATCAGGCAACCAACTTGATTTAATTTACACACGCGATTGTACTGCAGATAACATTCTGGTACAACCACTTCATATCTCTGACCATTTCTTCATTAAATTCACATTACACTTTGCTACCCGGGTGCCACCAACCCCCTTACCAGTTACTTTTAGACGAAACCTACGCTCCCTTTCTCCCTCCCATCTTTCCTCTGTAGTATCCTCCTCTCTTCCCTCACCTACCCATTTCTCATCTCTGGATGTGAATGCTGCTACTGATACTTTATGCTCTACCTTAACCTCTTGTCTAGACGACATTTGTCCTCTCTCCTCCAGGCCAGCACGGACTGCCCCTTCTAACCCCTGGTTATCCGATGTTCTTCGTGAACATACCAGACTCCGAGCGGCAGAGAGAAAATGGCGAAAATCAAACGATCCGTCGGAGCTGAGTATGTATCAATCGTTGCTTTCATCTTTCTCCGCTGAAGTCCACACTGCCAAATCATCACATTTCCATAACAAGATCAACAATGCTCCAGATATGCGTAATCTCTTCAGAACATTTAATTCTCTCCTCTGTCCGCCTTCACCACCTCCCACCACTTCTATCACAGCTGATGACTTTGCAACTTTTTTTTACAGAGAAAACTAAAGCAATCAGTAGTCAGTTTTCACCTCCACTCACACAGGACCTCCAACCAACTAGATCCACTGCTCAAACTCCCATCTTCTCCTTCTGTCCCCTCACTGAGTTGGAAGTATCCAAACTTCTCCTCTCCAGCCATCCTACAACATGTCTTCTAGACCCAATCCCCTCGCACCTTCTCCACGCAATCTCTCCCACACTCTTACCAGCACTCACACACATCATCAACACATATCTCCTCACAGGCATCTTCCCCACTGCATTCAAGCAGGCTCGGGTAACCCCACTGCTCAAAAAACCTACATTAAACACTTCTCTTTTAGAAAACTACAGACCTGTCTCTCTCCTTCCATTCATAGCCAAAACACTCAAACGAGTTGTCTTCAACCGGGTCTCATTGTTTCTTTCACAGAACAACAAACTGGACGCTAAACAGTCAGGTTTCAGGAGTGGCCATTCAACTGAGACTGCGCTACTCTCAGTCACTGAAGCCCTGCGAATTGCAAAAGCCGATTCCAAATCATCAGTCCTCATTCTGCTGGATCTGTCTGCCGCTTTTGACACTGTCAATCGTCAGATCCTCCTGTCCACCCTCTCATCACTGGACATCACTGGAATTCCACTTCGCTGGTTTGAATGGGAATAAACCAGCTACTGTGAACTTTGCCGCCTCTCTACCGGGCAAGCTCAACACTTTTTATGCTCGTTTCGAGGCTGATAACACCGCCCACACAGAGAGCGCTCACACGGCTGCTGCAGAAGAGGTCAGTCTACTCTCGCTTTCTGTCGCGGATGTAACCAGATCCTTCAAACGGGTGAACATCCGTAAAGCCGTGGGTCCGGATGGCATACCAGGCCGTGTGCTCAAAGCATGCGCTTTCCAGATAGCCGGGGTTTTTACAGACATTTTCAATCTGTCCCTCTCTCTGTCTGTGGTTCCCTCATGCTTCAAAAAATCAACCATTGTGCCCATACCAAAGAAAAATAAAATCACATGCTTGAATGACTGGAGGCCCGTTGCTCTGACCCCCATCTTCAGCAAGTGTTTTGAGAAGCTAGTCAGAGAACACATCTGCTCTGTGCTGCCTGCTTCAGTGGACCCACTACAATTTGCATACCGCAGTAACCGTTCCACAGACGATGCTATTGCCTTCACCCTGCACACTGCTCTCTCCCACCTGGAAAATAAGAACACCTATGTGAGGATGCTGTTCATGGATTATAGTTAGGCATTTAACACCATAGTGCCTGCCACACTGGTTGCGAAGCTCCAGACTCTGGGACTGAACAGATCTCTGTGCAGCTGGATCCTGGACTTCCTGACAGGCAGAAGTCAGGTGGTCAGAATGGACAACAACACCTCATCTCCCCTGACCCTCAACACTGGTGCACCGCAGGGCTGCGTCCTCAGCCCACTCCTGTACTCCCTGTACACACATGACTGTACAGCTACACACAGCTCCAATGTCATCGCCAAATTTGCCGATGACACAACGGTGATATGCCTAATCACCGACAATGATGAGACGGCCTACAGAGAGGAGGTGAGTACCCCGACTAAATGGTGTCAGGAGAACCACCTCTCACTCAACATCGACAAGACCAAGGAGCTGGTGGTGGATTACAGGAGACAGAGCAGAGAACACACACCCATCACTATCGACAAGACACCTGTGGAGCGGGTAAACAGCTTTAAGTTCCTCGGCGTTCACATCACCGAGGATCTCACATGGTCTGCTCACACAGATGCAGTGCTGAAGAAGGCACATCAGCGTCTCTTCTTCCTGAGACGGCTGAGGAAGTTTGGAACGAGCCCCAGAATCCTCAGATCCTTCTACACCTGCACTGTGGAGAGCATCCTGACCGGCTGCATCACCGCCTGGTTTGGAAACAACACCGTTTGCAACCGCAGGGCTCTGCAAAGGGTCGTGCGAACTGCCCGCCACATTGTTGGAGGTGAGCTTCCCTCCCTCCAGGACATCTACACCAGGCGGTGTACAAGGAAAGCCCGGAGGATTATCAAAGACTCCAGCCACCCGTCCCACAGACTGCTCTCTCTGCTGCCCTCAGGGAGACGTCTCCGCAGCATCCGATACCGCACTAGCCGACTGAGGGACAGCTTTTTTCCTCAGGCTATCAGGCTAATGAACAGTCAGAAATAACTCACCCTACATCACACTCCCACTCACACAACATGCCATGCACTGCACTTTAATACAGTTCTACCGGACTACATGCACACACTGCACTAACACATCTGCTATCACTGGACACCATACAATGCACATCCACGCCATTGCATATGCATAATCTGTTGCACCTTTGCACAAATATCTGTTGCACAACCATCTGCTGTAAATTTATAATCTGTTGCACCTTCACATAATACTATGTATAGATGTGTACATAATGTAGATGTGTACATACAGTGTATAATGTGGATCGATAACTAAGTATGTCTTTATAGTACACTGTGTGTACTGAGTATATGTACAGTGCCCTCCACTAATATTGGCACCCTTGGTAAATATGACCAAAGGCGGCTGTGAAAATAAATCTGCATTGTTTATCCTTTTTATCTTTCATTCAAAAAATTCACAAAATTCCAACCTATCATTGAAGTAAAACAATTGAAAGTGGGGAGAAAATCTCATGATGAAATAAATGCTTTCACTATTTCATGTTGGCCACAATTATTGGCACCCAATTATTGCAACGTCCTTTTCCCAGGGTAACAGCTCTGAGTTTTCTCCTATAATGCCTGAAGAGTTTGGAGAACACCTGACAAGAGATCAGAGACCATTTTCTTCATACAGAATCTCTCCAGATCCTTCAGATTCACAGCTCCATGACGGTGCTTCTTCTCTTCAGTTCACCTCACTCATTTTCTGTAGGGTTCAGGTCAGAGGACAGAGACAGCAATGGTAAAAGATTCATTTTGTGCTCAGTGACCCATTTTTGTGTTTATTTTGATGTTTGTTTTGGATTGTTGTCCTGCTGGAAGATCAAAACATGGCCCATTATAAGATTTCTAACAGAGGTAGTCAGATTTTGATTTTTTATCTGTTGGTATTTGATAGAATCCATGATACCACATGTCTAAACAAGATGTCCAGGACCTCCAGTAGAAAAACAGGCCCACAACATTAAAGATCCAGCAGTATATTTAACCGTGGACATGGGGTACTTTTTTATCCCTGTTTGTACTAAACTCATCTGGTGGGGTTGCTGCCAAAAAGCTATTTTTTCAGTTTCATCTGACAATAGAAGCCAGTGCCATTTGAAGTTCCAGTCGTGTCTGACAACTGAATTTGCTGGAGTTTGTTTTTGGATAAGCTAGGATAATTTTTCTTGAAACCCTCCCGAACAACATGTGGTGATTTAGGGGATGTTTGATTTTTTTTTTTTTAGGTTTCTGACCCCAAGACTCAACTAATCTCTGCAATTTTCCATCTGTGATCGTTGGAGAGTCTTTGGCTACTCAAACTCTCCTCCTCAGCATTCATTAGGACGATATAGACACACGTCCTCTTTCAGGCAGATTTGTAAAATTTTTAGTTGATTGGAACCTCTTAATTATTACCCTGATGGTGGGAATGGAGATTTTCAATGTTTTAACTCTTTTCTTACAGCCACTTTCTATTTTGTGATGCTCAACAATCTTGTTCTTCACATCAGAAATATATTTTTTGTTTTTCTCATTGTGATGGATGATAAAGGGAATTTGACCTTTGTGTTCCTCATTTTTATAATCCTGTGGAACAGAAAGTCATGGCTGGACAATTTCATGCTCCTAGTCACCCTGGTGTGCTAAAAAATGTAAATATGAATGGGAATATACTTCAGAGATATTTTACTCATAAGAATTTCTAGGGGTGCCAATAATTGTGGCCAACATTCTTTGGAGAAAAACATTTATTTCATCATGAGATTTTCTCCCCACTTTCAATTGTTTTACTTCAATGATAGGTTGGAATTTTGTGAATTTATTGAGTGAAAGATCAAAAGGATAAACAATGCAGATTTATTTTCACAGCCGCCTTTGCTCATATTTATCAAGGGTGCCGATATTAGTGGAGGGCACTGTATGTGTATTTTGCACAATGTCTTCTGTACAGTCTGTAAATACGTACTGTCCATATGTAATTATTATTTTTTTTTTGCACTGTCTGGAGCACGCTCGTAAGAATTTCACTCACCAAGGCACTTGTGCTGTGGTGATGTGACAATAAAAGTGATTTGATTTGATTTGATTTGAATCGTATCTCACTGGTCGGTCTTTCAGGGTGACCTGGGGAGGGAAGGTCTCCAAAGCACATAAATTGGTCACTGGGGTTCCCCAGGGATCGGTTCTTGGACCCCTCCTTTTCTCCACATACACTACATCATGGCTTCTCCTACCATTTCTACGCTGATAACACACAGCTCTATCTCTCATTTCGACCAGATGATCCAACGGTAGCTGCACGGATCTCAGGTTGCCTGGCGGATATCTCGGCATGGATGAAAGAACATCATCTACAGCTCAACCTGGCAAAGACAAGGGTTCAAGGTTCAAGGTTTCTTTATTTGTCACATAATAAATTATACAGGGTATAATCAGAAGTGAAATGTAAATCAAATCAGGTCCGCTCAGTGGACAGTGCAAAAGAATAAAAATAAAAATGATATAAAAGTAACACAACACAAGAGAATATATATAGTAAAAAAAGAGAAATAAGAGTAAAATGTGCAATGGAATAAAAAGTGCAAAACAATAAGATGTGCAAAACAATAGATGTGCAAAAAAACAGTGTACTGGGACTTAATAAATAGTAATATGAATAAGAGGGATGTGCAGATGGGTTGTTCAGGGTATGTACACAAAGCAGCAATACGGGTGATGAGAATATGGATGTTTTACATCCTCTTCCGGTGGCGCTGCTGAGTTCAGACGCCTGTGAATTAGCTCCGCTCAGAATTGTGCTTTTTATGTTTTTTTACCTATTTTTTACTTTTTTACTTCTCTTTTTATACGTGTATCGTCTGCAATGATTATGTACGACAGAAGAACACTTTTGGACATTGGACAGCGCTACACTAACCTGATTCAGGACACTTTATCCACGGACCCAGCATGGCCATTGGAGATACTTCGGAACAACGAGTTGAACAATGACCACCTGAATAACCGCAGGAGGTGAAGGAAACATCGCGGGAGACGCGCTGGAATACGCAACAGATTGAGGAAAAGGGCTCACAGCCCTCCTCTACCGAGTATTCTGCTCACTAACGTCCAATCCTTGGAGAATACGATGGACGATCTTAGAGCCAGGATAAGTTTCCAACGGGACATTAGAGACTGTAACATCCTTTGTTTGACCGAAACATGGCTCACGCCGACGGTCCCGGACACCGCTGTAACGCCGTCTGATAACTTCTCTGTTTTACGGATGGACAGAACAGCCGAGGCCGGAAAAACCAAAGGTGGTGGAGTGTTTCATGATTAACAAGAAATGGTGTGACCCCAGAAATATCTCCATTCTCTCGCGTTCCTGCTCGCCTCATCTAGAACATCTCTCCATTATCTGTCGCCCATTCTATCTGCCCCGGGAATTTTCATCAATCGTCATTACTTCTGTCTACATTCCACCACAAGCTGACACTAGCTTGGCTTTGTCCAATCTTCACGATGTGCTCAGCGAATATAACAACAAACATCCTGACGCCGCCTTCATCATCGTCGGAGACTTTAACAAAGCCAACCTCAAAAAGGTCTTGCCGAACTTTCATCAGCATATATCCTGTCCAACCAGAGGACTGAATACACTCGATCATTGCTACACTCCGCTCAAAAATGCCTACAAAGCCCACTCACTGCCGGCTTTTGGCAAATCAGATCATGCCACCATTTTCCTCACACCGGAATACAAACAAAGGATCGTTCATGAACCGCCGGTGGAGAGGGAAGTGACGCGCTGGTCCTCCCACTCTGAAGCTATGCTACAGGCGTCTCTTGATGACGTCGACTGGGACATGTTCCGGGCGAGTTCATCTGACGTCAGCGAATTCATGGATGTAGCATTAAGCTTCGTAAACACACTAACCGAACAGGCCACTGAAACGGTAACAATAAGGACATTTTCTAATCATAAACCGTGGGTGGACAGATCAATCCGTGATGCGGTTAACCATCGTACTGCCGCATACAACGCCGGTCTGTCAGGAAACATGAGCGAGTACAAAGCATCGTGCTACGCTCTCCGTCGTGCAATAAGAGCCGCTAAACGCCGGTACAATGAGAGAATTGAGTCACATTTCCAGCTCAATGACTATCGACGCATGTGGCAGGGACTGAAGACCATATGTTCCTCTGGAAATAACTCCCCCGCAGAGGTGAGAGCAGATCCGTTGCTGGCCGAAGAGCTAAACACCTTCTACGGCCGCTTTGAATGTAATGGCGGCGCGACTCTGCCGAACAGCCCGTCAGGAAGCAGCAGACAGAGCAGCGATCATGTTATCACTGTGTCGGAGGATGAGGTTCGGAGGGAACTAAAGAGAGTGAACGTCAGGAAAGCAGCAGGACCCGATGAGATTACTGGCCGCGTTCTGAGGTCCTGTGCTGATCAGCTTGCTGGTTTGTTTACTTCCATATTTAATGAGTCCCTTGCTACCTCTGTTGTTCCCACCTCCTTTAAAAAATCTGTCATAATCCCTGTGCCTAAGAACAGTAAACCCTCTTGCCTCAATGACTATCGTCCAGTTGCCCTCACATCGACAGTCATGAAGGTTTTTGAGAGACTTTTAAAGAAACACATTTGCTCCTCCATCCCTGCTACTATGGACCGTTTTCAGTTTGCCTATCGGCCAAATAGGTCTACTGATGATGCCATCTCCCAGGTACTGCACTCCTCCATCACTCACATCGACAGCAAGAATGGCAACTATGTCAGGCTGCTATTCATTGACTATAGCTCAGCTTTCAACACTATAGTCCCCACCAAGCTAGCTGTCAAACTCTCAGACCTCGGCCTTAACACTTCACTCTGTGACTGGATTCAAGATTTCCTCACCGCCAGACCACAAGTGGTGAAAGTCGGCCAGTTCACCTTCAACTCCATAACCCTGGATGTAGGAGCCCCACAGGGCTGTGTCCTGAGCCCCCTGCTCTACTCTCTCTACACCCACGACTGTGTGTCCTCTCAGCTCCACTTCTATTGTCAAATTTGCGGATGATACTGTGGTTCTGGGCCTCATTAACAACGATGACGAGGCCGCATACTTGGACGAGGTGGAGAGACTCACATCATGGTGCCAGGACAACTGTCGCTCTCTGAACGTGAGCAAAACTAAGGAGCTGATTGTAGACTTCAGGAAGAGACAGCAGCGGCCCTACACCCCTCTTATGATCAGCGGGACCCCTGTGGAGAGGGTGAGCTGCTTCAAGTACCTCGGTGTAAACATCTCCGAGGACCTGACATGGACTACACACATTCAAACTCAGGTTAAGAGAGCCAGGCAAAGACTGTACCATCTGCGACAGCTGAGGAAATTCAGGGTCTCACCAGCTATCCTGAAAACTTTCTATTTAGGGGCCATAGAAAGTGTATTGTCTCAGTGCATCTCAGTGTGGTATGGAAATTCCTCAAACCAGGACTGCAAAGCTCTACAGAGAGTCGTGCGCTTAGCTGAGCGCATCTCAGGGTCAGGGCATCTACCTCAAACGCTGCAAAAGCAGAGCTGCAAAAATCCTCAAAGATTCAACTCACCCCGGCAACCATCATTTCTGTTTACTGCCATCTGGCAAGCGCTTCAGTAGCATGATGGCAAAAACTGAGAGACTGAGGAGGAGCTTCTTCCCTCAGGCCATCAGGCTCCTTAACACAAACCCAGTCTCATAAACACTTACAAGATTGTTAACTGTAAAACCGTTGACTGTAAAACTGTAAAAAAGTAAAGCGCTTCAGGAGCATGATGGCAAAAACTGAGAGACTGAGGAGGAGCTTCTTCCCTCAGGCCATCAGGCTCCTTAACACAAACCCAGTCTCATAAACACTTACAAGATTGTTAACTGTAAAACAGCAACTGTAAAGACTGAGCTTCTTGTCTTCCCTGCAACTCCAACTCTACAGCATGACTTCACGATTCAGTTAGGTTCATCAACAATTACCCCATCAGCTTCAGTCAGAAATCTTGGTGTAATCTTTGATGACCAGCTGACCTTCAAAGAGCACATTGCAAAGACTGCTCAATCTTGCAGGTTTGCACTACACAACATCAGAAAGATCAGGCCCTTTCTGACAGAGCATGCTGCACAACTTCTTGTCCAGGCCCTTGTCATTTCTAGACTGGACTACTGCAATGCTCTTCTGGCTGGACTTCCATCAAACACAATCAAACCTCTACAAATGATTCAGAATGCGGCGGCACGACTGGTCTTCAACGAGCCCAAAAGAGCCCATGTTACACCTCTCTTTGTCTTCTTGCACTGGCTACCAGTTGCAGCTCGCATCCAGTTCAAGACACTGATGCTTGCATATAGAACAACTACAGGCTCAGCACCCACCTACTTCCATTCACTATTACGAATTTACATCCCCTCCAGAAGTCTGAGATCTGCTAGTGAGCGACCCCTCGTGGTACCATCACAGAGAGGTTCAAAATCACTCTCCAGAACATTCTCGTTCACCATTCCTGGCTGGTGGAATGATCTTCCCACCCCCATCCGGACTGCTGAATCCCTGTCAATCTTAGAGCAACAACTGAAAACTCATCTCTTTCAACTTTCAACAAAAAAAAAACTTTTTCAAAACTTGTACTTATTTGAACAATGCCTGAGACTTGGTGTTATGGGCATTTCCTCTGTCTGTTTGCCTCTTCTAGATTAATCGCTTTATGTATTCCCCAATTGTAAGTCGCTTTGGATAAAAGCGTCTGCAAAATGACTAAATGTAAATGTACCCAAACTGTCCACAGAGCGATGTCAGGATGCACAGTCAATGATTTGTTTTTCTTTTAGCATTCGCACGGATTAACTAACATTTTAAATTTAGAAGTAAATGGGGTAGATTACATTACTAATTTTTAAATCAACACAAGGGTTACGTGCTAATCTATTTCTGCTAAATTTTATAAAGGGCCGATCACGAATCGTACTATGCGCTCTGTTGGGGTTTCAGGGACTGACATTATTTGTCACATGACACCTGCTATTGAGGTAATGGTACTTAATCGTGGTGGTAATCGTGGTACATAAAGGTGTTCCTGTGTGGCTCAGTGGTAGAGCATTGCGTCAGCAGCGCAAAAGGTTGTGGGTTCAATTCACAGGGAACGCACATACTAATGAAAATGTATAACCTGAATGTACTGTAAGTCGCTTTGGATAAAAGCGCCTGATAAATGTAATCGCCTGCCTTTATTTCACAAATTTGTAACTACTCCAAATTCACCATGTAGTCTTTTGGGCAGAGATCTCATGCATAAACTTAGCATTGAGATTGTATTTTCAGACAGCTCTGTTATTTTCTCTTTGCTTTCAGATGTCTTAGATGCAACTGTGGACGTAATTCCATATCAATGAGCAGCGACGAACCACCACAATTTAAATATAACATTGCAGAGGTAAACCCAACGTTGTGGCCACAGTATAAGGATGAATCAGCACCTGTATCAAGCCTTGTTGACATACCCCATATAAGGCGAAATTGATCACACAGAAACCTGTGTACATGAAGCAAGACCCATTGATAATTCACAATTAAAATAAATGTTCGATTTTACTGAACAGGCTGGAAAAACTCAAACTCCAATCCAAATCATCTACATTAATTGATAATTTAACAACAGTGTAATTGATATTTTTTTGAAAAACAAGGTTATTGTCCCCACTCACTCACTCAACTTACAATACAGCAATCAATCCCATCAGGAAAGCTGATGGAACGAGTTGGCGTTTAACACAAGATTTGAGGGCTATTTTAATTCCTCTGGCCCCGATTATGCCTGATGTGCTGAGTGCCAACTATTCTAAATTTTATACCACACAATCACACCTGTTTCACGGTGGTGAATTTGTGTTCAGCCTTCTTCTCCATCCCCGTCCATGCAGAGACTCAGCCGTTGTTTGCATTTACATTTAAATTTATTGACAGCCCAGCCGTTTTCTCCGCTGCGGTGAAACGTGTTTTGAACACTGTAACAGACCTGCCATCCACGGTTTGTGTACTGAATTATACAGATGATATTTTAATATCCGCTGAAACTGAGGCTAACTGTTTGCATGTCTAAATTGTTGTTTGCAATGTGCTTGCGAGCACTGGATTTAAGATCTCGAATGAAAACTACAGTGGGTGCAATTCAGAGTCCATTACCTGGGACACATAATTTCACCAGGATTGAAGGCCATTTCAGCTGAGAGGGTGCAGCTGATAAAGACTATGCGTGCTCCTGAAACTGTGACACAGCTACAAAGTTTTTGGGTTGGTGAGCTACTGCCGTGCATGGATACCTGACTGTGCGTACCAAGACAAAGGCCTACAATGTCTCATTCAACATGGAATGGGTCCGAGGAACTCTTTGAACTGGACTTCTGAAGAGAAAGAACATTTCGATGCATTGAAGATTGCTACATGCGCTCCTGCCTTGGGGCTACCAGACTATTCCAGGCCGTTTCACTTGCATGCGGGGGAAGCTGTGGGTGTTGCAATGGGTATTTTGACCCAAGAGCATGGTGGCAAACCACGCCCTGTTTCTTATTTGTCCAGACAATTAGACCCGATAGTCCTTGGTGTACCTGCATGCCTTTGTAATAATAACTATATAATACAACTGTTTTATTATATCCTTTGATTTTATACACCACTCATCAGGTGGGTGTTGTGTTGCACAATTTAAAGACACAGCACATCACGGCCCAGAGAAGGTCTGGCTATGAATAAACACTTCTAGCCACAGAAAATTTAATCATTAACCCCACTTCAGTTTCTTATCCTGCAGTTCAATCGCTGTATGGCTTATCCACATTGATCATTGAGGCTATACCTCATGATTGCATGAATACTATTGAGAGCTCCACTTCTGCCAGGGTCGATCTGAAAGATATGCCCCTGGATGGGGGAGAGCACTTATATATAGATGGCTCATGTTCAAGGCCGTCTAATGGAGTGTACCTGTGTGGATATGCCATTGTGACACAAGAGGGTGAGAGGGTGGAGGCATGTCGCCTAAACCACAACTCAGCACAGGCTGAAGAAATAATTGCACTAACAAGAGCCTGTGAGTTAACAAAAGGCAAAAGAGCCACCATTTATACGGATAGCAAATATTCGTACGAGGTCGTTCAAAACTTCGCCCAGACTTGGGCTAGGCGCAATTTTCAGACATCTGAGGGCAAACAAATATCACATGCAGGGTTGGTGGTAGATTTATTACAAGCTGTAATGTTGCCATCTGAGCTAGCTCTAGTGAAGGTCAAGGGACATGCATCAGGAGATGAAGCAGATGTTGTTGGCAACAGAAATACTCATGAAATGGCCAAATGGGCCGCGGAACATGCAGAATTTTCCCCAGATAGCGCAGAATAGGGACGAAGAAACAATGATGTTTGTACATGTATCATGAGTTCCTGACATAGATTTGAAAATATTGCAAAGTCAACCCAAACTGGGAGACATGAAACATTGGGCAGAAAATGGATGCAAGCCAGATGCTAACGGTTTGATAAAAGATACAAACGGTAGAATAACATTACCAAAACTGTCCTCGGTGATATTAATAATATATTATCAAGGTATTTCGCACAACAGCGCGTCTAAGGTTACACAGATGATTAATCGCCTGTATTGTATACAGGGTACAGCGAAAATTGTCAAACAAATTTTAGACTCGTGTTTGATATGCGCCAAAACAAACCCTCACCGGAAAACGCCACACGATGCGTTACCGTTTCCAGAAGCGCCTTTTCAGTGCCTTCAAATAGATTTTTCACATATGCCAGCGGTCGGAAATCTAAAATACCTGCTAACTATCGTCGATAGGTTTTCAAAAATGCCAGATGTGCTACCAGCCGTATTGGCAGAAAGGAGAATGACCCCATCCTCAACGACAAAATACTTACAATGGGGGTAAGTATACCATTTGAAATTTTAATGGGTAGACCTTTCCCAACCCCTTGGGTCAAAGGTCGCGCAGGCGTTTCTTCCCTAGGAGACATGGAGGTGATCCTGGATTACTATGTGATTTCCCTTATTGATAAACTAAATTCTGTGTGTGCTGATGTTTCTCTTTCTCTCCCTATTCCGTCAGATAAGCCCACCCAAAATTTCGTTACAGCCAAACAGGTGCTGATTCGGAGTCTGAAACCAGTCGCCGTGGGGGAACCGAGATATTTGAGGACAGCTGTAGTCATCGCGGTGACCAGGACTGGAGTGCTAACTGATCATCAACCGCAGTGGATCCACGCAACCAGGCTAAAACATCTATCAACATATGCATTACCAATTGACACTGAAGGGCCTAAGAAGCCTGCCCAAAGTGTGTGGCAGGGCACTGGTGAGAGGGCTTGCGCCAGACAGAAGATCCTTGCTCTCTTATGGGGCGAGGGGGTCACCTGTGGGCTGAACATAGGGCCTGGGCAAACTTTTGCCCCATTAATAGCTTCCCGATCACCTCTGAAGGTTCCCCTGTTACACGTTTGGGTCTAAATTGTCCAAAATGTCAATCATATATCTACTATTGATCATGGCCAATGCACAAGCAATTAATAGATGAAGATGATTCATGGTTAGACCATGACGATCCAACACACTCATATGTAAATGTCATATGCTACAAACATCTGGTGGAGATTGGCTAATTACACCGTAAAGACAAGTGACACGAAAGGTAATTTTTATGTATGTGTTATTGTTGGCGATAGTTGTTGTACTTATGTTCCAGATAATGATGCGGATGGACATTTGATTGACCAAGGGATCAAGAACATCACCAAAGCAGTTGTCGAGATGACAATCCGAGAGAGTAATGGAGATGATTTGGATTGGAGTTTGAGTTTTTCCAGCCTGTTCAGTAAAATCGAACATTTATTTTAATTGTGATAATTGAAGTCATCTTTAAGTGTGATTATGAAAGGTTACCATGTTGCCCAGGCAAGACCAGGAGATAATGTGACCACGAATCCAGATGTAATGTAATAACAGAGATAAAACCTCTGCTCAGAACGGACGTGGCCTTTAGATTAGGAATTTTCTTTATTATTAGTTTTCATTTTACTTTCACTATACATCATGAGTGCGGAGATTTATTTCTAAGTCATAAATGACTTAAAGAGGGCAATTGTTAGATTTAATTTCCGCATAGATGAATGTAAAACATAAATGAATGAAATGCACATAAATGAAGGGTAATTCTTTTAATCTCACTGAATACACATGGCTCTTTGGCTATGTGTGGAGGAAGGGTCATTTTCTTCTTTGTCTGGCCTGCTTTACCTTATTTGGTCATTTTGTGGACTTCCTGTAATATGAGTGGTCTGGTCCCATATATATAAAGACATGTTTTCTGTAGAACAAATTAGTTCAAAAGCCATGATGCCTCTCTGCGTCATGTTTTTGTTCTCCCAGATCTGCTGAAGACTTTTTCCACAACATCCAACATATATTTCTGATTTGATTTAGAAGTGTTCCAAAACACAGAAAGAAAACTTAGTTCATAAGGAAACTGAAGTTTTACACTCTTTCTTGGCTCTTGAGCTTCTGTTTATTATCTCTGTGCTGCTCCACTGTGACACATGGTCACATAACTCTTTGTGTGTGCTAGAGTTTAAGCCAACCACGTCCTCCAGCCTACTCTTTACAGCGTGAGGCATGGCATCAATCACAGCATTTCTAAACAATGTTGCCATTAATGGGTCTCCTTCTGGATTCCTTTCAGTTTCTTGTTTCCATCGTTTCAGCTGTCTCTGGACATATGTGGTTGTATTTTCTCTTTCCCCATCTTTGCTCCTCCTATAGTCTTTGCCAGACGTGCTTTAATGTCCCCCACGGCTAAAAGTTTGCCCATAGTTTCTTCTTCAAACACCTTAATCCACTTTCCAGCCCCCTCATGGATGTCTGGGAGGCGAGTGACAAGCCCCTCAAGGTCCTGTGAGACCCAGGGTACTCTCCCTGTGTACCCTTAATTACAACTGTGAGTTGTGTAGACAGTGGTGGTCTTCCTTTTTCTAATCCTTGTTCCCATGTTCATTTATAAAATTATGACTCCTCCCCTTCACTCACTTCCTCTCTGCTTTCTAATAGTTTACTTCTATCTCTCACCATTTTACTTGCATCTTCAATAAAAAAAGTTGTTTTCCTATTTCTGCTTCCATAGCCTCTGCTTGTGCTTCAATGTCCTTATCTCCTCTCATTATTTGCTCTAACGTTTCCTCATTTCCTGTTTTTTCTTCATAGTTTGCTTTTATCATTTGTAATGCTATGTGTACCCGTTTATAACAACCTAAAAGGTAAATACCCTTCACTATTTTTTTCCCTTTGGTCTTACATCTGGTTATTTTTGTTTTTCTTCCAACTCTATTTGTCCTTCCATTTGCATTTCTAGATTAGTTTTTTCGTAATTAATGTATGTATTTATTTATGGAACACAGCTTATTTATTTATTTACATTTACATTTAGTCATTTTGCGGACGCTTTTATCCAAAGCGACTTACAATTGGGGAATACATAAAGCGATTAATCTTGAAGAGGCAAACAGACAGAGGAAGTGCCCCTAACACCAAGTCTCAGGCATTGTTCAAATAAGTTCAAGCTAGCAAGAGAAGGAGAGAAAGACAAAGAGAAAGATGAAGATATAGAAAAAGGTAAAGTATTATTTATTTATATTTTAATGATGAAGTCAAGTAAGTGTTGAAAGAGATGAGTTTTCAGTTGTTGCTTGAAGGTTGACAGGGATCCAGCATTCCGGATGGGGTAGGAAGATCATTCCACCAGCCAGGAATGGTGAACGAGAATGTTCTGGAGAGTGATTTTGAGCCTCTCTGTGATGGTACCACAAGGCATCGCTCACTAGCAGATCTCAGACTCCTGGAGGGGATGTAGATTCATAATAGTGAGTGGAAGTAGGTGGGTGCTGAGCCTGTGGTCGTTCTATTTGCAAGCATCAGTGTCTTGAACTGGATGCGAGCTGCAACTGGTAGCCAGTGCAAGGAGACAAAGAGCGGTGTAACATGGGCTCTTTTGGGCTCGTTGAAGACCAGTCGTGCCACTGCATTCTGAATCATTTGTAGAGGTTTGATTGTGTTTGATGGAAGTCCAGCCAGAAGAGCATTGCAGTAGTCCAGTCTAGAAATGACAAGGGCCTGGACAAGAAGTTGTATTTATTGAACACTTTGAAAACAAATTTGAACAAAATGTTGCATGCATCATCCTCAGATCCTGTAATTTGTAAACCCAATTTCAACATGCCAATATTTGTGAATTTCTGATACTTGAGGCTAAACAGCAAATTCTGTCAAGTGAACAATAAGGGCTGTAATTCTAATATTGTCCGGAAAAGGGAGCTTGATAATGTACCAATTTACGTCTAATATTTTTAAATCACTATTAATGGCTGTGAATTTATTTATGTACTTCTTGAAATTAGTTGCCTATTTTGGAACGTTCAAGTTTCATCTAAGGAGTTTCCATCAAACCCTAACCTACATTGTCAGTGGAGGTTAAAGACTAATGACTTTAATTTGCATCGCCTTCTTTTTTTTCCTTTGGTATATTAGCAACTTTTGAATCGATTATATATTCTTAGTTGCTTTATGTTAATATAATGGGCAATATCTCTTGGATAATAAAATCACAAGTTTATGCCACTGACAGTCAACTGACAGTCCGGATTAGCAATGGTCATTATACTCACCAGTTCTGATCTCTGCTGTTAAGATAAAATAATGCATGTCATGTTTGGATGCATGTAATGCATGTTTCTAAAAGAAAAAAATATTGAACCACTACATGAAAAAGTACTTGAACTAAACTTGTGGTAATCTAGGCATAATAATTTAGTTGATGGCGAAAGCAACACAGTGTCGCACTTTTGAATTCAAATTAAAAGCCCTCATGCAATACACATCGTTCAAAACTAAGCTAATTAAAGCCACTTACATAAATACATATAAAAATACATACGTTAATAAATTTTACTTTAATACAATCTTTTTCTTTAAGAAAACTTTTATTCCAACGACAAAATAAATCAGTAATTATGAAAACTACTTTTACACACACACACACGTACAGGTGCATCTCAATAAATTAGAATGTCGGGGAAATGTATTTCAGCAATTCAACTCAAATTGTGAAACTCGTGTATTAAATAAATTAAATGCACACAGTCTGAAGTAGTTTAAGTCTTTGGTTCTTTTAATTGTGATGATTTTGGCTCACATTTAACAAAAACCCACCAATTCACTATCTCAACAAATTAGAATATGGTGACATGCTAATCAACTCAAAACACCTGCAAAGGTTTCCTGAGCCTTCAAAATGGTCTCTCGTTTTGATTCACAAGGCTACACAATCATAGGGAAGACTGCTGATCTGATAGTTTTCCAGAAGACAATCATTGACACCCTTCACAAGGAGGGTAAGCCACACACATTCATTGCCAAAGAAGCTGGCTGTTCACAGAATGTTGTATCCAAGCATGTTAACAGATAGTTGAGTGGAAGGAAAAAGTGTGGAAGAAAGAGATGCACAACCAACCGAGAGAACCGCAGAATTATGAGTATTGTCAAGCAAAATCGATTCAAGAATTTGGGTGAACTTCACAAGCAATGGACTGAGGCTGGGGTCAAGGCATCAAGAGCCACCACACACAGACGTGTCAAGGAATTTGGCTACAATTGTCGTCAGTGGCGTCTTACCTGGGCTAAAGAGAATAAGAACTGGACTGTTGCCCAGTGGTCCAAAAGTCCTCTTTTCAGATGAAAGCAAGTTTTGTATTTCATTTGGAAACCAATGTCCTAGAGTCTGGAGGAAGGGTGGAGAAGCTCATAGCCCAAGTTGCTTGAAGTCCAGTGTTAAGTTTCCACAGTCTGTGATGATTTGGGGTGCAATGTCATCTACTGGTGTTGGTCCATTGTGCTTTTTTGAAAACCATCATCATGAAAAAATTTATGATATATGTATGTATGTATGTATGTTAACGAATTTCATTATGCAATAAATAAGTACATAAGAAAATGTTCCTTTGTTTGAAAATGCTTTCCTCAAGTAGTCCTGAAAACTCTTTTACCAATTTAATTAAAAGTTGAAAACATGCACATTTGTTTTATTGGAAAATGTATTTGCTCACATCAATAAAACAAACAGTAAAAAGTACTTGACTACACACTCGGTAAAATAGTTTTGTTTTTTTTAACCACATTTTATCAGGTTCCATAAAAAAGGTGATTTAAGATATTGCTCTATCCACGAGGAATAATACCTGTAATACAACTTTTATATGTAATCCAAATGGTATTCCAAGAACAACTGGACCGATTATAAAAAAATGTTCAAATCAACAATTAGATTCTATCTTACGCAGTAACTTACAATAAGGACAACTATTTTAGGTTGTAATGAGACAATCACCGAGACAATCACCTTGCAACTGAACATCAGGAACATGACCAAAAGACCTGGAGTTGATTCTGGAGGGAAGACAAGACCATAAGGGTGACTATCATGTAAATACAAAGTGCACAAGCGGTGGAGACATACTATGCTGCCATGTCAGGTGCCTACATCAGCGGAAAAATACAATGAATGAATGATGCATTTAAATAGCTCTTTATTATGTATTACTGTACAACCAAAGCGCTTAACAATCATGTGGGGGGGGGGTCCTCAACCACCACCAGTGTGCAGCATCCACTTGGATGATGCGACGGCTGCCACAAGACAACGGCGCCAGTGTGCTCACCACACACCAGCTACAGGTGGAGAGGAGAAAGAGTCATAGAGCCAATCAAGTGGATGGGGATTATTAGGAAGTCATGATTGATAAGGGTCAGTAGTAGGAATTTGGCCAGGACACCGAGGTTACACCCCTACTCTTTACGGGAAGTGCCCAGGGATTTTTAATGACCACAGAGAGTCAGGACCTCGGTTTAACATCTCATCCGAAAGACAGTGCTTGTTGACAGTGTAGTGTGCCCGTCACTATACTGGAACGTTAGGGCCCACACAGACCACAGGGTGAGCACCCCCTGCTGGCCTCACTAACACCTCTTCCAGCAGCAACCTAGTTTTCCCAGGAGGTCTCCCATCCTGGTACTGACCAGGCTCAACCCTGCTTAGCTTCAGTGGGCAACCGGTCTTGGGCTGCAGGGTGATATGGCTGCCAGTTGTACAATAGGAAAATATTGATACATACAAAGTAAGAGGTGCCAGAAAAGACATCTTACAGCAACAAAAGGTAACTTACTGCATCCTCACACAACAAACACTTTTTAAGACAACCTAAATATCACCTGTAGTAAGTCTTGTAACAAGGAATGTACTACATCCTTTGGAGCATGAAGAAATCATTTCGGGGAATTACAGTATTTTTTTCTTAAAAAAATGTGTACTGTACACAAAAAAATGTAGGTATTGGCAAAATTTCACCTGTAGAAAGAAATTCTTGTAATTACAAATGTACTTCAGCCTTTGGAATATGAAAAAAAAGCATTTTGGTGAATATCAGTCATTTTTAAAAACTGTGTACTGTATATACAGTAAGACAGATATTGCATGGTTTCACCTGTATTAAGTCAGTCTGGCCACTAGGAATGTGCTACAGCCTTGGGAACCTGAAAAAAAAGTTTTTTTCAGAGATAATTATGTACTGTATGTACAGTAAGGAAGATGATGACAAACTTTCACCTGTAGTAAGTCAGTCTTGTAACTAAAAAACGTACTACAGGCTTTGGAACATAAAAAAAACATTTTGGTGAATTACAGTAATTGTTTACTGAGATTAATTTTGCACTGTATGTACAATAAGGACTATATTGGCAACATTGCACCTGTAGTAAGTCAGCCTGGCCACCAGGAATGTACTACAACCTTTGGAAGATTATTTTTTTTTGATTATTTACAGTAATTATTTTCTACAAATATTTGTGTACTGTACAAACAGTAAGATAGGTATTGAAAACGTTTCACCTATAGCAAGTCAGTCTGGCCACTAGGAATGTACTACAACCTGTGGAAGATGAAAAAACTTTTGGTGAATTACAGAAATAGTTTTCTAAGAATAATTTTGCACTGTATGTACAATAAGGGATATATTGGCAACATTGCACCTGTAGTAAGTCAGCCTGGCCACCAGGAATGTACTACAACCTTTGGAAGATAACATTTTTTTTTGATTATTTACAGTAATTATTTTCTAAAAATATTTGCGTACTGTACATACAGTAAGAGAGGTATTGACAAAGTTTCACCTATAGCAAGTCAGTCTGGCCACTAGGAATATACTACAACCTTTGGAACATGAAAAAACCCTTTTGGTGAATTACTGTAATTGTTTTCTAAAAAAATGTGTGTACTATATATACAGTAAAGGTGATGTTTGCTAAATTTAGCCTGTAGTAAGTCAGTCTTTTAACTATAAACGTATTACAACCTTTGGAACATGAAAAACCCTTTTGGTGAATTATAGTATTTAAAAAAAATAGTTGTGTACTGTACATACAGTAATGGATATATTGGCAAAATGTCATCACCTGTAGTAAGTCAGTCTTGCCACTGGTAATGTACTGTCACATTTGGAACATTAAAAAACCCTTTTGGTAAGTCAGTCTTGTAAATACAAACGTAATACAACCTATGGAACATGAATAACCTCATTTCGATGAATTACTGTATTTTTTCTTCCTAAAAATATTTGTGTACTATACATACATTAGGGGAGGTATTGTCAGACGCGACATATTTATGAAATATGTTCAGTCTCTTTACCCACAAGGCATTTACTATGGCTTTGTAAACATCATTTGTATTAATTATTGGACTTTTTGTATTGAAAGCTAAATTTGCAGACGGTCCCTGAAGCAGCATAGGCGAATATCTGGCAAATATCAAACCTAAAACTAATTTTACCATGCTCAATTACATTTATCTCCCCTGACAGCCATCCTTGGTGACTGAGAACATAATCACCAATTGAATTTGTGTGAAATTAAATTATACAAGCATCAACATAGATACTTAATACAGATCAGTAAATAGGCTTGATTTATTGGACAGGCAGTCGTAATGGCTCCAAAGTGTATGGAATGAAGATGCGTGTAGAACGTACTGGTGTTATAAAGGCATGTGTGTGTTTGCAGCCTGTAGTCATATAGATATTTTTTTCTTCACAAAAGCCACAGAGGGACAGAAATAGATGATTGATAATTGTTCAGAGCTTGATCACTTTGCTTCAAACTCAGTGGCATTGTCATTTCACATCTTTATTTTGAGAAGGCATTTTCTTTTTGGGTGTGAGGTTAATAATAAAAAAATGATATGCTTCAGTAGAGCAGATAAATAGTGTCAAACACAGCTGGGCCGGCAGGCCTGCATCCGGCCACCACAGAGCTAAATTGATGGTTGTTGCAGTAGAGAGGACATGAAAAATGCCCCTTTTTCTTTACTGTATGACATGAATAGGGTTCTAGTTGTTGCCTATTTTTCACAGCATCACCCACTGTTCTGACTGCAGAGCTGAGTGACAACTGGATGTGAGACAGCACAGATGTAAAAATACTCTGTGCCATGTGGAATGATACATTCAAATATCATCTTAAACATTGTCTGAGCTAGTGTTTAGAATTGTTTGCCTGGGGATTGTTTTAGCATCACAGCTGTCTGAACACAATAATAGACAGGTACTGTAACACACATATTTTGTAAAGAGAACATGTGCCATGTGTTTTGAGAAAGCATGGCTTTTAAATTTTTTAGAAAGATCAGTTATGAATAGATGGATTGAACCTTTCAACCATGCATCTGTCTTTCGGTGTAATCTGCTCCATTTAACTCAGCTTTCATGATCTCTTAAAGCTGCAGTCTGTAAGTTTTGCCTCTGTCGCAATCTGTTGAAAACCTGGTATTGCAGTCAGGTGCGTAATTATCTTTATTATGTGGGCTATACTCTGGCACGGCTTCAGCGCAGATTAATCTAATGTTTTGAGGTGAATGTGTTGCTGTCAGTCACCACACCGGTGTGAATCAAACACTTTCTAGCCTACATCTTGGAATATATGACCTAAATCAGAATTTTCACCGTATATTCTCATCTGAACAAGTAACAAATCTGCCATGTTTTTTTCTGCCCAACTAAGGAAAAAAGCATTACAATAAATTGTGCTACCAATGGTAATTAAATCTAACGAACAGTTAGCTCATATCACATTAGTCTTAGCCTCAGACATCACGTCACGCCCACAGACCGTTTGCTGAACGTCTGATGCATGTGGCACACTTATCTGGAAACACTTCAGGAGTTTCAAAGTCATCATTGGATTGGTTATTGGTTGAATTATACAGAATTTCCAGGAGATGTGTGTGTCGCATTCTTTAACGTTCTGCCTGGAAACAAAGATGCCGTGGCGCCAACCCCCTCATCGAAGAAGAAAGCTTTCGTGTTTACAACTTATCAGGATCAACTAAATGCTGAATGCATGTGAAATGTTTAAAGTTTGCGGCAATTTCTGTACAGAAATCTAAATCTAATTGTCATGCCATTCGGATTTCATATTAAGAAATTCCTTTAACCCCAAAATCAAACTATGCTCCCTTCGAACTGGTTTTCTTTAGAATACAAATCTTGTGTAATTCCAGGCTAACTGTAATGAAAAGTACGTTTAAAACTGGAATATAACTTAATTTAATTCACATGTGTTTCATAAACACATAATCCTTTCTGGATCACAATCCGCCATCAAAATGATACATTTAATTATTAAGAAAAGGCTATAAATGAGCCGCCACCTGCAGGATCCTCACATGCGATAGCCTAGTAGCCGGGAAAACTTCTTTATGTTTACAGACATGATGTAATTCCCGCAAAAACCTACCCGTACCAATCAAATTTGAAAACATTATTATAAACTAACCGTTCTGAATCGGGCTAAAGGCGATAATTTTGAATATTGACTGGTTATGTATTTGCTCAAATATTGATTTCGGATAACTTTTAACCAAAAGAAAAGTTACGGAATGCAGCTTTGAATATCATATATATGGGATATTAGAAGGGGTTACCTGTAGAAGAAGGTGTCTGTTATAATTTATTTACAGAGCTAGTCTAAATAGATGTGAGTCATAAGAGACTTATGCAGCTGGGATTTACAGCAATGTTCCCTCTAAGCTGGCCACGCAGAAGAAATAATGTGCTGCGCACACGCAAAAAAAAATGAGTTGGAAAAGCCATTTGATTGAATTCTAGTAAAAGAGAAAGACTTGCAATGCTCGGGCAAACCTCTGCAGAGTTGATGTCACTATCGAGTTAGAACAGGTGAATATGGTTAGGTTTCATAGAAAGAGATTAATGTGCACCAAATGAGTTGCTGTATGAACTGACTACTTAAATGGTTGCAGACGGAATAGCTCAACACGAGAGCCATTCCTGGTGGAATGATCTTCCCACCCCCATCCGGGATGCTGGATCCCTGTCAATCTTCAAGCAACAACTGAAAACTCATTTCTTTCAACACTACTTGACATCATCATCATAAAAAAAACAAAAAAAAAAAACATTATTTTTCTATATCTTCATCTTTCTCTTTACCTTTCTCTCCATCCCTTGCTAGCTTGTATTTATTTGAACAATGCCTAAGACTTGTTATTAGGGGCACTTCCTCTGTCTGTTTGCCTCTTCAAGATTAATCGCTTTATGTATTCCCCAATTGTAAGTCGCTTTGGATAAAAGCGTCTACTAAATGACTACATGTAAATGTAAATGTATTATAAACCTAATAAATAACTGAACTTGTTATTTTTGTTTTTTTTATGGAGTCTCTCATCTTCATGAGTGCTGTATTTTTTTGATCAAAAATACAGAAAGTGTTGTCGGTGTTGAAACTGTTGTGCTGCTTAATTTTTTTGGGAACATGTGATACTTTTTTCTTTGATTCTTTGATTGATAAATTGACAAAAAGAACAGCATTTGTTCAATAATATAAGTCTTTACTAGGGGTGGGCATAGATTATTTTTTTTAATCTAGATTAATCTAGATTAAAATGGCTCATTTGAATTCTGCCGAAGGCATTCAGAATATGTGTGCTACCCAAATAATGGCTAAAAGTAAGTCTTTGAGAACGGGGTTCTCAAGCTGAGAAAGCTGTTCTACTATGATAATTGGTGATGAAAATAAACTATGTTCAATAAGATGTACTTGTGTTTACTAACTGTTTATTCAGTTAAACATGAATTTTGAACTGTAGGCCTACATAAGAGGTCGTGATGAACTGTTTACAGTTTCCATTGGGAAGCTTCTTAAAAATAAATTTTCCCTGAAGCAAACCCGGCGGCTTCATAGCTGCATCCATGTTAGCACGTCACGTCTGATGTGGTAATTTCACAGTAACGTTAGGCATACACACAGGTTCGAAGCAGAGGGTGACACGGGAGTGAATTCTCAAGTTCACATGAGACCTAAAGCGCATCCTGTTTGCTTAAAAGCGCAACGTTTCGTTGTTATTCTGAGTGCACACAAATAAACGTAGTCTTTACAGATTCGAAAGATGTATTAGGCTACTTTTATCTGTATGACCAAGAATGACGGAGATTTTAAGAGCAAGTGATCGCACCGGAGCCTGTCCTGCGCAAACGCGCTTCCACACAAACACTTCAATAGCGCACATTTCTCTAGGTTAACATCATATTGAGCGGCCATGTAAAGTTGCTACTACATACATCTTTCAGATGAAAAGCCATATTTGAGGTTGATGAATGATAGGTGAGCGTTTGGATATCCTGCCCGATTGTATTACCACATAGACCAGCCTTTAACAATCTGTCCATCACGGACTGCGAGCCTCTAGTTCGAAGACTCGTTCTCGCCCCTACAGTGCAATTCGGCTAGGTATACATCCGCGCTAAAATATCAGGGTGAAAGTCATCATAGTGCGTAGTATAGACCCAGCTCCCAACCCAACTTTGAGAATAGATTAACGGCGATATTTTTTTTATCGCCGATAAGAGTCTCGCGTTAACGCAGCGCGTTAACGCCGATAACGGCCCACCACTAGTCTTTACTATTACTTTTTATCCATTTAACACACCCTTGCTGAATAAAAGTATTAATTTCTTTCTTTGTTTGATTTTTTTTAAAGAAAGAAAGAAAGAAAAATGTTACTGACACAAAACCTTTGAATAGTAGTGTATATTGTAAAACAAAATGTATATTTTGAATAAACACTGTTCTTTTAAAATTTTGTATTTATTAAAGAATCCTGAAAAATGTATCATGGGTCCCAAAAGCAGCACACTGTTTCCAACATTGAGTATAAATCAACATATTAGAGTGATTTCTGAAGGATCAAATGACACTGAAGACTGGAGTAATGATGCTGAAAATCCAGCTTTGTTTCACAGAAATAAATTATATTTTAAAATATAGTATACTAGTATACTATAGTATCTATAATATATTATATAATATATTATAGATAATCTATAATATCTAAGTATAGTATAGAAAACTTTTATTTTAAATTTAAATAATATTAGTATATATTTTTATAATATATACAGCCTTGATGAGCATAAGAAACTTCTTAAAAAAATGTACTGATCCCAAACTTTTGAACGGCAATGTATTATACAGTATAAAAAATAAAATAAAAACATTATAAATAAAACTTTCTCAGGCAACCTAAAACCTACATCATTTAGTTACATCAAGGGTCAAATCAAATAAATTACACATTCAAGTTAAAAGTTACACAAAGCTACAAAAGTTACTGTTTTGTGTGTGTGGTGTACAGGTCAGGTATAAAAAATGTTTTTGCTCAGATTGCCGAAATGTCCGCCCAATAAAGTAAAGATTTGTTCATCAAGAAAAAAAAATTGAAGGAACATTGATTTATAGATTAATTCAGTCAAAACACATTTCTCTTGTAAAGGAATTTTCCTTTTGGGCAGTAATCAAACAGTGAAACCTATATCCAAGATGTATGTATTATATGTTTTCTCACTTGCAGTTAGAAAAGCATTCTGTGTGTGATGATGTACTATGATTGGGAAGTGATAGAGGTAAGGAAACGCAGATGGTCAGGGGGTCAAGGGGGCATTTGCCTGCCTTTTCTGTATAACCATTAATAGATAAACAACTTGGTATCTTTCCCTCTAGAGGAGGGAAGGAGGAGGCCTTGGAAGGAAAGGACTATAAAACAGACCGGCACTGCTTCTCCTTACTTCTTCTCCTTAGCGCTCTCTCTGTCCCTTCTTATCTAGCTCTCTTGCTCTCTCTCTCTCGTTCTTATCTCTGGCCGTCTGGCTCTCTCTCTCTCTCTCTCTCTCTATCTCTCTCTCTCTGTCTTCCCTCACTGACTTAGCTCATGTGTATTATTTGAGACGAGGAGATCTTCTCTTGCAAGGGAATAAATACCTTTATTATTATAATATGGACTCAGAGTTGTCTCTTACTCAGTGATTATGTTTGTTATGGAGAAAATTGCCACAACACTCTCTATGCTTCACTACACACAAATAAACATATATACAGTATAAACAATATACAGATCATCCAAATGCTGGAAGGAAACCTCATGTAACTATACAATGTATAGATTTTAAAATCTTGTTAATTACTTATAAAGCCCTGAATGCCTTCGCTCCTCAGTACTTGAGCGAGCTCTTATCGCATTATAGTCCTCCACGTCTGCTACAATCTCAAAACTCTGGCCATTTGATAATACCTAGAATATCAAAATCAACTGCGGGCGGCAGATACTTTTTCTATTTAGCGCCCAAATTCTGGAACAATCTACCTAACACTGTTTGGGAGTCAGACACACTCTGTCAGTTTAAATCTAGATTAAAGACCCATCGCTTTAACCTGGCGTACACTTAACACACTAATAAGCTTCTAATATTCAAATCCGTTAAAGGATTGTTTGGCTGCATTAGGTCAACCGGAATTAGGTCAAACGGAACCGGGAACACTTCCCATAAACCACGATGTACTTGTTACATCGTAAGAAGATTGACATCTACGCTAATATTAGTCTTTTTCTTAGTCCGTATCCAGATCAGATGGTGGATCAGCACCTAGAGATGACCTCTACAGATCTGAACGTCAGCGGAGACCAGGACACCTAGATGAGCCCCAGAGATAAATCCCCAGTGAGGACCCCGTCACCTAGACAGCCAATCGGGAAAAGACCACTGGAACCAGTGGAGCCCTTACAATCTGACTTTGCTGCAGTTGGAACAAACTACTGGTTCATCTGGCCAGAGTGGAACTGGCCCCCCGACTAAGCCTGGTTTCTCCCAAGGTTTTTTTCTACGTTCTGTCACCGATGGAGTTTTGGTTCCTTGCTGTTGTCGCCTCTGGCTTGCTTAGTTGGGGACACTTCATTTCCAGCGATATCACTGACTTGATTTCACATATACTATTTAAACTAAACTGAGCTGGACGATGACATCACTGAATTCAATAATAAAATGCTTTTTAACTGAAAAATTGGCGTTTAAACTTGTCATTTTACATTAGTGATACATTATTTTCCTATTTTGATATTGTGCAGTTGATTTGACACGATTTGTATTGTTAAAAGCGCTATATAAATAAAGGTGACTTGACATAGTTTTATATTTTTGGTACAGTTCATAAAATTGTATCTGAATGCATAGCTGCTCGTGTAACTGATCAAACTGTGTTGCACCAAATGTTTAGGTGCTGACCCCATCTCTTTCCTCTTATGTTAGGAAAGGATGTAGTATCAGATGTATTTCTGTCTTTCCATGTGTTATTTTTTATATATTTTTATTTTTTAATGCTTAACGTTTTGATAATTTTTTTTCATTATTATCATCAAGAAAAACATTCCATACTAATGCATGCAAAAAATACAGTGGGAGTTATATGAATAGTTTTTATTTTTTTCTGAAATGACTAAGAGAAGTCACATTGACTTAAATGTAAACAGATTAAGTATAACATTGTTAATACATCTGACTTAAATTAAGGTCATTCTGACTTACCTTTCAGAAAAAATTAAAGTTTTGACAGGTCCAGTTAAAAAATTTGAAAAACAATTATATCATGACCTGGGCCCATATTCACAAAACATCTTAAGGCTAAAAGTAGCTCATAACTCGTGGATTTAGGAAAAATCTTAAAAATAATGGCCATGTCAATCCTAAATTTAGGACTCCTACATTTTTGTTCTAAGAGTATTTCACAAAGCGTTTTAGTGCTAAAACTAGCTCCTAAATCTGTGAAACATTAAGAGTAGTGACAAGGACCAGCCAAACCATAAACTATCCAAAAATGGCTGTTGCCGGCAATCTGCATCGAAACGTAAAAATTGTATAAATATTTGATGATAATGCACTTTTAAAAAGGTATCACCTTTTGTTTTGGAGGTTATATCAACTCCATATTTTCTTTTGATTATATCCTTGTTTTCATGAACCAGTTGGACAAGAATTAACAGCTGCATCCAATTTTTTTTGTGTGTGTGTTTGCATGTCTTACTATCGTCAGTGATTATTCTACTCCGTTAATTAAAAGGCTGTTTATATGCATATTCACTAATTGTTTATGAGACACGCATATGTAAGAGGCTGGCAATTACCTGAAAATATACTTGTTAAATTAATGATATTTAGCCTGCATTTTAAAATCTTTATTTTAGTGTGGAAATTAACATTGTAATTCGAATTCAACTTTTTTTTGAATATGGCAACATAATATTGCAGTCTACAATATTTCTCTGTATACATCTCTGCCCCTATCAGCCAATCATTGTGCATAGTTAGTAAGCATGCTGACATCAATCACAGCAATGAGGTCAACCCCTCCGATACTCTTAGCTTAAAGGTGTGTTCCACTTGAAGCGGCGCTGTGCAGAATAGTCAGTGTATGATATCAAAGTACCGCATTGTACTGAGGTAGGTAATGGGGCGAAAAAAGCCACATGAAAAAAGAAAATGATATTTGGCTCATTACCTTGGCAATTGTATAATACCTGCCTATCATGTTCTTTTCATCACTATGATTGGCTGGTTACTCTGTCAATGTGATGATGCCTGCCTCACATGCTCACAAGTGGTCTGCAAACTGAAATCAATGAGTCAAAGTGTTGGAACTGTATAGATTAATTTCAAAGGCAAAATAAAAAGTTGTCTACTAAATAATATCAGTTGAGGTCATGTCTAAATAAAATTAAACTTGTGGTGTATCCAAAACATATACTGTTCAAAATAATAAATATGTTAATAATATAGATTTCATAGTAACAAATAAATAATACAAGAAATTTAGCTTTTGTTACTTTAATTCAGTTATAACTATAATGTTTTAGTATTATTTGACAGTACATATATACAAACCCGATTCCAAAAAAGTTGGGACACTGTACAAATTGTGAATAAAAAAGGAATGCAATAATTTACAAATCTCATAAACTTATATTTTTTTCACAATAGAATATAGATAACATATCAAATGTTGAAAGTGAGACATTTTGAAATGTCATGCCAAATATTGGCTCATTTTGGATTTCATGAGAGCTACACATTCCAAAAATGTTGGGACAGGTAGCAATAAGAGGCCGGAAAAGTTAACCCTTTCGCACGTGAGTTTAAAATATTCTAGCTGAGCCCCCAGCGTGAGTTTTTTAGGCGACCGTTATTTTAGAACGTATCGCCTTATTGTTTCCATGGCAACGCGTCATGCTTGTCATGTGACACAGCACACGCAGCCGTATGACATGTGGATCGCTTTTATTTCGTTTTCATTTTTTAATCAACATATTCACAAACATCCTCACTATATTATGAAATATCTGATATTCCGATTCTGAAATATGTGCAAGTAAATGTATTTGGTAGTTTAAACACTCTTATAATGACCGTGTTAGTTGATCTATACCAGCTGATGGGCGCCGCCATGTTAGTTTGCGCTGAATCCTAGCTGTGGGATAAACAACACGTAAATTCATCCTCTCCTCTCAAAACACGTTAAAGTAAGTCTACGGTAAACTGGGAGAAGAGCAGAGTAAACGTTATAGTTACCTACACAATCTGTATATGATATCAATAAAACATGTCATCAGATTATATTTGTAATGATCATTATTGCCGTTTCCATAGAAATCAGCATGTATTTTACAAACTATAAATGTATGGTTTTGCTTGTACTTATGCGTGTTTAAATGTCTGAAGCCTAAAATAAGCATTATATGGTTGAAAACATTAAATGGTTGTGATAATATGACAAATGCTCAGCTCTGATCTGGCTCCGCGCCAGCCAACGCACGAAAGCAGATTTGAATTTAGTAGTTGATGACGTGACGCAGTGAACGTTCTAATCACACCGGTGTGATCGTACGCTTCTGGGACCACCCAAGACTGATCACACCGGTGTGATCGTACGTGCGAAAGGGTTAAATGTACATATAAGGAACAGCTGGAGGACCAATTTGCAACTTATCAGGTCAATTGGCAACATGATTGGGTATAAAAAGAGCCTCTCAGAGTGGCAGTGTCTCTCAGAAGTCAAGATGGGAAGAGGATCACCAATGCCCCCAATGCTGCGGCAAAAAATAGTGGAGCAATATCAGAAAGGAGTTTCTCAGAGAAAAATTGCAAAGAGTTTGAAGTTATCATCATCTACAGTGCATAATATCATCCAAAGATTCAGAGAATCTGGAACAATCTCTGTGCGTAAGGGTCAAGGCCGGAAAACCATACTGGATGCCCATGATCTTCGGGCCCTTAGACGGCACTGCATCACATACAGGAATGCTACTGTAATGGAAATCACAACATGGGCTCAGGAATACTTCCAGAAAACATTGTCGGTAAACACAATCCATCGTGCCATTCGCCGTTGCCGGCTAAAACTCTATAGGTCAAAAAAGAAGCCATATCTAAACATGATCCAGAAGCACAGGCGTTTTCTCTGGGCCAAGGCTCATTTAAAATGGACTGTGGCAAAGTGGAAAACTGTTCTGTGGTCAGACGAATCAAAATTTGAAGTTCTTTTTGGAAAACTGGGACGCCATGTCATCCGGACTAAAGAGGACAAGGACAACCCAAGTTGTTATCAGCGCTCAGTTCAGAAGCCTGCATCTCTGATGGTATGGGGTTGCATGAGTGTGTGTGGCATGGGCAGCTTACAGATCTGGAAAGGCACCATCAATGCTGAAAGGTATATCCAAGTTCTAGAACAACATATGCTCCCATCCAGACGTCGTCTCTTTCAGGGAAGACCTTGCATTTTCCAACATGACAATGCCAGACCATATACTGCATCAATTACAACATCATGGCTGCGTAGAAGAAGGATCCGGGTACTGAAATGGCCAGCCAGCAGTCTAGATCTTTCACCCATAGAAAACATTTGGCGCATCATAAAGAAGAAGATGCGACAAAGAAGACCTAAGACAGTTGAGCAACTAGAAGCCTGTATTAGACAAGAATGGGACAACATTCCTATTCCTAAACTTGAGCAACTTGTCTCCTCAGTCCCCAGACGTTTGCAGACTGTTATAAAAAGAAGAGGGGATGCCACAGTGGTAAACATGGCCTTGTCCAAAACTTTTTTGAGATGTGTTGATGCCATGAAATTTAAAATCAACTTATTTTTCCCTTAAAATGATACATTTTCTCTGTTTAAACATTTGATATGTCATCTATGTTGTATTCTGAATAAAATATTGAAATTTGAAACTTCCACATCATTGCATTCTGTTTTTATTCACAATTTGTACAGTGTCCCAACTTTTTTGGAATCGGGTTTGTACATCTTCAATCGAAATTATTCAACCCAATTCACTTAATTTATCTGCAAGACATACTGCCTTTGTAGAGAATAGTTTTTTCTTTGTAACTTCCAATAAGCATTGCCTCTACGTGTTTCTGAGATCTCTCAATTGAAATATTGGCCTATTCATTGCTTAAAAACAGCATCCAGATCAATGATAATCTTTGATTTTCATGTTGTGACTGCTTTCTTCAAATTTCACCCAATAATTTTATTGAGATTTAAATCTTGAGACTGAAAAGGCCATTTAAGATTTTTGGTGCATTTACCGCCCCTCTGCTCCGGAGTGTGGATAAATAATAGGTTATAATAAAGCTTAGGGTGAATCCCATTTCTCTGTCTTACCCCTTCCCATTCGTCTTACCCCTAGCCCTTGTCCCTCGAAACCGAGTGGTAAGCGCTAGGGGTGAAAACATACCCTTATGAATTGAGACGACACTTGGTTATGGTTACGTCACCATACATTGTCGCTAGCGTGCTGCTACGTCACCAGAGGCGACAAGTGTTGATCGCAAACTCTCCATCTAAAAGTGTGTGTTTGTCGATTGCGTGGGTTTTAGTGATGTTTTCTCTATTCAGAGAAACGCGGGACTGTTGTGCAAATCAGCAATGTAACATTAACGTGGAAAAATAGCGATTTTTAAAAACGTTTCAATTAAGAGCATGGTTGCAAATATATATGTAAGTTACAGGACTGTGTAGAGCACAAATCAAGACTGTCGTAATTTTAAATAAATTATTTAAGACGAAAATACTCTCTGGTTGATCTGGCCGCAGTGTGTTCTGGGTACCCCTTGGTTTCAAGTAAGCTTGCGAAAATTCTTGGTTTTAAGGGCTATCTACCCCTTCCCCTTAGCCCTACCCCTCGGTCAAAACGAGAATTGGGACTGCCCTTACTCTCACATGAACGCGCAAAACTAAGGGGAAGGGGTAAGAGGAAGGGATAAGACAGAGAAATGAGATTCACCCTTAGTCTATTCCCTTTCCTACACTTACATAACACTCACGTAATCCCTTCAAATAAACACACACACTCACACAAAACAAACTTTAACTATTAAATACTGTTGAAAACTCCCGCCTCCCTTAAAAAAGACAACAACATTCTACTCTGTGTCCTATTTACTGTGCTTAATAACCCTTTTAATGTGACCTCCTGCACCCCAATCTCCTTCAGTTTATTCTTCATCACCTGCCTCTGTGTTTCATATCTCATTCAAGTCAAAATTATGTGCTCCACTGACTCCTCTTCTCAACATCCCTCACACAACCCTGTCTGGTGCTTCCCTATAATCTTTAGTGTATTATTCAGTGAACAGTGTCCCAACCCCAACCTATCACAGCATCTTTACTCCTATCCCCACTTCCCAGTCTATACTCTTTAACTTTTCTTTGAATTTGGTTTAAGTGCCTCCCTTTCCCATCTCTATCCCACCTCTCTTGTCACCTTTTATTGATTTTCTTCCAAATTATGCATTTAACCTCTGCTTTACTAACATTAGCCTGCACTTCTACATTCTCTTGTTAGCGCCCTTTTAGACAGCTTATCCGCCATCTCATTACCTGTAATGCCAACATGTGCTGGGACCCACATAAATTTAACCTGACATCCCATATGACTTAATAAGAATCCAGCGTACCGCCGGCGGGACACCTAGTGGTGTCGGGGTAAAGTCGTCAGACACAAAAACTCAAAAAAAACAAAAAGCTGAACATGTCATATATCCGTAGAAAGCTGAGATTATTGTGATTCGAACAATGCCTTTTAAGATACAATAAACACAGCAGGTACAATCAGTGTCTTTGTCAGACGACCAACAACTAAATAACAACAACAAAACTGAAGGAGCTCACCTATAAAGCGACCTTTTAGTCCACTGATCCATAAAAGTTCGACAAACATGGTGTCGTTTCACTGTAAAGGGTCCAGGCTATCCAATTCCGTGCAATATTTAGTCCATAACACATGCATTTGTTGATAATCATCCACGGAGTGTAGTTGTATCATTTCAAATTAGCCGACGGAGCTATCAATTCTTCTGAGTTTTCTATAATGTAACTTGGAAAAAATTTAAACAATCGGAGTTTCTGGTCTTAAAATGGCCGCTGAACTCTGGCCTTTGATTGACACATTATTTGAGCCAATAAGTGCATCTTAGAGGGGTCTACAGAGATCGACAGCCAA
Source organism: Oxygymnocypris stewartii (assembly GCA_003573665.1). Taxonomy (NCBI): domain Eukaryota; kingdom Metazoa; phylum Chordata; class Actinopteri; order Cypriniformes; family Cyprinidae; genus Oxygymnocypris; species Oxygymnocypris stewartii. The sequence continues at coordinate 251,301 of QVTF01021185.1, forward strand.
CGAGCATCCTGCATTGGAGATGGGACCACCTCACTTTGAATGACAGTATATCGAACCAATTGCATTAGAGTCTGCAAATGACTGTCGTTTCTGATAGCCAATGAGCTTCTGAACAGAGGGGTATGACACATTAGGGGGTCGTTTCGAGCTAGCGTGCTCTAATGTGTGTGCGCACAGATCAGATTCACCCATGCTTCCCGGGTGCGTGCGTAAAATGCGCTCCATTAGAGCAGAGGTGGATGTGTTTGGAAGGAGGATCCATGCAAATTTACTATCAAAAAGTAAGTGATTTATTACATTATATAATTATATTTATAATTATATAAATATAATTTGTTGAGGTATTTGTTTGATTTGCGATCGCTCTGCTTACTTCTGGTGTGAGTGTCTTTGTTCACGAAATCGCCTATTTTGTTGTTTATGAGGTAACAAATTAGTATAATGACATGGATAGGTGATTTATGGGGACATTTTCAGTGCCACCACAATTCAAAACGTTTATAAATCATACAGAGTCAGTTTTCTGTGGGGAAAGTAGAAATGCACCGTCTCCTGAGGGCTAGCTTTAGGTGTAGGACAATAACACATAATTTGTACAGTATAAAAACCATTTCACATAAGGAGAGTCCCTGTAAACCATAAAAACAACGTGTTTGTGAGAGAGAGAGTGTTTGTGTGTGCTTGTTTGTGTGCTTGTGTGAGTGTCTGTCTCTATGTGTGTGTGTTTATGAGGTAACAAATATGTATAATGATATGGGTATGAAAGTTATTACGAGGAGGTGATTTATGAGGACATGTTCAGTGTCCCCATAAATCAAAATGCTTATTAATCATACAGAGTGTGTTTTCTGTGGGGAAAGTAGAAATAACACATACAGTTTGTACAGTATAAAAACCATTACGCTTATGGAGAGTTCCTGTAAACCATAAAAAACATGTGTATGTTTGTGTTTTATACATGTTTGTGTTTTGGTGTATTCCTGCTAACTTCTAACTTTTTTATATCACAGACAACCATCTGACATTGAATCGAATGAAGTCTGTGGGCCAGTCAGCAAAAAGCCAGATATACCGAGGGATATGATGACAGCAATAAATCGTCAAAAACACTAAAAGCAGAATCAGAAGAGCTTTATTACAAGTATGCTTACACACAAGGAATTTGTCCTGATGACAGGAACTTCCAGTGCAGAAGAAATACAGACATAGTGCAGACATGCATGATAGTACAGACATACATAGGAATAACACAGAAGGAATGGAATATAACACAAATATAAGAGAAAAAACATAAATTAAATAATATACTATGTACAGAAATAGAAATATAGGGGAAAAATGTAATTAGATTATAAATTATAAATAGATATGTAATTTTAAATGTGTACACATTTTGGATTCCATGTATAAATGTCACTATAATGTGTTTATGCTTCAGTTACTATGTGTCAACAATTATTGACAGTGAATCTTGATGAGAAATTGAATAGCTCTAAGTGTAACCTTTCATTAGAGCCCAAAATTATGACTGTACATTAAAGCATTCAAGAATTACAGCATTTTATGTGTTGTTGGTTACAAAGGGTCACTTGGAGTCTCCAAGTGTCTTTTTTTGGGAAGCGCCTAGACATAAACTTAGATAAACTTGTGAAAAACACAAATTTTCTAATATATTGTTTATCAAATGGTACATTTGGCTTGGTAAGGCTTCATTATGTGATCCCAATGTATTTTCCAGCTCATACCTCCCAGTTATAGTCATCTGCAGGCTTCTATTTACAAAAAAAATGTAGGCGGATTTTTTTTTTCTTCAGTGTGTTCAAAGTGCTATAACTCAATACCAGTAAGACTTACAGTGATTCTGACTGTTGAGTTACCAATCTCAGAGTGTCACCTTTCAAAGGAGACCAACACCATGCATATCATCCAAATGGTCCAAGAACAGCATGCAATTTACTTTGGGTATGCCTTTTTTAGGCGTTTTAGGCCAATTTTACAGGAATCGTAAAGGGTTAATCTTGTGTAAAATTTTAGCACTTCATACAGGATATCTTGCCAAGCTTTTGAATGGAATGACCTTAATCCATTTCCAATGTGTTCCTTGCCACTCATGCTATCTTGTCATGTGCTACCCTTGTCTGTGTGTTATGTTCTGATTGGTTCCTTGGTTGCATGTGTATTTTTCTCATTGGTTGGTTTTGTCATGTGTTCTCCTGGTCTAGTATAAATGATACTATGCATGTTCGACTTGAAGCAACACTGCGCAGAATGATTGGTGTATGACATTAAAGTACCACGAGAGCGATTCGAAAGCATAAGGATCCATCTGCTCTCTTATCACTCTCGCACTACTTTGATGTCATACACTAATCATTATTCGCAGCGCCGCTTCAAGGGAAACACACCTGCTCTCACACACTATAGAAGGCTGATTATTGAATAGCCATCCCTTGTTCCTGGTTTCTGTGTTTAACCTTTCCGTGTTTCCTAGTTTACCTGTGTTTTGATCCTTGGACTGATTTATTGTTTTTTAATACATGTTAATAAGTTTAATGATGTTTGTTAATAAAGCCTTGGATTTGGATCCCCTACTCCGGTAGCCATTGATCTTGGTGTAACGGGTATATTATTTTGAAAAGTAATTATTTTTGGGATACTCTTATTTTGGCGAGCGTTCTGCTTTTTGCGTGTGCTGAGAGTGCAGCAGAGAGAGAGACGAAGAAGAGCGCGTTGTATGAGAGTGTGTCACACGAAGTGAGTGAGTGTAGTGTCGTGATCGCGAAGTGAGTTCGATAAAGTTGCTTCAACGGAAGATTATCGAGGCTTGAGTCGAATAAAGGACGACAGCACCAAGTGAGAGTGTGGACAGTGACCCATGTTTCATAGTGAAGAAGAGTTTTTCCAGTTTTGTTCTCGTGGTATGTGTTGGCTGCTTAGAACGACGCAGTAACATATCGTGAAGGCCACGGAAGCTGTGAGTACGTTTAAAGTGCAAAACCCACTTGATTTTCGTCGTCAAGAGACTTCTTACATGTCGTTTTGCTGTATTTTGCACTGTCCGTGTTTTGGTTGAAAAGCATTGCCAAGAGCTAACAATTCAACGGGACGGTTCACGTGTAACTGAGTTTCCCGCACGTGTCCGAGCACGTGAGACCGAGATCGCTGTATAATGCAGATAACTTTCGCCAATTCAAGTTTGAAGATTGTTTTACTACCCTGCCATCCAAGTGACATCTCAGTTTGATTCATCTTCAGTTTTATTTTTATTTGTTTTAGACCGTTTATCTGTGGAACATTTTATAAAGTTGAGTGAATTTTTGAACACATTTAAACTAAATGATCTTCAGTTTATTTCAACGCACCCTACGTCTAGACAACGCACTCTAATTAATCGATCTACGAACAGATATTTTCCTTTTTCCCTCGGTTTCTTTCAGTGACTGAACCGATAAACAGCGCTGTGGTAATTCAAGTGGACTAAGGAACTTGTGTAACTCGTGAACTGTGAGTAAACATTTGAAGGGACTTTTCATAAGTGTTCATTCTGAGATTTAATTGTGTATGCTTTGTTTTTTGGTTGTTATTTTCAAATGTGATTGTTTGAAGGTGATAATTTGAAAAGGTGAGATTTTGTGGGTTTACAAATTGAAAGTGATCTAATTTTGAAGTTTCATAAGGGATTTGTTATACCACAAGTTAAGGTTTTTTTCAACTGTTGTGTTGAAAGTGTTAGTGTGAATTCAAAAGACAACACAAGCACTGTAAATTATTTTATTTACTTTCATGTAATCCTTTTACTCAAACAGCAGAAATAATTAATCATAACAAAAAGGAAATCTGAAAGAATAAATTCTGTAATTCCTTTTTGCACTTATTTACAGTGTACTTTTTGTTGAGAGTTACTAGGGTGTGGGGGAGTCTCGCTTACTTTATTAGATCTGGGGAGGGAGGAACATTTCACACATATGCAATTTCACTTCAGGAAGCCACCGTGTAACATTACCATACCTGAAGCCTACCCTCGTCAATCAGTAGTGTTCCATCACATTAAGGTAAGAAACTACATACACACGTTGGTGTTTAACGAGACTAAAAAGTTTGGGGAGCGGGGACTAAGATCCTTTCGTCATCCAAACTTCCAGAGTAGCCATAATCCGTTTCCCCTACATGACGGGCTAAATACCTCTGTTACAAAAGTGGCGTCACGAACAGGATCGAATTAGGCACATTTAAGTAGTCAAACGTCTCCAGGCCCACAAGTAGTATTTGTCAAGTAAGAAGATGTCTGAGCTGGAAGAACTAAAAAGAGAGATGGCAGAGATGCAGAGGAGGTTTGCTGAGCAGGCAGTGGTACTTGACCAAGCCAGGGCAGAGCAGAGAGAAGCCGTATCCTTAGCAAAAGTGGTAATTGTGAGCCAGGCCTCTGCACAAACGACCCCAGCTGCCATTTATATCCCTCGAGACCGGAAGCTCCCTGATTTCACTGGTTGTGTGTCAAAACCAGGAGAGCTTAGTGTTGAAGAATGGGTGGCATCGATGAAGTCTGCATTTCAAGTCATGAGGGTGCCCACTGAGGATCGAGTTTAGCTGGTGAAACAACACCTAAAAGATGAGGCCAAAGCCACAGTGAAGTTCATGATGGATGGAAAAGAAGAGTCTGTTGACAACATCTTCACCGTTCTCCTTGACACTTATGGCGATAAAGTGCCCATTGGTACAAGGCTGAAAGACTTCTATGACCGTGCTCAGAATGCAGGAGAAACAATACGTTCCTATGCATATGACCTTCGGGAAAGACTTAATCGTGTTCAGCGACGAGAGCCAGCTAGAGTGGCAGATGCTGAAAATTTTCTGAAAGAGCAACTAGTGCTAGGCCTAAATGATGACTTCTTGCATCGAGAGATGAAGCGCAGAATTAAGGCTGAGCCAGAATTAAGTTTTGTGGAGTTGATGCAAGCGGAAATTACGTGGTCTGAAGAGGAGGAAGCGCAGCCTTCTAGTAGTGTCAGGCCCATTACCCGTGCCAGAGGGGTAGTGAATGCGGCTGCAGCACAGGACGCTCCCTCCACGTTGTCTTTAGAGAAATTGCATGAGGCGATCCAGAAAATAGTTGCGCGTCAAGAGGAATTATATCAAGTTGTTCATGCAAAAGAAATGAACAGACCACAGCAGAGCCGTCCAGTGAAACAACCGTTAAAAGACAGTGAAGGCCGTTGTATTTGTTATTTGTGTGGTGAACCCGGACACACCAGTCGCTATTGTCCACAAGGTGGCAAGTCTGGGAGGGGACAAGCCCCACCACAATGTACAGTAAAGTCAGCTGAAGTTACAGAGAAAGACTTGAGAGGTGGAGTGCAGAAAAGTCCAGGGCCCTCATTGATAAGATGTCACACAGCAGAATGGCTGGCTGATTAGCGTGCTGAAAAACTGAAGGATAGCGCTTTTGGGGATTGTCTCACTGTTGAGGTGAAGATAGCAGGTGTCAAGACCAAGTGCCTCTTAGATACAGGGTCAGAGGTTTCCACCATCTCTGAGTCACACTTCAGACAGCACTTTGGGGAGCAAAAGCTGAAGTTGTCCTCTGCATGCTGGGTCAAACTGACAGCGGTCAATGGACTAGATATTCCTGTTTTAGGTTGCTTACAGACCGATGTAGAATGTCTGGGAAAAGTGCTTCCTAGGAAGTGTATATTCGTTCTGACTGACACAAGTCCTGACATCAAGGAAATGAAAAGAATGTCTGGGATCATCGGTATGAATATACTCAATGAAATTCTGTCTCTGTTCATCTCAGTGGAGGGGATAGAAAAAGTAGACAAGTATAGTCAACGAGATGAAGCTCAAGTCCGGAGGGTACTTGCTAGAGTTGAGAAGGAAGCAAGACATCTAGGGCCTGACGGAATGATTGGGTATGTTAAGATTGCCGGAAGACAAGCTGTCACTATTCCTCCCCGCTGTGAGAAGGTACTTGAAAGCCGCTGTGGAGTGTCACCTAGGGTGAAGAGTAATGTGCTAGTAGAACCCGCAGCTGGAACGAGTCTTCCGAAAGGACTTTTAGTGGCTCACGTTCTTGCTAAAACAGACTGTGGAAAGGTCCCTGTACGTATGGTGAACTTGAGTGAAAAGGCCATTAGAATTGCACCCAGATCTAGAGTGGCTTCTATTTTTAAGCCAAAAGAGGTGGTCACAAAGGATGTTCTTGAATTTGAGGAAGATAACGGTGTACTTCATGTCAAAGAATTAAAGGAAGACCAGGTTCAGGCTGATAAGAACTTACTTATACAGTTACCAGTTCCAGTTGAAGTAAACGTTGAAGGGCTCACACCAGCACAATGTGAAAGGCTTGCTGAGCTGTTATCAAAACACACAGATGTCTTTTCCAGAGATGATCAAGAGTACGGTTACACCACAGCTGTGGTGCATGATATCCCTACTAGCGACGCGCCACCGATAAAACAGCATCATCGTAGAGTACCACCGCAGATATTTCAAGAAGTCAAAAGGCATGTCCAAAACCTGGTGTCCCAGGGAATCCTCAAAGAGAGCAGTAGCCCCTGGGCATCACCCGCAGCTATCGTTATGAAGAAAGATGGCAGTGTGCGTTTCTGCTGTGATTATCAAAAGCTGAACCAAGTGACGTATAAGGACACTTTTTCGCTTCCACGGGTGGACGAGTCCTTGGACGCGTTGGGCAATGCCAAACTGTTCTCTACACTGGATTTGACTGCTGGGTATTTCCAGGTAGCTGTGAGTGAGAAGGATCGGGAGAAGACAGCCGTCACCACACCATTTGGGCTGTTTGAGTGGACCAGGATGCCGTTTGGGCTATGCAACGCTCCGGCCACCTTTCAGCGCCTTATGGGTATGGTGCTTGGTGACCTGGCCTTTGACGTTCTTCTTGTATATCTGGATGATGTCATTATCTTCTCCAGAGATTTTGAAAGCCACTGTGAGAGGTTAGAACTTGTCTTTAACCGACTAAGACAACATGGTCTGAAGTTAAAGCCAAGCAAGTGCTTTCTTTTAAGGCCTGAAGTAAAGTTTTTAGGGCACCAGATCTCCGCAGAAGGCATAAAAGTGAATGATGAGAAAGTTAAAGCTCTGGAAACATGGCCAGTTCCCAGAAATGTGAGAGAGGTCAGGCAAGTGCTTGGTTTTATGAGCTATTACCGAAGATTTGTCCCAAGGTTTGCTCAAATTGCCAAACCACTGCATGCACTAGTGAGTGGAGGAAAGACGAGCAAGACCCCAGTAACATTCACTTGGAGCCAAGAATGCCAGATTGCATTGGATGAGTTGAAAGGGTGTTTGATGTCACCACCAATTCTGGCATATCCCAACTTCAGTGAGCCCTTTCTACTCACCACAGATGGAAGTCTTCATGGACTGGGGGCAGTCTTCAGCCAGAAGCAGGAGGGGATTGAGCGTGTTGTGACGTATGCAAGCAGAGGACTAAGATGTTCAGAGAAGAATGACAAAAACTATAGTGCGTTCAAGTTGGAGCTGCTTGCATTAAAGTGGGGGATCACAGAAACATTTAGAGAATACCTTATGTATTCAAAGTTTACTGTGATTACTGACCATAATCCGCTACGGTATCTCTACTCCGCTAATCTTGGCGCAGTTGAGCAGCGCTGGGTAGCACAGCTGGCTGAATACGACTTTGAAGTAGGCTACAAACCTGGCCGACATAACACAAATGCCGATGCCCTGTCAAGGATCCCCTCCAGAGAGGAACCAGAAAAAGATGATGATGGGAAAGATTTCATCCAGCTTGGTGCTGACGAAGTGAGAGCATGCTTGTGGCCAGGCAGGACGATTGATCAAAAGGAACCTGAAGGTAAAGCTGCAGTGCAAGCATCAATAAGAGGAGAAATAAATGGGTATAGCTGGAGCGAGATAAAGAAGGAAGAAAGAAGCAGAGGAATGATCCTGTGATCAGCCCCATTTATAAAGCAGTATCCGAGAAAAAGAGACCAAGTAGAATGGATTACAGTTGTATAGAGCCAAAACTGAAGAGGCTTGCCAAAGAATTTGATCGTCTTAAGCTGCGTCAAGGAGTGCTGTTCAGATGCATCTTGGATCCTAGGGATGGAGAGGAGATCTGGCAGATGGTTGTTCCTGAGCCTCTACAACGTGAAGTGTACGAGGGACAACATGAACACGGAGGTCATTTCGGAGGGAGAAGTACATTAACTCGAATGAGACGAAGTTATTACTGGCCAACAATGTCTGTAGATGTTCAATGCTGGATAAAGCAATGCAAGAGATGTACACTGGCCAAAGATGTTTTCCCCAGACTTCGAGCTCCTATGACGTGCAGTAATGTTTCAGCTCCATTAGAGGTCCTAGCCATGGATTATACGCAGCTTGAGCAGTCTTCTGGAGGATATGAAAATGTGCTCGTTCTTACCGATATGTTTACCAGATTCACAGTCGCTGTTCCTACCAGGAATCAGACAGCAAACACAACGGCCAAAGCCCTGCTCAAGCACTGGTTTGTTTATTACGGCTGTCCGGCTCGCCTGCATTCTGACCAGGGCAGGTGTTTTGAGGCCAACATGATCAAAGAGCTTTGTAGAATCTATGGTATAGGAAAAAGTCGTACAAGCCCATACCATCCACAGGGAAACTCTCAATGTGAGAGATTTAATCGTACCATGCACGCCTTGTTAAGAACCTTGCCTCCAGAGAAGAAGAGAGATTGGAAGACTCACCTTCCAGAGCTGGTAATGGCTTACAACGGTCACGTCCATTCATCTACTGGTTACTCTCCATTCTATTTAATGTTCGGAAGGGATGCACGTTTACCAATGGATGTGCTTGGAGAAAAAAATCTAGAAGAAGATGAGGTTGATAACCTGGACGACTGGTGAAGGGTCATCATGCAATACTGAAGACGGCTGTGGAGGTTGCAAATGCAGCATCTCAAGAGGTTTCCAGAAAGAGAAAGATAATTTATGACCGCAAGTCATTTGGAGCTCTTGTGAGGCCTGGAGATCGGGTGCTACTGCGCAATCACAAACACAGGGGTAGAAATAAAATTCAGGATAAATGGGAAGACACACCATACATAGTGTTAAAGCAAAACCATGCAGACATACCTGTGTTTACTATAAAACCAGAAAAGGGGGGTCCTACAAAGGTTGTACACCGAGATCAGCTTCGGCACTGTTCGTTCCCCTCACCCACAACACCACGTACATGCCGGCGCAGTATGAGAGCTAAAACCGAGATGAACACAGACACGGACACAGACATGTCAGACTTTGTCTGCTTTCCTGAAGCTCCACATCACTCCACTTACCATGCACACACAAGGGTGGGTCAAGGGGAGTCACAGGAAGTAGGGCATGGTGACAGCAGTGAGAATCTGAATGTAATAGCAGGACCAGAGTTGAGGGTACAAGATGACTCAGATAGTGCTGATGTCTCAGAAGCTGAAAGAGAAAGTATTCCTGAGCTTAGACGCTCTCAGAGGCAAAACAAGGGTATCTTACCTGTGAAGTACAGAAGTGAATATGTTGTAAAATAAGAGTTCAGAGACTTCTGTAACTTTGGGTAATAACATATGAAGTTATTGATTTATATTGTCATGTTTTTCTAACATGTTGTTTTGTGTTTCAGAGATGAATCTGCCAGAGATCTCAATGGAGTGGCAGGGTTTAGCAGGGGGGAATGTAACGGGTATATTATTTTGAAAAGTAATTATATTTGGGATACTCTTATTTTGGCGAGCGTTCTGCTTTTTGCGTGTGCTGAGAGTGCAGCAGAGAGAGAGACGAAGAAGAGCGCGTTGTATGAGAGTGTGTCACACGAAGTGAGTGAGTGTAGTGTCGTGATCGCGAAGTGAGTTCGATAAAGTTGCTTCAACGGAAGATTATCGAGGCTTGAGTCGAATAAAGGACGATAATGCAGAGACGTTGATGCAGATAACTTTCGCCAATTCAAGTTTGAAGATTGTTTTACTACCCTGCCATCCAAGTGACATCTCAGTTTGATTCATCTTCAGTTTTATTTTTATTTTTTTAGACTGTTTATCCGTGGAACATTTTATAAAGTTGAGTGAATTTTTGAACACATTTAAACTAAGTGATCTTCAGTTTATTTCAACGCACCCTACGTCCAGACAACGCACTCTAATTAATCGATCTATGAACAGATATTTTCCTTTTTCCCCCGGTGTCTTTCAGTGACTGAACTGATAAACAGTGCTGTGGTAATTCAAGTGGACTAAGGAACTTGTGTAACTCGTGAACTGTGAGTAAACATTTGAAGGGATGTTTCATAAGTGCTCATTTTGAGATTTAATTGTGTATGCTTGGTTTTTTGGTTGTTATTTTCAAATGTGATTGTTTGAAAAGGTGAGATTTTGTGGGTTTACAAATTGAAAGTGATCTAATTTTGAAGTTTCATAAGGGATTTGTTATACCACAAGTTAAGGTTTTTTTCAACTGTTGTGTTGAAAGTGTTAGTGTGAATTCAAAAGACAACACAAGCACTGTAAATTATTTTCTTTCATGTAATCCTTTTACTCAAACAGCAGAAATAATTAATCATAACAAAAAGGAAATCTGAAAGAATAAATTCTGTAATTCCTTTTTGCACTTATTTACAGTGTACTTTTTGTTGAGAGCTACTAGGGAGTGGGAGAGTCTCGCTTACTTTATTAGATCTGGGGAGGGAGGAACATTTCACACATATGCAATTTCACTTCAGGAAGCCACCGTGTAACATTACCATACATGAAGCCTACCCTCGTCAATCAGTAGTGTTCCATCACATTAAGGTAAGAAACCACATACACACGTTGGTGTTTAACGAGACTAAAAAGTTTGGGGAGCGGGGACTAAGATCCTTTCGTCATCCAAACTTCCAGAGTAGCCATAATCCGTTTCCCCTACATGACGGGCTAAATACCCCCGTTACATTGGCTTACCAATATCTCCACCATATCCAGTTATAATGCTTGCCACTCCTGTGCGCTAAGTGCCTTCCTGTTCTGTGATCCCCGCACCTGAGCCATTTCACAACATGGTCGTCACACCAGAGCCTCTCCATGGTCGTTTCTCAAATGGAAGGCTGCATCCTCCGGAGGTTGCATTTGTAGGCCATCATAAAGAAGATCTTATTTTAGAATATTAACAGCTATAAATTTGACATTTTTTCTTAGTTATGCGTAAATTGTTGTAATAGTGAAAGCAGTGTGACATACAGCCAAGTATGGTGACCAATACTCAGAATTCGTGCTCTGTATTTACCCATTCAAGTGCACACTCACAGCAGTGAACACACACACACACACACACACACCATGAACACACACCCAGAGCAGTGGGCAGCCATTTTATGCTGCGGTGCCCCGGGAGCAGTTCCCGGGAGCAGTTGGGGGCTCGGTGCCTTGCTCAAGGGCCCCGCACCATGGTATTGAAGTTGGAGAGAGTGCTGTACATTCACTCCCCCCACCGACCGGACCGAGACTCGAAGTCGCAACCTTTCAATTATGAGTCCGACTCTCTACCGTTAGGCCATGACTTCCCTCAGTTAACCAGGCTTAATATGCTTATGATTCACGAATGCAATGCTCAGTTAACTGAAATAAACCAGGCTTGAAAACGTATGCAGCCTACAAATGCGACCTCCGGAGGATGCAACCTTCCGTTTGAGAAACGGCCCATGTCATGGCCACCGTTCCAGAGTCTCGTCCCAAGCATCATCAAATAATTGCATGAAGAATCTGAAAGTCAGGCTCCATTGACTGATATTGTATGAACAGAAACCAGCAGAACAAACTTGACCAAAATCACCTTTTGTGTTTGGAAAACACACACACACACACACACACACACACACAAGGATCGAACAGCGTGGATGCGAGTAAATAATGACTGAATTTATATGTTTGGGTGAACTAACCCTTTAAAGCCCAAATATAAATTGTATGAAATATATGTAAGCATTTATATTATAGTAGTATCTTGAAGAATTCAACTTTTATAAATAAGCAGCTTTGTGTATTATTATTATTTACATTCATGCATTTGTCAGACACTGTTACGTCCCTGCATGGTTGTGCGTTCCTGTCTTTCTCTCTCTCTCTCTCTCTCTCTCTCGCTCGGTCTAACCATCTAGGTTTGCTCCACCTCCAGTCTGCTGGAGGACTATCATTTGCTATCCGTGCCGTGACGTCACCTACTCCGCAGCAAATCAAGGTTCCCGCCACCAGTTAAAGGGACGCCGAAAGGACGCGAGGAAAGAAAACTTGTTTCGGCTGCTCTGTTTGTTTTGTTTTTGTACGCTCGTTATCTTTTTTTCTGTTACCTTCTCGTTTGAAATATTATTATGATACTTTCCCCTTTACGTTCAGTTTTTCCCTTTTGATGGCATGGTCATCTAGAGTAAAGAGGACAGTTTATATGTCACGTGACTTACATAATACAAACACGTAGGAAACTCGATATGTATATATACACCAGGTAAGAGAGTGAACGCCACCTTCTGTATGTTTTGTGTTTGCTAGTTAGAGTATTTTATTTAGGGCGTTTGACGCTGAAGATTTGATGTCTTTTCTTTTCTTTTGTTTATTAGTTAGATTAGAGGTTTAATACAAAGTTAGAATGAGTTTTGTTTTGTTCTTTTCATTTCTTTGGCTTCACTAATACGTCCCCCTTTTTCTCTTGGGTTATTTATTTAATATCTTTTTGATCTGTAAATATTTTGCCTATTTTTCATTGCTTATATTCACCATTTATTAATATTACGATTATTCACATCTTGTATAATTTCGTTTATGTAATAAATTATCTTTCTTTCGCATTACTTTGTACGTGTGTCTCTTGCCACCTAAATCACACCATTTATCATGACCTCAATGTTACCTCTTTTGACATGTAATTCATAAGAGTTCGTAACATTTAATGGGGGCTCGTCCAGGATCGTTCAATCCCAACTAAATTAGTTGTGATAATTTGTGTGTGTGTTGGTGGGAACTGACGTTACGTTATTTTTAGCGACGTACTTATGCGGAGTGGTATTGTTGTGCTCGTTTGCTGGTTGTGCATTATGGAAGTGTTTAGCTTGCAGACGTTTATTGCCAGTCCGTCTTTAGAGCAGATTAATTTGTGCAGGAAACAAGATTTATTGCTGGTAGCTGATCACTATCAGATTGTTGTGAGTAAACAGGCTCTTAAAAGTGATATAAAGAGTAAGCTGATACAGCGTTTAAGAGAGACCAATGTTCTTCCTATGTCAAATACTAGGGGTGATGATGAGGCTGGTGGAGGTATCGTTGTTGGTGACGTTACAGTGGCACATCTCAGTTTTTTGGATGATGAGGATAAGCGGAGTGGTAGAGCTGATGCTGAGGCGGAGGTGATGGCCGATGCTAAGGCCGGCTTGCCACCGTTTGATCCATTCTCTCCAGGTTCTGTTGATTCCAGAGACGGCGCGCGACTGAGAGTCCGTCTAGCCCGTTTGCAATATGAGGCACAGGAGAAAGCCCAAGCACGTCAGGCTGAGCAAAATCTGCGGCTGGAGGTATGCAGGCTCGAAATTGAGGCTGAGACTCAGGTGAAGCTGCGACAGCTTGATCTTGAACAATGAAAGTTGCTGCCGGTTCAGCTGCGCAGCCGAATCCAGGTCAGCTCTCTGATGCTCCTCCGCGCTCTGATCCATCCCAGGTTACATTTGACATAAGTAAGCACATTGCTTTAGTACCTCAATTTAGAGAATCAGAAGTAGATTCGTATTTGAATGCATTCGAACGCATCGCTACTTCTCTTCGTTGGCCTAAAGAGGTCTGGTCTTTATTATTACAGTGTAAATTGATTGGTAAAGCTCAGGAGGTTTGCTCTACTTTATCATTAGAGGAGAGTTTAAAGTACGAGTCTATGAAGTCTGCTATTCTTCGTGCTTATGAGTTGGTTCCAGAGGCATACAGGCAGAAGTTTAGGGGACATAAAAAAAATTCTACCCAGACTTTCGTGGAGTTTGCAAGAGACAAAGGAATTTTATTTGACAAGTGGTGCACCGCCAGTAAGGTCCGTGACTTTAACGAGTTACGGGAGCTCGTACTGCTTGAAGAGTTTAAGGGATGCTTGCCCGATCGTGTTGTGGTTTACCTTAATGAACAGAAAGTAACTTCGTTGTCCCATGCAGCCGTGCTCGCGGATGAGTTTGTTTTAACACACAAAAATGTATTTGCATTTGTACGTCCAGAGAAGTCACAGCCTGTTCCTTTGCAAAACCAAATGTTACGTTCCAAGAACAGCCCGCCTCGTACTAGAGAGGATCGTGAATGTTTTTATTGTCACAAACAAGGGCATGTGATAGCAGACTGTCTGACTTTAAAAGGCAAACAACAGTCACAACCTAAAAGCGTAGGGTTTGTGAAAGCTGTTAAGCCGACTGTTATTGTACCTCGTGAGGAGAAAATTGATGACAGTTACCAACCTTTTATCTTGAAGGGGTTAATTTCCTTAACTGGTAATCGTGAGGATCAGAAAGAAATAAGAATGCTCCGAGATACAGGTGCAATGCAATCATTTATTGTGGCAGATAGGCTACCATTCTCTGAAGATACTTTCTGTGGCTCAAGTGTAATAATACAGGGCATTGAAATGAGTTGCATAAATGTACCATTGCATCGTCTACATTTACAGACTGAGTTATGTACGGGTTTCGTGAGAGTGGCGGTACGTCCTTCTCTTCCTGTTCAAGGCGTTGATTTTATTCTTGGAAATGACCTGGCCGGAGGAAGAATATTGCCAGTGTTAGAGGTTGTTGACAAACCAGACGTATTTAGCCAGTCGGAAGATTTGTCTAAAACTTTCCCTGACGTTTTCCCCGCATGCGCGGTTACTCGCGCTCAGTCGCGCAAAGTGGGTAATATGGTGGATTTGTCTGACACTTTGTTTCTTCCTCTCCTTGCTGGTGACGAATCACTGTATACAGTTACTACTTCTGAGCAAAAAAATGCACAGTCAGAGGACATCAGTGTAAAAGTGTCTGACGCGGATACTTTAAAATTATCCGTATCACGTGAGAAAATTAGTGCTGCACAGAAAGAGGACCAGTCTCTCGTCACTTCTTTTAAATCTGCTATCTCTCTTGATTTGGCTAAAGACAAGAAAGTTGCTTATTTTGTTGAAAATGATTTGTTGATGAGAAAGTGGTGTTCGAACGCAAAAGATTCCGATTGGGATGTTGTATATCAAATTGTTATTCCTTCTCCTTATCGTCAGCATGTTCTTTGTCTAGCGCATGATCATCAGCTTGCTGGTCATTTAGGAGTTACAAAGACATACAATAGGATATTGCAACATTTCTTTTGGCCAGGGTTAAAAAAACATGTTGTTCAGTACTGCCGTACCTATCATACCTGTCAAACTGTTGGGAAGCCGAATCAGGTGATTCGTCCTGCTCCACTGTTTCCCATACCAGTGATTGGGGAGCCGTTCGAACATGTGATCATAGACTGCGTTGGACCATTGCCAAAAACTAAATCTGGTAACCAGTTCTTATTAACCATAATGTGCGTGGCTACTAGATTTCCGGAAGCAATTCCATTAAGAAAAATCACTGCACCCGTTATTATCAAAGCGTTGGTAAAATTCTTTTCCACGTTCGGACTTCCTAAAATAATACAGAGTGATCAGGGCACAAATTTTTTATCCAGGCTTTTTAAACAAGTGCTGGAGTCGTTGGCAATTTCTCACCAAGTTTCAAGTGCGTACCATCCACAAAGCCAGGGCGCACTTGAACGCTTTCACCAGACCCTTAAATCAATGCTACGAAAATATTGTCTGGACACTGCTAGAGACTGGGATGAGGGAGTTCCCTTGGTTTTATTCGCAGTAAGAGAGACTGTACAAGAATCTCTTGGTTTTAGTCCAGCCGAACTCGTATTTGGACATCAGGTAAGGGGACCTTTAAAAGTTCTTAAGGAACACATTTTAAACCCTGATTCGAGTAAGAACGCTAACGTTCTGGATTACGTAAGTACATTTCGAGATCGTTTACATACTGCTTGGTCACTAGCAAAAGAATCTCTTGCAAATGCTCAAAAAGGCATGAAGCGCAAGTTCGATCGGAAAGCAGTTGCGCGTTCTTTTACGTCTGGGGATGAGGTGCTGGTGCTTTTACCCGTTCCTGGATCATCTTTGTCGGCCCGTTTCTTTGGTCCTTATGTGGTGAAACAGAAAATGAGTGAAACTGATTATATGCTTTACACACCTGATCGAAAACGTCAAACCCGTGTTTGTCACATAAACATGTTAAAAGCTTACCATGCCAGGGAGAAGTCTGAGGAAAAAGCTTCAGAGAAGACTGCAGGGCCCGCTGTCTCTTCTGTCGCAATATCCGTAGAACTGGTACCATCTTCTGGTATTTCGGGCGCTGACGAGGATGGTGTTGTGCTTCGCAATGCTCCTCAGCAGTGCGCAAGGTTAGCCAACTCAGAGATTTTAAACAATCTTCACTCTTATTTTAATCATTTAACTATGGACCAAGAAGCTGACGTTGTTAAAGTAATATCTGATTTTAACTGTCTGTTTAGTGATGTTCCTAAACAAACTAATGTCTTACAGCATGATATTGTTGTAAATGGGGCTCGTCCTATTAAGCAACATGCTTATCGCGTAAATGCAGTTAAGAAATCTATTATGCGTCAGGAAGTAAGTTATTTGCTGGAGAATGATTTAGCCAAACCTAGTTGTAGTCCCTGGAGTTCTCCATGTCTTCTCGTTCCTAAACCTGATGGCACGTTTAGATTCTGCACTGATTTCCGAAAGGTGAACGCCGTAACGGTGCCAGACAGTTATCCTTTACCGCGAATGGAGGACTGTATTGATAATATTGGATCTGCACGTTTTGTTACTAAGCTGGATATGCTTAAAGGGTACTGGCAGGTACCACTCACTCCTCAAGCATCAGACATTTCAGCATTTGTAACCCCAGATACTTTCCTTCAGTACACCGCGATGGCTTTTGGACTCAGAAACGCTCCAGCAACTTTTCAGCGTCTTGTAAATATTGTCCTAGCTGATGTACCGAATTGCAATGCATATCTCGATGATCTGGTTTTATATTCGGTGGAGTGGAAGGAACATGTGTGCTTGTTGAGAACAGTGTTTGAGCGTCTTCGTAAAGCTAATTTAACCCTTAACTTGGCAAAATGTGAGTTTGGTCGAGCGACTGTCACTTATCTTGGTAAAAAGGTTGGGCAAGGCCAGGTACGACCGGTAGAGGCGAAAGTTACAGTGATTGCAGAGTTTCCAGCCCCTACCACCCGACGAGAGTTACGAAGATTCTTGGGTATGGCTGGGTATTACCGCAGTTTCTGTAAAAATTTCTCAACGGTTGTTAGTCCTCTTACTGCGTTGCTCAGCCCGTCTAAACCTTTTAAGTGGTCTGTGGAGTGTCAGTATGCTTTTGACTGTGTGAAGACTCTTTTATGTAATGCACCTGTTCTTGTTGCACCTGACTGTAAATACATGTTTAAGCTTGAGGTCGATGCAAGCGCCGTTGGTGCTGGAGCTGTTCTTCTTCAAGAAGATACAAATAGTATTGATCATCCTGTTAGTTATTTTTCTCATAAGTTTAATAAGCATCAGCTTAATTACTCTACGATTGAGAAGGAAGCACTTGCTCTCTTGCTTGCACTACAACACTTTGAAGTTTATCTAGGTTCTAGTAATCGTCCCGTCATAGTGTTTACAGACCACAATCCTCTTGTGTTTTTATCTCGAATGTATAACCAAAATCAGCGTTTGATGCGCTGGGCTTTAGTGCTACAAAACTACAATGTGGAGATTAAACATAAAAAGGGTGTTGATAATGTTTTGGCGGATGCTCTTTCGAGAGTGTAAAGATGTTGCCAAAAAAAAAATTTTTTTTTACAAACAGGTTTGTTCTTAAGGGTGGGAGTGTTACGTCCCTGCATGGTTGTGCGTTCCTGTCTTTCTCTCTCTCTCTCTCTCTCTCTCTCTCTCTCTCTCTCTCTCTCTCTCTCTCGCTCGCTCTAACCATCTAGGTTTGCTCCACCTCCAGTCTGCTGGAGGACTATCATTTGCTATCCGTGCCGTGACGTCACCTACTCCGCAGCAAATCAAGGTTCCCGCCACCAGTTAAAGGGACGCCGAAAGGACGCGAGGAAAGAAAACTTGTTTCGGCTGCTCTGTTTGTTTTGTTTTTGTACGCTCGTTATCTTTTTTTCTGTTACCTTCTCGTTTGAAATATTATTATGATACTTTCCCCTTTACGTTCAGTTTTTCCCTTTTGATGGCATGGTCATCTAGAGTAAAGAGGACAGTTTATATGTCACGTGACTTACATAATACAAACACGTAGGAAACTCGATATGTATATATACACCAGGTAAGAGAGTGAACGCCACCTTCTGTATGTTTTGTGTTTGCTAGTTAGAGTATTTTATTTAGGGCGTTTGACGCTGAAGATTTGATGTCTTTTCTTTTCTTTTGTTTATTAGTTAGATTAGAGGTTTAATACAAAGTTAGAATGAGTTTTGTTTTGTTCTTTTCTTTTCTTTGGCTTCACTAATACGTCCCCTTTTTTCTCTTGGGTTATTTATTTAATATCTTTTTGATCTGTAAATATTTTGCCTATTTTTCATTGCTTATATTCACCATTTATTATTATTACGATTATTCACATCTTGTATAATTTCGTTTATGTAATAAATTATCTTTCTTTCGCATTACTTTGTACGTGTGTCTCTTGCCGCCTAAATCACACCATTTATCATGACCTCAATGTTACCTCTTTTGACATGTAATTCATAAGAGTTCGTAACAGACACTTTTATCCAAAGTGACTTACAGTGCTCTTATTACAGGGACCCTAATCCCCCTGCAGCTACCTGGAGTAAAGAGCTTTGCTGAAAGACACACAGCAAAGACACACAGGTGGTGATGGCTGCGGAGATCAAACCAGCAACCTGCTGCTTACCAGTTCACTTCACCACAAAAGTAATGAAGCTATATAAGTAAATAGCATGTAATTGTAAACATATGAAATTCAATTTGGCAAGAAATGTAATGCTGACAACATGAGATTTTTACTCTGTGTAAATGTTTTACAGGTAGTGGTGCTCATGGAGAGCAGCACACAGATGTTTGGAGCAGATGGAGCAGCAGTCAAATTGTCCCACGCGCGTTCTCCTGCTCTTGTTCAAGATTGTGGGGTACGGGGGCCTCATCCTCTATGTGCACTCAGGCAATAATAGTCTCAAAGTTGCTTTCCCATCCATGATTAGATTCAGTCTGACAGCAGCAATGAGGGTTGTGATGCATGGCAGAGACAGGTGAATGTGGTCAGCTGTTTCGTCAGAATAAAAATGCAGAACTGGCTCAGATGTGTTGTGATGGCAGTAGGATGTGGCTTCACCATTTGTAAAAACAATGTCAGAATTTTTTTTTTGAATAAAGCTTGGTTTCATGTATTGTTGACTTGTATTTAGTTATCGTGATGGTTACTTTTATTTATTATTTTACAAATTTATTCCTGTTTCCTGTTGTTGTCAGTAAATAAAATATAATTGTTTCATTAACATATGCATTAATTCATTACTTGACTGAAAATTGAGATGTATTCACCTTGGCTGCATTTGTCTAGTAGTATGTAGTCATGCATAGCTATGGCATATGAAAAAGCTAATTACATTTATATTGTTTTATTTAAAAAATATACTTCATTATTGTTCAGCATTTATCATTATTATTGTTCATAAGTGTTGGGCTACCAATGCTTTCTGAGATAATCTTAATTTTTAAGTAGTTATGCTGTAAAAGTGTAAAATCAACCGTCTTCTCCAAAGGCAAGATCTTTGAGCAGCTTATCAACGTCTGCATTGTGCAGATATTACAAACATTGCAAACATGGAGGAAAACGTACTAGGTAGGGTTGTGGACAGTGCTTAATTTGTAAATTTCGAGGTCCCAGAACAGAGCGGGGTGATGGATCAGGCATGTGATTAGAGGAGGGAGAGGAAACGGACCATTCAGCCAATCACATTGATGGGCCATTTTAAGTGATTAACTGCGTGCATCGGTTGCTTTTATTTTATTTTTTAAACAGCAATTTCCAGGCCTGAAAAAATATTAAAATACAAATAAATAATTGATTTTTATTTCACAAATCTCTGTAATAGAATTATAATTAATCCTGTCCAGAATTTTGTGGGGGATTGTGTGTGTATTAAATAGATTTACTCATCCCTGCAGCTTTCAAGTTTATAATGAGAGAAATTCCTGCAAACATTTATTCAATATAGGCTATATGGGTAAATAAATCCACACAAAATATTAGATTAAATCAGTAATTTGAATACAGCGCTAGTGAATCAGCTGGACCGCGTCTTCTTTCTTTCACTCTCTTAAAGCGGCTTCACATAAGCGCATCTCATCTATAATAAAATGAGCTGCTGCCCGCTGTCGCTGATCCAAGACTTTCGAACCCAATGCTGCGTTCCAGACAGTTCAGATGATATAATAGGCCCATAATATAATTTACATTTAGTCATTTTGCAGATGCTTTTATCCAAAACGACTTAAAAATGAGGACAATAGGAGCAATCAAAACCAACAAAAGAGCAACAACATGCAAGTGCTATAACAAGTCTCGGTTAGCCTAATGCAGTACATGTAGCAAGGTTTTATTTTATTTATTTATTTAAAGAAAACGAGTAGATAGAATATAGAAAAAAGAAACCTGGTGTGTTTTATTGTTTTTTTATTATTATAAGAAACAAGTAGATAGAATAGAAAAAAAGAAAGCTAGTGTAAGTTTTTCAAGAAAAGCTAGCAGTTGAATAAATATGCAATTGATAGAGGATCAAGTGTGTGTGTGTGTGTGTGGTTTATGAGGACACAAATGTGTATAATGACATGGGTATAACATATGTGTGTTAAATATATATATATATATATATATTAGGGGTCGACCGATATGTTTTTCAGGGCCGATGCCGATTACCGATATTTTGAACCGATATACGTGTCTGGTGTAAAAATGAAAATGAATGCCAAAATTAATAATAACAAGAGCTCTGACAAAAAAACGTTCTTTAAATACTTTTAAACATGTCTTTAATTCTGAAAACTGTTAATAACAACAACATTAAATAAACAGTAATATTAATAATATTAATAATATCCTAAGTGCAGGGATCACCCAGAAGCATTCTGTAAACATTTGTAAAACTTAAAGTAAACATATTTAGTAGAGTTGAGCCGGATACTCGGCTGAAACGAGTATCCGGTACGGATAAAGCACTTTTGCCGAGTACGAGTATCATACGAGTAATACGAGTCAATATCTGTGCTCGGATAGAATAAAAATTCTCATTGGGTAGCTGACTGTGTCTGCGTTCTGTGATAGGCTAGTCACAGCGCCCCTCCCCTACACACATACAGATTTATTGTGTTGCTGTATCCCGCTCTGCTCACTCACACACAGAACACTGAGAAGAGAACAGCGCGCTCTCTCTCTCTGTCTCTCCCTCAGTCACTCAGGTTCGCGGGTTTTTTCCGTTAACGTTTAGGGTTTCTTCAGCTTCAGGTTTGTTTTTTACTTTGGTTTGTAGTACTTACTTATTAACCAGTAGAGTTTTGGTAAACGTGGGGTTTGTTCAGACGTGGTGCTTGGTAGAATGCGACCCGCGTCTCTGCCTGTC
Organism: Oxygymnocypris stewartii; assembly: GCA_003573665.1. Lineage (NCBI taxonomy): Eukaryota > Metazoa > Chordata > Actinopteri > Cypriniformes > Cyprinidae > Oxygymnocypris > Oxygymnocypris stewartii. The sequence continues at coordinate 272,992 of QVTF01021185.1, forward strand.
GGAGAATTTTTTTTATTTTTCAAACCGTCAGCTGGCTCTAACCAGTTTTTTTTACTTCACGCACTGAGTGTCTGACACTTTCTTGCTGTATTTCATAAAAAAAAAAAAAAAAACTATATTACAAATTAATTAGCTACACACACACACACACTCTCTCTCCCTCTCTCTGCCGGTCATCGGAGTTTTTTTTTTTTTTTAAAGACAACCCGACCCACTTCCAGGTTAAATCCCGCCCACTTCCGGGTTAGGCCCCGCCCAGTCCGAGTACAGATACAGATAATTCATATGGTTAACAGATACAGATAATGCTGTACTCGCTCATCCCTAATATTTAGCGTATTGTGTGATTATTCTCAACAAAAGTTGTAATAATTGTTGTAGTTGTATTACGTATATTCTACTGCACCACAGTAATATATTCGGCTAAACCGAACTTATATTTTGACAGGTTGCCATGAGGACCTTTTAAGTTTCTGTAGCCTATGTATATATGATATGACGATCGTTTTACTCAAATGAAACGGTCAAATGCTCATGAAGTGACTCTCCGAGCAGTTCTGGGGATGTTGTTCATGTATTTATGTCCTCATTTAGTGAGACGGCAGATGCTGAAAACACCGCGAGCATCACACACTCTTCAGTATGTATGTGTGCAGTAAATGAAACCGCACGTCTGTGTCATTCATTAACAGAGATGCAGAACATGCAGGATTCATATTTAAATAGTGTTTTTGCGGCTTAATATTTATAGATACTAGTCCATAGAGCGAGTCGATTTAAGTGTACTGACCTACTTTTGATTAATTCATCCAAACTTCGACAAATTCCATGACATTCCGCGTTATACGGTAAATTCCATTATATGACTGCATTCCGCGATTCCGCGCGCATTTTCCGCATCGCGGACATCATAGGTTATATTGAGGTGTTTTGCAACTTCAGTGTAGTGGATTGTGATTTATTGCAACTTCAGCAACGTCTGCTGCTGCCTTACCTTTGAGAGACAACCGATGCGTGATCACTGACGCAGCTCCAGTTAGCAAGTGCTTTCGGTGTGAGACTGCCTTCAGTTTTCAGCGTTGATTGGTCAGGTTACCAGGTTACTAGAAACCCTGTTGCTGAGAAAGAGAGAAAAAAAAAAACAACATTCATAAATGTGTAAACCAATAATTTTTTTATTAATATATGTAAAGAGAGAGAAAAGAAAGATGTATGAAGTTCAATAATAATAAAAACAAAAGACAGAAAGTTAATTGATTTTAATAAGATGAAGATTGGTCCAATTAGACGAGTTGAAAGTTAGCCCTGCCCTAACGGGTGGAGCCGGAAGAGGGATAATGAGAAGCACTTTTTTGGGAGAGAAGCAGCTGATGCTGTCCTGGAAAAAAATAGCAGAATTTGAATGAACAAATTAACAGTTGTATCAGAGAAGTAAACGATCAATAAGATTGAGATAAAAGTGTGGATTAAAAATCATTAGTCAACGACCATGGGTGAATGTTAGCACGAATGCTACGGGGAAGATACAGGCCTGAAGTTAAAGTTTTGTCTTTCTGCTGACTTAATAACTAAAGGAAAAAAATTGAATTTTCTTGTCGGATGCTGAATGTTTCCTGGACACAGGACGATTTCTGAGGCAGGTTTTGAATTTGAACTGTTCCTGCTTCGTGTTAAAGCCATCATTGCGTGCAGGAACTGGCGAATCATGCCCATATAAGGACCGAGCTTTGTGGATCAAGGAATCAACGGAGTGGTAGGATTGTGTGTATATTTCCTTTCTTTCTGACTGAACTGTGTTGTCAGAGTTCAATTGCGGAAGAAGGATCTCGTGTAAGCAGCATTGAGCTGGAACTGAGATTTAGTGAAACATTAACTCATATTGATTCTGCTATTGTGAGCAGTTCATTTGATTTATTATTACAATTATTTGGTTTATTGTATTTTTAATTTTTCTACTGTTATTTTTTCCTTTCACATTTTTAAATTGTACTGTACTTTATTTCATTTAAGTATTTTATTATATATCTATTTTCCTGGAAAATAAAGTGAAAAGGGTACTTCAAAGGGTTATCACTTGGAAGGATTGTATTGAAATTTAAAGTTATTCTGAACGTTAAATAAGCCAATTAGTAACAAATTGAATAAATAGGTGAAAATACATTTGATACACATATTAGTCGAGTAAGGGTTAATTAGCTTTATTAGCTCGAATCTAAATAGGACAACAACAACAAACAAAAAATTAATAAATATATAGATAAACAATCAATAATAGTAGCAAACTAAATAGAACAAAAAATATACGGTTTATAGTAAGGTAAAAATCGAATTTGTTGGAACAAGTCTTTGTCTTAATTTTTGCCATTACTTTTATTTTGTGTCACGTTGTGATGTTTTGAATCTCACTGCCTTGTTTTATTTGTATTCATTTTTTCTTCTCCAAATACATCTTACCTGTTTCTAATGCAGCCGGTGTTGTCACTCATGCCTTTCCTCTTGTTAGCTCTGTCTCTTGAGCGATCTAATCTTCTGATCACTGGTCCAAATCTAGAAATAGTGCACTCCCTTCTCTCTCATTTCCGTTATCCACTGTTTGAGAGGGAGGGTTGCAATTGCACCGCGAGCGCGTTACACATGCATACCCAGACCAGTTTAGGTTGAGTGCTGGGGGTGGGTCTCCGTTTAATGTGGTAAATAGTATATAGCAGTGACACTTGAACATAATATATTTGACCTGCCCATGTTATGTTATTTTTAGTGTATTTTTTATTTAAATTCCTTTTAATATTTTTTTTCTTTTATCCAACATTCTCTTTTTTCTTAACTAAATTTGGAAATTAATGATTTAATTCATACAATGAAACAAGCTTAAAGTGGTTAAGGGAACTTGAAAATTATTTTTGCTTTTATTGCATTATTTTATTTTATAAGTTTCAAGACACAGTGTCTATTTACACTAAGTGCAAATATCCCGCCTTGTTGGCAAAGGCTACTTGCACTAACTCAGTCCACTAACTTGTGAATGGGTTAGTCAACACTAAAAAAAAGACGCCAATTAAGCATCAGTTTCAGTGGTGTAGATGGTAAGGAGTGTGCTTTTTGACACAATCGGCACGAATTGGAGCCCGCTTATAGCCAAACTTTTTTTCTCCCTTTTCAAATCCCATATCGCTTAGGAAAGGCATTTATTTTCAATAAAAATGAAGGAAATTTTCAATAAGTTTATAATAAAGTATCAGGTAGGGTTAGGGTAGTGGTAGGGAGGGCTTTATTGTCCCAATAAGGTGGCTTCCGTTTAATAATTTGAATTAAAACAATAATTTGCACTCAATACGTTATTATTGCATACTGTTTTATAATGTACTACAATACTGAGGTGCAGATAATAGCCATTGTTTGCGATAAGTAGTGTAAATAGCAGAAAATCTTGCTATTTTAACAATGTAAATAGAATCTATAGCTATTTGCACTTTTTGTAAATAGTATCTATTGCTAAAAAAATGTTATTTGCACTTATTGTTGGAGCGGAACGGAGCACATAGATGTTATGGGGTAAATAATGGGGTAGTTGATGGGGATGCCATGAAAAGAAACGGGGTAAGGGTCAAACCCTTAGTCTTTGTAAAGGTGACATGTATACTATATATATATATATATATATATACATAAGTGTTTAATTTAATTGTTTGGTGTTTTTCTAAGTGTTTCTTTTCTCATCGTTGTGATTGTGGCCCAATGCCGGTGGTGTCGGCTCAGTTTCAGTACCCAGACTCAGGCCGGTACTGGCTAAGTGTTTAATTTCTCGTTGGTGTGATTGTGGCCCAGTTCCGGCAGTGTCGGCTCAGTTTCAGTACCCGGACTCGGGCCAGTACTGGCTAAGTGTTTCATTTCTAATCGGTGTGACTGTGGCCCAATGCTGGTGGTGTTGGCTCAGTTTCAGTACCCAGACTCGGGCCAATACTGGCTAAGTGTTCAATTTCTCATCGGTGTGATTGTGGCCCAATGCCGGTGGTGTTGGCCCAGTTTTAGTACCCAGATGAGGGTCAGTACCGGCTAAGTTTTTCAATTCTCATCAGCGTGATTGTGTCCCAATGCCTGCCGTTTTGGCAGCTGGACTCAGGCCGGTGTATTTGGACCGATTCTGGGGCGTCATTCATCCCATGTCCATGCCGAGTTATTTCTTCCGACCTGCCGGGTCTGGGCCATTATCGGGGCAAACCGTTTTGGCTTCCTGGGCATTTGTGTGCCTGCTCTCCATGAGCATGACTATCTGTAAAACATTTAAACAGAGTAAACCTTAAAACTTTGAAGCTTCTGAAAATCGGGCTCCATTGACTGATATTGTATGAACAGAAACCAGCAGGACAAACTTGATCAAAATCACATCCTCAATGTATTTTTGCCTTTCTCTAGATCAGGGGTCTCCAACCCTGCTCCTGCAGAGCTACCGTCCTAAAGTCTTCAGCTCCAACCCCAATCAAACACACTTGAACCAGCTAAGCAAGGTTTTCAAGGCTACTTGTTAATTACAGACAGGTGTGTTGCAGCAGGGTTGGAACTGAAATCTGCAGGACGATAGCTCTCCAGGAACAGGGTTGTAGATCGCTGGCTCTGGGGTCACTGAGGATGAAGATACCATAGCAGCATCCAGCCCAGATGAAGCAACAATGGCAGGTAGAGAGATGGCACTAGACAATTTCCAGGATGCTGCTGTGGACTCCCCATCCTCACTACACAAAGTAGTCTGCGGACATTTCAGATCCTGCAAAACTTCACAAGCATATTACAAAAGCAATCATTTTAAGAATACAATGTCATTTGATTTCTGTATTAGAAGTAATAAAATTATCTTAATTCATATTTTTCTTTCAGCACCCCCCCTTCTCACAAATGCTGCCATCACCTTTCGATCTGCAGTAAATGAACAGGAAGCAAGAATCAGAAAAGTGCTGTAATAACTCTGTTTGAAATTACAATAATTAAAATTAAATAAAACTTAAGATTTAAAAGATGTTTAATACATTTCAGTAGTTTACTCACTGAGAGTCTTTGATGGCAGCATTCCTTCATCGGTCACTCTTCACTGAATAAAGATAAACACACGTGTCTCATCTGTCCCTGTAACATCCAGACAAGATTTAGTCACCTCTGTGATTTATCTGCTCGATACTACATTTACATGTTGAGGTAGCTGCTAATGTGTTAACTCACTTTTTATCCAACACAAATGCTCCTCAGTTTATCAACAAACTAACAGATAAATAAAAGAGATAACTTCATGTAGATGTGTTTATACAGTATTCACATTACTTATATTCATGTAAAGCAGTGTTGACAATAGAGAATTCTACATAATTGCACACATACATCACTCACTCAGATGTCTGTTCATGTCTATTAGATGTGCTCATATGCAATTCTTTTACAACATTTTCCTGTCACAAATAAAAAATAGACACTTAGTAATCGTCTTTAAAGATGTTTATTTAAATACTTTGGTGACGTGCATGTGCTTATACATAATAAAACGTCTTTTTAGCGCAAAATCACAAATATACTGTACTGTTAAGCATTTACCCATAAAGCAATTCAACAGTTTGCTCTACAGTAGATCAATACAAATTATTTTAACACAAGGAACCCTGTTTCTGGTTTGTAATACTCACATTTGTAAACACCCGCGTTGCTGTTCTCCACCCTGTACGATGATGAAGTTCTCTCTGTCGCGTGGGCTTCTGTGATAGAAAAGTGTCCATCGATGAACACTTCAGAAACTGGACTGAAGCAGTAGGACATTCGGGATGTCTTGCCTACTCTTTAATGAATACTTAAGTTTTCGAACTTACTTCTTTCTTCACATACTCTTTTTTTCCTACTATATAGTAGGTAAGAAGGCATATTTTAATGCATTTTAAGTATATGTATGTATGTCTCAATCTCAAATGAATTAATGCAACAGCCAGGTCATTCCCGCCTACTTTTATGAATACTCAGGATTCAAACATATTCTTTTGCTCTCCTACTGCTTTTTGTCTACTATTTAGTATAGTAGTATTGGAAGAGTCTCTTACCAAGATGGCCGCCAACCCAGAGTCCCTTCCCAAGACGGCTGCCAAACAAGAGTTCCTTCCCAAGATGGCCGCCAGTTCAGAGTCTCATCCCAAGTTGGCCGCCAGTTCAGAGTCTCTATCCAAGATGGCCACCAGCTCAGAGTCTCTTTCCAAGATGGCTACTAGTCCTGAGTTCCTTCACAAGTTAGCCGCCTGTTCAGAGTCTCTTTCCAAGATGGCTGCCAGCCCAGAGTCTCTTCCCAAGATGGCCACCAACCCAGAGTCCCTTCCCAAGATGGAAGGGACAGTTCCAAAAAGACAGTTGAGAGTCTTTTTCCAAGAAGGCCGCCGGCCCAGTCTCTTTCCAAGATGGCCACTAGTCCTGAGTTCCTTCCCAAGAAGGAACATGAAAAAATACTATAGTAAACTGTAGTATTTACTATAGTAAACTATAGTAAATTACAGTACACTGAAGTGTATTATAGTATTTACTACAGTTTGTTAATTTATACTACAGCATACTCTAGTATTAACTATAGTGACTTCGTAACTGTAATAAAATTAAGTTTTTACTAAAGTAAATTGTAGTATTACTGAAGTATACTGTATTATTTATACACTTTATTAATTTATAATATCTCATAATGTAGCATTAACAACAGAGATAATCAATGAGTTACTATAGGATAATATGAAATTACAGTGTGTTCTGGTGTTAAGTAATGGGGCTTTTCCACTGTGTGGTACGACTCGGTTCGGCACGGCTCGTTACGGCACGGCAAGGCTCAGTTCAGGTCGGTTTGCGTTTCCAACACAGTTTAGTGCCGCTTTAGAGTGGGCGGGATTATTCATGTGTCGTTATAGTTGCGCCGCCTCTACTGCCGTGACATCATTGTAAACGCACCACAAACAAACACAACAAAGGAGCATATCGACGGAATTGTGTTATTCATTCTCGGCATGTGGATGTTTTTAACAGCAATGGACAAGCCTATGAGAATGCTTGGGACCCCCCACCCCCCCCCCAGCAGCAGAGACTGTGGTGGCTTTACCACAGGCTGTAGAGGAGGAGGGCAGGGATGTTCGCACAGGTGTGCTGCGTTACTTGAATAGTGAATTATTCATCTAGAATGTTCAGTAAAGTGAATTATCCATAACATTTTGAATAATATTTCAAAAAGTACAATGTATCCCTTGTTTTTTTTTATTTATGTGTTGTCTTGTATCATCATGGCATTAATAATTTGTCTTTTTCAAGAGGTTCATTACATGCTCATACAATAATACATATTTAATATAGTCTGGAGGTACTCTTATTCGATCAGATTGTTTTTAATTGAAGCAAAACACAGATACAAAAGGTAAACATATAAAGGAAAACATACTCTAAAAATATGCAAAGTGCAAAAAGTATATAACGTTACATAAGGCTTTTTTCATTCTGCTCTCGCTGGATCCGCTCCTCGGTTATCAACGAGAGGAATGTCTCCTCAACAGACAACGAAACATCTATTTTTGGGTTGATACAAAAATGTGCGTTTGTTCAAACAAAAGGTGCATCCGATCCTTCGCTGGCTGTGCTGATGTAAATCTAGCGGGTATATGTTGGGTCTCGTGTCGCAAGTTCAGTGACGCAGTAATGACGAATTTCTCCGGCCAATCAGTGATCAGTAGAGTTTACACGTCACGTTTTGGTAACGGTACGGATCGCTTGGAACCTCGGCCAAGGTGGTACTAAAAAAGTACCAGGTACCAGGTACTGTACCCATTGGAAAACCCCCCAAATGTGAACCGTACTGAACCGTACCGTGCCGTACCATGCAGTGGAAAAGTAGCACTCTACTTTTTGAAACCGGTACAGATAGATATCACTTGTATCATTGTCTGACATTGTGTAAGGCAAACAATAAAGTCACTTTTATTTATGTATTTATTTTATTTTTATTTAGCTTTTTGACAATTATTTTAACTACAACAATTATCAGTGCACATGCTGTCTTGCACTACAGATGCACGTGACGTTTCACAGCCCACTTTGCGCCAGTCGCGCAGGCACGGTCTTCAGCAAACAAAGTTTAAGACGATGTTGCAGCAAGAGTAATTCATCCATCAAATTTGTCCTGTTATTTTCCTACTGGTGAGATTGGGGAGCTCTCATGGTTACAAGGAACGCCAAATTCCCCTTTCCAAATGTGAAAAAATTGAACTGAACAAACAGAAGACCACACTTCCCAGCAAAGATATTGGCAGTGGTAAGTTAAGTCTCTTATTAACCTTGTCAGTTCTTTGACTATCTCATGAATTATCTGTTAAAGTAAGCGTAGCATAGTTTTTAATTATCTAGCGTAAATTTTGTTGTACCTGTCGTAGCTATAACAGCTAAGTATTGTCTGAATGCTGCCACAGAAAGCTTCAGTGCATCGGTAAACTAACGCCATTCTACTGTACGCATTAAAGACCCAGTAAACTAATCCGCATGCTGACTAATAAAACAATTTGGTCGAAATGATGACCAAATACAATGACAGGGAAAACACGTCATGACCTGAGCAGGGAAAAGGTAAAGTAAAACAAAATAAAAGATTTAAGAGTAATTACAGTTAGTAGAAGTAAATGATATTTTTTCTCACTTTAATGATATGATTCAATATGATATGCAATAAAAAAGTTAAATCGTATTTTGTCAGCTTTTGCACTGAAGGCAGAAAAAAAATCCATAGCTTTTAAAATGGGAATGTGGTGCTTTTTTTCTTTCCACTGTACATAACTCAAATCAGTAGTATTTATGTTTTATCATATTATTCTTTTTTTAAAGGAAACACTCAAGCCCAATGATGAAAAATTAAGCAGCAGCACTTCACTAGCATGGATATAGTTCAATATTAAAGGTATGCTTCAAAAAAATATGTCTATAAAAATGTTTGCACCCCATAGCAACCTCCAACACAGAAGGGTTGCCTTCTCCAGACTGCATGTTTATTGGGTTCTTGTGTATTTTTAGCTGCATATTTTGGGTTATTATCCTGTTGGAGGCATAAATTATATACATGAGACACATGTGTTTAATTTCATCACTCTTCAGGAGGAATTACGCATTTTTTTATTAACTGTAAGAGTACCAACAAATTTCTCCACATCTGTTTGTATCTGTGTTAAGTCACCCAAGTTCAAACTGGACTGGACTGGACTGGACTTGTGTGTTTGTCAGTTATATTTGCCTTTCTTTCAGATAGAGCTGTCAGGTAATGTGCAGCGGCTGGAGAGTCTTCTGCAGTCAGGACTGCCTGTGCTAGCCTCTACTCCAGCCAAGTCAACTCTTGATGTTTGTCTGCATCAATAGAGACATGGGACTTAAAACATTCAGTGACTGTTCAGTCATCAAAAGGCACCCCAGCTAAACCGTCCATCCCAAGAAAGACTTAGGATATAACAAGAGTCAATAAAAATTGTAATTAAGACAGAAAAAAAGTGCATTTACCAGTAATAAATGAACTTGTGTGTGTGTTTATTTGTGTGTTTTTTCAGGGGGTGCCAAGGCCAAACTCCCACTTCTGCTTGACAACAATGTCGGGCAATAGGTAAACAATGCTGTTAATTGTCGGTTCCACTTTTTGAAAATAGGCCTGAAAATGACATTTACAACTGAAATTGCTATACATTTTGAATGATTTGGAGCAGAGACTTAAGATTTGTCTCTTTTTAAAGAAGACACTTGGGAGAATATTGTAGAGGTGAAAAGTTATAAAAAGTATATTACAAAAAAGTTATGGAAGTTTAAGTTTATGAAAATATAAAATGTAAAAATGTAAATGTTTATATTTTATATAAAATATATATTTTACAAAACATGTTTTATTCTACAACTGCTAGAAAATCAAAAACAAAAATCTGAAGAAGTCAAATTTGAGGTTGATACAGGTATCTCAAAAAAATTAGCTTTCAGTGAAATTTAGTTTGGGCGTAGTACCAAGCTTCTCCACTAAACCATATTGGTAACCATATAAGGGCGGCTCCATTTCCATTTATGGTTTGAGTGATCTGAAACATGTTTTTCCTTACTTTTCTCAATATTTATGACATAGAAATCACATTCAGAAGTATAATGGGTAGTATGGCAGTATTTGGTTTCAATTCAACCTCTAAAAAACATATAAAAGAAATGCAACAAGAACCCTGGACTTCAAGGTTCAAGGTTATTTTATTCGTCACATACTCAATTATACAGGATATAATCAGTAGTGAAATGTAAATCAGGACAGGTCCGCTCAATGGACAGTGCAAAAAAATGAAACATAACACAAGATAATATATATATAAATATAGGTACAAATAAAATAAAATAAGAAGAAAAAATAAGGAGTAAAATGTGCAATAAAATAAAATGTGCAATACAGTATACTGTGGACTTAATAAATAATAATATAAACAGGGATGTGCAAGAAAAATGTGCAAACATGTTGTACCAGGTATGTACACATAGCAGCAATGCGGATGGTGGAGAATATAACTTACGTTATAGTTCATGCTGCATCGAAAATTTAGAACCTAATGTTTTTTATTTATATTCAAAACACTTTTAGACCTTTTTTTCTCAAAAAATAGAATGAATGTTATCTTTTGAACGCTTGACATGAACATGAATTGAAATTTTTCATGATTTTTCATATGTATCACCATTTCAAAGTAAAGGTCAGAACTCGCTCTCTAGTCTGATGAGTGCTCTTCGTACAAAAGAATAAATTACAGTTTCTGTGTAAAATATTTAAATCAATCACCAAATATGAAAACTAGAGTCTTTAAGCTTTCAAATGATATATAGTTTGTCAAGATCGCTTTAGGTTTAGACTAAGATATTACTGTTTAAAACATATAATGGCAAGTGGGCCCACCGGTGGGCCCGTGACAGTTAACAGGTTTTAAGATGTTGTTTGGTGTTGTTCATTTGAAGGAATTTGTATGCGTTGTATTAGTATATGTTGTTGCATCCTATACTGGAGTGTTAGAAAATGTACTACAGGAATGGCTAAAGTAATTTGACTATATTACTATAGTGGAATTACCACAGCAAATTACCATTCATAAATTAATACAATTTACTGTAGTACCTTTACTACAGTATGGTTCAAAAACACTGTAGTATTTACTATAGAATTTTTACTACATTTTCAATGGTACATTTTCTATAAATTACTATAGTACCCCCCCCCCCCCCTCTCACACACACACACACACACACACACAAACACAATTTACTATAGTAACTTTACTATAGTATGGTTCAGAAATACTATATTATTTTCTATAGAAATGTTACTACATTTTCTATAGCAAATTTACTAAAGTATGTTTCATGTCATAGGCCGCCAACCCAGAGTCCCTTCCCAAGATGGCCGCCAGTTTAGAGTCTCTTTCCAAGATGGCCACTAGTCCTGAGTTCCTTCTCAAGATGGCCACCAACCCAGAGCCACGTCACAAGATGGCCACCAACCCAGACACCAATACAGCTGTTATGGATGTCAAGCCAAAGTCTTCAGCCATTACGGATGCCACTCCAGTATCCCCATGCATTGTGAATGTTGCATTTGAAGACACCCAGGCAGTCCACGGGCATCTGAAGCTGGTTTCCAGCCAGAGCGGTGGGCATCCCAAGAGCTTCATCACTAGTTGTCACAGAGACTGTTCCTCTATCCTCAGTGTTCTCTGTAATGGCCAGTTCTAGCCATTTTCTGTGTTTGGGATACACATTTCTCTCTTCCCGCTCCAGTCCGTGAATCTACTCCCGGGTCTGCTCCAGTCATTGAGTCTGCTCCAGAGCCTGCTGCAGTCCATGAGTCTACTCCAGGGCCAATTTCAGCTCCCGAGGTGGCAGCTCCTGCTGCAGAACCTCCCAAGTAATTGGCCTCCGCTCCAGCTCCTCCCGAGGTGGCAGCTCCTGCTGCAGAACCTCCCAAGTTGGCGGTGTCCTCTTCTGAGCACTCTGAATTCGAGGCCATCTGTGACCTCCCAGTCTGTCCTGTCTCAGACGCAGAGGCTGTTGTTTATCTCCCTGTGCTCTCTGTTCCAGTCCTGTCTGATTTGCCTTTGTTGTCACCTGCCTCATTAGCTCTACATTAATTGTTTTCCACTGTTGGGCCAGTGCGAGCCAGTGCTTTAAAGGGGTCCTATTATGCTTTTTCATGTTGGAGCGGGAGAGATCGAGGTTTCCCCGGTAACACGGTACACAAAGCAGTGCTCCTCTCACAAACACTGCTTTATCAGACATTACATGCAAGATGAAATGAAAATGACATCCAACATTTTCTGAAAACTGTCGGTTTCCATCAGAAATACAGTGATATAAAAACACCCGCACCGGTTTCCGATTTTGAAATAAAAAATTTGAAATACCACCATTTGGAGTAGAATTTGAGATTTGTAACTTTGTAGATCTGTTCATAGCGCGAGCAGTCAGCCCCCGTGGGCGTGGCCCAGAGCGTCAAAGTCTGAAGCTGTCAGTAAAAATCATAGTGACAGCCTTTTCCTCTTTTATCTGCCTAAATGACTAAAGTTTGATGGTCCTTATGTGTAAATACACTGGCAGATCAAAGTGCTGTGCGCATTCTCTCAAATCTGCTCGTAACTGTTTCTTCTCCGAGTTTTTAATTGGAAGGGGAGAAACGCGAGATCAGGAGAGGCGGAGCTTCATTGAAGAGGCATGAGAGCAGCATGGGCAGACTGACGCTTCATAATAAAAGTGCTCCAAATAACTATAGAATCTTACATGCCAAAGGAAAACGAAAAGATTCTCCTCTTGGACATGTGCGAGTCGTAAAATGAACCAACTCCAGTAATGATGCCGCTCCATCTGGAGGACACCTTTCTTATCTCTGCAAAAGACACAGGATGGGAGATATTTATAGAGCATCATTCTGGAGTTGCAAAAACTGATACAGCAATAACTGACCCTTTCTCGCCAGATCCACTTAGGAACAGAACTTCAGTGTTGTTCCTGACTAACTTCGGCATAAATAAACGCAGAAGAAAGTAACTTCTTATTTGGAGATAGGACAGCAACCACACTCCTGGGATCTCGTGACCGTTCAACGCATAATTCAATGATTTTATCAACGAGGGAAGACTGTTTTACGTGGAGGTGTCAGAGCGCTGAACTTCCACAGATTCACACCCAAAGTGACTTCCTGACCTTTCCTAAGTTCCAAAGAAACAAGCTCCTTTCTCTTGTGGTGCAGACAAAGAACACACAAACTTTTATTGAATTTCTGTCAAAAGACAATCAAAACACTGTACACCTCAGCAGAACCTAAAGAACCACCACAACCACAACTGACAAATCACAGGTACTTTGAGGAGAATGTGTGTGAAGGGATGCCCACAGCATATGTCGATGGCTGCTCCTACAATCACAAGGGTAATTTTAAAAGCTTTAGCGGGAGTGTTCTGGCTCAACAACGACCCTTGCCCACTGCAACATTTCAATTTAGGCCCTCACTCATCACAATATCCAGAAATAGCAGCCATCTTCATCACCCTACAACTGGATGCATCTCACAACATCAAAGAGCTCCTCATCTGTACCTATTCGAACTATGCCCATCTCAGCTTCATCTGCCATTTAGCTGGATGGAAACAGAATGGATTCAAGACGGTTAACGACAAGCCTGTCAAGCACCAGGAACTCTTCCAAGCAAGCGATGCCATTGTCACTGAAAATGACATGATTGTTTATTGCAAAAGGGTTCGAGGACATTCACGCCAACCAGGACACGACAAATACTTCAATGACCAAACCGATGCCCTCACCAAAGCAGGTGCATTACATGGAGAGTCCTGGACATTTAGTACCCTCCATCCCAACCCAACAGTAGCGGCCATAGCCCACCGCCAACACGCCACAGGCGTGCATGCCCCCACCTCCTCCCACATTACCCTATCACCTCAGTTCGCTGCTGATGATCTCAACACCCTCCACACTGCAAATCCAACACTGCGAACTATGGCAAATCACATTTCTCACCCCTTAACTCATCCTATTTCCACCTCCGACCTAACTACCTCCGAGCTCTGCACACTCCACTCCGTCAAGCACATGCTGCATCTGAAAGATGGTGTTCTCAAGTATGTCCCTGAACCCCTCACTGCACCGAAGCTCGTAATCCCTCAAGACCAAAGGGGGATAATGCTGACACACGCCCACAATGCACCATGCACAGGGCACCACGGTGCCAAGGCCACCTATGAAACGCTCAAGCAAGTAGCATACTGGCCTGCTATGCAGCAAGATGTAACGGAATACGTTAAAGGATGCCTGGTGTGTAGCAAGTTCCAACCGGCAAATCCAAACCACCGAGCCCCACTGCAAAGGAAAGGAATGACCTTCCCATGGTCGGATCTCCACACAGACTGGGTAGGACTCCTGCCATGGTCAACACGGGGTAAAAAATACTTCCTCACCGTGGTTTGCGAATTCACAAAGTGGATAGAGTGCCTCCAAGCTCCCAACAATACAGCAGAAACAACAGCCTGCCTGTTAATGAACCACATCATTTCCATATTTGGACTGCCTTTAACGGTTAACTCTGACCGCAGGACCCACTTCACTGCCGAGGTCATGCAGGAAGTGTGTAAACTCCTGGGTATACAGGCCAAGCTCCATATAAGCCATCACCCAATTTCCTCTGGTCAAGTTGAACGGGCCAATAGGACAGCGGTCAGCATGTTGAAGAAGTACGTGTCTGCCAATCAAAAGGATTGGGATATTAAACTTCCTCTGGTACTGATGGTCGCTCGAGCCACCCCTCACCAGTCTACCGGAGTACCCCCATTCACATTGATGACAGGGAGAAGTATGACACTACCGCTAAACCCGCTGTATCAAAATTGTGACCTGAATCTCTTCACTGCCTATACTACTCACCAATACCTGGAAGAGTTGCAACTCACCAGTACCTGGAAGAGTTGCAACAGCAACTCCAAAGAAGTGCGGAAGGTGTCAAAAAGCCTACTATGACCAAAACACCTCTCAACATGAGCTAAATGTTGTAGATAAAGTGTGTATAGGACCTTAGAAAACAGACCCACATAACCATAGAATCTCACATTCCAAAGGAACACGAGAAGATTATTTTCTTGGATATGTGTGAGTCATAAAATTAACCAAGACTAATCGTAAAAATACGATCAAAGTCCTACGGCTATCACTCTGTTTATTTACAAAAATAAGGTTACAGAGGTCTGCACGGGTAGGCAAAAATATGTTCAAAGTCATACAGCTACCGCTCTGTTTATTTAAAAAAAAAAAAGAGATAAATAATGTTACAGAGGTCTGCATGGGTAGGAAAGAATATGTTCAAAGTCGTATGGCTACTGCTCTGTTTATTAAAAAACAAAAAAAAACACAGAGAGAAATAAGGTTTTAGAGGTCTGCACAGGTAGGCAAAAATTCCTGCAGGGTGATTTTTACTGGGTTTAGGAAGTGTATCTGTGAAATAGCAGGAGAATTGACAGGTCACTCAGAAAGAGTGTAGTGTAGTCTGTTTTAGTGTCTGTGTTAGTGTCTGTGGTTTGACTGTGATTGACTGTGATGTGTTTGACTGAATGACTGTGGTTGTGTGAGAAAATAAATACATTCCGTATCAGGTGGGCAAAACTTGCACACCCCTACTAGATCGTCCCTTGAGTGGGGCATGGCAGAGACGGACGATTGGATTGTTATAAACAGGTTTGCATAGCAATGGAAATTATAAAAGTAAACTATGAAGGAAAAACAGGAAAGGAGGAAACGTAAGAGCAAATGAGGAGAGGAGATAAGGACATTGAAGCACAAGCAGAGGCTATGAAAGAACAAATAGGAAGAAAAATTGAATAAACATAAACATGTATCGAAGAAGCAAGTAAAAGGGTGAGAGATAGAAGTAAACAATTAAAAAGCAGAGAGGAAGTGAGTAGGGGAGGAGTAGGGGAAGGGGAGGAGCCATCATTTGATTAAGGAACATGGGAACAAGGAAGAGAAAAAGGAAGACTTAGAGCACTGGCTGCACAACTCCAAATTTTAATTAAGGGTATACAGGGACAGTATGTACTGGGCCTCACAGGACCTTGATGGGCTTGTCACACACCTCCCAGACATCCATGAGGGGGCTGTAATGTGGATTAAGGTGATCGAAGAAGAAACTATGGGCAAACTTAGTTTAGCCCATAGCTGTGGGGGACATTAAATCACTTTTGGCAAAGACCATAAGAGGGGCAAAAATGAAGGACATTTTTCAAGCATCCAATGAGGAAAGAACTGTGGACTCTGACTATATGGATGGAACTGTATTCGATGCATTCCATGCTGCAGTGTGGCAGGCACTGCCGATCAGACTAAACCCTAAATCATTAAAGAGAGAACAGCTGAGGGAAACAGAAAATCCAACCAAATATGTCCAGAGACAGCTGAAAAGATGAAACAAGAAACTGAAGGGAATCCAAAAGGAGACCCATTAATGGCAACATTGTTTAGAAATGCTGTGATTGATGCCATGCCTCAAGCTGTAAAGAGCAGGCTGGAGGACGTGGTAGGCTTAAACTTTTACAAATCCAGACGCCAGCGTCCCGCCTAGTGGTGATGGGGTAAAGTCGTCAGACACAAAAACTCAAAAAACAAAAAGCTGAACATGTCATATATCCGTGGAAAGCTGAGATTATTGTGATTCGAACAATGCCTTTTAAGATACAATAAACACAGCAGGTACAATCTGTGTCTTTGTCAGACCACCAACAACTAAATAAACAACAACAAAACTGAAGGAACTCACCTATGAAGCCTCCAGATAGTCCACTGATCCATAAAAGTTCAACAAAAATTGTGTTGTTTCACTGTAAAGGGTCCAGGCTATCCAATTCCGTGCAATATTTAGTCCATAACACATGCATTTGTTGATAAACATCCACGGAATGTAGTAGTATCATTTCAAATTAGCCGACAGAGCTATCAATTCTTCTGAGTTTTCTATAATGTAACTTGTCTTCACATGTAAACAAAGTGAAGTTCCTTATCTCAAAATAGCCGCTGAACTCTGCCCTTTTGACTGACACATTATTTGAACCAATATGTGCATCTTAGAGAGGTCTACAGAGAGCGAAGGCCAACGAGCGTCCTGCATTGGAGATGGGGCCACCTCACTTTGGCGGACAGTATATCGACCCAATTGCATTAGAGTCTGCAAATGACTGTCGTATCTGATAGCCAATGAGCTTCTGAACAGATGGGTTTGACGCATTAGGCAGTCAGCTCGAGCTAGCAAGCTCTAAAGTGTGCGCGCACATATCACAGTGAACCACACGTCCTGTGCATAAAAATGCTCTCCGGGAGAGTGTACAGGTAAACGATCATTATAGGCTAATTATGGCAAATAAAGAGAATGAGAACATTGTTGAACGTTGTCAAACACTAAGAAGTTGTTGAACAATGTGCTCGGCATGACAGAGATTACATTTTTGGCAAAGAGAGCAATGTTTCATCCATTGAAGCAAAAGGGAATGTGTTTGAATGGAGGATACAGGCGACTTTTACGTTCAGAAAGTAAGTATTTTATTACATTATATAATTATATTTATATATTACTTATATATATTTCACAGTATATGTTGAGGTATTTGTTTGTTTTGAGATCTTTCTGCTAACTTCCGGTGTGAGTTTGTTTGTTCGGGTGCGCCTGTTATGTTGTTTTTCAAGTAACAAATGTGTATAATGACATGGGTATGACAAGTATTACAAGGAAAAAGTGATTGATGAGGACATTTTCAGTGTCCCCATAATTCAAAACGCTTATGAATCATACAGAGTGAGTTTTCTGTGGGGAAAGTAGAAATGCTCAGTCTCCTGTGAGGGCTAAGTTTAGGTGTAGGGTAGGTTTAGGATAATAACACATATAGTTTGTACAGTATAAAAACCATTACGCCTATGGAGAGTCCCCGTAAATCATAAAAAACATGTGTGTGTGAGAGAGTGAATGTGTGTGTGTGCTTGTTTGTGTGCTTGTGTGAGTGTCTGCCTCTCTGTCTGTGTGTGTGTATGTGTGTGTGTGTGTGTGGTTTATGAGGACACAAATGTGCATAATGACATAGGTATTACAAGGAGAATGCGATATATGAGAACATTTTCAGAGTCCGCATAATTCAAAACGTTTATAAATCTTACAGAGTGAGTTTTTGGGGGGGAAAGTAGAAATGCACAAAGTCTCCTGTGAGGGCTAAGTTTAGGTGTAGGGTAGCTGTAGGGCAAAAACACATACAGTTTGTACAGTATGAAAAAACATTACGCCTGTGGAGAGTCCCCGTAAACCATAAAAACCAACATGTGTGTGTGTGTTTTATACATGTTTGTGTTTTGGTGTATTCCTGCTAACTTCTAACTTTTTTATATCACAGACAATCATCTGACATTGAATCGAATGAAGTCTGGGAGCCAGTCAGCAAAAAGACATATACTGAGGGACATGATGACTGCAAAAAAATCATCAAAAACACTATATGCAGAATCAGAAGCGCTTCATTACAAGTTTGTTTACACACACAAGGAATTTGTCCTGATGACAGGAGCTTCCAGTGCAGAAGAAAGTACAGACATAGCACAGACATGCATAATAGTGCAGACATACAGAGGAATAACACAGAAGGAATGGAATATAACACAAATATAAGAAAAACAACTGAAATTAAATAATATACTATGTACAGAAATAGAAATATAGGAATTAATATGTAATTAGATTATGAATTATAAATAGATATGTAATTTTAAAAGTGTACACATTTTGGATTCCATGTATAAATGTCACTATAATGTGTTTATGCTTCAGTTACTATGTGTCAGCAATTATTGGCAGTGAATTGAATAGCTCTACATGTAACCTTTCATTTGAGCCCAAAATTATGATTGTACATTAAAGCATTCAAGAATTACAGCATTTTATGTGTCGTTGCTTACAAAGGGTCATTTGGAGTCTCCAAGTTTAAGACATAAACTTAGATAAACGGGTGTAAAACACTAATTTTCTAATATATTGTTTATCAAATGGTAAATTTGGCTTGGTAAGGCTTCATTCTGGGATCTCATTGTATTTTCCAGCTCATAGCTCCCAGCTATAGTCATCTGCAGGCTTCTATTTACAAAACAATTTTGACATAAAAAAATTATTTTATTTTTCAGTGTGTTCAAAGTGCTATTACTCAATATCAGTAATATCAGACTTACAGTGATTCTGACTGTTGAGAAACAAACCTCAGAGTGTCACCTTTCAAGGAAGACCAACACCATGCATATAATCCAAATGGTCCAAGAACAGCATGCAATTTACTTTGGGTATGCCTTTTTTTAGGCGTTTTAGGCTAATTTTACAGGAATCGAAAAGATTTAAACTCTAAAACACATGAAGAGTCCTGTGACCATGTGTCTCATGCAGTGGAGCAACACAGAAATAATGAAAAAAACTCAAGAGCCAAGAGAATGAGATACAGAGAAAATAGAGTTGGCAGCAGCCCACCCATTACAGGGCCCAGTAAACCCTTGGGGAGGTCCACATCAAGGATATTAGGGGTGCCCAGAGAATTCTACATGGGAGAGTCAGCTTCCAATTTAAACAACTAAAGTTGATCAAGAACCTGTTCTACAAATTGAAATAGAGGGAAAGACTACACCTATGATGGTAGACACAGGAGCTGTTTATACTTATGTAAATTCAAATTATGCCTTACATCTCCCCTTTTCTGTAAAATTTGCAAAGACAATAGGATTATCAGAAAAAATGCAGCTAATCCCAATGACAGCTCCAGTGTGAAAAATGAAAAATAAAAGTATAACAATGCCCATTCTTGTGTCAAATCAGACTACTGTTAATTTGTTATAAAGAGATGCATTATGTACATTGGGGATACAAATTTGGTTTTCTCCATATGGAGTATTTTTTATTAGATAGGACAGATAGAACCAGATGTGAGACAGACAATTATAAATGGAGAAAGTTTATTGAAGCACAGATTCCAGAAGCACATTTACCAAAATCAGAATTGCATTGTACAATGATATATAATCCCGAAGAAATGGCAGGAAGAAACTGAAGGACAAAACAATTAAATAATTTCACAGAACATTATAATTGGTAAACAGGGAGCAGCTCTTAGTATACCTGAACATGAATTTGTAAAAAAATGGTTTGATGTAAAAGATTCTGTGCCACATGTGTCTTTATATGTAGAATAAAATTAGGAAGAAAAATATCTAGGACCAATGATGAAAAACGCAGAACAAACCAAATGGGAACCAACAGAAAATCCGTTGATTTTTTCATTCAGGTGACAAAAATTACATCAAAATTGTATGTGGAACAAGTTTGATGGGAATTCCTCAAGAAGTAGTTATCAGTCAAAAGAACCTGACGCAGATGACTACAACATCCGCATTAATAAACACTACTGACACTAAACTATTTAAGGAAGTAGAGCGTCAAGTAACAAATGAACTATGGTCACAACATGACTCAGATAATAAAATCAGCAAACCCAGTGAGAATACAACTTAAGCCAGATGCTTGTTTGCCCAGAAAATCACAATACCCTCTGCGTCCTGACACTGAGGCAGGTATTAAGAACCACTATTGAAGATTTATTGAAGGCATGAGTATTATTTGAAACAACAGTTATTGTAACACTCCAATTATGCCAGTGCTCAAAGCAGACAAAAACAGATGGCGTTTCGTGCATGACCTACGAGCAATCAATGATATAGTAGCAGATATGCCAGCTGAGGTACCAAACCCACACACGCTACTGACGAATGTCCCTCCTGGTGCCAAATACTTTATGGTAATTGATCTCTGTTCTGCATACTTCAGTGTTCCACTGGCAGAGGAGAGGAGATATTTGCATTTACATATGCTGGTAAGCACTATACTTACACCAGAATCACAAAAGGGTTTAAACATTCGGCACATTTATTTAATCAAGTTCTTAATGCCGATTTAGAAGATCTTATGATAGACAGTACTTTGATACAATATATAGATGATTTGATTATTTGTTCTAAATCACTAGAACAATGTCATAAAGATTATATTTAAGTCCTGACGAAGTTAGCACAAGGAGGTCATAAAGTATCCAAAACCAAAATACAGTATTGCTAGCCTCAAGTTGAATACTTAGGACGATTGATTGCATTTGACACACAAGCTATATATCCAGCTCAATTAAACTGCATAAGTAATACATCATTGCATCAAACAGTAGGACAAATTATGACTTTTCTAGGAATGACAGGATTTAGTGCAGATTGAATAGAAGACTATGCAGTAAAAACAACTCCATTGAGAGAAATCATGAAAAAAGCAGGACTGCAACATTTAAGTAATCCATTAAAATGGAACACCGATGCATTACTAGCATTTGAGACTTTAAAAAAAAGAACTACAATAAGCCCCTGCCTTAGGAAATCCTGAATACTCTAAACCATTGCATATGTATGTCGCAAATAGAGCTGATGGTTATGCATCAGCTGTAGGCCTACTGATGCAAGAAACTTGTTGTGGTAAGAAAAACAGCCTATTGCTTACTACAGTAAAAAGTTGGACAAAGTAGCTCAAGGTTACCCACCATGTTACCAACAAGGCCTTGCAGCAGTATAATATGCATATGAGAAAGCATCCACAATAACCATGGGATACCCAGTAACTATTTATACTCAGCACAAATTCGTTGAGTTAATAGAACAAGGGATATTTTTTCTGACTCAAGCCCGAATTCTAGCCTATTCATCACTACTTACATATCCAGATGTTACTATTAAACGATGTCATAGTTAATCCAGCTAAATTAATTAATTTGGCTTTTGACGGAAAACCCCATGATTGTGTGACTAATTCATTGACGTTTACTAGATTATGGCCAGATCTTAAATCTACACCAATCCCTGACACAGAAGTCACTTACTTCATAGATGATTCTAGCTTTAGAGATCATGTAGGAAATCATACAGGATATTCAGTAGTAAAGGACAAAATAAATGTGTGCCTGTGATAACACAACATTGTGTACGGTTATGGTAAGCAGACTGGACACAGATGAATGTTTAAACAATGCTGTATATTTATTGATTCAGCAATTGTGGGAGCAGGGAGAAATGGTGAGTATGACTTTTAGTAGTTTGACGAGAGAGTAAAGGATATACTGAAGGTACTTGTCTTGCCAGGAACTCGTGGATGACGAGGAGAAGCACACACCCCAGATCAATGGCAGCCCGCTTACAGACGAGGGGAGACAGACGAGGAAGACACAGGAACCCACAAGGAGGCGGAACAGCAGGTAAGTTTCTGAACAGGCGTGTAGCGTGTAGCGTGTAGCGTGTAGCGTGTAGCGTGTAGCGTGTAGCGTGTAGCGTGTAGCGTGTAGCGTGTAGCGTGTAGCGTGTAGCGTTTGAAAGTCCACTTCGTATAATCTAGATCGGACAGAGTGCTGGAGTTGGGTGTGTGCCTTTATAGTGCTGGGTAGATTGGGTGATTAATGAGGTGCAGGTGACGTGAATCAGAACTCAGGTGATTGAGATTGTAGTGACGGATTGGTGGTGGAGCCTGGCTGATCTGTGACATGTACAGCCTTGCTCTGCTCAATTAGCGGAATTAAAAGCTCTCACAGTTGCATGTCAATTGGCAAAGGGACAGACAGCCAATATTTTCACCGATTCAGCATATGCTTATGGTGTATTCCGTTTATTTGGAGCAGTATGGAAACAAAGAGGTTTCAAAAAAAGTGATGGGACTTCCATACAACATTCTGAACAAATATGTCAATTA
The DNA here is from genome assembly GCA_003573665.1 of Oxygymnocypris stewartii. Taxonomy (NCBI): domain Eukaryota; kingdom Metazoa; phylum Chordata; class Actinopteri; order Cypriniformes; family Cyprinidae; genus Oxygymnocypris; species Oxygymnocypris stewartii. Next base: position 295,865 of record QVTF01021185.1, read on the forward strand.
ATTTCTGCTATGATGCTACCAAAAGGACTAGCGATAATCAAATGTCAGACTCATAAAAAAAGAAATTATTTTGTAATTAAAGGGAACAATGCAGCAGATTTAGAAGCTAAAAAAGTCTCAGGGTGTCAGGTAGCAGTATTATGACCTGCAGTACTTATAGAACCTCAACCTCAATTGGATGACATAATTTGAATTCAACAACAAGCAGGCCCCTATGAACACGCAATGTGGCACCAATGGGGATCCAAAAAAGACACGCAAGATATTTGGCATACAAAGGACAAATTGTTGTACCAACTTCATTTTTGAATATTCTCATTCCAGATGCGCATGGCTTTGACCATTGTGCAAGGGGGGGAAGTGACAAGGAAAATTAAACAGCAAGGATATTGGTCTCCTTATTTACATGCAATGGTAGATGAATATCTGGCCACATGTGAAGTTTGTGCCAAAAAAAATGTGAGGAAAGGAATAACGACACCAATAGGCCATATGCTGTATCAGTATCAGAAGGACCATTTAAGCATTTGGTAATGGACTATGTGGATATGATAAAGCGAGTACAAGGCAAAAGGTGTATGCTTGTGGTCATAGACAAGATTTGGCAGATGGGGGGAGGCAGTGCCATCAGCAGATCAAGGAGCAGGAACAGTAATTCAATTTCTAACAAGAGAAGTAATTTGGAGTACCAGATTTGGAATACCTTCAGAAATAAATTCAGATTATGGATCGGCATTCATACAAAAAAACTGTAAAACAAGTACTGCATCAATTGAGAATAAAGCAGAGGTTAGGGTACATTTACCATCCTCAATCACAAGGAATGTTAGAGAAATTAAATGGAACCCTCAAGGCCAAACTAAACAAAATATGTGAAAGTACTAAACTTAACTGGATTGACTCATTACCTCTTGCACTAATGAGCTATCGCATGCAAACTAACAGACACACGCATTTAACACCGCATGAAATGCTTACCCATGCCTGTGGTAAGCATTTCCGACCCATGCCTGTGCCATATTGTAGAGCCATTTATGTATCAACTCATACTACTATTATAATCATGTGTTGGCCTGCGTTTATAGAAATCTGTATGAGAAGTGCAGACATAAGGGTCAGACATAAAAACATGCTTGTCATGTTTTTTTTCTTTAGGCAAAGTATATAATGGGACCCTTGTTTTCACGGAACATAAAATTAAGGCCTCCTGACTGCATCGTGATCCCATAACAAACATGTATACAATGTATTGAACATGCCTAGAGAACTGTATATAATAGAATGCAGAAAATTATTCTGGGGATTTTTCAGCAGGATCTCTCAGCTTTTTGTCTCTGAAAATAAAGTCTATATTCTGGCATCAAAACCCCAAGATTGTAAGAGTGATTCTTCACAGAAAAGGCGGAAACCACCACACCATCTAAAGAACTCAAACACTTCATCAAACTTCTCACTGAAGAAACACTTAAAGCATGAAGCCACTCAAAACTCTGAGAAGATCTTCAAGTGCACAAGTCACTGTCACATCACCAGGAACCAACCAATCATAGGAGGGCTTTCCTATAAACATGTCATGCAACGCCAACCAGCAGCCCAGAGGTTTCCCAACCAGGAAAGGAAACAAATCCGGAGATCAGAGCAACTCAACTTGAACGTGCAAGTAAAACAAATCTCTATTGTTACTGGAAACTGGTGAATTGATCTGTATGCAGTCAAGATAGCAATTCTCTGCTTGTGATCTACCTCCAGTTAAAGTTACGAGATAGCAAAAGAGTGCTAGACTTAACCAGTGTGTGTGTGTATGTGTTAATGTGTTTTAGTATGTTTAGTCCATGTGTAGTAGAATAAAAGTTAGAAAATTAACCTTGTTTCCTTTATAAGAATCATTGTCTCATGTTGTGAAATTGTCAAGTCTAAACATCTGCCAATATACCTTGTTACCTTGCTTGTGACAAAATTATAATTGTGTTTGAAAATATCTTGGCCACGAATAAGTAAAACAAATTGATAAGACACTAAGTTCGACTACGACGCTGGACGCCTTAGTTGATAAGGTGTAAATTATTTCAATCAGATCAGTTAAATCACATCAACCCGAATCTATAAGATTTGATTCTCAAAAGGATAAAATAATAAAATAAGAGTTAATTTACTACAGCTTCGCCCAACCAAGGCAGAATATGCTCCCCATCACCTGTCAAAGAAGTTCCTACCTCACTAGACAGGACCCCATTAGATTGTAAACAAGCTCTCACCTGTCGCCTAATGAATCAAACTCAGACAAGGGCGCAGCAAGCCAGTCCATCAATGGGTCCATCGAAACCAGATAAAGAGACAACAGGGCTCCAGCCGACAGATCAAACCCACTGACACAGACCGACAATTATACGCTCTACACCACACTAACATAATGTCTTTTGTTCTAGGAAAACATATAGTGACCTTGCTTAAACACTGAAACACTCTCCTCCACCGCACTGCTAGGCCCAAACTCTAGTAGAGAGGAGTTACTCGTTTGCGTGACACTCGTTTGCTGCCTCACCTCATTCGGTGTCCTTGTTTTTCTTCAGGTTTTTTTCTTGTCTCACTTTGTGTTTTTCCTTCTTCCTCTCTCACTATAATCTCCTTTCCCCTCAAGTCCCCTAATCTGGGAACTTCCTTAACTGATACTTAAATCCAGGCCCCAAAATTGAGATTGAATCCCGTCACTAAAGTTGTCATAAATCGCTGTGAGAACCCGTTGTCAACTAAATCGAGGCGACCCGCCATGATCTTCACCGCTAATTGTGCCTTCTTCCTGTTCAATCACCAGGAAGATGTTCAAACTTTCCGCCTTATTTCTCTGCATGACTGGGGTTGGGTCCCAGCCAGAAGTTGCATCGCCGGGACCAGCATCAAGGATAGTACACCGTGAACTGCAAAACCCACACCCAAAAGGTGTAGGTCCGACTCGATCCCTGCGATGTTGTCAGAGCTCACTACACCCTCTCAGCTGCTGTGGTGGCTCTTGCCTTTTCTATGAAGAATCACTCTTGAAGTCTTGGGTATTTGATGCCAGAAAAATAGACTTTATTATCAGAGATAACGCAGTCAAGAGACTCTGCAGAGAATCTCCCGAATCTGGGTTTGCATTCTCTTATATGCAGTTTTTTTCCCTCAAGGCATGTTCAATACATTTCCTGCATCATTATTGTTTTCCTTTTTTGGATGTGCTTCTAGTCTGCTTTCAAGAAGAAAACAGGAGGCCTCTATGCGTTAAAGTAGAGGCACCATCATATAGGTTTTGTCTAATGTCACAACAGGATGTGCAGTTTCAGCACAGAATGTATGTCTGTACATCCTCTTCTCATGCTTGCCTCTACACACAGGCAGATACATGTTTATAATAGTAGAATAACTTGATACATAAATGGCTATATTCACATTGATTATACTTGCTTAATTTATATTTTGATTATTAAAACACTTCTTTATTCCCCCCTTTGAGACTTACTAAGTCTCACCTTTACTTGTTTTTACCCAGAGTGCAGTTTCATAATTCAGTCTCATCAGTTATTACTACCAAGTGACTAATTTAAGTCACACAGCTTTATCACCAATGACTAGATCATGCAACAGCACTCTGGCAGAGCAGCAGGACCAAATCTCTCCCCCACACTTAACTAGGAAGTAGTAAAAGCTCCTTTCTCCCCAATCCCTCCTTCTAGATAAAACACTGTTATACGCATGAGCATGCAATTTGTTCAGAACTTGCCTGTGATTGTCAGTTATGTATACAACAGAAATAAAAATTCAAAACATAAAACATGTAATATCACACAAAAATTGAATAGTTGATCTTCAGCCCAGACACTTTGTGCATTGTAGAGGCACAAACATGGGCAGAGGTTAGGCTAGCACTTACACCCAGGGTATGTTTCATCTTTATACTTCTTCTTCGTCCTCAGTTGAGATACTAGAATCTCCATCATTTGTCAATGTTTGTGACTTTCAGTTGGGTACATAAGGCCAGTCCTGTTAAAGTACATTTTGGTTACTCTTCAAATAAAAATGTTCGTCATCTTGAAATCTTAACATTTCAATTTGCCTGGCTGTGGCTTTGACAACTAGTGAGCTCAGTATAGGAAGCACACAGCAAAGCAGTAATCATCCTATCAACACTACAACTCCCAAAAACATTCCTAATTTAGCTAACCATGCTCCTCATACTCCTAAATTTAGATCAAACCAATTCCACATTTTATTATCTGTCACAGCGTTAGTTTTAAGTTCAATCATTAGGTTTTTCAATTTGGTCATTACTTCAGTGAATGCTCCTTCTGGAGCAGTATTATTTGGTGTATAATACAGCATTGATCCCCAAAAATAACACACACTCCCCCTTTTTCAGCTAAAAAATTATATTTTGCCATGTCATTCTGCTCGTTGCATTTAATTGCTCTCCTAAAAGTGATAAGGCCTCATCAGTGTAATTAATAAACATTTGCTGATTGTAATATATATAATTGATCCATTCAAGGTTCAAGGTTCAAGGTTTCTTTATTTGTCACATAATAAATTATACAGGGTATAATCAAAGGTGAAATGTAGATCAAATCAGGTCCGCTCAATGGACAGTGCAAAGAATAAAAATATATAAAAGTAACACCACACAAGAGCATATATATAGGTAAAAAAGAGAAATAAAAAGTAAAATGTGCAATAGAATAAAGAAAAGTGCAAAAACAAGTAAGATGTGCAAAACAGTATATGGGACTTAATAAATAGTAATATAAACAAGAGGGATGAGAGGGATGTGCAAACGGGATGTACTGGGTATGTACACATAGCAGCAATACGGATGATGAGAATATGAATGTTTTTGTTTTTTACAGTTAATACTGAGTCTTGTAAATGTTTATGAAACAGAGTTTGTGTTAAGGAGCCTGATGGCCTGGGGGAAGAAGCTCCTCCTCAGTCTCTCAGTTTTTGCCATCATGCTCCTGAAGCGCTTGCCAGATGGCAGTAAACGGAAAAGATGGTTACCGGGGTGAGTTGAATCTTTGATGATTTTAGCAGCTCTGCTTTTACAGCGTTTGAGGTAGATGCCCTGCAGAGAGGGGAGAGTAGACCCTGAGATGCGCTCAGCTAAGCGCACGACTCTCTGTAGAGCTTTGCAGTCCTGGTTTGAGGAATTACCATACCACACTGAGATGCACTGAGTCAGAACACTTTCTATGGCCCCTGAATAGAAAGTTTTCAGGATTGTTGGTGAGACCCTGAATTTCCTCAGCTGTCGCAGATGGTACAGTCTTTGCCTGGCTTTCTTAACCTGAGTCTGAATGTGTGTAGTCCAAGTCAGGTCCTCGGAGATGTTTACCCCGAGGTACTTGAAGCTACTCACCCTCTCCACAGGGGTCCCACTGATCATAAGAGGGGTGTAGGGCCACTGCTGTCTCTTCCTGAAGTCTACGATCAGCTCCTTAGTTTTGCTCATGTTCAGAGAGAGACAGTTGTCCTGGCACCATGATGTGAGTCTCTCTACCTCCTCTAAGTATGCGGCCTTGTCATCGTTGTTAATGAGGCCCAGGACCACAGTATCATCAGCAAATTTAATGATAGAAGTGGAGCTGTGAGAGGACACACAGTCGTGTGTGTAGAGCGAGTAGAGCAGGGGACTCAGGACACAGCCCTGTGGGGCTCCTACGTTTAGGGTTATGGAGTTGGAGGTGAACTGGCCAACTTTCACCACTTGTGGTCTGGTGGTGAGGAAATCTTGAATCCAGTCACAAAGTGTAGTGTTTAGGCCGAGGTCTGAGAGTTTGACAGCTAGCTTGGTGGGGACTATAGTATTAAAAGCGGAGCTATAGTCAATGAATAGCAGCCTTACATAGTTGCCATTTTTGCTGTCAATGTGAGTGAGGGAAGAGTGCAGTACCTGGGAGATGGCATCATCAGTAGACCTATTTGGCCGATAGGCAAACTGAAGAGGGTCCAAAGTAGCAGGGATGGAGGAGCAAATGTGTTTCTTTAAAAGTCTCTCAAAAACCTTCATGACTGTCGATGTGAGGGCAACTGGACGATAGTCATTCTGGCAAGAGGGTTTACTGTTCTTAGGCACAGGGATTATAACAGATTTGTTAAAGGGGGTGGGAACCACAGAGGTAGCGAGGGACTCATTAAATATGGAAGTAAACAAACCAGCAAGCTGATCAGCACAGGACCTCAGAACGCGGCCAGTAATCCCATCGGGTCCTGCTGCTTTTCTGATGTTCACTCTCCTTAGTTCCCTCCGAACTTCATCTTCTGACACGGTGATTACATGATCGCTGCTCTGTCTGCTGCTTCCTGACGTGCTGATCGGCAGAATCGCGCCGCCATTACATTCAAAGCGGCCGTTGAAGGTGTTTAGCTCTTCGGCCAGCAACGGATCCGCTCTCACCTCTGCAGAGGAGTTGTTTCCAGAAGAACAGATGGTCTTCAGTCCCTGCCACATGCGTCGAGAGTCATTGAGCTGGAAATGTGACTCAATTCTCTCACTGTATCTGAGTTTAGCAGCTCTTACTGCACCACGGAGAGCATAGCAAGATGCCTTGTACTCACTCATGTTTCCTGACAGAATACCGGCATTGTATGCGGCAGTTCGATGGTTAACCGTGTCACGAATTGTTCTGTCCACCCACGGCTTCTGATTTGAGAAAGTCTTTATTGTTACCGTTTCAGTGGCTTGCTCGGTTAGTGTGTTTACGAAGCTTAATGCTACCTCCGTGAATTCGCTGACGTCAGATGATCTCGCCCGGAACATGTCCCAGTCGATGTCATCAAGAGACGCCTGTAGCGTAGCTTCAGAGTGGCAGGACCAGCGCGTCACTTCCCTCTCCACAGGCGGTTCTTGAACGATCCTTTGTTTATAATCCGGTGTGAGGAAAATGGCGGCATGGTCTGATTTTCCAAAAGCCGGCAGTGAGTGGGCTTTGTAGGCATTTTTGAAATGGGGTGTAGCAAAGATCGAGTATATTCAGTCCTCTGGTTGGACAGGATATATGCTGATGAAAGTTAGGGATGACCTTCTTGAGGTTGGCTTTGTTAAAGTCCCCCGCGATGATACATGCAGCGTCAGGATGTTTGTTGATATATCCGCTGAGTTCATCGTGTAGTTTGGACAGGGCCAAGCTGGTATCCGCCTGTGGTGGTATATAAACGGCAGTGATGACGATTGATGAGAATTCCCGGGGCAGATAAAATGGGCGGCAGATAATGGAGAGATGTTCTAGATGAGGCGAGCAGGAGCGCGACAGAATGGAGATATTCCTGGGGTCACACCCTTTCTTGTTAATCATGAAACACACTCCACCACCTTTGGTTTTTCTGGCCTCGGCTGTTCTGTCCATCCGTAAAACAAAAAAGTTATCAGACGGCATTACAGCGGTGTGCGGGACCGTCGGCGTGAGCCATGTTTTGGTCAAACAAAGGATGTTACAGTCCCTAATGTCCCGTTGGAAACTTATCCTGGCTCTAAGATCGTCCATCTTATTCTCCAAGGATTGGACATTAGCGAGCAGAATACTCGGTAGAGGAGGACTGTGAGCCCTATTCCTCAGTCTGTTGTGGATTCCAGCACGTTTCCCGCAGTGTTTCTTTCACCTCCTGGTATTATTGAGGCGGCCTTTGTCAACTTCGGTGCTCCGAAGTATCTCCAATGGCCATGCTGGATCCGTGGATAAAGTGTCCTGGATCAGGTTAGTGTAACGCTGTCCAATGTCCAAAAGTGTTCTTTTGTCATACATAATCATTGCAGACGTTACACGTGTAAAAAAAGAGGTAAAAATAGGAAAAAAAAACACATAAAAGCACAATTTTAAGCGGAGATAATTCACAGGCGTCTGAACTCAGCAGCGCCACCGGAAGTAACGTTCTAAATCCATTCTGTATTTTATTTTCCCTAATCCAAATAAATATTGATTCAAATCCTGATTTGACTACATCTCTTGTTTTCAACTCCTAAGGTATACCTCTTGGTTGACCAATTTAATCTATATAAACTGCAGGGCCTTTTTCATAGGCTCTTTTAGATCTGGATTTTTCTTCATTTTTTGCTTCCTCTTTTAGAGAGATGCGGCTCATTGTATATGTTAGCATAACCCTAGTACATACTGACTCAGTGCATCTCAGTATGGTATAATAATGCCACAAACCAGGACTGCAAAGCTCTACAGAGAGTCGTGCGCTTAGCTGAGCGCATCTCAGGGTCTGCTCTCCCCTCTCTGCAGCACATCTACCTCAAACGCTGCAGAAGCAGAGCTGCAAAAATCCTCAAAGATTCTACTCACCCCGGTAACCATCTTTTCTGTTTACTGCCATCTGGCAGGCGCTTCAGGAGCATGATGGCAAAGACTGAAAGACTGAGGAAGAGCTTCTTCCCTCAGGCCATCAGGCTCCTAAACACAAACTCTGTTTCATAAACACTCACAAGACCCATTGTCAACTGTAAATATCATCACATTCTCATCATTGCTGCTCTATGTACAATACCATGAACAACCCGTCTGCACATCCCTCTTATTCACATTACTATTTATTAAGTCCCAGTACACTGTTTTTTTTTCTTTTTTTGTACATCTTATTGTTTTTTTTGCACATCTTGTTGTTTTTTTGCACATCTCATTGTCTTTTGCACATCTCATTGTCTTTGCACATCTTATTGTTTTTTGCACATCTTATTGTTTTGCACTTTTTTATTTCATTGCACATTTTACTCTTATTTCTCATTTTCTTACCATATGTATGCCTTGTGTGTTATGTTACTTATATAATTTGTATTCTTATTGTTTTGCACTGTCCACTGAGCGGACCTGATTCGATTGCATTTCACTTCTAGTTATGCCCTGTATAACTATTATGTGACAAATAAAGAAACCTTGAACCTTGAACCTTGAACCTTAATCCTGACCATTTTTCTGGTAATGTTGTAAAGAAGCCATATTCTAATTAACACATCCACCATATGTCTGCCAATGCAATATCGATATAATCCATTATAGGTGGTGGGCCTTCTTTTATCACTAAATAGTCATCTTCACATCGTGGTGTTTTCCATATTTTGCTGCATTTCCTTCAAAACGTCAATTTGTCCCTTCTTCTCATAACACTCAAATTCCTGATCTGCCATTAATTGTATTTTTCCTTGTGGCTTTTGTATTTTCTTTTTTCTTACTATTGGCCATTTACGGGCACGTATGCACTGTAATTCAGTTGCTTCTCTGTAGTTTGTTGTAGATTTGAGAAACTGACACCAATATGGGCAAAATTAAAGTATTTTTAAATTATGTTTTTGGGTACAGTTTCTGAAGACCTTTATCTCTCTGCCTCTTTCTATAAAGCATTTACCTCCCATTCTTACTAAGTCTAACCCCATTAGATTAGAGAGTCCTGGACATTTCTTACAAATATTATACAACTTGAACTGTGTATAGGTATTGGTACAATATATAAAATTGGTCCTGCTTCAAAGCAAACTATGAAGTTTTCCCATTTCTCTTTTTCTGCCGTGTAATTTATCCATTTATACCAATTATTGTCTTCTGCTTTTTTCCATAATATATCTGAATTGCCCCTTTTCTTAAATGGAATATTAGAATTGTCATCTACAATGTGTCTATTTTGTCTAGATAGTTTTTCCTCCTCATCTGGTCCTTGTTCTTTTTGTATTAACCCTTTCGCACGTACGATCACACCGGTGTGATCAATCTTGGCTGGTCCCAGAAGCATACGATCACACCGGTGTGATTAGAACGTTCAGTGCGTCACGTCATCAACTACTAAATTCAAATCTGCTTTCGTGCTTTGGCTGGCGCTGAGCCAGATCAGACGCGCTGAGCGCTTGTCATATTATCACAACCATTCAATGTTTTCAACCATATAATGCTTATTTTAGGCTTCAGACATTTAAACACGCATAAGTACAATCAAAACCATACATTTATAGTTTGTAAAATACATGCTGATTTCTATGGAAACGGCAATAATGATCATTACAAATATAATCTGATGACATGTTTTATTGATATCATATACAGATTGTGTAGGTAACTATAACATTTACTCTGCTCTTCTCCCAGTTTACCATAGACTTACTTTAACGTGTTTTGAGAGGAGAGGATGAATTTACGTGTTGTTTATCCCACAGCTAGGATTCAGTGCAAACTAACATGGCGGCGCCCATCAGCTGGTATAGATCAACTAACACGGTCATTATAAGAGTGTTTAAACTACCAAATACATTTACTTGCACATATTTCAGAATCGGAATATCAGATATTTCATAATATAGTGAGGATGTTTGTGAATATGTTGATTAAAAATTGAAAACGAAATAAAAGTGATCCACATGTCATACAGAACTATGTGGCTGCGTGTGCTGTGTCACATGACAAGCATGACGCGTTGCCATGGAAACAATAAGGTGATACGTTCTAAAATAACGGTCGCCTAAAAAAACTCACACTGGGGGCTCAGCTAGAATATTTTAAACTCACGTGCGAAAGGGTTAAGTCAAAGCCACGGCTATATTCACCCGATGATTGAAAAGTAAATTCTGGGGAAGACTGGGTGCTGTTGATTATAGCTTGAGTTTGCCAAATTAGATTAATTAGGCATGTGATGATCATCAAATATGTTTTCAGACTTATTCTTTTTCTTCTCCGGTTTGTCTGACAGGAGAATGTGAGCTCCTTGTTCATCTGTTTTTGACCTTCCATCAGTTTGTCCTTCATCTTGTGTCTTCTTGCTCCTTCCTTACATTGGAAACTCTAGTACAGTGGTTTAGATGATACCAAGTTGTACTTCCCTCCACTTGGACTGCTGTTGGAGTACCTCTCACCCCTTTGTATGGTCTCTCGCTCATTCCACTTTCTCCGGAATACCCTTAGATATACTTGGTCACCAACAATTGGGCATTCCAACTCTGTTTCCTCACAGGGCTCTTTTCTTGTTTCCTGTAAACACATAGCTTTATGTATGGCAGTTAATTTCTTCATATAAGATCGAAGTTCCATTTGCAATTTCTCTAGAGGAGGTCCTTTGAAGGGACCTCCACAATATGGCACAGGCATGGGTCGACCCATTTCATGTGGTGTTAAGTGCGTGTTTCTGTTTGTTTGCATGCGATAGCTCATTAGTGCAAGAGGCTATACGTCAATCCAGTTAAGTTTAGTACTTTCACATATTTTGCTTAGTTTGGCCTTGAGGGTTCCATTTAATCTCTCTACCATCCCTTGTGATTGAGGATGGTAAATATACCCTAGTCTCTTCTTTATTCTCAATTGTTGCAGTACTTGTTTTACAGTTTTTTGTATGAATACTGATCCATAATCTGAACATATTTATGATAGTATTCCAAATCTAGGTATTACTTCTCTTGTTAGAAACATAATTACTGTCCCTGCTCCCTGATCTGCTAATGGTACTGTTTCCACCCATCTGCTAAATCTGTCTATGACTACAGGCATGTATCTTTTGCCTTGAACTCGCTTTATCATATCCACGTAATCCATTATCAAATGCTTGAATGGTCCTTCTGGTACTGGTATATGGACTATTGATGTCGTTATACCTTTCCTCGCATTGTTTTTGGCACAAACTTCACATGTATCCAGAAATTAATCTACCATTGCATGTAAATAAGGAGACCAGTGTCCTTGCTTTTTAATGTTTCTTCTCACGTCCCCCCTTGCACAGTGGTCAAAACCATGTGCATGTGAAGTGAGACTATTTAAAAGTGAAGTTGGGGCAACAATTTGCCTTTCATGTGTGTGCTAAATATCTTGCGTGTCTTTTTTAGCTTCCCTTTGGTGCCACATTGAGTTCTCATACAGGCCAGCTTGTTGTTGAATTTGAATAATATCGTCCAACTGAGGCTGAGATTATATAAGTACTGCAGGTGCTAATACTGCTACCCGACACCCAGAGGCTTTTTTAGCTTCCAAATCTGCTGCATTGTTTCCCTTAGTGACAAAATAATTTCATTTTTTATGAACCTGACACTTGATTATTGCTAGAATTTTTGGCAGCATCATAGCAGAAATTAATCAACCTATTTGTTCCCACATGTTGGATAGGAGCACCATCACTCTTTTTGAAACCTCTTTGCTTCCATACCGCTCCAAACAAATGACATACACCATGAGCATAAGCTGAATCTGTATAAATATTGGCTGTCTTTCCCTTTTCCAATTGACATGCAGCTGTGAGAGCTTTCAATTCTGCTTACTGAGCAGAGCTAGGCTGTACGCAATATTGGGATATCACAGGCACAAATTCTTCCTTGTCATTCTTCACTACTGAAAATCCTGTATGATTTCTAAATGATCTCTAAAGCTAGAACCATCTGCGAAGAAAGTTACTTCTGCCTCAGGTATTGGTGTAGACTCAAGATCTGGCCGTTATCTAGTAAATGTCAATGAATTAGTCACGCAGTCATGGGGCTTTCCTTCAAAAGCCAAATGAGTTCAAAGGAATTCAGCTGGATTAACTGTATGACATCGTTTAATAGTAACACCTTGTTATGTTATTAGCGATGAATGGGTTAGAATTCAGGCTTGAGTCAGAACAAATTTCCCTTGTTCTATTAACTCAACTATTTTGTGATGAGTATAAATAGTCACTGGATAACCCATGGTTATTGTGGATGCTTCCTCATATGCATAATATACTGCTGCAAGGCATTGTTGGTAACATGGTGGGTAGCCCTGAGCTACATTGTCCAATTTTCTACTTTAGTAAGCAATTGGCTGTTTTTTCCTACCACTACAAGTTTCTTGCATCAATACAGCTGATACATAACCATCAGCTATGTTTTTGACATACAGATTAAATTGTTTAGAGTATTCAGGATTTCCCAAGGCTGGGGCCTGTTGTAGATCCTTTTTTAAAGTCTCAAATGCTAGTAATGCATATGTGTTCCATTTTAATGGATTGCCTAAATGTTGAAGTCCTGCTTGTTTTATGATTTCTCTCAATGGCTGTTTTTATTGCATAGTCTTCTATCCGTTTTAGATCCTCTTAAGTCTTAAGAACTTGATTAAATAAATGTGCCGAATGTTTAAACCCTTGTGGAATTCTGGTGTAAATATACTGTTTACCAGCATATGTAAATGCAAATAAATATCTACTCTCCTCTGCTAGTGGAACACTGAAGTAGGCCGAACAGAGATCAATTACATTATTTGAATTAGTGGGAGAATATACAGGCTAAACAAGAGCGGTACAAGAATAGAGCCGTGTAGTTACTCCGCAAGTCATGGATGTCCACTTAGACTTATGCTCTCCTATACTTACATTATAATCCTCTCCCTTCTAAGTATGACCTGAACCATTTGAGTACCATCCAAAAAAAGCCCAACCCAGTTTTCCAGTCTCTCTAGAAGTGTCATGATCGACAGGGGATAAATGCAGCATTTTAATGAGTGCTGTCTCTGTGCTGTGCTGTGCTGCGCTAGGAAACCAGATTGAAAGTTGTCCAGGTATCCATTTGAGTGTTTACGTAGTTGTTCAGCTGATTAAAAACAATCTTTTCAATAATCTTACCTATGAAAGGATGATTTGATATTGTTCTATAGTTGTGCAATATGGTGTTATCACGATTGCGCTTTTTTAGAAGGGGCTTAACAACTGCAGTTTTCAGGGAGTTTTCAAGTCCCAGAAAGAAAAGAGGCGTTCACCACTTCTAAGAGATCTACTACTAAACAGTTAAGCACACTTTTTAAAAAAGATGCGGGAAGTGTGTCAAGATTACAGGTTTACGATTCAAGGTGCAGTACTATTTCTTCCAAAATGTTGCTATCAATTGCTTCAAAAACAGACATAGTTACTTATTTGTTAAATTGCGGTGTAATCTGTGTGACCTCTGCCTAACTTGAGGATGTGCCAATCTCCTTTCTGATAATATTGATCTTCTCAGAAAAGAAGGAAGCAAACTCCTTAAATTTGTGGTCGGAAATAAATTAACTGGGAATCTGACTTAGAGGGTTTGTTAGTCTCTCAGTAGCAAAAAGAGTGCGAGTGCTTGGGAAGCAGGCCCAGCTGAGGAAACGGAAATCATCGCTGGAAACATTCCAGGCTGATGCTCACAAGTCCGGGGTAAGTATGCAGCGCACTGCTAACACTCCCACCATCTCTACTCCATGTGTTTCTCTGCGCAGGCTAGGGCTGTGACGGTGGCCGTGACAACCGCGTCACCGGCGGTGGTCGGTTGCCACCGCGGTTGTGTATTGCCACCGGCGGTAGTGCACGTGACGTCACACACTCTATAACAAGCATAATACAAAGTTTTGTAAACAAGTGTAATAATAGTAACAGTTGCAAATTGTTTTATTTAGACTATAAATCTGCTAATTCACAAATTACCTCAAACGCCATACAGGGCGCTTCCTTTAGATAGGCAGGTTTGAGCGCCAGAAAATACTGTTTATTCTGCATTCAGCATATTTATTTCGTGATGAGTGATGGACCTTGTTGGGAAACCAAATACTAAATCGCTGATCTGGAATCATCTCCATTCATGTCACCCATCTGCGTTTGTACAAGTGTCTTCAAGTTCACGTCATCGCAAACACCCGGATGATCAGGTGTGTATTGGTGAGGATTTCTCCAAATTGGCCAAATACGAATAAGACAGCGGTAAATGGAAGATGTTAACAAGAAATGTGGCAACATACGGCGCGATTCCTATTCCACAGAGAGCGCATGCAGCAGACGAGGAGTTAACGCACCCGCTTGCTTGGTGGCGGAACAGTGAACCGTGTCTAAACCGGACGCCGCGTCGCAACACAACAGGTTGAGTTTGTCCACAGGACATTTTAACTTTGTTTCAGTTCGTCATAAATAGGACGAGACAGTTTACTGCGACTGATTTGTCGTGTTGTATCGCGCATCTGGTGTAGACAGCATAACTGATTATAATGGGTTCTCGCCGTGCCGCTCGCGTGAGGTAGACCGGGTGTATTTAACTTTCTCATTAAAGGCTACTTTCCTATTTAACTGTATTATTTATTTGATATTTATTTTAGTGTTTTGCAGGTGTTCACTGACGTAAGTGCTAAAATAAACACGTATGTTTGTTAATAGATGATTGAGCCTCATTTATTTATTTTTGCGTTTCAGAATTATATATATATATATATCACAACACCGCGCCACCAGCGGTAGTTGGTCCATTACCAACGCGGTTGTAAAAATCTGCCACCGTCACAGCCCTAGCGCAGGCCCCGTGCACCCGGGACGTGATCTTCCCAGATGTCCTTCACTCCGGCACCAGAAAACACTGGACCCTGGGTGCAGCAGCGGAAGATGCGATCCAGGCCCCGGTCGACGACTTCTCCCCCTCCGGTCGTCGAGATCTCCACCCGCTTCGCTCAACTCTGAGACTGAACATGATGCTGTGATCATCGGAGACTCAATCGTCCGGCATGTCCGTGCTACGTTAGCTGAAGGTAAAGTGCACACTCACTGTTTCCCTGGTGCTCGTGTTCCCTGGTGCTTGATGTTTCTGCGCAGATACCCGCGATCCTGAAGGATGACGAGAGCGTTGCAGCTGTTGTGATTCACGCGGGGGTTAATGACACCAAGCTGTGGCAGATGGAGACACTAAAGAGGGACTTCAGGAGCCTGATCGAGACGGTACGCTTTGTTAATAATTTGAATCTTTTCTGCACCGCAGCAGAGTTGGAGTGGAACTCCTGTCAGACAACATCTCCTGGATACTACGCTCCATCTGACTAGTAAGCCAATTCTCATATAACTGCTATGATGACTTTTGTTCTACCCACTTAAATGATAGAGGTACTTGCAGTGTCCAATCTATAGAGACTATGTCTGTTCCCCGAATAGTGGGGTCAAAATATAAATGTAATGCAGGATCCTAGTCAGACTGGTCGTGGCGGCGGTGTCGCAACAATATATAGTGATATTCTCAATGCTACTCAGAAAACAGAATACAGGTTTTACTCATTCAAAATACTTATTCTTAATGTTACACTGTCAGATATGCAAAACAAATCTGTCCTATCTCTTGCTCTGGCTACTGTGTATAGACCACCTGGGCCATATACAGATTTTCTAAAATAATTTGCAGATTTCTTCTCAGACCTATTGGTTAATGTTAATAAAGCGCTAATTGTCGGAGATTTTAACATTCACGTTGATAATACAAATGATGCGTTAGGACCTAATAAACTCTTTTGGTGTCAAGCAAAACGTCACCGGGCCCACGCATCGTTTTAATCATACGCTAGATTGAATTATTTTGCATGAAATTGATCTTACTGATATAGATATCGTACCTCAAAGTGATGATGTTACTGATGATGTTTCCTTGTATCGTGCATGCTGCATATTACTGTTATTAATTAGATGGCTCCGCGTTATAGTCCAGGCAGAACTAATGTTCCAGCAACTAAAGACAGATTCACCAATAACCTGCCTGATTTATCTCAACTGCTCTATGTACCCATAAATTCAGATGAACTAGACAAAATTACTAGCAACATGGGAACATCTTCTCTAATACGTTAGAAACTGTTGCCCCCATCAAATTAAAAAAGGTTTGAGAAAAACGTGCTGCGCCATTGTACAACAGTTATACCCATTCTCTCAAGAAAGAAACTCGTAATCTTGAGCGCAAATGGAGAAAAACTAACTTGGAAGTATTTAGAATTGCGTGGAAAAACAGTATGTCCAGCTATAGACAGGCTCTAAAAGTTGCCAGGACCGAGCATATCAGCAAACTCATAGATAATCATCAAAACAATCCAAGGTTTTTATTTAGCACAGTGGCTAGATTAACAAATAAACAGTTGTCACCCTATCAAAATATTCCTTCACAGTTTAACAGTAATGACTTTTTGAATTTCTTTACTGAAAAAAATAGATAACATCAGAAATACTGTAGACGTATTCTACATTCTACATGTACATGTACATGTAAATGTAGATTCTACAGCGTCTAGTACTTCAGCTTCATTCATCGCACCCAAAGAAAAACTGCATTGCTTTACAACTCTAGGACAAGATGAGCTAAATAAACACATCACAGCATCTAAACCAACAACATGTTTATTAGATCCTGTTGCCACTAAATTATTGAAAAAGTTGTTACCTGTATCAGAAGAACAGCTACTAAATATTATTAACTCCTCGTTATCTTTAGGTCATGTCCCAAAACCATTCAAGCTGGCAGTTATTAAGCCTCTTATTAAGAAACCAAAACTAGATCCTTGTGAACTGGCCAATTACAGGCCCATTTCTAATAGAAAAAGTTGTGTCTGCTCAATTGTGCTCCTTCTTGCAAAAAAAATGATACCTATGAAGAATTTCAGTCAGGTTTTAGGCCCCGCCATAGCACAGAAACTGCACTTGTTAAAATTACAAATGATTTGCTTCTTGCATCAGACCAAGGCTGCATCTCATTGCTAGTTTGACACTATAGATCATGACATAGATCTATTACAAAACTATACAGGTATTCAAGTGCAGGCTTTAAGATGGTTTGGATCTTACTTGTCCGATCGCTACCACTTTGTTTATTTACACTCAACTATATATCTCAACAAGACCAGATGAAACTTCTAAACTATCTAAGCTAACGGAGTGTGTTAAAAATGTCAAAGATTGGATGACCAATAATTTTCTCCTATTAAATTCGGATAATACAGCGATATTACTTATTGGACCTAAAAACAGTACATAGTATATCTTGGATTACAATTTGCAACCAGACGGATGTTCTGTTACTTCCTCTACAGTCAAAAATCTGGGTGTTATATTAGACAGCAACCTATCTTTTGAAAATCATAATTCCCATGTTACAAAAACAGCATTTATCCCTCTTAGAAACATTGCCAAGCTACGGAACAGTGTTTCTATTGCAGAAAAGATCGTTCTTGCATTCATGACCTCCAGACTGGACTATTGTAATGCACTGCACGGTGGTTGTCCTGCATCTTCAATAAACAAGCTACAGATAGTACAAAATGCTGCAGCTAGAGTCCTTACCAGGTCAAGAAAATATGATCATATTACTCCAATGTTACAGTCTTTGCACTGGCTACCTATTAAGTTCCGGATCAGTTACAAAATATTATTACTTGCCAATAAGGCCCTAAATGATTTAGCTCCCGTGTACCTAACTAATCTTCTATCACACTACATTCCAACCCGCTCCCTAAGGTCGCAAAACTCTGGACTCTTGGTAGTACCTACGATTGCAAAGCCCACTAAAGGAGGTAGATCTTTTTCATAATTTGCACCCAAACTCTGGAATAGCTTTCCTGATAACGTTCGGGGTTCAGACACACTCTCCCTATTTAAATCTAGATTAAAGACACATCTCTTTAGCCAAGCATTCATATAATCCTTCTCATAATGTTGTACTGCAGTTATATCTGATCAAACGCACATTATTATGCTTTAGCTTGGGTTGAACAGATAATTTTTTCCTGGATGGAACAACAGCTACACAATTTTTACAACAATAATGTTACCACTTTAATATGTCTTGCAATATTCGTGCGTGCAGGTTCTGCGCGATCCTCTTGTTTGATATACTCGGGGTCTGAATCTGGTTCAAATTGATATGGCAATATTGACGAACTTTCTGTTTTAGCAAGGGGCGGGGCAGTACTGAAACTCCGTCTAAGCTGTTCACCGATCACAACGCACTGGGACAGCTAACCAATCACAACACATTTAATTTTTCGGAAGGTGGGCCTTCATCAAACCAGGAACTAATCGAGCCGTTTGTGTCAGGCTGGGGAGAAAGGTATTGTAATAATGGGAATTATATGAAAAATAATGTGATTTTCGAACCACCAAGCACGAGAGCATTGTAAGAATTAACTCAGATTTTAGCTTTTAATAATCCACCAATTATGTAATGAATTTAATCTATTATTTCAGCTTTTAGGGAATGAAGCCTTAAAGACTCGGGTTGATTTGAATGAATTGATATTAAGTAAAAACTTATAATTTATACATTATTAACGATTCGTCCAGCGAAGGTTAAAATCAGTATATCTTAACAATTTAGTTTATCTTACTTCGTGGCCAACGATAAAACAAACAAAATAGCACTTTATCAATTTTGAGCAAGGTAGCATGGGCTCTGGGCAAAGTTTGACCTGAATATTACACAACACAAGAAAAAAAGTTTCTTTATAAATGAAAACAAGGTTTATTTGCTAATCCACGATAAAATAAACAAACACACACACACACACACACATACACACAGTTCAGGAAATGAGTTATTGCGATTTGAAGAAAGTTTAAGTCTAACATTCTTTTGCTATCTCGTAATTCAACTGGAGGAAGATCACAAGCAGAGACTTAGCTATCTTGACTGCATAAAGATCAAATCCCCAGTTTCCAGCAAAATTATGGAGATAGGTTGTTTACTTGCTTGTCAAGTTGAGTTTGACAGGTATTCGTTTCGTTTCCTGGTTGGGAAACCTCCAGGGCTGCTGATTGGCAGCTGATGTGTCGTTGTCTGACGCATCTCCAGGTATGCCCTTCAGTGTTTGGTTGGTTTCTTTGTGACGTGATGATGGTCTGGAAACTCTTAGGAAATCTCTTGCGAAGACTAAGCTTTACATATTTTTGCCGCCATGAAGTTGCAACGAAGTTCCAATGAGTCACTTAGTTCTGAAGTCACTTGGCCTGATGTTATGGCTGTGAGCGCTTTGCAGTGAGTGCTTTGAAGTGAGATGAAGCGAAAGTTTAGCAAGCAGTGCGCAATGAAGCCTTTGTGTCACAGAGTTTTAACAGGCTGAATTCTGTCCGCCCACTAGATGCGTCTTCCAATCAAATTGTCCCTGTAGGGCAGAGCCCCGCACTGCACGGCTTCTTTTCCGTGCATATATTATCTGCTAATCAGTTTATGACAAGGAAATATCCTAGAAGATTTCTATACGTGTTATAATCATGCCTTATGATGTTAAAAGTCAACTTTCATCCACACCAAATTATTGCTGATGAAACCAGCTTCAATCAACGTCAAACATTAAGTATTTGACACACACAAAATACATATACTAATTGTATCTATTACACAGGTTAAGAAAATATAAAATATAAAAAATATCACGTTGGGGTATCTGAACATCAGCGCTCCTATCTCCAAATAAGAAGTTCCTTTCTTCTGTGTTTATTTATGCCACAATTAGTCAGGAAGAACACTGAAGTTCTGTTCCTAAGTGGATCTGGTGAGAAAGGGTCAGTTATTGCTGTATCAGTGCCTGCAGCTCCAGGATGTGGCACTATAAATCTCTCCCTTCCTGTGTCTTTTGCAGATATAAGCAAGGTGTCCTCCAGACAGAGCGGCGTCATTACTGGATTTGGTTAATTTTACAACACGCACATGTCCAAAAGAAGAATCTTTTCCTTTTCCTTTGGCATGTAAGATTATATAGATATTTGGGTCTGTTCGAAGAGGTCATACAGCATGTTCTAGTAAACCTCAAAAACAAAATCAAGACTTTGTAAAAGAGCATAATAGGACCCCTTTAATAAAGCCATGCATTTGGATCCCTAACTCCATTGTCATGCTCCCCACATTACACTGACAATATTACCAGGAATGAAGTCTCCCCAACTAAGCAAGCCAAAGGCAACAGTGGCAAGGAACCAACTGCATCGGTGACAGAAATTGATCATTTTTTTTTGGGAGAAAGCAGGCTTACTCAGGGGACCAGTTCTCCTCAGGCAGGATGAAAGCAGCATGGCGTGTTTAATTCCAGGCTGCAATACAAGTCAGATTGAGCAGAGGACTCGTCTGGTTTTCATACTGTAACGGCATGTCGGCAGGAATTCAACTGCCTCTACAGGTTACCAGGTGCCAGCTAAAGAATCGGGGTCTCTATGAAGCCCTTCCCCCCTCCTCATCAGCGCAAAAGCGCGCGATTTCTTTCGGTCACAGAACAAAGGAAATTAACATGGAGGATTTCTAAGAGACACATTTATTTCATGACTATTAGAACCATCAACTCAAGAAACAAGATGAATATTAATGTTGTACTCGGCCATTCATAGGCTTGATGTGATTATTTTGAATGTGAATTATTTAGGACAATGTGGGGCGATTCTTAAACTGTGTAATGTATGTGTGTGTCAAATGCGATGTTTAGTCTCTAAAAGAAGCTGGCATCGTAAGTGACAAATGAGGTGGATGACCGTTAAACTTTGGCATTATAATATATGTGTACAACAGTTATAAAAGACCTGTGTATATCTTTCACGTTGAATTAAATATCAGATGACGAGTGATCCCGTGCCTTGCAAGGGAGCTGTGCAGGCGGGGCTCTGCCCCACACGGACACTGATTCGAGCAGCCGCCTGTGGGCAGGGCCAAATCGGACCGTTTAAAACAACGCGCCAGTGTGCTCTCTCTCTCTCTCTCTTCCTGTTCGCGCAACTCGCTCTTCAACTCCAACAAGGACGACCTGGAAGCCAGTCCGCTGGACTTCGGCCCTAACACCGACGGAAGCCAATCACTTAGTCGAATCCCAAGGAGAGAAAGGCGCAACATCACAGAACCAGTAGCATAACGCGTGGTCCCTCTCAACAAAGAACTCGACGACCGCAGAGGAGAGAAGAGCTTCCCCGTGACGTCACGCAGCAGTTTCAAGCGACCCTACGAGTCTCCACACGAGAGCAACCGGAGAAACCCGAACCACCCACGTGGCACATCGAGACAAAGAACCGAAGCAGCACGTTGAACTCACGCAGGAAACCAAAGCAACAGCCTGCTTAACCACCAAAAAGCAAGTACATGTCTATTCCTAACTGAACTGGTAAATTGATCTGAACGCAGTAACAAAGCATAGGCATTTGTCGTGATCTTTCCGGTTTGTTTAAGTGTTAAAACAGCTAAGAGGGCTGTTTTAACTTTCTGAGTTTACCCACCAAAACCCATGTATGTATGTTTGTGTTTTCACTAGTTAATCCCTTTATGTTAGAATTGCAATATTGCAAATAAACCTTGTTTCATTTTATAAAGAATTGTCTCTGGAATGTGATTTTTCAAGTATTGTATCCTTTTTGCCATAAAAGACAACGTTACCTAGGCTTGAATTTGAGAGATTATTAATCTCGTTTTATTGTTATCGCGGCCACGAGGCAATAGAAACGAGATTTAATAAAGATATACTGATGTAGTGATCGCTGGACGAGCACTTAATAAAGTATAAATTGTAAGTTAAATATTAATATTACTTTAATCAACCAATATTGAATCTTTAACAAATAATTCCCGGAGCTGAAACAATAGCTTCATTGAACAATTGCATTACAAATGGTGGAGAATAAATGCTGGCATTAAAGATTAAATCTGAAAATCAATAAACATCCATCAGAGACAATAAAGGTATTTCTCATATTTTGTCCGGAAAAATTTAGTAAATACAGAGAAACAAGCGATTATGTGTGATATTGCATTCTTGTTTGTAAAACACAGTGCGTTTTGAATGAAAGAGAGTGTAATTGTAACTCGAGTTTGTTGAGAATAATTAAACTGCAGTAAATAAAGTCGCGCTGAAGCGCATAAGAGGCAAATGAGCGTGTTCCTCATTGTTCTCTTTAAGGCCTGTATAGTTTGATTTGTTAAGTGCGTGTCCCACTCACAAACTCAGCTATATTTTCAAATCTCCCGGCTGGAGAACATTAAAGTAGCTAATTAATTAATTCTCAGCCATTATTCAATTTCACACGAGTGAAATTCAAACGCGCGGCGCTCAGACAAAGAAGTAGCCCATGCGATTTGAGAAGGGAGAAGAATTTGCGATCGATTGAATTGTTTTATGTGTGCTGTCTAAACAGACAGATATCAGTATAGCCCGTCGAGGCTTTGATGATTTATAAGTAATCCGTAGATTAATTTCTCGCCCTAAACGAGTGAGATTATATGTGCTATAAAAGATTCAAATCTGAACAATGCTTGTTGGTTAAGGCGTGGAACACGTTTACATGCACTTGTGTGAGTCACCATAGCGACCTGTGTGAGTCACCATGCTGAGTTTAACCAGGAAAACCCCTTTCGGGCATTTGCTAGTGGAGACTTAGCCACAGCGCCACCTTGAGTTATGTAAACTAATAGCATTAGCGCGATATAAGCTAACTGAAACAAAGAAGCTTTAGCATCGTAGCAAATGCCATGCTGTTAGCATTACGGCTAGCGATTAGCACATAGCATTTAGAGCTTGAATGAGTTGAATGCAGTGTGTGGAAATGTGGTTCACAGCTAACCTTAATTCTCTTTCTCTTGCTCTCTATCAATCTTCCCATTTAACAGACTAACATATGTTAAGAAGCTGGCTGTGTTAATGTTATACCCAATCATCAGTGTTTAACAATTTCACAGGTTGGTTTAATAAACATTTGATTAAATTATTTTACCTTTAGTGGGTATCGGTTTAATAGGTGGTAGTTTTATTAGAAGACAATTCGGTATTACCTCATCACCTTGATAATATGGTGACTCATTCAATTATAACGGCTTTTCTGATTGTATACACATCAGTGGATAAGTTGTTATTGTTAGGAATTTTTAATTGTTAACTGAATGTCATAATTAATTACAAATTTGAAATTAATTTCATTTAAAAAAAATAATAATAATAATTTCAATTCCTGCCTCCAAGTAGCAACAGTATCCATTGATTAATCACAAGCGATCTTATAATTTGACAACCACAGTAAAACCTTAATTATTATCAAGAGGGCCAGAAATGTTTAATTTCGTGTACAAGCAATTAGGATACAGATTAATTTGGTTTGATGTTAATGACACAATGAGAAATGAGTAACTTTGGAAATTATTAAAATAATTTACTATTATATGAATCTGAAACTAGTGATTTGGAAGCTGTAATTTAATTGCATAATTAATTATGAATTTGAAAATTCTAATTATATTTAATAATTAATTACACTTCCTGTTTACATATTGCAACAATATTGGTTTATCAACTCAATTGTAGATTGCTCTTGTAATTCTAATCCTAATCGATCCTATCAATTTTAATGATAACATCATTCAATTTTAATTAGAAACCACAAATTATCATTTTAATTATAATTTCAGACTTAACACAAGTCTGGCGATACCTGTAGGCCATACGTCATCTCCTTAGGTGATCTGATTAACTCAGCTAAACTGTAATAAGGTCCTCTTTACTTAGGCCTGAGAGTAGATAGTGCTCCCCCTAGTGTTGGGTTGGTGAAGTGACAGTGACACCATGCAATCAATGTCACTTCTCACCAAGCTTGGGGTATAAAGACGTTAATCTTCTAATTAGAAAACCCCAAAAGGGAAATTAAGGTTTCCCCAACTTAGGTCAGTTTGTTTACCCTGTAAACAGCAAAACCAACCTAAGCATATCGACTCAACAGCACCACCATGCTGCCAACGTATTATTAGTTTTAAACCTTGGGAATAAACCTTCACTTCTCTTATTTTTCCTCCCTGTTACTAACTTCTTCTAATTTGACTTGTTTGCTTAAGACTTGGCCAGTGGGAAGATCACGAATAGAGCAAAATGTCACAAATGAACAGATGTTTATGAAACTTGAGAGAACTACGTTCAAAACTGTTTGATATTTACCCTCTATTGTGAAATCCTACCCCTCCAAGTTAAAGCAGGTGCAATGAGAAGATAGACATCGGCAAAATTTTTAAACACGCGCGAGAGACAAGTTAACCAGCGTTGCGGTGTAAAATTGCCATCAAGGGACCAGTACTGTCATTGCTATTTTTTTCCTCCAAGGAGAAAAATTCAGATAGCAATCAGTCATATCTCAAAAGAGAAAATTTCGCCTACAATCCTCTGATTAGAAGCGTCCTTCTAAATCAGACTTAACAAAGCGAAAAGAGGAAAATCTGCTATTAGAAAAGAGATATTTGGTTAGTGTTATTATCCTTCACCTTCGTATTAGATTGATCTCCTTCCTAAAAGAGAAAGGAGACTTTCTCGTACAAGAAAAGGTGAAGTACACAATTACTACCCCTGTTTACTCACTCTGTTAGTGTGCTTTCCTTTCTCTGTTTCCCAGCTGTGCTGCCTCTACGTGTGCTCAATTTCTACGCAGAAGCTGCAAATTACAAGCACCCCACCAGAGGATCACAGATACAGAGAACCACACTCAACACTAGCATACACTACACTGTGCACACTTACACCCCTGTTTTGTTTTGTTTTGCTTTGTTTTGTTTTGCTTTGTTTCCATTCAAGGTCTGTGTCAGTTCGGTCCAAGATCTCCCTCACCGCCAGAACATGTCTCACAAAACAGAACATGTCGGTCACTGGGAAGGACTGGAAATGTGGCTAAGTGTTACAACAGACAGCATCCTCCCTAAAGCTGCGGAAGCACTCCAACATCAGACACAGGATCAACTAGATGACAACATCACAAGCATTATGAGACAAGACCCAAGTCAAAACTACAGTCACAAAGAATTAGCCAAGATCACCGGCTCCTTAAGTCACACACTCATCGCCACCCTCAAACTGAGTGACAAACACACCGCACAACGCCAGCAGGAGCTGACAAGCGCACAGCGACGCATAGAGCAGCTGGAACGTGAAGCTCAGAAACGACAGGAAGGGACCGATGAGGTGGAGCAAGGCGCTGAGGAGGAGATCAACAGGCTAAAAGAGACTCTAACAGCTACCAGCCACGAAATGCAGCAAATCAAAGAGGACTTCGCTGATCGTGCATAGAAGCTACTAGAGAAGGCAAAGACTGACTTCAGGGACAAAAACAGCAGAATCAAAGCCCTTGAAGCTCATCTGGCTGAGTCAAGAAACGAGATCAGCCGCCTAACACAACAGCTCGACTACTTTAAAGAGGAGTCTGAAAGTTTCCAAGAGGAACTCAAGCACGCTTATGAACTACGCCATGAGCCGTCAAGGACAGGACGTGCACCAACCGCACCCCTGCCAAGCAGGACCAAGTCACCTGTTCCTGGACTGACACGTGAACATAAGACAGAGGGGGTGGTGTTAAAACATTCACCAGCGCCGTCTGAAGAACTTCATATCACGACAGAACCAGAAGAATCTGCTGCAGCCAGCCGCAGATCGTCGCACGGCTTGGACTTAAAAGATCTTGACAAGCTGGCCCGAAACGTTGGAAAATTCAACACCAGCGTGCCAAGCAGCCAAAATGTCCAAGCTTATCTGCAAGATATTGATTTCCATCTGGAAATGCGACCTAACGTTACGGACAAAGATAAACTCTACTTACACCGAACGACATCCAGTCCTGAAATGCGCAGCTTCCTTGACCGTCAGCCTGTTAACACAAAGACCGATTATCAACGGCTTCGAAAAGCCCTCATTAAAGAGTTCGCCGACCCTGAGTCCGATCAAGGCTTAGTGGCTGCCCTGGAGACGAGACAAGGACGTCACGAAACTCCTCAAGCTTACTACAGTCGACTCAGACAAGCATATTTTGGAACTCGCAATGAATCTGACATGGAAGATGAACTGAACTTTAAAACTCTCTTCCTGAGGAACCTTCATCCTGGCATAAGCCACCATCTTGGCGTTCTCGCATGCCCACGAACAATGAACATTCAGCAGTTGCGAGACTTGGTGCAAAAAGCCTACGGCAAACAAAAGATGGCCTCAGAAAAGAGCGCAAAAACCCCAGCAGTTCTTGATTTCAATACTCAACACCACGAACTGGCGCTAGAGGGCACCCAACGCCAAGACCGTGCTAAGCCGCCACACAGAGAGTGGAATGCACCCCTGTCCAACAGAGAACGAGACTCACACGCTGGCACCCGACCTAAACAGAGGTATGACCACTGGGATGGACCGCGTGGACGTCAACACTCACCTGGACGACACTGGGATAAGTCATGGAACCAAGCAAGGCCTCATGAGAGCCCATGGGATAGATCGTGGAACCAGCCAAGCTCGTATGGAAACTCCAAGGGAAAGCGACAAACTCACCTTGGAGCAGTCAGCCCAAGGAATCGACGAAAGAATTCACCAAGATTCCAAACTGACCGAGCTCAAACTGAATCCACACAAGAACAAGAAACACCACCGCACTTCGACTCACAAAAGCTGATGGAAATGATGATGAAAGAGTTCTTCCAACGAAAAGAGGAGGACCGGAAGTGGGAAAAGAAAGAGAAACCAGATTCAGCCTGACTAGCTGTCGGACGAAAAGGCAGTGACAAGCTGAACAAATCAGCCACAGAAAACAGCACTGCTTCACCTCACTCTCAGAGAACAGTAAACACCCTAACTTCAGATGGACATGAAACCCCACCTGAAAACCCAGCAACAGAGTTAAACACTAACTCAACACCCAATACTCCAAATCACAGCAGCGTCCAACAAACACCTGCTGATGAAACTCCTCAAGTTGCTGAAAGTGCTGTCTCAGTCACCTGCCATTCCTCCGAAGAACACCAGATCAGTTCTGACATCCCAAACGTTTCCTCCCAAACTCCAGCCCCTCAAATGACCAAACAGATGCCCTCACCAAAGCAGGTGCATTACATGAAGAGTCCTGGACACTTCATGCCCTCCCACCCAACCCTACAGTGGCAGCAGTAACCCGCCGCCAGCACACCACTGGCGCGCACACCCCTGCCCCTCCTGCATTGCCAT
Source organism: Oxygymnocypris stewartii (assembly GCA_003573665.1). Classification (NCBI taxonomy): domain Eukaryota; kingdom Metazoa; phylum Chordata; class Actinopteri; order Cypriniformes; family Cyprinidae; genus Oxygymnocypris; species Oxygymnocypris stewartii. Next base: position 323,518 of record QVTF01021185.1, read on the forward strand.
ACCACCTCAGTTGGCTGCTGACGATCTCCTCACCCTCCAACATGCGGATTCGTCACTACGAACCATGACAGCTCACATGTCAAACCCATTAGAACATTCCATTTCCTCCACGGACCTAAACACATCCTCCGAGCTCCGCACGCTCCACTCTGTCAAGTACATGCTGCATCTGCAAGACGGTGTCCTCACGTATGTCCCTAAGCCACTCACTGCGCCAAAGCTCGTAGTACCTCACGGGCAAAGGGGGATTATGCTGACACACACACGATGCACCATGGTGTGTTGCCAGTTCCAACCGGCAAATCCAAACCACCGACATGAAAAGGGGGAAGATCAAACCCACTGACACAGACCGACAACCATATGCTCTACACCACACAAGCATAAGTATTGTCATTTTAGGAAAACATATAGCAACCATGCTTAGACACAACCCATATTCTCTCCTCCGCAGCACTGCTAGGACCAATATAGTAGAGAGGAGTAATTTTGCTTGATTTAGATTTTTTATTTCTTTTTAATTTTTATATATTTTTTTGTTTGTTTTGTCGTTTGGTTTCTTTCCCTCGTGTCTCACTTTGTGTTTTTCTTTTCCCCTCTCTCACTTTGAACCCCCTTTACCAATCCTTGAATCCAGATCCTGAAATTGAGATCGACTTCCGTCAGTAAAGTCGTTGTAATTCGCTGTGAGAACCGTTGTCGACCGATCGAGGCCCCGCCAAAATCATGAACGACATGATACGCGATGTAAGTTCCTTGATTGACAACTTAGCCATGAATAGGATTCCGTGCTACGTGATACCTCTTAGCCTTGTTCAAACGTCGTAACTTCGGCCACTGCGGGCCCCGCTAGTCTCATCCAAACCCATCTCGCCCCTTTCCCGGTAGCGCTATTCCCATATACGCAAACCCGGAAACAGGTGACTTAGTTTCTTTTCAGTTTGCCCATTATCGACGTTAATGTTTACCGGCTCAAAGACGTTGTGAATGTGGGATTGCAGCAAGGGAACACCTATGTCAAAACCCACACTCCTAAAGTCACTGCGTATCACGATAACAACGAGCAGTTGTATCTGGACCCAAACTTAAAGATGGGCACGCTCACTTAGGACATTCACTCCCTCTACACGAGTAAACTCTGCGTACGCGATAATACCAAGGGCATCTGTGGTTTAGAATCCATTAAACCCGACACTAGCTGCCCCGCCGAAGCAACACTATGTTCTCAAGTTGAGGTAACGCAAGCCGAAACCATCAGAAACCGATGGCTGGTCAACACCCCAGCACAAACAGCTACCCTCACATGCGATCAACACGACACCGCCACGCGCATTAATTTGCCCAACCAAACTTTACGGATCACTGTCCTTAAGGGCGCGATCCTCCATATTGATGAGTTAGCATTGTATCACCTCACCGACGACGAGTATCAGGCTGAAATCGAAATCTTTTATTGATTTGACACAGCTTTAGAAGCTATCGCTCGCCTTCTGCCCGCCGGCGCACCAATTATTCGGTCTTGGTCTGCCGCTGACACAGCGCTTTGTATCCCTACTATCGTAGGATATGTTGTGACTTTGACACTGGCCTTCCTCCTACACAAACGAGTGAACGCCGTTCAAGAGTCTCTCAACAAATACCCGTCAGGCGTCCCGCGCCTTTTTCGATGTGGTAAACCCGACCAAGAACCCAAACCCGAGAATTGGACCAACCTGATTGAGATCATGCCTACCGCCTCGTCGAACCCCCGACAATTAAACCAGTCAAAATGACCCAATTGTCAATAATGCTAAACAATGCATCCCTATGTCTTCTCAAGTTTCTAACCTGTTCCTTCCCAAATTACCCTGCACCAGGTTTCAGTCAGTGATAGAGATGATGTTTGTGTCTTGTATGTGCCTGTTCTCCCTGCCTCTTGTTCCAGTGCCTGACGATGTTCCATCGGGAACATCACCAAGCAAATGGGGGATATGTAACGGCATGTCGGCAGGAATTCAACTGCCTCTACAGGTCACCAGGTGCCAGCTAAAGAATCGGGGTCTCTATGAAGCCCTTCCCCCCTCCTCATCAGCGCAAAAGCGCGCGATTTCTTTCGGTCACAGAACAAAGGAAATGCAATGTTTAGTCTCTAAAAGAAGCTGGCATCGTAAGTGACAAATGAGGTGGATGACCGTTAAACTTTGGCATCATAATATATGTGTACAACAGTTATAAAAGACCTGTGTATATCTTTCACATTGAATTAAATATCAGATGACGAGTGATCACGTGCCTTGCAAGGGAGCTGTGCAGGCGGGGCTCCGCCCCACACGGACACTGATTCGAGCAGCCGCCTGTGGGCAGGGCCAAATCGGACTGTTTAAAACAACGCGCCAGTGTGCTCTCTCTCTCTTCCTGTTCACGCAACTCGCTCTTCAACTCCAACAAGGACGACCTGGAAGCCAGTCCGCTGGACTTTGGCCCTAACACCGACGGAAGCCAATCACTTAGTTGAATCCCAAGGAGAGAAAGGCGCAACATAACAGAACCAGTAGCATAACGCGCGGTCCCTCTCAACAAAGAACTCCACGACCGCAGAGGAGAGAAGAGCTTCCCCGTGACGTCACGCAGCAGTTTCAAGCGACCCTACGAGTCTCCACACGAGAGCAACCGGAGAAACCCGAACCACCCACGTGGCACATCGAGACAAAGAACCGAAGCAGCACGTTGAACTCATGCGGGAAACCAAAGCAACAGCCTGCTTAACCACCAAAAAGCAAGTACATGTCTATTCCTAACTGAACTGGTAAATTGATCTGAACGCAGTAACAAAGTATAGGCATTTGTCGTGATCTTTCCGGTTGGTTTAAGTGTTAAAACAGCTAAGAGGGCTGTTTTAACTTTCTGAGTTTACTCACCAAAACCCATGTATGTATGTTTGTGTTTTCACTAGTTAATCCCTTTATGTTAGAATAGCAATATTGCAAATAAACCTTGTTTCATTTTATAAAGAATTGTCTCTGGAATGTGATTTTTCAAGTATTGTATCCTTTTTGCCATAAAAGACAACATTACCTAGGCTTGAATTTGAGAGATTATTAATCTCGTTTTATTGTTATCGCGGCCACGAGGCAATAGAAACGAGATTTAATAAAGATATACTGATGTAGTGATCGCTGGACGAGCACTTAATAAAGTATAAATTGTAAGTTAAATATTAATATTACTTTAATCAAGCAATATTGAATCTTTAACAAATAATTCCCGGAGCTGAAACAATAGCTTCATTGAACAATTGCATTACAATACACTGTAAAAAAAAACATCGTAAAAAAACGGTCACATGACTGGGAGCTACGGCTACCAAACAACAACACTAAATTTACAATAAAATACCTTAATTGAAATAAAGTGCAAAAACAATAATTTTACAGACATTTTCATAAAAATATTTACAGAAAAAAAAAGTTATTTTAGAGATTTTTCTTGTTTCAATAATAATATTTTACTTTAATTTTACGGTTTTTGTTTGGCAGCCGTAGCTGCCAGTCATTTGACCGTATTTTTACAGGACTTTTTTTACAGTGTAAAACCCTTTTTTTTACAGTGTAAAACCCTTATTTTACAGATTTTTCCTTGATTCAATTATGATATTTTACTTTAATTTTACAGTTTTTGTTTGGCAGCCGTAGCTGCCAGTCATTTGACCGTTTTTTTACAGGACTTTTTTTAACAGTGTAAAACCCTTATTTTACTGATTTTTCCTGGAATATTACAATGAAAGCACTAAATGTTCTACAGAGAAACACTGTTATTTTACCAATCATTACAATCAAAAGCCTTCAATAAAGTGTCAAAGCATGCTCTAGATGGAAAATTCTGTTTTATTTAGAAGACAAAATACAAAGTGTGTACAGAAGCCATATGAAATTAAAATTTTACATTTTAGTTTTTTATTTTATTTTAAGAAATACAGCACAATTACATTTAAAATACTGTACTGATAAAAACATGAAACATAGAACAGTTTCATGAAAATGTTCAATTAAATATATTCAACTTAAAGGTCAAGTTGACTTCCAGAATAAATATTTCCTGAAAATTTACTCACCCCCATGTAATCCAAGATATTCATGTCTTTCTTTACTCAGTCAAAAAGAAATTAAGGTTTTTGAGGAAAACATTCCAGGATTTTTCTCCATATAGTGGACTTCAGTGGGAGTCAACTGGAATGTTTTCCTCAAAAACCTTAATTTATTTTTGACTGAGTAAAGAAAGACATGAACATCTTTGATGGCGTGGGGGTGAGTAAATTATCAGCTCCTTTTTTTCTGGAATCAAACTAGTCCTTTTAAACTGAAAAAAATACTAAACCGATATATGTACAAGATTGTCAAGCAATTTTATTATTCAGATGTAAAATAACATTATCAATGAATTCTTCATAAACATTTCTTCAGAGCCCCCAGGAGGAATTGAATTGAAGCTAAAAATTACATTTCTATCTTATCAGTTAGGGTTACTCGTGATGAGGTTGTTGTGAACTTGGTTCTTCTAAAGTGTAGGAAACTCAGAAGAGAAGACCTGGGCCCGGTTTTTCAAAAGTAATCCACTAGGATTTTGGATAACGGATTGGATCAAATCTTGAAAATGTGTTTTTCAAAAGAAAAAACGGATTACATAATCGGATTAGATCACGTAATCCAATCTTGGTTTTGATCCGGATCAAACCTTTAGTTTGGCTTTTTTTAGAACTTTTTTGTAGGATTTGGATCACTTTGATCCAAAAAATCTGGATTAAACTGATCCCATCAGAAGGGTGGATTCAGCGTGGATTTCATGGCCAAAATGTAATAAAAACTTAAAAAAATGTATCAAATAATACTATATTTGGATCATGCAGTATCTTACAAGATATCCTATTTATTCATAAGGTTTTAATTTTATTTGTTCATCCGTCAGGCTACAGTGATTAGGTAGGCTTTAACGTATTCAGCCTTTCAGTATAGGCCTACAGCAAAGTAGAAAGAGTTTGGCCTCATAAAATAATCCCCCAAACAGCTGTCAAAATTGACCAAAAACAATAAATTGTATTCTGTCACTAATTGATATATATATTCATCACAATCGAAAATATTTTTGTTTTTAGAATATTTATTAGTGATGCATGCAATGATTACAGAATAACCAAAAAAATGCAAAGAATGGCAATCACTGATTTTTGAAATCCAAAACAAATCCAAATCAGAAATAGTGTCTAACTATTGCGTCCCTTGTTGCACGTCCTGTTTGCTCGTTCTGGCAGAATGCAGGAGGTTGGTTAGGGTCTCCAAGGGGCTCAGGTGCATCATTGTCAGCACAGAGAGGGACATTGCGCTTAGTAGCGATGTTGTGCAGGACAATACAGGCAAGGGTTATGTTGCATGCTTTCTGTGGTTCCGCTCTCAGGTAGTTAAGGCATGCAAAGCGCCTCTTAAGAACTCCATTTAAACGCTCAATTGAACATCTTGCTCTGCAATGAGCAGTGTTGAAGCGTGCCTGCGCCGGTGTATTTGCTGTTAGAAAAGGAGTCATCAGCCATGGTAGGAGTGGTTAGGCACTGTCTCCTAATATTACGCCATCCGGTCGGTTGGTTTGGAGGTCTCTATATAGAGCGCTCTCCCTCAGGATGCATGCATCATGGACAGACCCAGGCCACTTGACAACGCAGTTGGTGATGATGAGGTCAGCATCACACACAAGTTGGACATTGATGCTGTGCCTCCCCTTTCTGTTTATAAACTCCCATTCATTCTCACGAGGTGCTTGTATATGCACATGTGTGCAGTCGATTGCTCCAATAGTATTGGGCATATTCCCCAAAAGAAAAAAGCTGCGCTTGGCCTGGGCAATCTGGTTGTCCTTTGGAAAAGAAACAAATTCATTGACCAGGCTGGCCAGTGCGATTGACACATCTCTCACCACATCACACACAGCTGATTTCACCACTCCCATATAGTCACCAACAACTTGATAGAAAGTCCCACATGCATAATATCGGAGAGCAATGAGGATCTGGTCTTCCACAGACAGACCGTGACTCCTTTGGGTTCTGTGTTGAAGTTTTGGCCTGAGAAGGTTCACAAGGTACTCTATATCAGCCTTCCCAAAGCGAAACCGGACATACAGCTCCTCAGTGGTGTATTGCTCCAGTGGCTTGGTACGTTCAACATACACCCTTTGACGGTATCCTCTCCTGGCAAAGTGGTGGTGGCGGTGGACAACACCTGCCATTTCACTGTCTCTCTGTGAATCCTCTGAGAAAGGCTGATTTATATGGCAGTGTAGTTGGTCTTTTCAAACACACCTATTACAACTGATTAGTTTTGGCTTGCGTTCAATTGAGGCAATTGGACCCAAGGCCTATAATTGATGAACAATGTTCACTATAGTAAAGCAACGGAACCATGGACTCAAGAAGCTGTAACTTCCCTGCTGCTGAAACCAATGCACTACTAGAGGGTGTTCGGTGCCATTATGGAACAATAGTGGGAAGTTTTAATTCTGCTAAGGATACCAACACAAAGAAAAATGATGTTTGGATTTTAATCACAGAAAATGTGAATGCCATAGGGTCTGGCCAGAGGAGGACCACAGACCAAATCAAATTGCGGTTGAAGAATCTTAAGGCCAGGGCAACAAAGGACCATGCTGAAGCCAAAAACCCACAAACAGGCAACAAGCCATTTAAGAGGGGAGATTACACAGATGTGGTCCTCGACATCATTGGAGGTGAGAAGTCGCAAGCTCTCCATGGTATTCAAGGTGTTGTAGGGGATGGCGAGCCTTGGATTGAGGAGGAGGAGGAGAATCTGCCAGTTCCTCCTGAGGCTGATCCAGAGAGCGTATTTATATTGAATCTCAGCTCTGTTCCTGAGGAAGAAGCTGGATCCTCATTGGTTGAGCCAGTGGTAGTTGCCACAGGATCTCAGAGGAAAGGCTTGAAGCGCCCTTCATCAAACAAAGATGATGATTACAAGGCACTTCTGCAAAAAGAGACTGAAAGGGCAGAAGCACAGCTTCGTCTGGCAGAGGAACAACTGACTCTGACCAAACTGCAGCAAACCAAGGCCAGACTTGAGATCCGCCTCCTAAAGGCTACGCTCAGACAAGCTGGTCTCTCCACATCAGATGAGGAAGTCTGAAATTATTGTGGAGTATTTGACATTAAGTCTTTTTTTTTTTATTCAATACATCTATACTTGATACTTGTTATAAATATCCTCAATGTACAGTGTTTGTGTTGTAGGTCTCAGATGAGCGGACTGCTGCTTTTTAAATGTGTGGGTTTTCATTTCAAATAAAAATAAACTTATATTGACCCCACACTGGCTATTCTACTTGTTGCTCTTTACATATCTATAGTTCTACATTGTGATTTCCTATCCTGTTTGAGCACTGGTTATCCAGCACTGGTTATCCAGATTTGGTGATCCTGAAAAGTTCCTATCCGGATCAGATTGATCCAATCCGATGTTGCTTTAAAAAACTGGCTCCAAAAGTAAGCTGGATTACGTGATCACGGATCGCAAAAAAAGGATTACTAAATCCGGATCAATTTTATCCGGATTAAACCTTTTGAAAAACCGGGCCCAGGAGACTTCGGATTCGATCGTAGGATTCTTTATTGAAAAACCCAAGCTGGTGGTAGCTGTAGTCATCGAAATCTCAATCTCAAGTAACTTTACAAGGTATCTTATAGGCATTTTTGGAGGAGGGACTTTTGGAGGTGGAGACAAAGCATGCAAACAACGTATGTTGGTTTGTTACCAGACTTCCCGTGGTTCTAATCTCATCAACATAATCAAATGCATAGACACTAATTCAATCAACCTAACGAATCCACGTCTGGGGCAGGGGGCTCCGAAAGATAGACACTAATCCAATCAACCTAACGAATCAACGTCTGGGCCAGGGGTTCTTTGAATCAACGTCTGGGCCAGGGGTTCTTTGAATCTCTGCCAATCAACATGACTTGATTGAGACAAAGCACAGTTATACATTGAGTCAGGAAGTGGATAATAAGAATCTAAATTAAACATTAAAATACAATTTGTAATCCCACAATTCCCCCTTTGAGAGTTCTAATAACTCTCACAAAATACAAATTTAGACACTTAAAAGTTAATTCTTATAACTTGTAATCGTTACAGGCACATTGTACATGTTCTGTGTTGCTTATATGTAATTGCATGCTGACACAGAAACAAAACATGCAATTAGGGTCCGTGAAGTTCTTACGGGTAATAATCTTTTCTGGTTGGAACTGTCATTTCCTCGTGAGAGGCGGGAGTCATTTGCTGAAAGAAACACTTGACACTGTGGATGCATAGATAGTACGCAAGTAGGAGAAACAACAGCAGAATTGCTATTTCCTTGATCCACAGCCAGGGTTTACCTAACAAGTTTCCGAACCATGAAGAATTATCTTCAGTCATCTGGTGTAATTTTGCTGAAAGACCAAGAATGTCTTGTTGGATTTTGTTCAAGTTTTCGATCATGTTGATGGATGACTGAAGTTCCCGTATGTGAGTCTCTGCGTTGTGTATTTTTTTTTCTTCTTCTTTCTTTTCTCTTTCTTGTGTGATAGTTGGCTCGGCAATGGGTCTAGTTGTTTTCTAGAGGTTGTGGCTTCATCCGCAGGTGAGAAGGGCGGTGCATATGGATCTCAGGACAGCCATCAAGTGGTATCTGCACAGAGGAAGAAAGAAACCAAAACAAAAGAGAACAACGGCACATAGCAGTATTTGTTGTAGCGTCTGCAAACATTAGGGTTGTATCCTCTGTTCAGATATAGTCTGCTATTGTTGTTCCTTCTTTCCCTATTTCTCAATTCCTGCGACACCTAAAGAACAGTGAGGAAAGGATGGACTAATGGAGGGGAAAGGCCTATGAGGAAATCTTCACCGCAGGGTTGGCCCCCGAAGCCTGTTGCTTTCGGTTCTTCCCTGGGCTCCTCACCGGTTCTTGTGTCTGCCCTATCCTATCCCTGCAGGGGGAGGAACAACTTTACAGTGTGACACATGAGTCCAAGTTTTCCTTCCCTGACACAATACTGCAGCTGCTGTAATCAACATCACTTGATGTGGTCCGTACCACTTAGGCTCTAATGGCTTGTTTCTGAACGCCTTTATCATGACCCATTGACCTGGGATGATTGTGTGTCCACCTTCTGGTGGAGTCTGCCAACACGACTCAACTATCTCTTTGGCACTCTGCACTGCCTTTGTGAGGTTTTCACAGTAAGCAATCAGGGCATCTGAAGCAATGTGCACATCAGCATTTCTAAGATCAATCACACCTGGCATTTGCATTGGGCGTTCAGTAATAATCTCATGAGGGCTCAGTCCTACTGATCTGTTAGGTGATGCTCTCATACTACACAGAACTGCGGGCAGTGCTTCAACCCATGGTACTCCTTCCTGATGCATTTTGCTTAGCCTGGTTTTGATTGTTCTGTTTGATCGTTCAACCTGTCCTGATGCTTGTGGCCTATAGGGACAGTGAAGGTTCCACTTAATCTTCAACATTCTAGACACTTCCTTGACTACCTGTCCTGTGAAGTGGGTACCTTGATCTGAGTCAATGCAATCTGGTAATCCCCATCTGGGAATGAAATCAGTGACAAGACATTTAGCAGTATGTGCAGCTGTAGCACGCCCTGTTGGATAAGCTTCTACCCATCTTGAGATCAATGTTCTTCTAAATTCAGAAAAATGTGTGCGTGCTGACGGTAAACTCTGAGATAGTCTCTCTATATCTTTAGGACATAAAGCTTTGGCAACAGTTTGTATTTGCACAACAGAAGAATTGAGAGGAACACTATCAGTTTCCTCAATTCCATGAGATCTTCTCCTAGCACTACACACATTGACTGAATTTACAGGCACATCAGTTACTGATTGGAGAGCTACATCTGTTTCAAAGAACGCTTGTAAATCAGGGTAAATGTTATCAGGCTGACTAACTTCCACATCAGTTTTTGCTGCAGCTTTCTTGAGGTTCAATTTCTTAGTCAAAGTGGATACTCTAGCACGGAGTTCATTGTTCTGTTTCTCTAGCTCTGAGTTACGCTGAGACTGTTCTCTAGCTCGTGTTACACTGAATTCTCTGTGACAACAGATAATGCCTTTCACATTGTTCTTACGAATACTTGCTCCTAGTACCTTTTTACACTCATCTACCGACCAAGTCTTGTCTGGAGGAATCTCATATTTCTGCGTTAGTTCTTGTCTAACTTTTTCAGTGACTATTAGGTCCATTTGTTCCCCTAACAGCGTTTTGAATTCACTATCTGACCACAAAGGAGTCGCAAGACCCATCTTTTCTGTGGTTGGAATCAGCCTAGCATTCCTTCTAACCATTTTTGTAAGTTTCTTCTGTACCACACAAACAAACACTAAACAAAAAAACAAAAAAAACTTCTCTGATCAACAGAGGGTACATTTGTTTAAAAAAAAAAAACTTAACTATTGTTAACTTTCCAAATTACCAACACTTCACACTTAACTTCCCTGCCTACAAGAACAGAGGATAAAACAAAATTATTAGCACGAAATGCTAACCTTCCCTGCCTGAAACAGAGGATAACTTATTTTTAGCACGTAATGCCAAATCTTCCCTGCCTGAAAGAACAGAGGATAACCAAACTTATTAGCACGAAATGCTAACCTTCCCTGCCTGAAACAGAGGATAACTTATTTTTAGCACGTAATGCCAAATCTTCCCTGCCTGAAAGAACAGAGGATAACCAAAATTATTAGCACGAAATGCTAACCTTCCCTGCCTGAAAGAACAGAGGATAACTTTCATCTCTAAAAGAAAAACTTTAGAGGATAAATTTAGTTAAACAAACCCTACAGATGTATGTTAACTCTTCTCTGACGGCACAGAGGATACAAAATTCGTACTGGTCTTAGATTCTTTTGGATTAGAGACAGCACTCACCACAACCTTTGGTTGAGAGACAAATTCAGTCTGGGAATCTTTGTTCAGCTGGAAGTTTCGCTGGATTCCAAAAGATGCAGTCTGGATGCAGATCTTTGTTTGAGCTTGAAGTTTTCAGGTGAGGAAGCTGGAACTCTATCCGGGTCACGGCACCATCTGTTGTGAACTTGGTTCTTCTAAAGTGTAGGAAACTCAGAAGAGAAGACCAGGAGACTTCGGATTCGATTGTAGGATTCTTTATTGAAAAACCCAAGCTGGTGGTAGCTGTAGTCATCGAAATCTCAATCTCAAGTAACTTTACAAGGTATCTTATAGGCACTTTTGGAGGAGGGACTTTTGGAGGTGGAGACAAAGCATGCAAACAACGTATGTTGGTTTGTTACCAGACTTCCCGTGGTTCTAATCTCATCAACATAATCAAATGCATAGACACTAATTCAATCAACCTAACGAATCCACGTCTGGGCCAGGGGGCTCTGAAAGATAGACACTAATCCAATCAACCTAACGAATCAACGTCTGAGCCAGGGGTTCTTTGAATCAACGTCTGGGCCAGGGGTTCTTTGAATCTCTGCCAATCAACATGACTTGATTGAGACAAAGCACAGTTATACATTGAGTCAGGAAGTGGATAATAAGAATCTAAATTAAACATTAAAATACAATTTGTAATCCCACAATTCCCCCTTTGAGAGTTCTAATAACTCTCACAAAATACAAATTTAGACACTTAAAAGTTAATTCTTATAACTTGTAATCGTTACAGGCACATTGTACATGTTCTGTGTTGCTTATATGTAATTGCATGCTGACACAGAAACAAAACATGCAATTAGGGTCCGTGAAGTTCTTACGGGTAATAATCTTTTCTGGTTGGAACTGTCATTTCCTCGTGAGAGGCGGGAGTCATTTGCTGAAAGAAACACTTGACACTGTGGATGCATAGATAGTACGCAAGTAGGAGAAACAACAGCAGAATTGCTATTTCCTTGATCCACAGCCAGGGTTTACCTAACAAGTTTCCGAACCATGAAGAATTATCTTCAGTCATCTGGTGTAATTTTGCTGAAAGACCAAGAATGTCTTGTTGGATTTTGTTCAAGTTTTCGATCATGTTGATGGATGACTGAAGTTCCCGTATATGAGTCTCTGCGTTGTGTTTTTTTTTTTTTCTTCTTCTTCTTTCTTTTCTCTTTCTTGTGTGATAGTTGGCTCAGCAATGGGTCTAGTTGTTTTCTAGAGGTTGTGGCTTCATCCGCAGGTGAGAAGGGCGGTGCATATGGATCTCAGGACAGCCATCAAGTGGTATCTCCACAGAGGAAGAAAGAAACCAAAACAAAAGAGAACAACGGCACATAGCAGTATTTGTTGTAGCGTCTGCAAACATTAGGGTTGTATCCTCTGTTCAGATATAGTCTGCTATTGTTGTTCCTTCTTTCCCTATTTCTCAATTCCTGCGACACCTAAAGAACAGTGAGGAAAGGATGGACTAATGGAGGGGAAAGGCCTATGAGGAAATCTTCACCGCAGGGTTGGCCCCCGAAGCCTGTTGCTTTCGGTTCTTCCCTGGGCTCCTCACCGGTTCTTGTGTCTGCCCTATCCTATCCCTGCAGGGGGAGGAACAACTTTACAGTGTGACACATGAGTCCAAGTTTTCCTTCCCTGACACAATACTGCAGCTGCTGTAATCAACATCACTTGATGTGGTCCGTACCACTTAGGCTCTAATGGCTTGTTTCTGAACGCCTTTATCATGACCCATTGACCTGGGATGATTGTGTGTCCACCTTCTGGTGGAGTCTGCCAACACGACTCAACTCTCTCTTTGGCACTCTGCACTGCCTTTGTGAGGTTTTCACAGTAAGCAATCAGGGCATCTGAAGCAATGTGCACATCAGCATTTCTAAGATCAATCACACCTGGCATCTGCATTGGGCGTCCAGTAATAATCTCATGAGGGCTCAGTCCTACTGATCTGTTAGGTGATGCTCTCATACTACACAGAACTGCGGGCAGTGCTTCAACCCATGGTACTCCTTCCTGATGCATTTTGCTTAGCCTGGTTTTGATTGTTCTGTTTGATCGTTCAACCTGTCCTGATGCTTGTGGCCTATAGGGACAGTGAAGGTTCCACTTAATCTTCAACATTCTAGACACTTCCTTGACTACCTGTCCTGTGAAGTGGGTACCTTGATCTGAGTCAATGCAATCTGGTAATCCCCATCTGGGTATCAATCAACCTAACGAATCAACGTCTGAGCCAGGGGTTCTTTGAATCAACGTCTGGGCCAGGGGTTCTTTGAATCTCTGCCAATCAACATGACTTGATTGAGACAAAGCACAGTTATACATTGAGTCAGGAAGTGGATAATAAGAATCTAAATTAAACATTAAAATACAATTTGTAATCCCACAAGGTCATGAGTATATACGTTTTATATTAATTCACGATATTCTACTGACTCCTGTGGGCTCCATATACAGTGGTGTCCAAAATGATTAGAACACTAGTATTTTCAGCAGCAAAAAAAATGGTTTTAAGTCAGTTATTGCTATCTTTTGCTGTAGTGTTTTAGTAGGAAATATAAGTTTACATTTACAAACATTCATTTAGCCATTAATTGTAATAATCCAGTGAGGTTTTTTTTTGCACAAGGAGTCTGACGACAGCCAGTGCTCCACACAGAGATCTCATCATCAGACAGTCTGTCTGGAGAAACAGAACAAATTTAGACAGACTAAATCCAGAAGAACTGTGTCTCCAAGACGCTTCAAGAAACCTACCTGAAAAGTTACCTGAAAAACTAACCACAAGTGCACCTAGAGCAAAAGCTGCTTTAAACGCAAAGGATGGTCACACTAAATGTTGATTTAATTTAGTTAATAGAAGTTAATTGATAAAGAAAATTTATTTATGGCATTATTTTTGACAACATCCTCATTTTACATATTTTTTACACAAGTGCCTAAAACTTTTAGATTTGCAGGTAGGTTTCTTGAAGCATCTTGGAGACGCTGCCACAGTTCTTCTGGATTTAGATGATGAGATCAGATCTCTGCGTGGAGCACTGGCTGTTTTCAGACTCCTTGTGCAAACAAAAATCTCACTGGATTATTACAATTAATTGCAAAATAAATGTTTGGACATGTAAACTGATATTTCATACTGAAACACTACAGCAAAATATATAAATAACTGACTTAAATCCATTTTTAACTGGTATAAATACTAGTTTAATTCTGAATTCTAGCTATATTAGTGTAATAAGTAAAATCAAAACATACAACAAAAGGTCCATGGCCAGAAGTGACAGACACAGCAGATAAAGAGCAGTCCTCCTCCAAATTGCCAGTAATTAGCTGAAAAAAAAAGAGAAAGAAAAAAATATTATGTCAGAAGACACCCGTTTTGTCTGGTATTAAAACAAATTAAAAACATGGAAGGAAAATACTGTGAAAATCATTTACAAATTGATTTATATAATATGTATTAATGTTAGACATGAATACTCACTTCCTCTGAAGATCATGTGGTAGACGATTTTAATTTCCAAAACTTCTGGATCATGAGGGGGAAAACACACACACAATTATTAATTTTAATAAAACACTATCTACTTACTGACAGAGACATGGGCTTGCAAACATGTACTCACCAGCTCCATACAAAATCTTCACAGCTGATCCAAAATCCTGGTTTACATATAGTATATTCTTCTCCAAGGATCATGCTCTCAGGTCCTCTCTGTCAAATGAGTTTACATGAAAGGCTACTCATTTCAAAATTCTTTCACTTTTTTCGTATGGGTTTGATCTTAAAACTAGCTGACAGTATGGGTGGGCGATATGACCATATTATTTCACAATATAGGAATTTTACTTCACAATAACAATATATCTTATATATTACATTCAAGGTTCAAGGTTTGTTTATTCGTCACATACTAAATTATACAGGGTATAATCAGAAGTGAAATGTAAATCAAGTCAGGTCCGCTCAGTGGACAGTGCAAAAAATTAAGAAATAAACATTAAATAAAAGTAACACAACACTAGAGCATATATATATAAATATAGGCAATACAAAAAAGAAGAGCAATAAAGAGTAAAATGTGCAATAGCATAAACAGTGCAAAACAAATAAGATGTGCAAAACAGTATACTGTCAAGTCAAGTCACCTTTATTTATATAGCGCTTTTAACAATACAAATTGTAACAAAGCACTGCACAATATCAAAATAGGCAAATTGTGTCAATAATGTAAAATGACAGGATTTAACACTCAATTATCAGCTGAATGCATTTCATTATTGAATTTAGTAATGGCATTGTCCAGCTCAGTTCAGTTTAAATAATATCTGTGCAATCAAGTCGATGATATTGCTGGAAATGAAGATTTCCCCAACTAAGCAAGCCAGAGGCGACAGCGGCAAGGAACGAAAATTCCATCGGTGACAGAATGGAGAAAAAACCTTGGGAGAAACCAGGCTCAGTCGGGGGGCCAGTTCCCCTCCGGCCAGACGAACCAGTAGTTTGTTCCAACTGCAGCAAAGTCAGAGTGTAATGGCGCTTTTCCACTACATGGTACGGCACGGTAATGTTCGGTACGGTTCACTTTTGGGGGGATTTCCACTGGGTACTGTACCTGGTACTTTTTTAGTACCACCTCAGCCGAGGTTCCAAGTGATCCGTACCGTTACCAAAATGTGACATGTAAACTCTGCTGATCACTGATTGGCCGGAGAAAATCGTCATTACTGCGTCACTGAACTTGCGACATGAGACCCATAGACCCGCTAGATTTAAATCAGCACAGCCAGCGAAGGAGCGGACGCAGATTTTGTTTGAACAAACGCACCTTTTTGTATCAACCACAAAATAGCAGTGTCGTTGTCTGTTGAGGAATTTCAGACGTTCCTCTCGTTGATAGCCGAGGAGCGGATCCAGCGAGAGCTTGATGGCGCGACGCCAAAGGAAAAAGCCTTATGTATATACTTTTGAACTTGCTATATAGTCTTTTCATGTCTTCTGTTTATATTTTCACTGGTTCTAGGGGTCTTTTCCCGATGGATGTCTAGGTGACGAGGTTCTCACTGGAGATCTGTCTCTGAGGCTCATCTATGTGTCCTAGACTCCGCTGACGGTCAGAGATCTAGAGGTTGTCTCCAGGCGCTGATCCTCCATTTATGGCAGGCTTTGGTTAAAACCCTTTCGCACGTGAGTTTAAAATATTCTAGCTGAGCCCCCAGCATGAGTTTTTTAGGCGACCGTTATTTTAGAACGTATCACCTTATTGTTTCCATGGCAACGCGTCATGCTTGTCATGTGACACAGCACACGCAGCCACATAGTTCTGTATGACATGTGGATCACTTTTATTTCGTTTTCATTTTTTAATCAACATATTCACAAACATGCTCACTATATTATGAAATATCTGATATTCTGACATATGTGCAAGTACATGTATTTGGTAGTTTAAACACTTTTATAATGACCGTGTTAGTTGATCTATACCAGCTGATGGGCGCCGCCATGTTAGTTTGCATGGAATCCTAGCTGTGGGATAAACAACACGTAAATTCATCCTCTCCTCTCAAAACACGTTAAAGTAATGGCGCTTTTCCACTGCATGGTACGGTGCGGTTCGGCACGGCTCGGTACGGTACCGTACGGCTCAGTTCGGGTCGGTTTGCATTTCCACCGCAGTTTAGTACCGCTATAGAGTGGGCGGGATTATTCACGCGTCGTTATAGTTGCGCCGCCTCTACTACAGTGGCGTCATCATAAACGCGCCACAAACAAACTCACAACAAAGAAAGGAGACGGAATAGTGTTCTTTACTCTCGGCATGTGGATGTTTTTAACAGCAATGGAGAGGTCTATGAGAATGCTTGGGATTTACCCCCAGCAGCAGAGACTGTGGAGGCAGTGACACGGGCTGTAGAGGAGGAGGGCAGAGATGTTCGTGCAGGTGTGCTGCGTTACTTGATTAAGTTAGTTAACTAACTTACTCATGTAAGTTAGCGTGTTCTGTAAAGTGAATTATCAATAAACTTTTGAATATTTCAAAATATACAATGTTTCCCTTGTTTTTTTATTTATGTGATGGTTTTTATAATCGTGGCATTAATCATTTCTTTTTCAAGAGGTTCATTACGTGCTCATACAATAATACATATTTAATATAGTCTGGAGGTACACTTATTCGATCAGATTGTTTTTAATTGAAGCAAAACACAGATACAAAGGTAAAAATATAAACAGAAAACATACTCTGAAAATATAGCAAGTTCAAAAGTAACGTTATATACATAAGGCTTTTTCCTTCGGCGTCGCACCATCAAGCTCTCACTGGATCCGCTCCTCGGCTATCAACGAGAGGAACGTCTGTACTTCCTCAACAGACAACGACACTGCTATTTTGTGGTTGATGCAAAAATGTGCGTTTGTTTAAACAGAAGTTGCGTCCGACGCCGGTTTCACACTGCAAGCGTAAGCAGCGCGTATTTTTTTCGGCGCCCATGTTAACGGATGGGAGCGTTCACACAGCACGCAGGGGTGGCGCGGCAGCGCGTAGCAGGAGCAGAGCAGGAGCGGCAGTGCCGCGATCGTTTCGGCGCCGAGTCTATTTTTGCTGCGCTGCTTACGCTCAATTAAAGTGACAGGACATTATTTATGATCGACACTCAAAAAAAAAAAAACATATTTAAAGTTTGTAAATGGGATGTAATGTATTTTAAACAGTTACCATGAAGTTCAACAATTTCGTAGCAAGTTGTAATATATATTGTGTAGTTTATAGGCCTATATGTTGGCATAGAAGCAGATGTCATGCTGACAACAGGCATCATCAACAAACGCACGTGACAGCGCCCGGTGTAGCCAGACGGGGGTCTTCAGAGTACATTTGGAAGATGACCTAATGGACGACACTCGTCTCATCGTAGAAGTGGAAAAACAAAAAGTTATTTATGACCCAAAAAATGTAATGTATAAGGACTTACAAGCCAAAGAAAAGGCATGGGATGCAGTGGATTGATCATTTGATAATACACGAAGTGACAAACGAATAAATACATATTCAAATAAGTCACATAAATATTACACATGTAGCTACACCAAATAAGTCTATGATGTGGGTGACTTGTTTGAAAGTGTGTTTTTCGTGTGTTTGCTAATATCCCTATTAAAACGTTTACACATAGTGTTAATAAAGACATTTACGATGCATGTTGAAGATGTTAGCATGGAGATTGCTTGTAAATCTGCTGTTTATGAATATGTTTATCAGATATTGCTTCATTATTAAAGAAGCGTTCGTCAGCAGGCATTATGAAGAGGTTTGCAAATAAATGTTAAATGTTGAATAAAGATGCAAAATATGTCAACATTGTAGATGTAATCTTTTGACCAAAACTTCAAAAGCATGTCATTCTCCTATAATTAATGTATTTTTTTTACTAAGGACTAACTAACGTTAGTCATTTTGCGTTGGCAGATGGTACGTCATTTTTAATGGGGTTTTTTGTATTGAAAGACAAAAAGTACAATCTGTCCAATCAGTACAACTTTTTACAATCTGTAAATAACAATCAATACAAACAAACATGAAGAACAGCAGCTTACAGTATATATGTGCAAAAAGAAACTTCTGGTTACAAGTACAAACCTTTAAAATATTGACCATATTCAATATAAACACAATGTATAAAATAACTATAACATTTCTGCTATGGTCAGTTATTGTTTTTTGCTGTTCCGTAGCCTGGGTGCACCCAAAATCTACGTTGTATCCTTCTTCGTAATCTCCGTAGTAACAAATAAAGCGCGATTGCCTTTCTTCTATCTACAATACGTACTGCACATAAACACAGATGCACATGTACAGTGTAAATAAAACAAATACAGTAATATAAACTATTCTAATAATAAATCAAGACCAATTGTATTTAAAATTAGATTCGAATTTGCCCATTCTGTACAGAAGACGCTGTTCAGCCGCGCGCTGCAAACGCTACAGGTGTGAAAGGGCAATGGGCGCGAGCTGCTCCTGCTCTGCATACGCACCGCTTCTGCGCCGCTCACGCGCCGCTCACGCGCCGCTCACGCTTGCAGTGTGAAACCGGTGCGATCCTTCGCTGGCTGTGCTGATTTAAATCTAGCGGGTAGGGCTGTAGAGGAGGGTCTCGTGTCGCAAGTTCAGTGACGCAGTAATGACGATTCTCTCCGGCCAATCAGTGATCAGTAGAGTTTACACGTCACGTTTTGGTAACGGTACGGCTCACTTGGAACCTCGGCTGAGGTGGTACTAAAAAAGTACCAGGTACCAGGTACAGTACCCAGTGGAAAACCCCCCAAAAGTGAACCGTACCGAACCGTACCGTGCCGTACCATGCAGTGGAAAAGCGCCATAAGTCTACGGTAAACTGGGCGAAGAGCAGAGTAAAATTTATAGTTACCTACACAATCTGTATATGATATCAATAAAACATGTCATCAGATTATATTTGTAATGATCATTATTGCCGTTTCCATAGAAATCAGCATGTATTTTACAAACTATAAATGTATGGTTTTGCTTGTACTTATGCGTGTTTAAACGTCTGAAGCCTAAAATAAGCATTATATGGTTGAAAACATTGAATGGTTGTGATAATATGACAAGCGCTCAGCGCGTCTGATCTGGCTCAGCGCCAGCCAAAGCACGAAAGCAGATTTGAATTTAGTAGTTGATGACGTGACGCACTGAACGTTCTAATCACACCGGTGTGATTGTACGCTTCTGGGACCAGCCAAGACTGACCACACCGGTGTGATCGTACGTGCGAAAGGGTTAAGTCAGTATAATCGCTGATGGTTGGCTTCCTCTGAGGTCCTCCGAGGGGTTGTCATCGTCTCTTCTCAGGTGTTCGGTCATCTCAGATCATTTAAGGGTTGGATCCAGACTGAAGCTTGTGTAATTCCTAGCTACCAGAAACATAGAAACAATAAGACAATTAGCGTAGCAGTTGTTCCATCCAGGAATAACCCTGGATGAAATTATCAGTATAACCCAAGCTAAAGCATAATAATGTGCATTTGTTCAGATAGACTGGCAGTACAAGATTGTGAGATGCATTATATGAATGCTTGGCTAAAGAGATGTGTCTTTAATCTAGATTTAAACAGAGAGAGTGTGTCTGAACCCCGAACGTTATCAGGAAGGCTATTCCAGAGTTTAGGAGCCAGATATGAAAAAGTTCTACCTCCTTTAGTGGACTTTGCTATCCTAGGTACTACCAAGAGTCCAGAGCTTTGCAACCTTAGGGAGCGGGTTGGATTGTAGCGTGATAGAAGATTAGTTAGGTACGCAGGAGCTAAATCATTTAGGGCCTTATAGGCAAGTAATAATATTTTGTAACTGATACGAAACTTAATAGGTAGCCAGTGCAGAGACTGTAAAATTGGAGTAATATGATCATATTTTCTTGACCTGGTAAGGACTCTAGCCACAGCATTTTGTACTATCTGTAGCTTGTTTATTGAAGATGCAGGACAACCACCTAGCAGTGCATTACAATAGTCCAGTCTAGAGGTCATGAATGCATGAACTAACTTTTCAGCATCAGAAACACTTAACATGTTCCGTAGCTTAGCAATGTTTCTAAGATGGAAGAATGCTGTTTTTGTAACATTGGAAATATGATTTTCAAAAGATAGGTTGCTGTCTAATATAACACCCAGATTTTTAACTGTAGAGGAAGTAACATTACATCCGTCTAGTTGCAAATTGTAATCCAAGAGATTCTGTGTACTGTAGAGGAAGTAACATTACATCCGTCTAGTTGCAAATTGTAATACAAGAGATTCTGTGTACTGTTTTTAGGTCCAATAAGTAATATCTCTGTCTTATCTGAATTTAATAGGAGAAAATTACTGGTCATCCAATCTTTTATATTTTTAACACACTCTGTTAGCTTAGATAGTTTAGAGGTTTCATCTGGTTTTGTTGAGATATATAGTTGAGTGTCATCAGCATAACAATGGAAACTAATCCCGTATTTTCTAATAATATTACCAAGGGGCAACATATATAATGAAAATAACAGAGGACCTAGGACAGATCCTTGTGGTACTCCATACTTTACTGGTGATAATTGAGATGACTCCCCGTTTAAATAAACAAAGTGGTAGCGATCGGACAGGTAGGATCTAAACCATCTTAGAGCCTGCCCTTGAATACCTGTATAGTTTTGTATTCGATCTATCAGTATGTCATGATCTATAGTGTCGAACGCAGCACTCAGATCAAGTAAAACTAGCAACGAGATGCAGCCTTTGTCTGACGCAAGAAGCAAGTCATTTGTAATTTTAACAAGTGCAGTTTCTGTGCTATGGCGGGGCCTGAAACCTGACTGAAATTTTTCATAGATATCATTTTTTAGCAAAAAGGAGCACAGTTGAGCAGACGCTACTTTTTCTAATATTTTCGACATAAACTGAAGATTTGAGATGGGCCTGTAATTTGCCAGTTCACAAGGATCTAATTTTGGTTTCTTAATAAGAGGCTTAATAACTGCCAGCTTAAATGGTTTTGGGACGTGACCTAAAGATAACGAGGAGTTAATAATATTGAGAAGCGGTTCTTCTGCTACAGGTAACAACTCTTTCAATAGTTTATTGGGTACAGGATCTAATAAACATGTTGTTGGTTTAGATGCAGTGAT
Source organism: Oxygymnocypris stewartii (assembly GCA_003573665.1). Taxonomy (NCBI): domain Eukaryota; kingdom Metazoa; phylum Chordata; class Actinopteri; order Cypriniformes; family Cyprinidae; genus Oxygymnocypris; species Oxygymnocypris stewartii. The sequence goes on from QVTF01021185.1 coordinate 345,193, forward strand.
AAGTTTATTTAGCTCATCCTGTCCTATAATTGTAAAGCAATGAAGTTTTTCTTTGGGTGCGATGAATGAAGCTGAAGTACTAGACGCTGTAGAATCTACATTTGTTATTGTATTTCTGATATTATCTATTTTATCAGTAAATAAATTCATAAAGTAATTACTATTAAACTGTGAGGGAATATTTAGATCGGGTGACATCTGTTTATTTGTTAATCTAGCCACTGTGCTAAATAAAAACCTTGGATTGTTTTGGTGATTATCTATGAGTTTGCGGATATACTCGGTTTTTGCAGTTTTTAGAGCCTGTCTATAGCTGGACATACTGTTTTTCCATGCAATTCTAAAGACTTCCAAGTTAGTTTTTCTCCATTTGAGTTTCTTTCTTGAGAGAATGGGTATAACTGCTGTACTATGGTGCAGCACTTTTTTCCTCTAACCTTTTTTAATTTGATGGGGGCAACAGTTTCTAACATATTAGAGAAGATAGTTCCCATGTTGCTAGTAATTGTGTCTAGTTCATCTGTATTTATGGGTACACAGAGCAGTTGAGATAAATCAGGCAGATTATTTGTGAATCTGTCTTTAGTGGCTGGAATAATAATTCTGCCTGGACGATAACGCGGAGCCATGTAGTTAATATCAGTAATATGCACGATACAAGGAAATGGTCAGTAACATCATCACTTTGAGGTACGATATCTATATCAGTTAGATCAATTCCATGCGATATTATTAAATCTAGCGTATGATTAAAACGATGTGTCGGCCCGGTGACATTTTGCTTGACACCAAAAGAGTTTATTAGGTCAGTAAACGCAAGTCTTAACGCGTCATTTGTATTATCAACGTGAATGTTAAAATCTCCAACAATTAGTGCTTTATCAACATTAACCAATAGGTCTGAGAGGAAATCTGCAAATTCTTTTAGAAAATCTGTATATGGCCCTGGCGGTCTATACACAGTAGCCAGAGCAAGAGATAGGACAGATTTATTTTGCTTGTTTTCCTGTTTTCTGAGTAACTGAGAATATCACTATATATTGTTGCGACACCGCCGCCATGACCAGTCTGACGAGGCTCATGCTTATAACAGTAGCTTGGTGGAGTAGATTCATTTAGACCAAAATAATCATTTGTTTTAAGCCAGGTTTCAGTCAGACAGAGTACATCAAAACTATTATCTGTGATTATTTCATTTACAATAACTGCTTTCGGTGTGAGTGACCGGATATTTAGGAGCCCAAGTTTTAAAAATAGTTTTTGTTCATTTATTTTGCATTTTTCTGGTTTAATCACGATCAAATTTGTTCTAGATCCTGCATTAAATTTATATTTTGAACTCACTAATCGGGGAACAGATACAGTCTGTATAGATTGGACACTGCAAGTACCTTTATCATTTAAGTGGGTAGAACAAAAGTCATCATAGCTGTTATTGGAGAATTGGCTTACTAGTCAGATAGAACGTAGCGTTCTGGTGATGTTGTCAGCACGAAATAGCCTAGGACGCTCCCAGAAAAGATTCCAATTATTAACAAAGATCATTTTCTGCTCTTTACACCATGAAAACAACCATTCATTTAAAGCAAACAGTCTACTGAACCTTTCGTGTCCTCGTCGATACGTGGGAAGAGGTCCTGACACGATGATCGTCGCCGCGGGCGATGTGCTGCGTACCGTCTCGATCAGGCTCCTGAAGTCCCTCTTCAGTGTCCCCGTCTGCCGCAGCTTGGTGTCGTGAGCCCCCGCGTGAATCACAACAGCTGCAACGCTCTCGTCATCCTTCAGGATTGCGGGTATCTGCACAGAAACATCAAGAACACGAGCACCAGGGAGACAATGAGTGTGCACTTTACCTTCAGCTAACGTAGCACGGACATGCCGGACGATTGAGTCTCCGATGACCACAGCGTCACGATCAGTCTCGCAGAGAGGGGTGAAGCGGTTCCGAGATGAGATGTCGAAGACCGGAGGGGGAGAAGTCGTCTTCCTGGATCGCGTCTTCCGCTGCTGCACCCAGGGTCTCAGGTTTCCCGGCGCCGGAGTGAAGGCCATCTGTGACGATTGCGTCCCGGGTGCACGGGGCCTGTGCAGAGAAACACACGGAGTAGAGGTGGTGGGAGTGTTAGCAGCGCGCTGCATACTTACCCCAGACTTATGAACGTCAGCCCGAGATGTTTCCATTGTTGCTTTCCGTTTCCTCAGCTGGGCCTGTTTCCCAAGCAGCTCGTGGATCCATCTCTCCACGGCCTTCTCTGCACCGAATGCAGCTCGAACGTGTCCTCACCTGCACACAAAGGTAGACACAGATCCGCCATTAAAGCAAGTAACAGTGAAACAATGTTAAATGTGTGTCTGCGTGTGTGTGTGTGTGTGTGTGTGTGTGTGTGTGTGTGTGTGTGTGTGTGTGTGTGTGTGTGTGTGTGTGTGTGTGTGAAAAGGGGTATTAGCTGTGTTAGCGTCACCCGCGTTGGCTTTGCTAACGGGCTATAAGCTAATAGCGGACTCGGGAAATCAAAATAAAACTTGCGATAACAAGCCGCTCTGATTATTCTCGTTGCAGAATGCGATCGGGGATATATTCACACATTATAGAAACAAAAATGACTGTGTATAAAATCGGAATTTAAGATAGAAAATAGACGATAAATAATTGGCTTGATGGAGATTCAATTCAGAACATGCGTCAGCGACAAACCGGAAGACAGCAGTCTTACTGGGACTTAATTAATACTGGGACTTAATAAATAGTAATATGAACAGGGATGTGCAAAAGGGATGTGCAAACGGGTTGTACCGGGTATGTACACATAGCAGCTATACGGATGATGAGAATATGAATGTTTTGCAGTTAATAAATTGAGTCTTGTAAATGTTTATTAAACTGAGTTTGTGTTAAGGAGCCCGATGGCCTGGGGGAAGAAGCTCCTCCTAAGTCTCTCAGTTTTTGCCATCATGCTCCTGAAGCGCTTGCCAGAATGGCAGTAAACAGAAAAGATGGTTACCGGGGTGATTTGAGTCTTTGAGGATTTTAGCAGCTCTGCTTTTGCAGCGTTTGAGGTAGATGTCCTGCAGAGAGGAGAGAGCAGACCCTGAGATGCGCTCATCTAAGCGCACGACTCTCTGTAGAGCTTTGCAGTTCTGATTTAATGAGTTACCATACCACACTGAGATGCACTGAGTCAGTACACTTTCTATGGCCCCTGAATAGAAAGTTTTCAGGATTGCTGGTGAGACCCTGAATTTCCTCAGCTGTCGCAGATGGTACAGTCTATGCCTGGCTTTCTTAACCTGAGTCTGAATGTGAGTAGTCCATGTCAGGTTCTCGGAGATGTTTACACCGAGGTACTTGAAGCTACTCACCCTCTCCACAGGGGTTCCACTGATCATAAGAGGAGTGTAGGGCCGCTGCTGTCTCTTCCTGAAGTCCACGATCAGCTCTTTAGTTTTGCTCACGTTCAGAGAGAGACAGTTGTCCTGGCACCATGATGTGAGTCTCTCTACCTCATCCAAGTATGTGGCCTCATCATTGTTGTTAATGAGGCCCAGAACCACAGTATCCATTACATTCAAAGTGGCCGTAGAAGGTGTTTAGCTCTTCGGCCAGCAACGGATCTGCTCTCACCTCTGCAGAGGAGTTATTTCCAGAGGAACAGATGGTCTTCAGTCCCTGCCACATGCTTCGAGAGTCGTTGAGCTGAAAATGTGACTCAATTCTCTCCCTGTATCGGCGTTTAGCAGCTCTAACTGCCTGTCAGAGAGCATAGCTCGATGCTTTGTACTCGCTCATGTTTCCTGACAACAGACCGGCGTTGTATGTGCGATGGTTAACCGCATCACGGATTGTTCTGTCCACCCACGGTTTTTGATTAGAGAATGTCCTTATTGTTACCGTTTCAGTGGCTTGCTCGTTTAGCATGTTGACAAAGCTTAATGCTACCTCCGTGAACTTGCTGACGTCAGATGAACCCGGAACATGTCCCAGTCAACGTCATCAAGAGCCGCCTGTAGCATAGCTTCAGAGTGGAAGGACCAGCGCGTCACTTCCCTCTCCACTGGGGATTCCTGAACGATCTGTTGTTTGTATTCCGGTGTAAGGAAAATGGCGGCATGGTCCGATTTTCCAAAAGCCGGCAGTGAGTGGGATTTGTAGGCATTTTTAAACTGAGTGTAACACTGATCAAGTGTATTCGTTCCTCTAGTTGGACAGGATACATGCTGCTTGGAAGTTCGGCATGACCTGCCTGAGGTTGGCTTTGTTAAAGTCCCCCGTGATGAGACATGCAGCGTCAGGATGTTTGTTGATATATCCGCTGAGCACATCGTGGAGTTTTGACAAAGCCAAGCTAGTATCTGCCTGTGGTGGAATGTAAACGGCAGTAACGACGATTGATGAAAACTCCCGGGGCTGATAGAATGGGCGGCAGATAATGGAGAGATATTCCAGATAAGGCGAACAGGAACACGACAGAATGGAGATATCTGGGGTCACACCATTTCTTGTTAATCATGAAACACACTCCACCACCTTTGGTTTTCCGGCCTCAGCTGTTCTGTCCATCCGTAGAACAGAAAAGTTATCAGACGGGGTTACCGCAGTGTCCGGGACCGAGGGCGTGAGCCAGGTTTCAGTCAAACAAAAGATGTTACAGTCCCTAATGTCCCGTTGGAAACTAATCCTGGCTCTAAGATCGTTCATCTTATTCTCCAAGGATTGGACATTAGCGAACAGAATACTCGGTAGAGGAGGACTGTGAGCCCTTTTCCTCAGTCTGTTGCGGATTCCAGCACGTCTCCCGCGTGTTTCCTTCGCCTCCTGGGATTATTCAGGTGGCTTTTGTCCAACTCTGTGTTCTGAAGTATCTCCAATGGCCACGTTGGATTTGTGGATAAAGTGTCCTGAATCAGGTTAGTGTAGCGCTGTCCAATGTCCAAAAGTGTTCTTTTGACGTAAATAATCATTGCAGACGTTACACGTGTAAAAAGAGAAGTAAAAATAGGTAAAAAAAACACATAAAAGCGCAATTCTGCAAAGCAGCGCCACCGGAAGGTTTTTCACATGCATAAGATCAAAGTAGCAAATTACAAACAATAGGACTAATGCAATAGAACAAATATTTTCTCTTTAGTATTTTGTTGTTTGATTAAAATTAGGACCGACTGCGGGACCAGGTAACGTTAGACTAAATTATACTGCGGACACAAAATGCACAGATCCAGTACACTGACACATCACCGGGTTTCCACCTGAATGTTTATCTTGACTCCAGACATTAGCAAATGTGTTTAATTCAAGTGTATTTTGAGATGACTCTCTGCATTTGACCATTAAAGTGAGGCGCGGTTTTCTGTGTGACATGGTCATATATCGCCCAGCCGTTGCTAACAGTACTAGCTCATACTAACAAAACACAGTAACTGGTGGGACATTGAGATATGATATGTAATCGCGATTAGCATCTCACTTCAATGCGCTTTATCTTAATGTAACTATAAAACATTAGGCTATACATTAATAAAAGGTACTTACCTTTTGCAGTTTGCTTGTCTGTTAGCTGCTGGTAGAAGTGTCCATATTCGCGTCTATTCGTTCTCAATCGTCATCCCACAACACAAACTCACTAAAAATATTAATTTAACACTCAGATAATACATATAAAAGCCATTACTAGAGGAGCGACCGAAGCAGACTGCAGAAGCCAAGCAGCAGTGAAAGTGTATATTCAAATTTGAGCAGGGAAACGGCGCACTCGCTGGTCATTGGCCAGATTCCTGAGTGACAGTCAGCTTAACCAATCAGCTCAAAGCAACACTGAGCGACAGCAAATAGCGTAGCAACTATAAAAAAACGATTAGGATTACAGTTAACTTAATTAAAATAGCTTAATTAAAGATTAGAAAATATGTATTTTTATTTGATTATTTTTATTTGTAGGCTGTTACATTTAATTAATTGATCAAATGGTGATTTCACAACGTATAATTTCAAAATTAAGCAAATAAATAAATCAGTCAACTGCATTAAATTATATTTTATGTTATATATTATTCTCAATACAAATATCTAATCTTAGAATCTTTACATAGAGAGAGAGAGAGAGAGAGTGATAGAGAGAGAAAGATCATGCTAAATTCATTTGGTTTTAACATGGGATACATACATTTATTATGTATCCCATTATATGCTGTCATGCACACGCATGCATAAAATGATCATAAAAGTATTTATTTTTATTCAAATTGGTATCCATGTGATGCTTTGTGTGAGGAACAGATACAAATTCAAACCATTCATAAGTGATGTGTATCTCCTTCCTCTGTAGCTATAGTAACAGATAAAAAAATTTCTGTTAAGAAGTTTTACAACAAGTTTTACGACAGCGATATCAAACGCTCATTAGCTCACGCCAGTTTCGTCATAGATTGCGACATGTCGTGTTTCCGGTGATGCGTGAGAAACGTGCGCCGTCACTGAGTTGATCGCGAAAGTATTTTCAGCATTTATCAACTTAAATTATGCCCTGCTTCTCACACTAAACTATTATATTCCGTCTGAGAGGACCACGACTGCAACGCATCGTCATTTGGACTACTGTACTGTGGTACTGCTTTTTGACATTTCTGCAATAAATTCTTGTGATTACAAGTATCTGTCTGTTACATTTCTCTTATAACGTTAGACTGTACTTTATACACTCACTGATTATTTTTTTCTTTATAAAAATATAAATTTTTAATGCAATACATTTTTTTATTGCACGGTTACATGATTTGTAGATTTTAAGGCTGATTTTCTATTCTATATATAATTACAGAGTTTGAATGTAAAAATACACCTAAATATAAAACCAATAAGATTTACTTTAAAATTACAAAAAATAACATTAAATTGATAAAATAGACATAAACCATTAATATAATGAACTACCTACATTTTTTTAATTGCAGATTATTTTTGTCATTTTACGTAAATTTGTACATAATTTAAGAAAACTGAAAAAATACTGTATAAATAATCCAATAATTGTTTTGTATAAAAATGAGAATAACTGTAATTTGTCATTAATGGAATAATACTTAAAATAACAGTCAATTTGTTAATTTACAGATATTGTTTGTAATTTTACAGAGTTTTGAACATAATTTAAAATAACACAAAAAATACTGTAAAAATAATCCAGTAATTTTTCTGTGTAAAAAAAAAAAATCCTGTAATTTGTCTTTAATGATATAGTACCTAAAATAACAGTCAAGTTGTTCATTTACAGATATTGTTTGTAAATATACTAAGTTTTGAATGTAATTTGAAATAACAGAAAACTACTGTAAACAAATTAGAGTTATTTTCTGTAAGGTTTTTTTTTACAGTGTAGTCTCGTCTTGTCTGGTCTTCACAGGGGATCTGTCTCTAGGGTTCATCTAGTTGACATGGTCTTTCGCTGACATTCAGGTCTGTAAAGGTTATTTCTAGGTGCTGATCCACCATCTGGTCTGGATACAGACTAGATCTGGGTGGCTACAATTACATCAGAATAAGAATAAAACAGACTAATATTAGCATATTTGCCATTCCTCAATGTAACAAGTACATTTGGTGTTATGGGAAGTTCCAGTGGACCTAATTAATGCAGCCTAACAATCCTTTAATGGATTTGAATTAGAGAAATCTGCTATGTGAATGCCAGTTCAAAGAAATAGTTTTTTAATTGTAGAAAATTAGCTTTAAAATGGGAATATTTATAATTAACTATACCTAGTTATAATTAATAATACACACATACTCACAAAAAATGTATAGCCTGAATAGTAAGTAACTTTGGATAAAAGTGTCTGCTAAATGCATACATGTAAATGTAATAAGCCTTCTGGTGGCGCTGAGTTCAGTCGCCTGTGAGTTAGCTCCGCTCAGAATTGTGCTTTTATGTGTTTTCTTTTACCTATTTTTACTTCTCTTTTTACACATGTAACGTCTGCAATGATTATTTATGACAAAAGAACACTTTTGGACATTGGACAGCGCTACACTAACCTGATCCAGGACACTTTATCCACGGATCCAGCGTGGCCATTGGAGATACTTCGGAGCACCGAGTTGAACAAAGGCCACCTGAATAATCCCAGGAGACGAAGGAAACACCGCGGGAAACGTGCTGGAATCCTCAACAGACTGAGGAAAAGGGCTCACAGTCCTCCTCTACCGCGTATTCTACTCGCTAATGTCCAATCCTTGGAGAATAAGATGGACGATCTTAGAGCCAGGATTAGTTTCCAACGGGACATTAGGGACTGTAACATCTTTTGTTTGACTGAAACATGGCTCACGCCCTCGGTCCCGGACACTGCGGTAACCCCGTCTGATAACTTTTCTGTTTTACGGATGGACAGAACAGCCGAGGCCGGAAAAACCAAAGGTGGTGGAGTGTGTTTTATGACTAACAAGAAATGGTGTGACCCCAGAAATATCTCCATTCTGTCGTGTTCCTGCTCGCCTCATCTAGAACATCTGTCCATTATCTGCCGCCTATTCTATCTGCCCCAGGAAATTTCAACAATCGTCGTTACTGCCGTTTACATTCCTACAAAAAATTCCTACAAAGCCCACTCACTGCCGGATTTTGGAAAATCGGACCATGCCCCCATTTTCCTCACACCGGAATACAAACAACGGATCGTCCAGGACCCTCCGGTGGAGAGGGAAGTGACGCGCTGGTCCTCCCACTCTGAAGCTATGCAACAGGCGGCTCTTGATGACGTCGACTGGGACATGTTCCGGGCGAGTTCATCTGACGTCAGTGAATTCACGGATGTAGCATTAAGCTCCGTCAACAGCGGTAACAATAAGGACATTCTCAAATCAGAAACCGTGGGTGGACAGAACAATCTGTGATGCGGTTAACCATCGAACAGCCGCATACAACACCGGTATTTTGTCAGGTAACATGAGCGAATACAAAGCATCGTGCTATGCTCTCCGACAAGCAGTTAGAGCTGCCAAACTCCGATACAGGGAGAGAATTGAGTCACACTTACATTTATGCATTTAGCAGACGCTTTTATCCAAAGCGACTTACAGTGCATTCAGGTTATGCATGTTTTGTCAGCATGTGTGTTCCCTGGGAATCAAACCCACAACCTTTGCGCTGCTAACGCAATGCTCTAACCACTGAGCCACAGGAACACTTTCAGCTCAATGACTCTCGATGCATTTGGCAGGTACAGAGGACCATCTGTATTTAGCTTACAGATCTCAGCTTAAATGCTTCAGTTTGTTTTGATATTATATTATGTTATTGTAACAAATCCAGCCTCTGTGGTTCCCCCTGATCGTCACCAGAGGTCACCATCACCCGAGTATTGACTTCTCTCTCCGAACTCCATTTCCCATCATCCTGTACAAGTAATCTGATTGCTAGTTCACCTGAGGCTCATATATGGAACCACTTAAGCCACACTCACATATACACACTCATCGCAAAGTCTTTGTATTGCCCTGGCTGACATTTCTGAGCGTTCTCATCTTTCTCTGTTTGATCATTGTATTTTGACTCAGGACTGTTTCTCTCATTTTGGATTGATATCTGCCTGTCTTTTGACCCTCTTGCCTGCCTTGATACTCTGCTCTTGTCTCTCCTCTGATATCCCAGTTACCGTTACCGACCACTGCCTGTACGACTGTGTTAACTCTTATTAAAGCTGCAAATGGATCCCCACTCTGTTGACTCATCATTACAGTTATGTACCTATATCATAAACCTAATAAATAATTGACATTGTTTTTTAATGGATGCTCTTCTACTCATCGAGGCTGTATTTATTTGATCAAAATACAGAGAAAAAAAAACAGTAATATTGTGAAATATAGTAGAAACAGAGTAGTGTCTTACTCTGCATAAATTAAACCACTGTCAGATCAGGTCACATGTTGGCCCAGTTGGCAACAAGACGTTCCAAAGTATTCAATCCATGGCCACATTATACACATCTTCCCGTTGGATGTCAAATTCTTCCGGATCTCTTGGAAAGCCTGTCTCTATGTCTCTGTTGATCTTCCTTATTCGCTGTTGATTCAGCCTATGTCCCTCCATCAGTGAGGACTATGCTCACAAGGTTGATAAAATACTGCATTCCTCAATCAGCTGTCCTCGAACCATCAGTGGAACTTAGGTTTGTGTACCTCCTACTGTCATCGATTGGTGTTTTCTGTTCAACTTCCCAGCCTCTGCGTTCAGGCTGATTGTCACTTAGCGGATACTCTCTTCTCAGCTGGTGAATATAGTGTATTTCAATTATGATCAGGAAGCTGATCTCTGATAAGACAACTGTTGAGGATAAACTATAAAATTGATGTATATCAGAAATAATGTTGAATAACTCCAAGAGAGGAACAAATAATGATTGAGTTATATTCCCCCAAACAAAACGAAGTACAAAATTTAGCTGCTTGAAGCTAGGCAAACATTGTCTCCTTAACGTAGGCATAGAGGGACATAAGATGATGTTGTGCTAGCATGAATAACATTATCACACTATCGTTAAATGAGCGATTTTAGAATAATTCCAAAGTAGCTACACCAACCTGTGGCCCTAGAGAAATGGTGTGAAGAATGAATAGGCTAAATATATGTGTTAATGTGGACCCTCTTAATAAGTTGAAATGATACTGAAGCACAGTTAAAATGAAGTCACATGTAGCCAGTGGAATGTCTGTGACATCAAAGTCCCTTCTAGGTGAGTCACTTCACGTGAATCAGTCCTTGAAACACCTCTTGGTTAAGCAGCTCAGCTCCTCTATCCTTGAACAGGTAAACACCACTCCATCAAAGGTTATCACCAAGTCTCTAAATAAACATCGTCATTAAATCGCCAATGAAATCTGGCAATGACTCATAAAGTTCTAAACACACCAATCCCAAATTTTTCTCAGAGCACTGACTGCCTCTACAGCAACTGGAGCCTCCAACAGCAGCCGAAGCAGCTTAACCCATCAGCAAATGGCTCATAACTTAGAAGGCGGGACCTATTGGACACTCTGTGTACTGCACTTCCTCACATCAGAAGTGTTGGGTAAAGTTACTTTTAAAAGTAATGCATTACAATATTGCATTACTCCCTAAAAAAAAGAAACTAATTACGTTACTTAGTTACTTTTTATTGAAAGTAATGCGTGTCGTTACTTTTGCGTTATTTTCACATTACGTTTTAAATATGAGCTAGGCTTGATTTTTTTAAATAAAATAAGTTCTATTTATAGCTAATGTAAAAGCCCTTTCACACCAAAAAGTGTAAAGAATAAACCTCAGGCTGAATGAAATGTAAATTCACATCTCTACAGTAGAACACAGGAAAAGGTTCAACATTCTTCAGCAATAAAAAAACAATGAAGCACAATTGTTAGTTTATCTAAAATATGTTTTGCTTATTAGTATGGTTGAACTGGATCATCAAAGGTCAGCAGCAAAGACATTGGTTAATAAAGTGGGATTAGATACATTTGTGTTATTTAACATATTTAATTATTGCAGGTTTGCGTCATATTCTGAGTTTGCATTTTACTGTTTTAATTCATTTTGATGAATACTAAATCTGTTTTCACACTGGTGGGATGAATTAATGCATATTCACATTCAGTCTAGAACTACAGTAACTTCATGTTCACACAGCGCACCCAACACCTCTGTACTTCCGATTTCTCCCAATATGGGGACAGGAGACTTGTCAGTCAATAAAAGGGAAAACAAAGTAACTGGCATTACTTTTTTGAAAAAAATAACTCAGATAATTTATTGTGAATTAAAAAGTAATCGTTAATTTACTAGTTACTTGAAAAAAGTAATCTGATTATCTAGCTCACGTTACTTGTAATGCGTTACCATAACACTGCCCATCGGTGTAAACAATTATGCAACTTATTGCTAGATAACGACTTCCAGACCCTTTAGCGACTTTTCCAAGTGCCTAGCGACAAGCAATGTCTTATGTATATAGAGATTTTGTCAGACAACACATCTGGATTATAAATAGAATTTAACAGAGCATTTGAGTTACTATTTCAAAGTGTCTGACAGCAAAATAATTATGAACAGTTTATGCAATGTGGCTGTATTAAATACATTATGTGAGTACAGAGTGTAGCAGAGAAGTAAACAATAAAATGCTGACACTAGGTAGATTGCAATGCAGATAATGAATATGCTAAATGGCATATAATGTCATCTAGAGATATTTAACGACTCGAATAGGCTTTAGCTACTCACTAAATAAATAGCCAAAGTCCCTTTAAGACAAGTCATGTCTCTCGGCGGCCATCTTTGAAATGCCTCTTGGTCAAGCAAGTGCAGCTACTATCTCTTTGAATAGGGAAACATCAAATTCTCCAAAACTGATCACCAAGCCTACGATTCAATTTATATTTGATCAATCGTGTTGGGTCTCGTACTGTATCGCGCCTCTTGTCAGTGTCTGCGCTTGCTTGGCCATTTGTTGTGATAAACAGGAAAGTGTATTCAGCTGAATTCAATTAATGATTTGTTAGACGGGTTTAAAAAAGATTAATATACCGCGGCAGCCATCGCAGCAGCCGTTGTGTGAAGCCCTCCTCGTGAGAAGACCGAAGAGTGTAAAGACCATCGACTCCAATGGGCAGGGACACCGGCAAAGGATAGAAGTATCGCTTTTTATTTATCCTCTTTCCTACTACTTGTTTCAATTCTGTTTTAGTTTTTTTATAACCAATTCTTACTATGTAAAAATTAAGTATACTTAGGCCTTTAGTGTTATGTTAAAATCATTATTATACTCATTCCTTTTCTTGATTTAATATTTTGACTTGTTTTCAGCTTTATTTAGCTTGAAATGTTGTTGTATGCATTTGTCATTTTTATTTAATTTCTTTATCTTCTTAAATGTGTACATATAATATTTATAGTTTTAACTTTTAATTTTAGTTGCTTTTTCTTATTTGTAAGTCGCTTTGGATAAAAGCATCTGCTAAATGACTAAAAGTAAAGTAAAAGTAAAGAATGCTGTCTGTTTCTATAGCAACCAGGACTTCTAAATGGAGCTGCAGAGACACACTGACTTACCGATAGCGATTACTGAGTGTTGCATTTTCCCCCCATTAAGAACTATATGAGTGACACGTCTTGGGTATTTATAGTCTTTGAAATAGCTACTTTACATGATTCCACACTACTTAAGATTAGTCGATGCGGAGAATCGTGTGTTCAAAACAAGATAGGAATCTAATGAAGCAAAATATGTAAGGTCAACATCCTTTAAATTATTTGAAAGCTGTCCTGAGAGAGTGTTTGTGACAAACTACTGTTTGTAACAAAGACTGTTAAGTGAGTATCTGTGCAACGGATCTCGAGTGAGCTGTCTTAAAAGCGAGCATTTGTGCGACAGAACTGATAACTGACTCGTTTATCTGTGCGACAGAACTCAAGGCTGACTAAGCACATTTCTGTGCAACAGACTATGGTAGTGTGAGTACGGATGAACTTATATATCTTATTAATTGTAGTGGGAGAAATTACGATCAGCTGAGCGTCAGCTGATGCTGCAGTCACGCCGTAGTCTGCCTGAACTACTCTTAAGCTCCATTCGTCGCTCAAACTAGATGACTTTTAGAGTAAAGTGTTACAGTTGAGGTGTTGAACTTTAGGGGATTAACACTAGCTAGTGTAAACAACACCCTCTGGCCGGTGAAAATACGCAGTGAAACTCTTATAACACTCTGTTGTTTTATTAGTCGCATTCGGGACATTTGCTCGTGTGCGCGCCTGAACCATCTGGAATATTTTTCACAAACGCCATTTTCTTAGACTCGCGATGCGGAGCATATGAGGACGAAAAACAGCAAAATTAAGTGTTTAATCTTACAATATGTGTTTTGTAATATCATATCATTTTATAGTGATATTAATGAGGTATGTGTGCCTAAACTTTTTTTAAAGCCATTTTCTTCCACTCGCGAGGCGGACCAGACAAGGACATTTCTTTTTATAGGGAGACGTCGAAAGTTAAATGTTTTATCTCAGTTATCATATGTATTTCACAACATCATATTGACTTATGGCGATATTTGTGAGATGTGCACTCCTAAACTTTTTCTCAGAGAGATACTTTCCTTTACTCATGATGCAGAGAAGACAGGGAACTTGGTTTTATCAAGGAAAACACAGAAAGTAAGTGTTTGACCTCATTTACATTTGTATTTTATTAAATAATATTACTTTATGGCAATATTTATATGCTCTGCACATCTAAACGTTTCTCACAGATGCATTTGAATGGCTATGCATTATGCGGAAGTCGCTTTTAACAGGGGAAACATAAGTAGTAACGTTAAGTGTCTTACCTGTATTTTATAACCTCACATATTGACCAATAGCAATATTTATGTGTTGTGCGCTCCTAAAACTTTCTCAGAGAGACATTTTCTTTCATTTGCGAAGTGGAGCAGACGGGGAAGTTGGTTTTCTCAAGGAAAACACAAAGTAAGTATTTTACTTTATTTACGATATGTATTTTATAAAATAATATTACTTAATGGCGATATTTAAATGATGTGTGCACCTAAACTTTTCTCAAAGATGCTTGATATGCAGTGCAGGCGAAGAGGTCCCTTGGAAACATGGAAACACCAGAAGTGTTGTACATCATTTATAATATGCTTTTTAACCAAATCTGAATGGCAATATTGGTGATTGGTTCCTGTGTGTCTCGAGACTAAACACTAAATGACAAACAATATCTTAAGCATCACTGCCAGTCCAGTTCAGACAACAAGACAAATATGCATTCATTCATGGTTATTCTAATTACTCAATTTATATCATCATATAATGCTAAAATTGAATGCTAAATTATCATAGTATCATATTATAATGTTTGACTGACTGATTGACTGACCAATGCTAAGTGAGATATTTAAAAAAACGGTGCCATTTTACAAACATACATTTTAATCTGGGGAGTAAACTAAAATAAATTACAAGCCAATGGAAATTCTATTGCCATGGTGTCCATATATAGCAGGGGTTCTCCATGGTATGTTCTCCAAACATAGTCCATGGTTTAACCATGGTATTTGTAGTAAAACTGGTTATATAAATTGTAATCAATATTAAAAAAAGATTACTACACTTTTATTATAATAAAACCATGGTTATTTTTCAACAGTACTGCATTTTTATACAACTAAATGCCCAATAAAGCTGTTCTCATTTAGCCCTACATTGTTTCTGAAATAGTACTTCAATGCAACCTGCAACCTTCAACTGAATTGCCAAAATCTTTAATTCTAATTTTTTTAAATATATATTTCATGGAGCACAAACGTCCGAACTATGTGCATATTTCAACCCTTTACAGATGAACTACATTCATGTTCAGGGCCGTTTCTAGCCAATTTGACGCCCTAGGCGAAATCCCTTTTGCCCCCCGTGGAGATTGAGTTCCACAAATCTGAATGCATTAAATGCAAATTGACTTAAGATAAACATTTTGCACAATTTATTATCTGTAAAATCATTGTGTTACCACTAGATGCCTGCATAGCCCTATGTAGCAATCCCTACACAGCAAAATATCCAGTGTTGTTTTTATGGTGTTAATTTATCAGAGTTAAAAAGTGTTGATTCTGGTGTTGATTTGAATGGCATTAACACTTGCAGTGTAAATCAGTGGTCGGAGTCAGTGTAGTTACAGCGAGTTGACATTATTGACACTGAGTTGATCCAATTTCCGGTCCTTGCACATTTTTTCCTTTTTGATTAATGGCGGACGACCACGAGGACAGGACAGTGTTCAAACAGGTGTAATATTTTAAAACCACTTAAATTTACAAATTTTTATGTTTAGTTCACGTTTCTCATTATTCAGAATAACATGAGGACGTTTCTCAACATTGCCAGAGTGCTAACATTATTTATTTTCAGATAACATGACAGACCACCGAGAGGATTCTCGAGGCCATTTAGCTGCACCACTAGCTAGCAAATTAAGGTAAGAATGGCATTGTTTGCTACTTAGCTGTTTTAAACCTAAGTTTTCTTATATTTAAAAATCTGGGGTAGATAACAGGGTAATTTCTATGATTTGTGTAACTGTTTAGGTAAATTAACTCAATATCGCAGCATCCATATTCCCTTTCTTGGGGCTCACGTTATTTGTGTTGCCAAAATAAGACCTACTAATGCATTTTTGTCTCCAATATTTTAATATAACGGAGCATTTTTCCACAAATAATATCTGACTGTTTAGCAGCAATCAGTAACGTGTTTTTTTTGTGGACCGTGAACGTACAGCAATTTATATTAATATTGTGGTAAGTCTAGTCTGCGAAGTAAAAGGCAGTGGACATAAATTATCCAATAATCAAGCAGGAAGAGTTTTGTTGAACTTATATTTTCTGCCAGCGTATGACTATGAACTAATATTCGCTCATCATATATGAGACACGTGTTTGACGTGCGCATGCTTCATCTGCAATAGTAGATACAAATTAACTTGCTGCAATTTTACTTTAATGTAACGTTAACATTTGTGGGCTGACAAATGGAGCTTCTGACAACAGCGGCTCGCTGGATTTTCTTTAATATAAACAACGTCACAATTTGCAGTTTTTTTTTTACCAATAGGATTTCGCCGTGTTGGTAAAAGTTCAGAATCAAGGCATGGAGAAATTTGTAAAAATGCACAGCGATAGTACTTTCTCACTGAAGGTAAGTTAAGAATCTAACTACAGAAATGTACTTAAGTTACATAGGAACTGTGCTTGAGGTATAAGCCCACAGGGCATGTGTATGTTAACACTTTACAATAAGGTCTCATTTGTTAACATTAATTAATGTGCAAACTAACAATTGCTAAATGTAGTATTAGTTAATACAATTAGAACTGTGTGTTTGTTCATTTTAGTTTGTGGTGCATTCATGTTAACAGATACAACTTTAAATTTTTTACAATGTATTGGGAAATGTGGAGATTAACATTGAGATTATTTAATGCTGTAAATGTATTGTGCATTCTTAGTCCATGTTAACTAATGAAACCTTATTGTAAAGTATGTGTATATGTGTGTGGGTATATATATATATATATATTAGTGGTGGGCCGTTATCGGCGTTAACGTGCTTGCGTTAACGCGAGACTCTTATCGGCGATAAAAAAAATATCGCCGTTAATCTATTCTCAAAGTTGGGTTGGGAGCTGGGTCTATACTACGCAAGCTATGATGACTTTCACCCTGATATTTTAGCGCGGATGTATACCTAGCCGAATTGCACTGTAGGGGGCGAGAACGAGTCTTCGAACTAGAGGCTCGCAGTCCGTGATGGACAGATTGTTAACGGCTGGTCTATGTGGTAATACAATCGGGCAGGACATCCAAACACTCACCTATCATTCATCAACCTCAAATATGGCTTTTCATCTGAAAGATGTATGTAGTAGCAACTTTACATGGCCGCTCAATATGATGTTAACCTAGAGAAACGTGCGCTATTGAAGTGTTTGTGTGGAAGCGTGTTTGCTGCAGGACAGGCTCCGGTGCGCTCACTTGCTCTTAAAATCTCCGTCATTCTTGGTCATACAGATAAAAGTACCCTAATACATCTTTCGAATCTGTAAAGACTCTACGTTTATTTGTGTGCACTCAGAATAACAACGAAACGTTGCGCTTTTAAGCAAACAGGATGCGCTTTAGGTCTCATGTGAACTTGAGCTAGAAACTCCGTCTTTGAAAAATATATCTATAGAGAGTGAAATGTCTAAAAAATAAAAATAGAAGACGTGTGTGTTAGCATGGATGATTTACATGAAATTTAATCTGTGCAACACTGTGCATAAAATGGCTTTCAGTTCAATATAATAAAAAAAAACGACATTTTGGGTTTTTATTCAACTAATAAGGTGGGCACGCTGTGATCTGTACTATATTTTTACTGTAATTGACAGTTATCGGCAAAAAACCAAAAAAAAACAACAACACGGGAGTGGGAGGGAATGGGAGTCATTCTTCCGGGAGTGGAACGGGATTTTCCTCCAGTTTTTTCGTGGGATTGGGACGGGAAGAGATTAAAGTTTGTGATGCATTTTGGAAACAGGAGATGAGCCTCTGGTCTAATGCGCCACCTGGCTTGAGAAACCCGTTCTCAAAGACTTACTTTTAGTCATTATTTGGGTAGCACACATATTCTGAATGCTTTCGGCAGAATTCAAATGAGCCATTTTAATCTAGATTAATCTAGATTAATTCCAAAATTAATCTAGATTAATCTAGATTAAAAAAATTAATCTATGCCCACCTCTAATATATATATATATATATATATATATATATATATATATATATATCATGCTATTGTTAAAATTACTTTTCAGTTAAGAGCAAATTTGCTTTAGCAAGAACTGCAGCTCTTGACGTCTTTGATACAGACACAGCTGTGGAAGAGGACATCTTCCATGAATTGAATGAAGGGAGTACACATTTATGCCTAACAGTAAAATGTCCAGAAGAAAATATTTCTGATAGTTTGTCTGATAGTATTTTTTCAAGGACTCCAGTGCAATTATCCTGGAGACAAAATGCATTTGGGTCAGATTAACACATTTTACATTTACCTTTAGCAGACTCTTTTATCTAAATTGACTTTAAAAATTAGGAATACAACAAGTGATTCATCATAAAGAAGTAACATTAGTGCTAATAATTCAAACATAGTCTAAAACAGTCAAATTAAGATAGATACAATTAAGTGCTCACTTTTGAGTTTTTTGCAGTTTCTTGAATATTGTCACATTTGTTTGTCATGAAATCATGAAAAGGTGGACAAAAGGATCAGGTTGTTAAGTGTCGACTGCAGCTAGATATAGGAGAATGAGAACTGACAAGGGTGTCTCCTTAGTTTTACTATTTTTGTTTTAAAGGCTTAGTTCACCCAAAAATGAAAATTGTCATTAATTACTCGCCCTCATTCTTCCAAACCTGTAATACTTTCTTTCATCTTCAGAACTGAATAAAATTCAAGAGCTTTCTGATACCTCCATAGACTGCAACATAATTGCAACTGTCAAGGCCCAGTAAAGATATCATTAACATAGTCCATGTGACCTGACCACAGTGTTTTAATCTAAATGTTATGAAGTGATGAGAAGACTTTGTGTGCAAAAACAAATATAAAGACTTTATTCAACAATATTTTCCCTTCCACTTCAATCTCTTATGCTATTAATTTAGTGCACTGCACTGTGCCTTGAAAGTTGCAATAATGTTGCTGCCTATGGATGGTTCAGAAAGCTCTCAGGTTTAATACAAAATATCTTAATTTGTATTCCGAAGATGAATGAAGTTCTTTGGGGTTTGGAACAGCATGAGGGTGAGTAATTAATGACAGAATTTGTATTTTACTGTACTAACCCTTTATTTGGATTTGTGATGCAAAATTCTTGCTACAGAAGTAAAGAACATTTAGACAAAGCCCTGTTTGATTCAATGCTTTTAGAGAAAACATGAAAATTGTTTTGCTATTCTCTCTCAAGAGTTTTCACCCACAAGATCATCAACCCCCAGCACATGCACTGATACTCTTTCACTCTCTTCAAATGACCATGAAGAGACCGAGAGAGCAGTGCAAAATCAATTCCCAATGGCCAGAAACAGTTTTAACATAGATGCTGAAAAGGCAAAACGGGTATATATGTTTTTTCCTTATGGTTAATTTATCCATATAATAATTTTCACCATTTTAGAAGTCTTCAAGTTTTCACCTGTATTGTGGTCATGTTTAATCAGATTGTCCAAGATGCACTGGAAAACAAATCTGGTGGTGAGGAAGTGCTTGAAGAATACCAGAAAACTAAAACTTTAAAACACAGCACTAGACATCAGCTTGTTAACAATCACATGACAGAAATTCATGGGTAAGTCTTCAATGCACAGATGCAACAAATACAAACAGCTGTCAATTGGTGTAGAAAACAAGGTTAAGTGTAGCATTAGCCATTTTTCTTTTTCTTTTTTTACATTGAAGGAGGATCTCCACCCGCAAACTGCGTGAAACTTAATATGAAACCATATTACTGCAGCGTTTTCGAGATATGGGACATTATTCGATTTAGAGGGGTATAAAGACACCATTTCTAATAAGTACAAGAAATAAATGGTCAGTTCTTATATAGGACATCCCATACTATATGCACACCTCATATGAAACCATTTCACTGCAGCGTTCTTGAGATATGGGTAATTATTACATTTTATAGGGCTATAAAGACCCCATTTCTAATAAGTAGAAGAAATGAATTGTCTGTTCATATACGACATGCCCCATACTATATGCACACCTCATATGAAACCATTTTACTGCAGCGTTTTCGAGATATGGGACTTTATTCGATTTAGAGGGGTTTAAAGAGCCCATTTCGAGAAGAAAGTAGAAGAAATAAATGGTCTGTTTCTATAAGGGACATCTCATACAATATGCATACCCCATGTGAGTAAATTTTACTGCAGCATTTTGTATATATATATTATTATTATTCTTTATACACGTATAAAGACATGTAATAATTAGAAAAAGTGAATGGTCAGTTTCTATAGGGGACGTCCCATACAGTATATGTATAAGTCATATCAGTCAATTTTACTGCAGCGTTTCTGAGATATATCACATGATTTGACTTCAGAGGCCTATAAAGACCTCATTTGTAATAAGTAGAAAAAATGAATGGTCATTTTTTTAAAGGGGACGCCCAATACTCTATGCATACTTCAAATCAAACATTTGTACTACAGCACTTTTTAGATATATGTCATCATTCTAATTCATATATATATATAAAAATCTCATTTTTAATAAGTAGAAAATACTAATAGTCAGTTTTTATGTGGGACGTCCCATACAATATGCATATGTCATTTCAAACCATTTGCATTTTGGAGATAAATGTCATTATTCTATTTTATACACCTATGAAGACCTCATTTCAAATAAGTAGAAAAAAATATTGGTCAGTTTCTATAGTTTCCATAGGGGATGTACCGTACAGTATGTAAAATCAAGATGGCGCCGAGGATGGCAGCCGTGTTGCGTGCTCCGGGAAAACTTTGCAGTTTTTCGTATGTTTTTATTTGTTTTTTTGTTGTTTTATGTGTTAGATGTTGTTAGTATAACTGTCTACGATAGAGACACGCTTTTGAACATTGGTTCCTCCGTCGCGCAACGCAAACCGGACTTTGAGTTTTTGAATGCCGGTGGAGTGTTCACAGACACCGCATCAGAGCCCTTTGTCTGGGTTGCGAAATCGAGGAAACGCCGCCGCCGAAAACGAGGAAAAAGAGCTGGCGTTCTCGTCAGACTGAGACGCCGTGCTTTCCGACCTCCTCTTCCAACCATTTTACTGGCCAACGTTCAGTCACTGGATAACAAACTCTGTGAACTGCGGGCGCGCATCTCATACCAACGAGAAACAAGGGACTGCTGTGTTATTTGCCTCACAGAAACCTGGATGTCTGCGATGGTTCCAGACTCAGCCATCGAGCTCACGGGCTTCTCCGTGCACCGCTCGGACAGAACGGAAGAGCTCACAGGGAAAAGCAGAGGTGGAGGTGTTTGTTTCTATATCAACAACTCGTGGTGTGATGAAAGGAACATACATTCTATTAAATCCTTCTGCTCCCCTGATCTTGAATTTCATACGCTTCTGTGTCGACCGTTCTGGCTACCGAGGGAATTTACAGCGGTCATAATCACGGCTGTTTATATTCCTCCTCAAGCCAACACAGACCAGGCACTCAGGGAACTGTACAGGAATATAAGTGAGCAGGAAACCGCGCACCCAGATGCAGCTTTTGTTGTCACAGGGGACTTTAATAAAGCCAACTTCAGAACAATAGCTCCAAAATACTTTCAACACGTCACCATCAACACGCGTGGAGATCGCACACTCGACCATTGTTACTCCCCCTTCCGGGACGCATACAAGTCCCTCCCCCGCCAACCTTTCGGCAAATCGGATCACTCTTCCGTTCTGCTCCTGCCTGCTTATAGGCAGAAACTGAAACGTGAAGCACCCGCTCTCAGGACAGTTCATTGCTGGTCTGACCAATCGGACGCTATACTACATGCCTGTTTGGCCTGTACAGCCTACTGGACTGTTTTGATCACGTGGACTGGGACATGTTCCGGGCAGCGTCTGAAGACGACATAGAGGCGTATTCAGATACGGTCACGTGTTTCATCAGGAAGTGTATAGACGATGTAGTTCCGACCAAAATAATCCGTATCTACCCCAACCAAAAACCGTGGATTAACAGCGATGTTCGATCAGCCTTGTCAACGCGGACATCTGCCTTTTAAATCCGGAAACACTGACGATCGGAAACAAGCCAGTTAGGATCTCAGGAGATCCATCAAAGCAGCCAAACGAACATATAAAAACAAAGTTGAAGAACACTTCAACAACAATAACCCAAGAAGCATGTGGCAGGGCATCAACAACATCACAGGCTTTAAAGGAAATAAACCAGCTACTGTGAACATTGCCGCCTCTCTACCGGACGAGCTCAACACCTTTTATGCTCGGTTCGAGGCTGATAACACCGCACACACAGAGAGCGCTGCCGCGGCTGCTGCAGAAGAGGTCAGTCCACTCACGCTTTCTGTCGCGGATGTAACCCGATCCTTCAAACCTGTGAACATCCGTAAAGCCGTAGGCCCAGATGGGATACCAGGCCGTGTGCTCAAAGCATGCGCTTTCCAGCTAGCCGGGGTTTTTATAGATATTTTCAATCTGTCCCTCTCTCTGTCTGTGGTTCCCTCATGCTTCAAAAAATCCATCATTGTGCCCATACCAAAGAAAAACAAAATCACATGCTTGAATGACTGGAGGCCCGTTGCTCTGACCCCCATCTTCAGCAAGTGTTTTGAGAAGCTTGTCAGAGACTACATCTGCTCTGTGCTGCCTGCTTCACTGGACCCACTACAATTTGCATACCGCAGTAACCGTTCCACAGACGATGCTATTGCCTTCACCCTGCACACTGCTCTCTCCCACCTGGAAAATAAAAACACCTATGTGAGGATGCTGTTCGTGGATTATAGTTCGGCATTTAACACCATAGTGCCTGCCACACTGGTTGCGAAGCTCCAGACTCTAGGACTGAACAGATCTCTGTGCAGCTGGATCCTGGACTTCCTGACAGGCAGAAGTCAGGTGGTCAGAATGGGCAACAACACATCATCCCCCCTGATCCTCAACACTGGTGCTCCTCAAGGCTGCGTCCTCAGCCCACTCCTGTACTCCCTGTACACACACGACTGTACAGCTACACACAGCTCCAATGTCATTGTCAAATTTGCTGATGACACAACGGTGATAGGCCTGATCACCGACAACGATGAGACGGCCTACAGAGAGGAGGTGAGTACCCTGACTAAATGGTGTCAGGAGAACCACCTCTCACTCAACATCGACAAGACCAAGGAGCTGGTGGTGGATTACAGGAGACAGAGCAGAGAACACACACCCATCACCATCGACAAGACACCTGTGGAGCGGGTGACCAGCTTTAAGTTCCTCGGCGTTCACATCACTGAGGATCTCACATGGTCTGCTCACACAGATGCAGTGCTGAAGAAGGCACATCAGCGTCTCTTCTTCCTGAGACGGCTGAGGAAGTTTGGAACGAGCCCCAGCATCCTCAGATCCTTCTACACCTGCACTGTGGAGAGCATCCTGACCGGCTGTATCACCGCCTGGTTTGGAAACAGCACCGCTGGCAACCGCAGGGCTTTGCAAAGGGTCGTGCGAACTGCCCGCCACATTGTTGGAGGTGAGCTTCCCTCCCTCCAGGATATCTACACCAGGCGGTGTACAAGGAAAGCCCGGAGGATTATCAAAGACTCCAGCCACCCGTCCCACAGACTGCTCTCTCTGTTGCCCTCAGGGCGACGTTTCCGCAGCATCCGATCCCGCACTAGCCGACTGAGGGACAGCTTTTTCCCTCAGGCTATCAGGCTAATGAACAGCCACAAATAACTCACCTACATCACACTCCCACTCACACAACATGCCATGCACTGCACTTTAACACCGTTCAACTGGACTACACGCACACACTGCACTAACACAACCTATCTGCTATCACTGGACACCATACAATGCACATCCACGACACTGCATATGCATAATCTGTTGCACCTTTGCACATCTATCTGCTGCTCAACCAACCAATCTGCTGTTAATTTATAATCTGTTGCACCTCACATTATTACTATGTATAGACTACATTATGTATAGATAGTGTACATAAAGTAGATGTGCCCATACGGTGTATAATGTGTCGTTGATAGAGTATGTCTTTATAGTACACTAAGTGTACTGAGTATATGTATTTGTATTTTTCACATTGTCTTCTGTACAGTCTGTAAATATGTACTGTCCATATGTAAATTGCTGTTGCTTTTTTGCACTGTCTGTCCATATGTAAATTGTTTGTTGTTTTTTTGCACTGTCTGTCCATATGTAAATAGCGGTTTTTTTTTTGTTTTTTTTGCACTGTCTGGAGCACTGTAAATGCTCCAGTGCAGTTTTTTTGCACTGTCTGTCCATATGTAAATTGTTTGTTGTTTTTTTGCACTGTCTGTCCATAGGTAAATTGTCTGTTGTTTTTCTGCACTGTCTGGAGCACGCTCATAAGAATTTCACTCACCAAGGCACTTGTGCTGTGGTGATGTGACAATAAAAGTGATTTGATTTGATTTGATTTGTATACCTCATAGCAAACCATTTTACTGCAGCATTTTGGAGATATGTCACTTTATTTAATCTAGCGCCTGCGGTAAAATAGACTCATATGAGGTATGCATACTGTATGGGACGTCCCCTATATAAACTGACCATTACATATATCTTCCAAATGCTGCGTTAAAATGGTTTGATATGAGAAATTGGGTCTTTATAGTCCTCAAAATTGAATAATGTCCCATATCTCAAAAATGCTGCAGTAAAATGGTTTTATATGAGGTGTGCTTATAGTATGGGGTGTCCCATATAAGAACTGACCATTCATTTTGTGTACTTATTAGAAATGAGGTCTTTATAGCTCTCTAAAATGTATTAATGTCCCATATCTCGCAGTAAAATGGTTTTATATGAGGTGTGCATATAGTATGTGACGTCCCATATAAGAACTGACCAATAATTTCTTGTACTTATTAGAAATGGTGTCTTTATACCCCTCTAAATCGAACAATGTCCCATATCTCAAAAACGCTGCTGTAAAATGGTTTCATATGAGGTGTGCATATAGTATGGGATGTCCTGCATAAGAACTGACCAATCAATTCTTGTACTTATTAGAAATGGGGTCTTTACACCCCTCAAAATTTAATAATGTCCCATTTCTTGAAAACGCTGCACTGATATGGTTTCATATAAGGAGTGCATATAGTATGGGACGTCCCATATAAGAACTGACCATTCATTTCGTGTACTTATTAGAAATTAGGTCTTTATAGCTCTCTAAAATGTATTAATGTCCCATATCTCAAAAATGCTGCAGTAAAATGGTTTCATATGAGGTGTGCATGTAGTATGGGACGTCTTGTATAAGAACTGACCATTCATTTCGTGTACTTATTAGAAATTAGGTCTTTATAGTCCTCTAAATCGAATAATGTCCCATATCTTGAAAACGCTGCAGTAAAATGGTTTCATATGAGGTGTGCATATAGTATGGGACGTCCTATATAAGAACTGACCATTCATTTCTTGTACTTATTAGAAATGGTGTCTTTATACCCCTCTAAATTTAATAATGTCCCATTTATGAAAAACGCTGCAGTAAAATGGTTTCATATGAGGTGTGCATATAGTATGGAACGTCCCATATAAGAACTGACCACTCATTTCTTGTACTTATTAGAAATTAGGTCTTTATAGCTCTCTAAAATGTATTAATGTCCCATATCTCAAAAATGCTGCAGTAAAATGGTTTCATATGAGGTGTGCATGTAGTATGGGACGTCCCATATAAGAACTGACCATTCATTTCTTGTACTTATTAGAAATGGTGTCTTTATACCCCTCTAAATTTAATAATGTCCCATTTATGGAAAACGCTGCAGTAATATGGTTTCATATGAGGAGTGCATATAGTATGGGACGTCCCATATAAGAACTGACCATTCATTTCGTGTACTTATTAGAAATTAGGTCTTTATAGCTCTCTAAAATGTATTAATGTCCCATATCTCAAAAATGCTGCAGTAATATGGTTTCATATGAGGTGTGCATATAGTATGGGACGTCCTATATAAGAACTGACCATTAATTTCTTGTACTTATTAGAAATGGTGTCTTTACACCCCTCTAAATTTAATTATGTCCCATTTATGGAAAACGCTGCAGTAATATGGTTTCATATGAGTAGTGCATATAGTATGGGACGTCCCATATAAGAACTGACCATTCATTTTTTGTATTTATTAGAAATTAGGTCTTTATAGCTCTCTAAAATGTATTAATGTCCCATATCTCAAAAATGCTGCAGTAAAATGGTTTCATATGAGGTGTGCATGTAGTATGGGACGTCCCGCATAAGAACTGACCATTCATTTCGTGTACTTATTAGAAATTAGGTCTTTACACCCCTCAAAATTTAATAATGTCCCATTTCTTGAAAACGCTGCACTGATATGGTTTCATATAAGGAGTGCATATAGTATGGGACGTCCCATATAAGAACTGACCATTCATTTCGTGTACTTATTAGAAATTAGGTCTTTATAGCTCTCTAAAATGTATTAATGTCCCATATCTCAAAAATGCTGCAGTAAAATGGTTTCATATGAGGTGTGCATGTAGTATGGGACGTCCCGCATAAGAACTGACCATTCATTTCGTGTACTTATTAGAAATTAGGTCTTTACACCCCTCAAAATTTAATAATGTCCCATTTCTTGAAAACGCTGCACTGATATGGTTTCATATAAGGAGTGCATATAGTATGGGACGTCCCATATAAGAACTGACCATTCATTTCTTGTACTTATTAGAAATGGTGTCTTTATACCCCTCTAAATTTAATAATGTCCCATTTATGGAAAACGCTGCAGTAATATGGTTTCATATGAGGAGTGCATATAGTATGGGACGTCCCATATAAGAACTGACCATTCATTTCGTGTACTTATTAGAAATTAGGTCTTTATAGCTCTCTAAAATGTATTAATGTCCCATATCTCAAAAATGCTGCAGTAATATGGTTTCATATGAGGTGTGCATATAGTATGGGACGTCCTATATAAGAACTGACCATTCATTTCTTGTACTTATTAGAAATGGTGTCTTTATACCCCTCTAAATTTAATAATGTCCCATTTATGAAAAACGCTGCAGTAAAATGGTTTCATATGAGGTGTGCATATAGTATGGAACGTCCCATATAAGAACTGACCACTCATTTCTTGTACTTATTAGAAATTAGGTCTTTATAGCTCTCTAAAATGTATTAATGTCCCATATCTCAAAAATGCTGCAGTAAAATGGTTTCATATGAGGTGTGCATGTAGTATGGGACGTCCCATATAAGAACTGACCATTCATTTCTTGTACTTATTAGAAATGGTGTCTTTACACCCCTCTAAATTTAATAATGTCCCATTTATGGAAAACGCTGCAGTAATATGGTTTCATATGAGGAGTGCATATAGTATGGGACGTCCCATATAAGAACTGACCATTCATTTCGTGTACTTATTAGAAATTAGGTCTTTATAGCTCTCTAAAATGTATTAATGTCCCATATCTCAAAAATGCTGCAGTAATATGGTTTCATATGAGGTGTGCATATAGTATGGGACGTCCTATATAAGAACTGACCATTAATTTCTTGTACTTATTAGAAATGGTGTCTTTACACCCCTCTAAATTTAATTATGTCCCATTTATGGAAAACGCTGCAGTAATATGGTTTCATATGAGTAGTGCATATAGTATGGGACGTCCCATATAAGAACTGACCATTCATTTTGTGTATTTATTAGAAATTAGGTCTTTATAGCTCTCTAAAATGTATTAATGTCCCATATCTCAAAAATGCTGCAGTAAAATGGTTTCATATGAGGTGTGCATGTAGTATGGGACGTCCCGCATAAGAACTGACCATTCATTTCGTGTACTTATTAGAAATTAGGTCTTTATAGCTCTCTAAAATGTATTAATGTCCCATATCTCAAAAATGCTGCAGTAAAATGGTTTAATATGAGGTGTGCATGTAGTATGGAACGTCTTATATAAGAACTGACCATTCATTTCTTGTACTTATTAGAAATGGTGTCTTTATACCCCTCTAAATTTAATAATGTCCCATTTATGGAAAACGCTGCTGTAAAATGGTTTCATATGAGGTGTGCATGTAGTATGGGACGTCCCATATAAGAACTGACCATTCATTTCTTTTACTTATTAGAAATGGTGTCTTTATACCCCTCTAAATCGAATAATGTCCCATATCTCAAAAACGCTGCAGTAAAATGGTTTCATATGAGGTGTGCATATAGTATGGGATGTCCCATATAAGAACTGACCATTCATTTTGTGTACTTATTAGAAATTAGGTCTTTATAGCTCTCTAAAATCTATTAATGTCCCATATCTTGAAAACGCTGCAGTAAAATGGTTTCATATGAGGTGTGCATATAGTATGGGATGTCCTGTATAAGAACTGATGAATCATTTCTTGTACTTATTTAAAATGGGTTTTTTATAGTCCTCAAAATTTAATAATGTCCCATTTATGGAAAACGCTGCAGTAATATGGTTTCATATGAGGAGTGCATATAGTATGGGACGTCCCATATAAGAACTGACCATTCATTTCGTGTACTTATTAGAAATTAGGTCTTTATAGCTCTCTAAAATGTATTAATGTCCCATATCTCAAAAAAGCTGCAGTAAAATGGTTTCATATGAGGTGTGCATATAGTATGGGACGTCCCATATAAGAACTGACCATTCATTTCGTGTACTTATTAGAAATTAGGTCTTTATAGCTCTCTAAAATGTATTAATGTCCCATATCTCAAAAAAGCTGCAGTAAAATGGTTTCATATGAGGTGTGCATATAGTATGGGATGTCCTTTATAAGAACTGACCTATTCATTTCTTGTACTTATTAGAAACGGTGTCTTTATACTCCTCTAAATTTAATAATGTCCCATTTCTTGAAAAAGCTGCAGTAAAATGGTTTCATATGAGGTGAGCATATAGTATGGGACGTACCATATAAGAACTGGCCATTCATTTCTTCTACTTATTAGAAATGGGGTCTTAATACCCCTCTAAATTGATTAAGTCAAGTCAAGTCAAGTCACCTTTATTTATATAGCGCTTTTAACAATACAAATTGTAACAAAGCACTGCACAATATAAAAAATAGACAAATTGTGTCAATAATGTAAAATGACAGGATTTAACACTCAATTATCAGCTGAATGCATTTCATTATTGAATTTAGTAATGGCATTGTCCAGCTTAGTTCAGTTTAAATAATATCTGTGCAATCAAGTCGATGATTGTGCTGGAAATGAAGTGTCCCCAACTAAGCAAGCCAGAGGCGACAGCGGCAAGGAACGAAAACTCCATTGGTGACAGAATGGAGAAAAAACCTTGGGAGAAACCAGGCTTAATGTCCCATATCTCTTTTTCTATGAATCTTGCAATGATTTGAAAGGTAGAAAAATATAGTAATACAGAACCGTCAAAGACACCAATAAATAACACAAATATTAAAGCAGATGTACAAAAAAAAAATCACGAAAAATGTCATTATATCTCAGTTCTGGGTGTCCAGAAGAAAAGCGCTCTAAAAGCGCGTCCCCTTTGTGTTGTTCCTGTGATTACCGTAATCATTGTAATACACGCGCACCTTAATTTCAATCGCGGCTGGCTTGACCGTGTTTTTCGGAACTGCGGCTGGCTTGACCGCGGTCAGTGACGGGGTCGTTACTCAAAAAAATATTATTTCTTAAAAGTTATTATTTCTCCACTACTGGCTCATTTATTAAACGGGTGCTTTCTCTTCGTCCTCTGCAAATTAAGCTACAGTAGGAAGTTCGGTAGAGAGACGTTTGAATAAATTAGCGTTTGCAATTGACAATGTTGTGATAAGTAGTCTATACAACTTTGTAACTCGCTACCCCCAACACTGGACAAGTACGAAGATGTCCGTGGCAGAGACTCAAGAAGAGAACTCGAGTGATATGTCCCTACCAAGCACCAGCAAGGAGGTTGGTAGCCAGGATGATCAGTCAACACTTATACATCCCTGGCCGTACCTGGAAGAATTTTTCGAAATGGTTGGATGCAAAAACAACTCCTTTCGAATGCGCTGTAAGCTCTCCGCACCCAAATACCACGAGCTAATGGCTTTCAAAAACTCGCCGTCTAATTTGAAAAACCATATTGAGGTAAGTTGCAATTTTGTTTTTATCAGTCGATTATTGACCAATTTGTAATTCGACTTTAGCCAAATGTTATCTGAGGTTATATTATTTCTATATGCAATATGTAAGTTAATTGTGCAAAGCTATAGTTTTTGTTATTATCAGTCGATTATTGACAATATTGTAGTGACCTAGTAACGTACTAATAATGGTAAATTTGCTGTTTGCTATGGGTAGGTACTTGCCAAGACATGCCATGGTTTGCTTGCTAGCAGTAGGCTATGATTCAACGTTGCAAACTCGTTTGGTGGGCTTTGTGAGATTTGAAATTCGACTTTAAACAACTGTTATCTGAGCTTATATTACTATATGCAATATTTGTAAGTTAATTGTGCAGAGCTATAGTATACAGCTGGTTGATAAAGCATGTACTAACTGAAGGATAGTCATCTTGATCCTTTCTGTGTATGAAAGTGTGCGCGCATGTGTGGGGCGTGCCCTATGGGTCCTTGTAAAGAGGTAATAGGCCCAACTAACAACTATCAGCCAAATATTGTTTAAATTAATTTAATGCTACTTTTCAATCATGCCAGCAGCTGCTTGTGTTCCTAAAACAGCTTTAAGTGGCAATATTCTGTTCTGCTCAACATAATTGCATAGACCAATCACCAGTGAAACTGCTCCCTAACTTGTAGTTTGACCTTCATTCATGAACTTCAAGCTTGACATTAATACAGCATAAGTCCTAGAGAGTCTGAGCTTGTGGTTTGAGAGAAATAATATGAATCTCAATCTATGCCTGTGCTTTCATTTTCTCCACAGAAGAAACACCCCATTTGTCTAGAGAGGTACACTCAACTTACTTCAGCAGCCCTCAAAAGGAAGTCATCCACTGAAGGTTCTTTGGCCCCACCCTCCAAACAAACCAAGCTGTGGGAGACTCGAATAGCATGGATGTACATCTACATTACAAAAAAAAACATTAGTGATGACATGTTTTTGAAGTTTGACTTTTTGCACCATTATAATACTTATAGGCAACTAGTCATCATATCTTCTGCTCCATGAAACACATGTTAATGCTTAGTAGTACACATGTATGTTTTAATGTATTTGCATTGTACCAACATTTTCAATGGGCATATATGCGGCTGAAACAGGTAGCCTAGTTCATCCCAAATTTAAATATAACATTATATTGGCCTTTAGAAAAAAATATTTTTAAGGAGGTGGGGTGGTGCACAATAGGCCCCCGTGGCGCGGCCTAAGCTTTTGTCCTTAATGGCATTTTTTTTCCTGACATTACTTTTGCTTTTATACTTTAAGTAGTTTTGAAACCAGTACTTTTATACTTTTACTTGAGTAAAAAACTTGAGTTGATACTTCAACTTCTACAAAATTCATTTTAAACCCTATTATCTATACTTCTACCTGAGTAATGAATGTGAATACTTTTGACACCACTGTTTGTGGACAAGTGCCTCATCTCTTGCGTTGGACAAACTTTTCACAGAACATTTTTCAGAACATCATGCGTTTAACGTACAGAGATATTGTGAGTTGGGTGAACTTGTAAAAGCCAACCGCTTGAAGTTCTACAGGCCTTTTGATCTGCAGTGTGTATATGGGTCAGATGATGGTAAATATACTGTACCTTATTTTGTGTTGGTGTAATTGTTACATCTGTTAAAAATACAATTTCAAACTGATACAGCATGTTGGCTTTTTAATTATTATTATTTTGTTTTACTTAATGCAAAGTTATTTTTAGTCAAACACAGATTACACTATATACACTGTATAACAGCATATTAGTGTGGAAATAAGTCTCTTGGTGTTAAGATATTGACACACCTAGTGTAGTTTCAACACTAACTTGTTGTAAATGAGGGGAGGGGAAACACTAGTGGTGTTAACGGTGAACACTTACAGTGTTGTTCTTACTCTATGCAAGTGTAAAAAAAGTAACACTATTTAAAGTGTTAGTTTAACTCTATTTAGTGTGGACTTATATAAACCCCCCCAAAAAAATTATTTTCTCACTGTGAGTGTTAATTTAACACTTTCAAATTTGCTGTGTAGTAGCTAAGACATTGCACATAAATCACACATAAATTAGTTTTATTACATTTGGATTTGGATACATGTTTAGATACTATAAATTGCTACTTTTTGTCTTTATCTGTTTTTTTGTTAAAAAAAAATAGTTGTTGCTTGAAACATTGATTTAAAGTGTCAGTTATTGCATTACTATTTCAGTCAAACCTATAAAACCCTTTGTTACCGCAAACTACATATAAAAGCCTGATCAGTGGCATAAAAGTAATCAATGCAGCTATTAATCCTTTGCTACTCATTAACGTGTGGACTTCCCCTTTAAATAACATGACAATCTGCCCTCGTGTATGACGCTGCTTCCAGTAAGTGCTGTGTTAGAAGTAGGGGTGGGCGATATGGCAAAAATACAATATCACGATTATTTTTGAAATATCACGATTTCACGATTTTATTACGATTCTTTGTCATATTGGTTTTACTATTTTGTCTGATCAGTGCAGCCAAAATAATTTCCCTATTATAAAGACAAGGCCTTTCAATGTAACAAATATAAAATTAATGGTGGATATTTTGGCCAAAGTGGGCGAAGAAAAATATTTTAAATTATTTTATGTTTGTTATTAAAAAATAAGAACAAAGATACACATTACAAATACACATAATATAAAAATAAAACCTGCTTTATTTTCAGGTACAATAGGCATATTTAGCACGAGCATTCAATAAATTGAATGAACAAATATAAAGATAAAACACTATATAGATTGATTCCAATTAAAGCAACTGTATATATATATTTTTTTTGTCAAGAGTAGGGAGTTCTTTTTTTCTCTCTTTGTGTTTTGTTGTTTTAACATTAAGAATAAAAATGATATAATTTCTGTCATAGTGTTTTATATATGCCATCATTTACTCAAAGTTAGTTTTACACTTGAATTAATATCTTTCTTCTGCTAACATAAATGCTATTTTGAAGAAGGTGGGAAACCAAAAAGTTCCTGGTCCACAGTGACTTGCATATTATTATTATTATTTACTGAAAAAAATAATGCCGTTAATAACGCCGTTTATTTATAACGCCGTTATTCCCATCACAGCAGAAATTACATTTTAGGGTTGAGCTATCCCTTTAATGACAGTCGGCTGCATAGTTCGGTCCCTGACGCAGTGATTGACTGAAGGTGGGCGTGGTCAGCTCGGAATGCATTTTCAAAGCCGCACTGGATTTTGCTCCAAAATCCCACTGCGTCATGATGAAAATGCAATCGGAAGTGTCCTAACTGTTAGTATAAATGCATTTAGGACAAATAACATTTAAATTATGATTTTGCTACTATTTTTGCTTGGACATTTTACACATATCAAATCAATTTGGGTTATACATTTTGATTTCAATATCGCTACTTATAAACTTAAAAAGTATGCACTTTACATATTAAGACTACTGTTGGAAATGGCAAATGTAAATAATATAATTTCATTTTCATTTTCCTTCTGCACCAAACTTTGCACATGTGGAGTAATGGAAAATGTAAATTTAAATACAGAAATACATTGCCATTTTGAATATTGCATTTCCATTTTGCATATTACATTGCAAATGCAAATTGAAATTTTCTACACATATGCTTCCATAGTCGTCGTGTGTCAAGCGCCTCGAAAAATCGTTTTGGGACTTCAGCTGATTCAGAGTTTCGAAAAGCTTCGTTTCTCCTATCACTGCCGTCAAACGCCATGCATTCAAAAAGTTAGGGATTGGTGTATAAGTGATTGAGTGAGCCATTTCGGGAAGAGCGATTGGAGCACGTGATCCATATGAACCAGTTTGAGTTTCCCATCTCCTCCCTTAATAAGAAGGTCTCTGGCTGCACTCAATTCTCTTGTGATGTAACAGCTAGCACACTACGGTGTGCCGTTTGTAACCAAGAGCAGAACGCGCGAAGTGAGAGAATTCGACCAACAGTTCAGGTAATGACGTTCAAATATAACTTTTATTGACCACTTAAACACAGATCTGATGTTTATAAACGTGAAACGTGCATGTTAACGATGTTCCTGTCGCTAAGTAGAGCGTATTTTGAAGGATTTGTAAGTCACGTATAATGCGCTTTTTTGGGCCTCTGTGCCACCGTCGTTTTCAGTACTCAAGCGAAAACCCGCCTTTCCTCCGTTTTAATTGGTTGAACGCAAGAAACTAGCCTTTTGACTGGACAACGCTAGCAAAATAAAGAGTCACGTTAATAGGAAGTAAAAAGTAAACCGTTTCATGTCATGGAAAGGCATTAACAAAGCCGAAAGAACGATTTTAAGTTTAATATTAATGATTCAAGTTTTCCCATCATCTTCTCGAAACAAACAGCTTCGGCCAGACAAAACACGTAACGGTGTTAGCAGTGAAACTCACTTTTGCTGTTCGTTATAACACGCCAGTCTATCATTTTTAAATCAATACAGTAGTAGCGATAATAAGTTAGAACTGCAGGTTTAGAAACAAGTTTCAGTTGTTATGAATATTTCATTATGAATTACAATGGTTACTTATTAAAAGGCTTATAGATTATTATAAACAGAATTAACTTTGATTAAAGATAGATTAAAGAAATTGATTAAAATACCGCACTGAATATCTACAATATCTACAAGTTTATTTAACATTTTAAAATATTGCATTTCAGACTTAAATCCCTGTGTTAATTTTCACTTATGATCTAAGTTATTGATCTGCCAATGTCTTATGTGTCATGTGTAATTATTTTCTGAATTTAAAATTATACACAAAAAAAACTAATCTTGAGGTCAAATTTGTGCCTAAAGAATACATAATACTTAGTTTACTTTGTTACTATTCATTCGTTCATTCATTCACTCATTCATATATTTTTTCTTTCGTTCATTCATTCATTCATTCATTAATTCATTCACTTATTCATTCATTCATTCATGCGCACACACAAAAGACTCTCAAACTGCTCATGAGTACTAAATTATTTGTAAGTGGTCAAATACACAACATTTTCTAAATCCATCTTGGACAGTATTAACGTAAATGTGATGCAATTATTCATTTTTTTTGTTTAATTAAATTTAAAAGAGTTAACATTTCAAAATAAATGTGTAAATTACTTGCATATTAGGGGTGGCAAGGTACACGTACCGAACCGACGGATTAACGGGGCAAGTTCCTAATGGAAGTGATCATCCCTATCCCATTGGAGTGGGGACTTTGGAGTGAACAGGGCACGTCCAAATAGTAATATTATAATAAGATCCCTTTGCCACATCACCAAGGAAGCAAAATCTGACATCTAATTCACGTTTTCTGGGTTGGTAGATGCACCGTGAGCCTGATTATAGCATTTAAACACATAAAAAGTAAGGTTTTAATGATATGTCACCTTTAACTGAAATTACAATACAATGTAATACAATACAATTACAATGCTAAAGATAGGCCACGATTATGCAGTATGCTTGCCTCATGTTATCATTTAATTTTAGGCGATCGTTAAACATAACGTTCAACATAAACCAGTGAACAGCTTATTTATTCAGATCGGTTGGAGCAATGCAGAAATGGAAGATCAATCAATAGACTGACAGAATTCTTAATTTCATATAACGTTAGCCAACATATTAAAACAATAGGAAAGTTGATCAAGAAATAGCATTAAAAGGGATTAAAAAATGTACTTCATGTTGGCTATATTGTCTAAAAACAAAACAAAGCTCATTTTACTTACTCAGACCATGCGAAGTAAATTCAGACCAGTGAATTTAACATGTTAACGTAGTCTGGTGAAAGACGGGACTAGAGGCGATTCTGCACTTGAAAAACAAAATGCGCTCGGCAGGAACTGAATTCACAGGCAAGCAGAGAGATAACTACAGCAGGGCTCTAGACTAACTTTTTGCACTGGTTGCACTGGTGCGCCTAACTTTTTTTCTTAAGTGCACCAGCACAAAAGTTAGGTGCACCCACATTTTTATATAGGCAATATTGACTAGTAAACGATTAACTAACAATTTGGTCAACATAAAGTTGTTATTTGAAGCACAATTCTACAGGAAAGGTAACTTACTGAAAAGCTGAGCTGAGATTTAAGCTTAAAACATCTCAAGATAAATAAAATAAAAATAAAATCTAAATTAAGTGTCTGAAGGATGTCAAACTGAACATCTCATGGCTCAATCTGATTGAGCCCCCCCCCCCCCCCCCTATTTACAGTTTTTATAACCAATTCTTACTATGCAAAAAAGAAGTATACTTAGTCCTTTAGTGTTATGTTAGAAGCATTTTTATACTTATACCTTTTCTTGATTTAATATTTTGA
Source organism: Oxygymnocypris stewartii (assembly GCA_003573665.1). NCBI lineage: Eukaryota > Metazoa > Chordata > Actinopteri > Cypriniformes > Cyprinidae > Oxygymnocypris > Oxygymnocypris stewartii. Next base: position 382,037 of record QVTF01021185.1, read on the forward strand.
ATTGTTTTTAGCTTTATTTTACAAATTCTCAATAAAACTGTTTTACTTTATATATTTGACTGTTTATGTTGTCAGTCAACGGGATGAATATGAAATAGTGACTGAAACACGTCCCTTTAAGAATACATAACCAGCTCTCCCTTCCAAGTAGCTAGTCTGCACAAAAATACTAATTTATAATTTTATTGAGCCGTTGTCTGATGAAATCAAATAATACACAATATAAGACAAGACAAAGACAATTCATGTGCTGTGATTTCGGCTATATTTGCATGTACATTTAGAGAAGCAATAATATCTGTTTTAACTGAACGGGCTCCTCTCAGACGCTTGCTGAACAGCGCAGATGCAGAGAAAGCGCGCTGTTCTCGCGCCGTTGCGGCGATCACAGAGACACTCTGAGAGACTCGATTTGTCACTATTGCTTTTTTGGGAAAACAAAAAGTTGCTATGGGGGTCTACAAAGGCGTTAAATCTCGCTAAGTTGGCAACACTGCGCGCATCTCTACTACTCACTTCTTTCTCTCTGTCTGACTGCAGCAGCACACGTGACGCATTTGTAAACGCGCACACACACATACAGGAATATCTGGACCACGGCCAATCAGAGGGGGGGTCCGCCCTTCACTATCTCTGATTGGTTTAGACCACGATATAAGCCTAACGGGTGTTTCTTTTGTTGAACCACAGAGTTTCTGAGTTGCGGATACTTTTCTTTTTTCTCGAATGGCTGGACGCACCAGTGCGACCTGGGATTTTTGTTAGTCGCACCCGTGAGAAATTAGGTCGCACGTGCGACCAAATTGGTCGCACTCTAGAGCCCTGTACAGGCAAGCAGACATTTTCAAAAAGAGCCTGGAAATCCCGCACCACCACCGAAGTGGGTCTTCGTTTGGAGGAATAGACAGTGCAGATGGGATTGCTCGCGTTTGTAGTGTATGACATGATTGACATTTGCTGGCTTTGGCTAGCATGATCTAATAATGAACAATACTTCTACAGCATTTATTAATCTTAATGTTAATTTTAGCATGCATTATGCATTATTAAAACCACAAGTTGTGTTTGTTTACAGTATTTAATGCACTGTGAATTAATATGAACTAACAATGAACAACTGTATTTATTAAATAACATTAACAAAGATTTTTTTCACAACATATTTCTCTTAAAATACCTCATAGGGTTATTAATCAAAACCACAGCAAGATCAATCTTTTGCACACCAAACTATCATTTTAATTAATTTACTTCCCCAACTAATACAAATATTTTGTCATTAGCTAGCTCCATACTGGAGAGCTGCTTTATAACAAAACATCAAGTTGTAATTCTAACTGAAAGAGACAGTAACTAAACTGCTTTATTCAAGGCTATATATATTGCATAAAGTACTATATAAATTTTTTTTATGTGACCGCTTTACTGAAGTACTGAACTGAAGAGCTCATGCAAACATCACTTTCTCACCATTGTCAGTTTTTGATGTTTGAACTGTTGTTTTGGTTGTTGTTAACGCCGTGCTCTAAAGCGCTGTGTCTCTTCTTCTCTTGAACTCCATCAGAATTACAACCTTGTGCTACAGCACCACACTGGTCAAACCGTAGTATTGCAGGTTCTTATATTAGGTCATATGAGATCAAACGACTACTCAACAACAGAAATATTTGTCGACAATTTTTATGGTCGATGTTGTCGATAATGTCGACTAATCGTTTCAGCCCTACACCCTAGGTGTCTAAGATTGAGATTGGTCTGTAACAGTTGGTATTGTTGTATCCATAACTTTCCCCCCATTTATTTGAACTTGTACTCTATGTAAATATCATTATCATTTATTTTCACAGCGTTCTTTTCACAGAAAGGCCTTCTATTGATCCTTTTCATGAAGTTTAGTTAATATTCCTCGTTAACCAACAGCAACATGGACAATCCAAAACGGAAATTAAGATCTGGAAAGGAGATTTCAAACGACCAAGGTCAACCTAAGAAAAAGTCCAATGATACTGGTACAGAAGAGGTTTCATCTGCACCTAAAAGTGTTAAAGCATCTGACAATTCAGGATGTATAAATATTGTAGAAGTAAGTGAACACGCTGGGAAAGCTACGGTAGAGGACTCGTCCAGAACCATACAGTCTAATGAACATGGCTCTCCAGAAACAACTGCTTTGGTTTGTTCAGTTTGCAATTTTGTTGAAAAAACTCAAACTGCCCTGAAAATTCACTCAACAAGGAAACACTCTCATAAAGCAGGTTTACAAAATGACACAGTCTCTGACACAGTTATTGCACTAGGGTTAATTCCATTGCAGATCACACCACAGTTACAAAAAAGTGAAAACCGAACACATCTTGCAGAGTTGCAACTAGACGGTACTTCTGTGTTTCTGTCAGAGGAAGACAAACAATCAGATACCTATATGGTTCAAACAGAGAGTGAACATACTCATCAGCTCCTTTTAGATGAGGTTGTAATATCGAAGAAGGTTGTTGATACTTCTGAGGATGGAAGAACCAGTCCCACTCAGATGCTGCTGGAAATAGTTGAGCCCACTTCATGTAGATATCAGGATGGTGAAGACACAAATGAGACCTGTAAAGATGATGATATGCAAGCAGGCTGCAGTTTTCATTTGAAAAGTAAAGTGAAAAGCAATAATTGTGCACATAAAGTCATAGATGGACACAGTCTGGACACGCATATTAAGAGGCAAGATAATAAAAATGAAAATGTCTGTAGCTATTCTTGTGTTACAAAGTGTGATCATCAGAAGCAGTGCATGAGCAATATGCACAACCGAAAGATGTTTGAGAATCGGGATTCATTAAAGACAGAGATGACACCTCAAGAATTAGTTTTCCCACCATTGACACATACGAATGAAGACAAGGCTCAACATCAATGTGACCGGTGCATCTTCACAGCCAACAACTCTGTAATGTTAGCACAGCACATTAAAACACACCATCCAGTGGAACACCGTTTCCACTGCAGGGCCTGCCATTACTACACCACCACCAAAGAGGCCATGGAGGTTCATCTGTCAGAAGAAGTACACCAACAGGTGGCCAAAGAAAAAAAAATTAGCCCTTTATTTAAAGACTCTGTTGAAAAAATCCTTGTGATTCTTTCAGATCAAATGGAGGACGAAGACACCAATGAGAGTGACACTCGTGAGCAGTGCTCTAAAGAAGCTGGGGAGGATCAAGAGACAGAAAATATCCTACCAGAGCCAGCCGAAGCTGTAAGGAAAAGTTTTCTTAACAAACGAAAGCGAGGCAGACCGAAGACATCTAATGTGACTGTTTGTAGTCATTGTGGGCTTGTTGCTTCCAATGCCACCAACCTTAATGTTCATATACGACGCAGGCACAGTCGTTTGTTCAGCTTTGTTTGTAAGCTGTGCAACTATTACTGTGTAACCAAAGGTGACATGGACCGCCACTGTGAAACTAAAAAACACTTCAATAGAGTGCAAGCAGCCGGAAGTGAAGGCAGTGGTGTAGTTCTGCTAGAAGCTGAGCAGCCAAGTCAAGCAAACATAAATGAGGCAGAAATGGGTGACAAGGTATCAATGATTGAGACACCTATTGATGAAGTGGACAAAAATAACTCGAGTGTACCATGTAAGAAAAGTAAGTATGACCTGAGTAATATCTGCTCTCAGTGTGACTTTGTTGCCCACTCAACTTCGTCTCTAGCTCTCCATGTGCGGCGCAAACACACAAAAGACTTTGAGTTTGTTTGTTTAGCATGCAGCTACTACACCGTAACCCGTAGAGAGATGTTTAGACACATGGCGACAGAAAAACACAAGCAGAAACGTGAGTGTTACCTGAAAAAACAGAACCAAAGCTTTAATATTGTTCGGGCAACTGTGACTATAAAGCCCACCGTTGAAGACCCAGAGACAATAACAGGATCAGAAGTGTTCCATGACAGTTCTATTTTGACATCTCCAAGCACCACAACTAAAGATGAAGATAATTCAGCAAAGATCGGTGAAGATAATTGTGCAAATGAAGATGAAGCATTACAATCTGCTGAAAAGAGTAATTCTGAAGACAATGAAGACTCCTCAACTAATCCATCTGAATCAAATGTGTCTGATATGGTCCAGTCAATGACGATGGTGAAAGATGCAATGCTGGAGGATATGAATGAGGAAAATTTGTTTGAAGATGAAATTACTGATATGGGAGATGACAGTCCCTCTTGTGAGAAACATCTTAGAGTGATACAGTTTGATGCATGCATCTATCCCTTAAAAACATTAGCAGAGCACAAGCAGGCATCACATGACGAAGAACAAACTATAGATGCATTAAACCAGCAGAGCATCAAAAAGCCTAAAACACTGGTTGGACTTGAGACAAAGATTACCAAACCAATTCCACGTATCCGCTGTGAGGACTGTGGTTTTTTGGCGGATGGCTTAAGTGGACTAAATGTTCATATCTCCATGAAGCATCCATCTAAGGAGAAACATTTCCATTGCTTATTGTGTGGAAAGTCCTTTTACACAGAGAGTAACCTACAGCAGCACTTAAGCAGTGCAGCACATATGCGCAACGAGCATGGAAGCACTGAAAATCTTCCAGAAGGCGGTGCCAGCTTTAAATGTGTCCGATGCAGTGAGCCCTGCCAAACTGAGCAGGAACTGTTTGTGCATATCAAAGAGAAACATGAGGAACTGCTGAGAGAAGTGAACAAATATGTGCTGGAGGACACAGAACAGATCAACCAAGAGCGGCAAGAAAACCAGGGCAATGTGTGCAAGTACTGTGGCAAAGTATGCAAGAGCAGCAACTCCATGGCTTTCCTGGCTCACATTCGCACACACACAGGTATGTCTTCCTATCTTTTCCATTACATATTTATATAAAACATCTTTAGAATTACAGTTTAGAAAGTTCTGTTTGTCAACCTTTAACCGTCCAAATATTTACTAGCAGCATATTACATTTAATTACTTTTGGTAATTATTTGCTTGGTAAATTCTTAGGCCATGTACACACTTGCAGCTACATGTAAAAACACATTTTTTACTCTTCTGTATGATTACTCCTGATTTGTACACAGTTAAAAGTTAATTTTACAATTCACCAAGCTGAACTGATTTTATCAGCATAGCCGGTACTGAACTGATATGAGGTTGCTCCCATCAGCCCTGTGGTCTAAAGCTAACACATACACTATTGTCCAGAGAGAGCATATGGTTTAATAGTATCAACATAAAGAGGATAAAAACTAAATTGGTGAGTTAGTCTTTACACACACTGAGTGATAGTTTATGTAATTCACTCCTGTGACATAGTTGTCACTGTGTGAAAATGTGCATTTAGAAGATATATGCATTCAAAATTGGCAGTTGGTCACTTGTTCATGCATTTAATATTTTTAATGTCAAAAAGTACACTATATAGCATATAGTGAAGGATTCAAAATAAATATGCTTTCCATTTAGCCCAATGTAGTGTGGTTTCACATCAGTGTCATATCAACCTCTGCAGGACACATATAGTGTGGTCCAAAGACAGGATAGCACAATCACTTGTGAAATTATTAATATTATTATTATATATTTTTTACATTTTGTTATGTTGCTGCCTTATGTTAAACTGCTTTAAAGTACTTTTTCACATCAATCTACACTCCATACACCAAAATGACAAAGCAAAAAACAGGTTTTTAACATATTAGCCAATTTATTACAAATAATACAAAAAAATTATAACAAAATAGATAACTTAAATGATTCCATTTGCATAAGTATTCATACCCTTATCCGGGATGGCTAAAACTTAGCTCAGGAGCATTGATATTACATGTAGCTGTTACTATACTTCGAGTGAAGTTAACCAGTGGCAAATTTAATTGAATGAGTATGATTTGGAAAGGCACACACGGCTTAATAAAAGTAATACAATAATCATAGCAAAACCAAGCCCTGATGTAAAAAAAAAAAAACTACCTGTAGAGCTCAGAACCAGGATTGCATCAAGCCACACATCTGGGGACGAGTTCAGAAAAACATTCTGCTGCATTGAAGGTTCACAGAATCATGTCGTTTCTTGTTACCCTTAATGAAAGTAGTTTGAAACAACCAGGACTCTTCATAGAGCTGGCCTCCTGGCCAAACTGAACAATTAATGGAGAAGGGCTTTGGTTAGATTAGTGACCAAGAACCTGATGGTCACTCTAGTTGAACTTCATGACTATAATGGAGAAACCTACAGAAGGACAAATATCATTCCAACACTCCACCGATCTGGTCTTTAAGGCATTGTGGCAAGGCTCAATCCTGCCCTCAGTGAAGACGCATGAAAACACTTAAAATTGCAAAAAACACCTAAAGGACCCTCAGACTCCGAGAAACGATTATTTGGTCTGATGAACCTCAATTCCAAACATCATGTTTGAAGGAAACCAGGCACTGCTCATCACCTGCAGAGCACCATCCCAAAAGTAAAGTGTGCTAGTAGCAGCCTCATGCTGTGGGGCTGTTTTTCAACAGCAGGGACTGAGGGACTCATCAGAGTAGAAGAAAAGCTTAATGCACCAAAATATTGAGATGGCCTTAAAGAAAACCCAGTCCTGAGCATTTAGAACCTAGATTTAGAAGACTGGGCAGAAGTTTCATCTTCCAACAGGACAATGACCCCAAGAACACAGCAAGAGTGGCTTATAGACAACTCTGTGAATGTCCCTGAGTGGCCCAGCCACAGCTTGAGCTTGGACGCAATCAAAGGGAAATGTCTGTCAGCCCCCCTTCCAACTTGACAAAGCTTGAAAGATGAAGAGGTGAAGAGAATTATAGAAGATAATTGCTAAACACTGATGTGCAAAGCTTTTCGGATCATACCCAAAATATTATTGAGGCTGTAAAGGTGCTTCAACCAAGTGCTGAATTAAGGGTATGAATATTTATGCAATGTACTTATTTTAGTTTTAGATTTTTATTCCTAATAAATGTATACAATTGTGACAATTGTGTTTTTGCTTTGACATTATGGTGTATGGAGTGTATATTGATTTGGAAAAAAGTAATTTAAAGCAGTTTAACATAAGGCAGCAACAAAACAAAACGTGAAAAAATGAAGGGGTATGAATACTTACGCAAGGCACTGTATATACACCTAGTGTATTTGTACAGCACTGTGGAGGAGATCAATAATAATTATTATAATATTGAAGAAATACTGTTAGACAGGCTGGGCATTAACAGCACTGAGAAGTATTCCTTTGGCTCAGTGGTAGAGCATTGCGTTAGCAGCGCAAAGGTCGTGGGTTCAATTCCCAGGGAACACACATACTGACAAAGAAATGTATAATCTGAATGCAATGTAAGTCGCTTTGGATAAAAGCGTCTGATAAATGTAAATGTAAGTAGAAGAAATAATGCACCAATAATGCCATGCACCACTATTAATTACAAGATTATTTCTGTTTTGATGTCTCAAATTTAAAATATAGTTTTGATTCAAATTGAAGAGGAAAATATAGTGCCTTAAATGTCTCTGCAACTCAGCAAAAAAAACTTCAGGGCTTCAATTAATGGAAGGCGTATTCAGTGCTGAAAACTGTCAAGCTGTTTTCTATTAAAGAGCTCCAAACTTTTGCTGCAGACTAATAAAATAAATATCAAAATACATCAATTATTGCCGGGTTTTTTGTTGTTGTTTTTGTCTTCTTCTTTTTTTCTAACCAGTAACCTTAAAGGAACACCACTTTTTTTAAAATAGGCAAATTTTCCATCTCCCAAGAGTTAAACAGTTGAGTTTTACTGTTTTCGAAATCCATTCAGCCGATCTCCGGGTCTGGTGGTAGCACTTTTAGCGTAGCTTAGCATAGATCTTTGAATCTGATTAGACCGCTAGCATCTCGCTCAAAAATGACCAAAGAGTCTCAATATTTTTCCTATTTAAAACTTGACTCCTCTGTAGTTACATCGTGTAAAGTTTCTGTTCAAACATCAGTAAAACTCCCAAACAATTTTATGACAGAATAATATTAGTAAAAATATATTACAGAACAGATACAAGATTTCAGCTCCTTCAGTGCTTGGACCCCTAATAATCTTCTACTACAGAAGATAAGGGTACCAAAAGTTACGACACCTTATTGTAAGTAGGTCCTAGTGTGCTTTTGGTGTCTAACCCTGCAAATTACTCTATATGGATGGGTCAATGATGTGGCGGTGACATTTTTTGTCCGATTGCATTTGTTCAGTTAAAAATTGGTTTAAATGCCTACAAAAGATGTCATAAATATGTAGGGCCTAACGTGTTTGAACTCACTTTAACTTTTCAAAAACATTAGTTATTTGTAATTTTTCTGTTATTCAGTGTCAAAATGTCATGTTTTTGACCGACCGGCCATAGCTTTTTTTTTGTAAACATCTTTGAAATTGCCTACATTTATTCAGATTAATTTTCTGCACTATTTGGCTTCGTTTTCCAAAGTGTTTTGTAAAACTGTATACAATTGCAAAGCATTTGTATTTATATTTCCGTCATAATATGCAAACAAACTTTGTCTGATGATTTCTATATTATGAAATATCATGTGGTGCGACCATCAATAAACTACCATTTTGGGACTTTTATGTTGAAATCCATTAAAAGATAAGACATTGCTTCGTATACCAATTTGCCAAGGACCCATGGAAGCATCAGGCAGGTTTGTTAGTCTCTTTCAAATTTGGAAAAAAAAAGTATTTTTAACGGCTGGTATGGTAGTTACCACATTTAGATATCATGTGGTATGACCTCAAAAAAACAATGAATTAGTTATTTCTGCAATTAATTTGTTTCATTATAAATTGCATAGTGATCTTTTGTGGGAAGCTAGCTTGTTTTATTTAGGTGACCAATTCTGTGCTTGAATAATTTTTGCTTTTATATTCCATTGATGGTTTAAATACATAAAATACTTAATTTTAGTATAATTTGGAATATTATTTTGCAATTTGGTTAATTTCAGACTGTTTATGTTTAATCTTTGTATAATATGATAAAAAAGATAAAAAAAAATAATGGTAATAATAATTAAGAGCGTGTCATTTTAGTTTGGTAATTATACATTTATTAGTAATTTATTTATTAATAACTATTTTAATCTATTCTACCAGATTACACTGCCAAGCAAAGTAAAATAAACGCTCACCATTGGCAGCATGTTAATTCTGACCCTGCAGTCTAGCACAAACTCCAGAAGCCATTTTCTACTGGATGATCTTTCACTTTTATGCAACACGTCATGTTCTCACGCATTGAAAAATATATCACGGAGCAAAGAGGACACTGACAGACAGAACCAGAGCTAGTTACTTTTAGTATGAAACAGAGTCTCAGTGTTCAAATTTTGTCCTTTTTTTAATAAATAATAAATAAATAAAAATACTGTTTTGTGGCTCTTTAACATGTTGTAACCGATCGCTGTAGTGCCTCAGTTCAAGCGGCACATGAACTGATCATCTCTTCATCTTTACTAGTCTTAGCACGAAATAAACATGAATGAACATCAGAAGTTATCTTGTTTCAACCGTAAAAAGATGTCAATGCACACCATTTTTCAAGTTCAAGTCCACCGACGTTAATTTACTTAGTTTGTTTTTACGGATTATAATATGACTGACGGTTAATCAAACTCCTGGCGAAAGGGTCTATTGAGCTGCCAATATTTGGCAAAGTACAGAAATAACTGGGGCTAATGAAATGCCTGCAGTTAATGCCACGTGCTGCACTTTTCAAACATCTCTTTAAATAGAGTTTTAATAAGGTATTTATGTCATTTGGAGTGACCACTCATCATGTGGTGTAACCAATAATAGCAATAACTGTATTAAAATAAAAAAATCTTATTTCTATGGTTGAAATACTGACCAAAAAAAGTGTTTAGCCTTAATTCACTGGAAGTCGTTTTGGATAAAAGCGTCTGCTAAATGCATAAATGTAATATGAATCACTGCTACAGTATTGTCATGGTGCACACAACGAGGAAGAACACGAGATGAGGAGTAAACTCAAAATAGCAGTCTTTAATATAGACCAAGCAGGGCAGACACACAGGAACACCGGGAGTAACGAGTAGACAAGACGACACTAACTAAACAGACAGTAACTTAAATACACAGGTTAATTGCAGATAATGACTAAAACGCAGCTGAAGCTAATAACCACACTAAACGGGGACAGGAAAAATAACAATATAAGGACACAAGTAGTGGGAAGCCCATGACACCGGACTGACATAACTCCCCCCTCCCGGAAGGCGCACGGACAGGCTAACAGAACAGGGGCCTCCATGATGGAACAGACAGTTTGGAGGCCATGGCGGAGCTGGGAGCTCAGGAGGCCATGGCGGTGCAGGTGCTCTTCGTAGCCGTGGTGAAGTCCCTCGTCCAAGCCACAACAGCTGGAACCCTTCTACCCCCCCCCCCCAAAAAAAAATCCTTGGGGCAACTTACTAGAAACCCCAGCCCTCCTTGGGCTGGACTTAGAGTCAGGGGCCCTCACAGGGTGGATTCTGGAACCGCTTCCAGATCCACAAGTGAAGCAGCCGCCTGCCCCAGACGAGTCTCCTTGGACAAGACCGACAAGACTGGATAAATTAAACTAAGGAATGACACTCCTGGCCCTGACTAAGGTACTGGATCCCCGGGAACTGGGGAGTGAAGTGCGCCGCAGCCAGCTGGCGTGATGTCATAGCGGCCAGCAGGCTTGAGGGCGCCACATCTGGCAGCTTAACATCGGAACGGCTGGCAGGCTTGAGTGAGCATCGGCCCGCGAACGTGGCTGACGAATGGCCAGCGGGCTTGGGATAGCCACAGCCGGCGGACTGGACCGATGAACAGCTGGCAGACTTGACCGATGAGCAGCCGACGAACTTGACTGGTGAGTGACCGGCAGGCTTAAATGAGCCGCGGCCGGTGGGCTGGAGAGAGCCACGATCGGCGGGCTGACTTCGTAGCGGCCGGCAAACTTGACAGATGAGCGGCCAGCGGACTGGCGGCGATCCCGACAAACTTCCACGCCAAATATCAGCTGGCTAGGGCAGGATGACGAGCGGTGACTTCCATGCCGAGCGGAAAACACACAGGAACCAAACAAAAAAACTAACAAAACAAAATTGAGGTGAATGGGCGCTGCTTACTTTGTTGGTCTGGTCTTCTGTCACGGTGCACATAATGGGGAGGAACGAGGAACACGAGACATGTAAGGAGAGGAGTAAACTCAAAATAGCAGTCTTTAATATAGACAGGGCAGGAATACCGGGAGTAACAAGTAGACCAGACGACACTAACTAAACAGACAGGAACTTAAATACACGGGTTAATTACAGATAATGACTAAAACACAGCTGAAAATAATAATCACACTAAAGAGGGCAGTAAAATAACCATATAAGAACACAATAGGCGGCAAATTAACGATGCAGGACTGACAAGTATGCTAATGTGAATGGTATTTAAAAAAACAGCAGACAAAATAAGTCCGTTAAGAAGGCAACTATTAAATTATTGAACACAAATCAACTCAAATGAAATGAAAATAGTTTTTCTAAACACTAATTACTGAGAACATTTAAAAAAATGTTAAACATGTTAAGGAAATTATTTCATTTTAATATAAATCATGGTCGCACCACATTACATTTTTTAATGCTACAGCCAATTCATCTAGATTAAAAAAAACACTAAAATTACTTATTTTTACATTTTAATATGAATTTGTGTACACAACATTCTTAATGTTTGAACAATTACAGTAGATATAATTTTAAAATTGGCCTGTCGAAAATTGTTATACGTTAATGACCCATATATAAAATAAGAGTAATAATATTTGTGCCTGATTATGTATTAGTTATTTACTGATGTTATTTATTGATGATGTATATTTCTCTATTGATCATTCTGTCCTCACAAGTTTGTTGGTCTTTTCTTAAAGATATACTGTATTTAACTTACAATTTACTTACAAATTCTGAAGAATTTACTCACCCTCATGTCAATAGGATAAAGAAAAATCAATGTCTTTTTATTGTTTTGTTTTTTTCTCTCTAAAGGATCTAAACCGTTCATGTGCAAGATCTGTAACTTTGCTACTGCTCAGCTCGGTGATGCCCGCAACCATATTAAGAGACATCTAGGCATGAGGGAGTACAAGTGTCACATCTGTGGGTGAGTTCAAGAGAACATCATTTTTTTATTATTACAATTATGTCAGCTGAAAGTTTTACTTCGGTCCATCTTAATTTCAGTTCAGACACTTTTTGTTAAGCAATAGCCTAAACTAGGGTTCCTCAATAGGCCACATCCGGCTCGTGAGAGAAACAAATTTGGCCCGCACTAATTTCAAATAAGGTGGCATGAAAACTCTACACTGGACGTGAGCGGCGCAGCGCGATGCGACAAAATACAATAGAACCCATTATAATCAATGATGCTCTCTAATAGGCTACTGGATGTGGCGCGACATGACAACTGTCACGTCCGGTGTAGACACGATGTGAAAGCAAAAACATGGTGAGTGTGAAGAAAAGAAAAGTGGAAACAAGAATGAAACATGGAAAACAGATGATTAAAATGTGAATGGACTGAACTATTTTGAGTGAGTGACTGATATCATCTTTGTTATGGAATATATAAATATAGCCTATCTTATCCTCACAGCGCGTCAGTTATGCAGTAATTATTCAGAATCAGATTCTAAATCAGAATTATTGCGGTGCAAATTAATTGTACCTTTAATTTAATAATAAAAGTAACTTCATAATAATAATAATAGGCCTAAAAAAAATAAGAATGTAACCGGCCTACATTATTTGGAAATGCCAAATCAGGGCTCTAGACTCATTCTTCCCACTGGTCGCTCTTTTGCGACTAACTTTCTCAGTTGGTCACACGAGCACATAATTGTATTATTATTTATTTTTTACTACAACATAGGATAAATCAGTGCATGCTGATGAACTTGTATCATAGTTTATAGTTATATGGTAACAAAAGTTCTTTTTCGTCATTATTATTTGTGATTTTGAATTTTGTGAATTCCTCTTTTGCTATATTATAAGCTGGACTTCAGATGCTTTCGCTTTTGAATTTGCGATCTTGTAGTTACATTTTACAAGAAAATATAATTGTCTGTTTTACTTACATCTATTCACCTTTTTATTTTTACAACTAAAACAAAATATGGATTCATTGTTATTCTTAATTTAAAAAGCACAACAACAATAAAACAGCTATCTACAATGACAAATTAGCTTATATAATTTATGAACAAAAACGAATAAGATGAGGCATGGTATGCACCACCAACACATGCAGTATTATATAGACTATTAAATTACATAAAGTTTAGCAAACATTTGAGAATTAAAAATAAAGAAAAGAAAGCCTTAACGTGAGGTAAACAGCAAAGATAAGCTTTTAAAAATGAAAACAAAAAAAAGCAAAACTAAACTGGCTGTCGGTGACCGTGCTTGCATTTTTCCCTCAAGAATATCAACATGTTCACCTTCTCTGGTTTTAAGAAACTGACTTTTAGTTTACTTTAGTGTGAAAAACAAATCCTAGGTCCGCTGTAATTTCCTCAATATTCGCATCATTTTTGCTGCGCAGCTGCGCGTACCTTCGTTTAGCGTACCTCGCGCCCCCCCATCCCCTATTATTGTAATCACACATTCACACCGAGTTACTTTATTAACATGACCATAAACACAAATATCCATTAAAGCTATTAAAACAGCGAATTATTTTTCTTTTGCTCTTTTTGATTAACATAATTTACATAAGAAATGCATGGATCCGTTATATTGATGTACATTTGATATTTATTTTACTGTTTACGTTCACGTACAACAACCGACTGTGCTTGGGAGGATACTCCTGAATCACGAATCCGAATACAGCCCACCATGCTGAATTTTACAGTCTTATGTGTTGAACATAATTAAAAATGTACTTTGTTTTACAATTAGTTTTAGTTTTACATTCATTTTAAAAAAAATGTACTAAACAAATATAAGCTAATGTTTTGGTTATGTAAAATTATTTAGTTTTTCATATATTATTTTCAGACATGAGCAGACCTATGTACTCCCGAAATTAATGTTACGCATTTAACGAACACTTTTAATGTGCGCACTTTGGCAGAATTAAATTCTAATAGTCATCAGCAGCCATTAGTTCTGTAAAATTAAGCATCAGAATGGACACATATGTTAAGGGTGAAAACAAAATGTGGAAATTGCCAGCGAAGGAACGCATTCAAACAAGAATAGTCTCAGCATCAGCGGTGAAGAGAGAGCTGGACTTACTTTCGATTTGCCCAGACACCCACTTGAAGATGTTAAGGCAAAAAAGAAACTCCCATAAACTACTACGCAGCAATCATCCTTATTACAGAAATGTGGCGAAACATCTCTGGAGAGAATCTCAGATTATTCAATTAGAAAATTATTTCCATATTTGGATCAACATAGGCTACATTTGTGAACGCACACTTTCTGTAATGTCGCGTGACATGCTTCCGTGCGTGCCTTACTGACTGTAACTTACAATCACAACTTCATTGTGCTGTTACTCATTGGAGCGCCCCACAGGTTGAAAACCCCTGGTCTATGGTATAAACCAGGCTCTTCACCCGAACCGCTCGTATTGAAAGCGTCTCTCTTCATGTGATCAGTGCAATGACTCCTGCTACAATATGCCGTGGCTCTGCAACGTTGTATGGAGCAGACGCTTTGGAGCAGGCTGCGTTGTTGAGCGCAGTGGCACTAATATTTCACACACTTTAAGCTCTTTTATTTTCCAATCATAATAGGATTAGTCCAATGAACCGTTCGATTTGTAATGCTTACCGAACCGAAAGCCTCGTACCGAACGGTTCAATACGAATACGCGTATCGTTACAACCCTAAAATGCAGCCTCTACCTACCTCTGTCTCCATCTGCATCCCTCCACCCCAACTCATCACTATAATCTATTTTCATCCCATATTAGGGATAGGGGGAGTTCTCTGGGTTCGGGCTATATTCTAGGCTCGGAGTCCTCCCCCAGGACAGCACGGCAAAATATGTTTACTATTTGCTATCAGATTAGATGTAAGGGACAACTCGTGGATGGGGATTTAAAAAAACAAATACTGGGTGGATTTGTATTGTTATAGGGTGGTTGTGTACACACCAGAGCTAGGTAGTAAATTATTACGTGTAATCTGGATTACGTAATCAGATTCCAAAATGTAAGTACTTGTAGTTGGAGTAAGTTACATTTTAAAATACTCGTAATCAGACTACAGTTACATTTTTATGGATTACATGATTATGTTATTCACACAGTAGCAATAAATTATTCATCATTAATTTATTCTCCCTAATTTATCTTTTTCATCTTTTACATTTTCCTTTCTAAAATAGCCTACCAATTAAATACATATTATATATGTGTATATAGTCCAGTTTTGTGGACATTCACACAAAGATCAGTCATTAGTCAGGTGGTGACCGTATTTGACCACTGGATTTACAAAAATCATTTCAGGTTTAAGAAGGGTTTCAACATTGCATCAACTACAGAACACATTCATTTTTATTTGAATTATTACTCTGTAGGTTATTTAACCATGTATTATTAATTAAAATGCACGTATTCACATTATGTCTTAGTTACATGTAGTGCAGGCATTTCAAAACTTTTTGTCATCAGAATCAATCAGAAAGAGCTTTATTGCCAAGTATGCTTGCGCATACTAGGAATTTGTTTTAGTGTCACAATGGATCTGAGAGGCCATCAAAAAAAGCATCTAAACCTTATTCACCAAATATATTTGTTTTAAGAACCCCCGGGATTTTAATTAATTAATTAAAATAATTAATTATCACATTTGCATGTTCATGGTTTCTTTTATGTTGATTAATGATCACATGGTATGCTGGTAAATTAAAAATATTTCATATTTTTTAGTAAGTGTTTTATATAAAACAAATTTCCCATAGAAACCTGACTAGACCAGCCACTGCACATGCACAGTACAAGCATGTTTTTACTCTTTATGCGCATTGGCTGGTCTAGCCTGAATAATAATCCTTTTAAATACTATTTGAGCATAAGAAATAACATTCATGGGGCAATTCATTTCAGATTTTTGTTTGCTGATTTGACATGTGTAATTTTAATTGTGAGTTCAGTGAGCAGTTTTTGAGATTTCAGGATTCCTCCATTCATTAAGATTGGTCTTGTACGAGCTGCCCGGAAGCGTTGCAAATATGGACGGCCAAGTGAAGAGACTTTCCTCGAAAAGGAAAGTCTTTTTTAATTTTTTTAAATGATTTATTTTCATTTACATTTTTTATTATTTAATTAATTGTTAGCTTTTCATTAAACTCATAACCCCTCTGCAGTTCCTTTACGAACCCTAGTTTGGGAAACCTTGATGTAATATAATGTTTAATGCACTTCATGTTGTAAATTACAATGAATGGAAGAAGTTTTCTTACTCTTTGCATTTTTTACATCATTATGATACAAGATAATGCTATTTAAATCAATGTGATAAACGAGTTAAATCAAAAGTAATATAAAAGTAATCTGATTATATTACCTAAAATGTGTAGTGTAACGGATTACCTTACTGACTACATTTTTGTGTCATGTAATCTGGAATCAGTAACGGATTACAAGTTGTAAGTAATCTACCCAGCTCTGGTACTGTAAAATAAGTAAATTCGACTATTTTGTTTAAATGAAGGGTTGTAAAAAAATTGTCACATCTCTCTTTTTTAACTCCCAGAGGATGACCTCCTTATATGCCCTAAACTGTATGGGGGAGTGTTACTCATCTTGTCTCTACAAAATCCCTCACATGTGCTCAAGAGTGTTAAGGTTTGGTGAAATACTTGTAGGTTTTCCACCCTTGAATAATGTATGTAGCTAGGGTTATAGCTGAAAAAATGAGTATATTGTGCTTTGGCTACAATAGTTACTTCTAATGTAGACAACAACTAAGAATTTCACTTTGCAAAAAAGCTTCTGTTAAAAACTTTGCTTTATAAGTAAAATTGCATACATTTGGTTTATGCTTAAATCATTTAAAATTAAGTACTGTGAATAATACACTTATAGAAAAATCCTTACTATCTTATTATACAAGTTTGCATATTTGTTAAGTGGGTAGCACAGTTGCCTCATAACAATAGGGTCCCCAGTTGAATCAGGAAGCCTTTCTGTGTGGAATCCTGTGTGCTTGTTCTCCCTGTTTCCTCCAGGTATTCTTGTTTTCCCCATAGTCCAAAAACTTTCATATTAGGTCAACTGGGGACTCAAAAATTGCCCACACAAATGTGGCCTTTAAGACTGAATGTTTTTCAGCGCAGTAGCACACAATTCGTCATGCATGAGCACTGCTCCCTGCAGGCCTGCTTCTTAGCATTTAAATAAAGTTGCTAAATTTGTCAGTAGCTAGGCCAGGTTAGACTGCTCTTGGCCACTTCAGCTTGCAAATGGTTTGTCTTGAATCAGTATTTAAACATGTCTAGGCTTATCGATTATTACATTTTACATTATACGGATTAACCATCATTTTCTGATCATCTGATAATTTTTTACTGCATGTTTATTCAGAGAAAACAAAACATCCCCAATAAAATATGAAAACAATAATGGACACAAACATGTAGTTTGTCTAAAAATCCATTTACACATGACAAAATTAGTATAATACAGTGTATTATTGTTTTAAATACTTTGTACACATGTACGTTATTGCTCTCTGCAGATATTCACAAGATAATGTGTACATAAATATTACTTACTTTAGTGCGCTGTTGTGAAAGTGTTTTTGTTTTCCACAGACATAATGAGGAGAAATGCAAAATAAAGTAGTAATAATAATAAAGACTAATTCACATTTGTGAGATATAAAGTTACACAAGCCAGTAACAGGAGGGCTTTTGCTGTTTAATGTGCTTAAAAGATGCTCTTCTCAGAACATAACTTACATTTAATTGTTTTACATTACAAATTTTACACACTCTGTAAATGTTATGAATAGAAAGTCACGCATTTTCATTTACAGAACAATTTGGCATAACAGTTGTTTAGCTTTAAAGACACCAATGTGTGCATGTTAAACAGAGCGTAACAAATAAAAGCAAGAATTTAGACTAAAAGGTGCATTTTGATCTAATATTTGTTATTTGACTTGAAAATTTACCCAAGGAATGTTATTAAAGAGTAATACCTAGAAAAGCTAGAAAATAACAAAACACTGACAAATAACTTCAAGCATCAAGTGACAAAAAAATAGTTTAAACAGAGGCAGAAAACAATAACAAAAAAGGATAGTAATCGGCATAATTTACGCATGTTGCATAGCACTGAGTACCATATTATGGAAATATAAGAAATGTTTTCTCAGTAGCTATTTGAGATGCTTTCTGTTTTAAGCATGTTTGGATTGCATGAAACGGTGCTTCTGTTTCCAAAAGCTTGCCACGATTTCTGAAGAATAATTTGGGTAAAGAATAAAAAAATGGGGGCAATTATTCTGGAAATTAGCCAGATTAAATATTTGCTCTCTAATAGGTATTTTATGTAGTCATTACTTATTTTTGACAAACACGCCAGCTGGCCCTGTGCCTAGACTTTTGACTTCTTCAAATCAAAACAAACTGAAATGTTTCTGTCTTCCATAACCGCTGTCTTACAAGGTAATTGTTTTGGTAGTAAATTGTGCATTAGACAAGAAGAGTGTAATAATTTTCTGGTCGTGGTTTTTATCATTTTAAAACATGTTTTAGATTGTATTATTTAGATTGAATTATCAGTGATCAAATGCAAATAACAAACATGTCAAATACTTTTAATAACAGAGCCATGAATATGTTGTTGCATTGTGATGGTACACACACATGATACTTGTATTGTTCATGCTTAATATGCTCTTTTGCTTGTTGGAATAATTTTTTGAGAGGTTTACAGAGCCACTTAATTCATCATGAGAGAGGTTCACAGAGCAACTGAAGTCATCAGCTTCAGTACTTGACATGACTAAGAATGCAACATGACTGCCCCCTACTGGCAATGTCTTTCCTTCCCATTTTAACTCCTCTATTTTGTCTTTGGATTTGTTTAAAGTATCATGAGAGTATTGTATCATTAGATCAGTATTGTGTATCTAACAAAATTGTGTCATAAGTGGATGTCATGACACTACCTTTTGGCATGAGATGCTAGGATAAATTCCAGCAATCCCACAAATGATAAATGGATATGCAGATATTTTTTATTCTAGTACCAGACAAGAGCAGTATAAATTGTTTAATCTTTAATTCATTGGCACAGGCAGTACTCAAACTTCTTGCAGTAGTATCACATGTCTGGATGGCAAATATGGAAAATATGTAAGAGGTTCTGTATAGTAAAACTGTGCTTTGTAAGCTCTATGTATGGTTATTTCATAGACGAGAATGTCTTCCACTGACTTTACTTTACTTTTTAGTCATTTAGCAGACGCTTTTATCCAAAGCGACTTACAAATAAGAAAAAGTTACTAAAACTCTAGATAATATATATACACATTTAAGAATATTGAGAAATTAAATACAATTACAAATGCATACAACAACATTTTAAAACTAAACATTTAAATGAAAACAAAAAACATTTCAAAATATTAAAACAACAAAAGGTATGAGTATAAAATTTATTCTAACATGACACTAAGCCAAACACCCATATATGTGTATATGTATGTGTGTGTGTATATATATATATATATATATATATGTGTGTGTTATTTCATTTCCATGTAGTATGTTGAAGTAACGTTACTAAAATACAATTTATTAAAACTAAAGAAAATACATATAAAGACATAATAAATTCATACATAATTTATCTAAAATTAAAATAGATAACAAATCAAACAGCAGTAGTTTATCAGTAATCCTAAAAATGTTTGTTTTAATTTTTGAATTTATAACAATTTTTAAATCTTAAAGGTTTGGGTGTACACAAATGTGTTTATTTATTTACTTGGTGCACGTATTTAAGGATTTCTTTTAATGCTCAAAAAGTGAAATGGCATAGTGCTTACTTTTTCAGTGTTTAGCTTATTTAAGTTGCTTCAGCTACACTCAAATTGCAGCTGAATGTGTTGAAAGGATGACAGCACAGTAATGTGACCACCAGAGTTCATTAAAAGATGTTAACTTTTATTTGACAGGTATTTATCCAGTTCAACATATATTGCAAATGTATAAAATATTAAAACAACAACCACCAAAAAATGCTAAAGTATGAATCAAGCCATATTTTAAAGTCAAGATAATCATGAATGAGCACTTAATTCCCTTAAAAGAATGAAAATCGGTTTGGCCTTATTTTCTCTCTGTTTTAATTTTTTGTTTGAATAAACAATTTTAATTTAAAGGTTGAAATCAAACTTGTGCCATTGTATGTAGAGTAGGCTATTGTACAACGAAAATACATTTTACACCCATGTTTAGGTTATCTGCTTAAGGTAGCTTCCACCTCATTCCTTTCAATGTGTGAGATTGGTTATGTTCTTTTAGAATGAAACTCATTTTTATGTTGACTGCAACATCACAACAGCTGTCATGCACTGCTATTCAAGCAAACAAATATATACCTAAACAAAAAAACAACAGTTAAAATAATTAAGTTATTTTTGTCCTGATTTTATTAATGTCCATACATTTTTCATATTCACAGCTGGGCATTTGTGATGAAGAAACATCTCAACACTCATCTGCTGGGAAAGCATGGACTGGGCCAGCCCAAAGAGAGGTTTTGAACAATGCTGAACACATAAACTTCTGTATCATATTACTTTGTAACACTTTACACATAAGATTGCATTTGTTAACATTAGTGAATGTGTTACGTAATACTAATTAACAATGAACAACATCTTTAGACAACAATAGGAACTGTATAATAATGCTTATATGATATAAGGGTGGGTCTCTAAATAGGCTCTAAATGTGATAAGGGGGGATCTAAAGGTTCAGTTTAAATAACTTTTTAATCAAATATGTCAACTATATTCACATAAAGCCTACTTATCCATGTGTTTGAAAACTAGGCTACCTCTTCTATTGCTCTCATAGAAACATGGCCACAAATCAATATGTAGTGGCTACTACATTAAAAACAGATGGCCTACTGTTATGAAACCGTACTCTGTTACTAACGTAACCTCAGTTCCCTGAGATACGGGAACGAGTATTATGTCGCTAGACGCTTATGGGGAAAACTAATTTTTCTCTTATGACTGAAGCTTTTACAATCATGCAGTGAAACTGCCCGGCCGTTGGTTCGTGCAGTGAATTAAAAACAAGAAGAGCTGCACAAGCCTATGGCGAAGAAGCAAACCAGAATGGGTGGAGCCATCTGGCTATATAAGCGGGCATTGTGCCCATAGGATCTCAGGTCAAATTTGACTGAAGCGACGAGCTTTGACTAAGCGAATCGTGCAGTATCATGGCATGGCCGGCAGCGCAGTACTCATTCCCGTATCTCAGGGAACCGAGGTTACATTAGTAATAAAGTATTTTCCCTTTCGATACAACACTTGTACTGCATCGCTAGACGCTTATGGGAAACCAATACAATCACACCAAGCAGCGACTGGCATGAACTGGCCTTGAGCAAATAAGGCTCAGAGGGACTAAGTATAAGCAGGGTGAGCCCCGCAGGAGGCAAGATGGCTGAACTCACTGAGGTCAGTCCAGGCTCTGATAATCATTCCAAATACTTCTGTACATCCTCAGCACTTCTGAAAGGGCCAAGAGGGTACAAGGAATATACTCACCCTAATGCCAAGCTCACACTGCACAATTTTAGCATGATTTTTCACTTGCCGACAGGTTTTGATAAATCGCAGACAAATGCACGACATTCGAGGCAAATCGGTGTTCGTTCACGCGAGTGACAATCGCGCAGTGTGAATTCTCAAAGACGCGACCTGAGGGAATCGCTGATCATCTTCTTTGTTAATTATTGTGTATTCGGGAGGACTTATAGACCATAATATCAGTGTGATATTGCGTTATTTCCTTCACTTCTCATGTGTGTTTGGCTGTAGTTGCGGAGCAGATAGAGTTGTCGGCGATTCTTCCTATTGTAAAGTCATGCAGTGTGAAACCTCCTGTCGTCGATCCATCGTGCAATGTGAAAACCGCAGCGACTGAATGCTACCCCAGATAGTCGTGCAGTGTGAACTCGGCATAAGCAGGTGCGTGCTCCTTTAAGCAGATAAGTTCCAAGCCTGTAAGGCCAGAACATCCAAGTTATAGGGCCTGGTGAATGTGGATGGCGAGGCCCAGCCGACCGTTACACGATTGTCTGCCATGGACACTCCGCGGCCAAGACGAGACCACGCCCCGAGTGGAATGGGCTCTAACTCCTATGGGGCTTTGCAGGCCCAGGGAGGAGTATGCTAGTGAAATAGTGTCAACTAACCATAGAGTAATTCTCTGCTTTGTGACAGGGAACCCTTTGGTGCGGCCGCTAAAGTATACAAAGAGTTGTAATGACCGCCTGAATGGGGCGAAACGCTTGATGTAAATTATCAGTTCCCTGACAGGGCAGAAAAGGTTTAACTCCTGGTCTACCGCTGAAGGAAGAAGCGCAGAGAGAGTTATAACTTGTACTCTAAATGGGGTGTAGAGCACTTTAGGAATGTATCCATGCCTTGGCTTTAGGATGACCTTGGAGTCATTAGGCCCAAATTCAAGGCAGGCAGCGCTCACAGAGAGCCCCTGCCAGTCACCTAATCGTTTAACCGATGCTAACGCCAGTAGCAGGGCGGTTTTTATCGATAGGGATTTTAGATTCGCAGACTGTAGTGGCTCGAAGGGAAAGCCCTTGAGGGCTCTCAGAACCGTGGGCAGATCCCACATAGGGACTGTAGGGGCCCGAGGCAGATTGAGCCTCCTGGTTCCCCTCAGGAAATTAACAACTAGGTTATTCCTGCCCACAGACTGTCTAGCTATAGGAGCATGAAAAGCTGCTATAGCTGCCACATAAATCTTGAGCATGGAAGGGGAGCGGTCCTTATCCAACAGCTCTTGTAGGAAGGACAATATCACCGATATGTCACAGGAAGTTGACTCTTCGCCACGGGTTGTGCACCAGGCGGGGAAGACCGACCATTTAAGGGCTTAGAGACGCCTCATGGATGGGGCTCTAGCCTGTGATATAGTATTTAGGACACTCTCGTGAAGATTTATTGATTCCCATTGAGAGCCCAGAGGTGCAGAGCCCACGACTCGGGTTGGGGGTGCCAGATCGTCCTGTTCTCCTGAGAGGTCCTGCCTCAGGGGAATGGACCATGGGGCTGCTGTTAGCAGCTGAGACAGCTCTGAGAACCAAACCTGGTTCCTCCAGAGCGGGGCCACTAGGAGGACTCTGCGTTTGTGATCCCTGATTCGTCTGATTTCCTGAGGGATCAGAACGATCGAGGGGAAAAGCATACAGGAAGAAGTTGGGCCAATCGTGGGCCAATGCATCCTCGCTATTTGAAAAGTAAATTGGGCAGTGAGAGTTGTCTTTTGAGGCGAAGAGGTCGACCTCTGCCTTGCCAAATATCTCCCAGATTTTCTGAACCGTCTGTGGGTGGAGTATCCACTCCTCTGAAGGGACGTTACTGCTCCTTGGTTCAATATGCCAGGCACATGTGCTGCCCTCAATAACCACAGGTTGAGATACGCCCACTCCAAGAGGCGTTTTAACATCTCGAAAAGGAGTTTCGAGGTAAGCCTGCCTTGGCAATTTATATAAGTTACCACTGTCATGCTGTCTGAGCGGACTAACACGTAGTGTCCCTTCAGGTCCAGTAAGAAAGTCTGAAGGACTCTACATACTGCCGTCATCTTGAGGCAGTTGATGTGTAGCCGAACTTCTGTGTCCGACCAGGAGCCGAAGGCCAGTTTGCCCTCGCACAAAGCTCCCCAACCTGTGCGGGACAAATCCGTTGAAACCACCTCCCTTCTGTAAATAATGCCCATGGTCACACACTGCTTGAACCACTGGGGGTCCTTCCAAGGGGCCAGAGCTGCCACGCAGTCCTGGCTCACCCGGACACGAAAGCGTCCATGATGCTATGCATGGGGCGGAGCTTAAGGTTTCAGCCAGTGCTGAAGGGGTCTCATGCGGAGCAGGCCTAGCTGAAGCACTGGCGATGCGGAGGCCAAGGAGTTTGGCCTGAAAGACCTGGAGCACGGCCATGGAGTGCAGAGCTGAAGCCACCTGCCCGGCAGAGGAGGAAGATCGTCCAGGGAGGGCAGATGTTGTCCTACATGGTTCGGAGGGGTGAGCGACCTACGCTTTCTATTCAATGGCAGTGGGCAGGCAGAGGTGCACTGACTCATCCAAAGGAGGCAGCATTTCATAGCCCTTTTCTTCAGCTCCGACGATTGAGGAGATTTCAGATGAAGCGAACGTGCAAAGGCAAGCCGAGTAGGGAGCATGCCACGAATTCGTGAGCTCGTCATGGGCCTGGTGGCACCCCGGCAGGAACCATTCATCCAGACGGCTATGAGTGGGCTCCTCCGGCATGGACCACTCCAATGCCAGCTCCTCCACCGCTCCAGAGAGGATGTGGAAAAGCTTAATCCCTGATTTGGCCTCGCTGGGATCCGTGGACAGCAAATG
This sequence comes from Oxygymnocypris stewartii, assembly GCA_003573665.1. Classification (NCBI taxonomy): domain Eukaryota; kingdom Metazoa; phylum Chordata; class Actinopteri; order Cypriniformes; family Cyprinidae; genus Oxygymnocypris; species Oxygymnocypris stewartii. Next base: position 406,732 of record QVTF01021185.1, read on the forward strand.
CATGGGGTTGATGGAAGAGCCCTATATATGAAGAGCTCTTTTCCAAAACGCTATAAATCCATTTTAATAGTTTTCATGAAAATGACATTTTTTTACCTAGACTCATACATTTTATTAATATTCAATTTATCCTGTTAAAATGGTCTGTTGGCTCAGTCTGAACATGTTAAACAATGATTGTTAAATGAAACAACAATATTGTCGATTATAAATTCAAAGTATTATTATAATAATTTTTTTCAAAACGTTACAAATCCATCCTTTTTTTTCAAAAAAAATTTGGTTTATGTCTTAAAAAAACCCAAAAAAAACAAGAGAACATGCAACATATGACATCAGGGACTCATACTATAAACCGGTCGCACCAGCCTTGTGTTGACATCCCACAGTGGGTATTAACGCGCCATCTGAGTGACGAACCTTCTTTTTTTGTTGTTTTTTGTGATTTTCTTTGTCCAGTCGGCGTTTTCTACCCCCAGGTGTAGGTCTCACTGGCTCATCCAGGCCATCAAAAGTGTTATTAGAGTTTAAAGCACTCATTTTGAAGACTGAGCACAAACAAACGCTTCAAAGCGTCGCCATGTTGGATTGTATCGAACGAATTCTGATTGGTCGAGAGGACATATCGCATTTAGGCTAAAAACAGGTTCAGCGCTTATAATGGTTTGGAAAGGAACTGCATCTTGCATTACATTTTAAACAAGGAAATATAGCGATTTGGCATGAAACATTGATGGAGCAGTGAATAGGTTCAGTACACAGCAAAATGGCATGACGAACTCATTTTTTTTTTATTTGGCGTTTATCGCGTTTTGGAAAAGAGCTCTTCATATATATATATATATATATATATATATATATATATATATATACAGTGCTCGGCGTAAATGAGTACACCCCCTTTGAAAAGTAACATTTTAAACAATATTTCAATGAACACAAAAACCATTTCCAAAATGTTGACAAGACTAAGTTTAATATAACATCTGTTTAACTTATAACATGAAAGTAAGGTTAATAATATAACTTAGATTACACATTTTTCAGTTTTACTCAAATTAGGGTGATGCAAAAATGAATACACCCCACAACAAAAACTACTAAATGTAGTACTTTGTATGGCCTCCATGATTTTTAATGACAGCACCAAGTCTTCTAGGCATGGAAGTTGGCGACATTTTGCCAGATCTATCTTTTTCCATTCTTCAAGAATGACCTCTTTTAGAGATTGGATGCTGGATGGAGAGTGATGCTCAACTTGTCTCTTCAGAATTCCCCATAGGTGTTTGATTGGGTTCAGATCAGGAGACATACTTGGCCACTGAATCACTTTCACCCTGTTCTTCTTCAGAAATCCAACAGTGGCCTTAGATGTGTGTTTAGGATCATTGTCATGTTGGAAAAGTGCACGACGACCAAGGGCACGGAGTGATGGTAGCATCTTCTCTTTCAGTATAGAGCAGTACATTTGTGAATTCATGATGCCATCAATGAAATGCAGCTCCCCGACACCAGCAGCACTCATGCAGCCCCACATAAAGACACTGCCACCACCATGTTTCACTGTAGGCACCATGCATTTTTCTTTGTATTCCTCACTTTTGCGACGCCATACAGTTTTGAAGCCATCAGTTCCAAAAACATTTATCTTGGTCTCATCACTCCAGAGTATAGAGTCCCAGTAGTCTTCATCTTTGTCAGCATGGGCCCTGGCAAAATCTAGGCGGGCTTTTTTGTGCCTGGGCTTTAGGAGAGGTTTCTTTCGTGGACGGCACCCATGCATGCCATTCCTCTGCAATGTACGCCGTATTGTGTCACGGGAAATAGTCACCCCAGTTTGGCTTTCTACTTCTTTAGATAACTGCAGTGAACTTGCATGTCGATTTTCTTCAACCCTTCTCATCAGAAGATGCTCCTGACGAGGTGTTAACTTCCGTGGACGACCTGGACGTCTCTGTGAGATGGTTGCAGTTCCATCTTTTTTAAATGTTTGTACCACTTTTGCTACAGTATTCTGACTGATAAGTAAAGCTTTGCTGATCTTCTTGTAGCCTTCACCTTTCTTGTGTAAAGAAATTATTTTCTTTCTCAGGTCTTGACATTTCTCTTCCATGTGGTGCCATTGCTGACAGCATGAAATGGGAAGGGGTTTTCTTTAAGTAACACCCTTTTATAGTCAACTGTCACCTGTGTAATGAATTATTAGACTCACCTGTGGTTGAATTCTTGTTAAATTAGACATTTGTAGTCTAAAATTTAGCTTTGCTCCAGAGACTTTCAGTGGGGTGTACTCATTTTTGCATCACCCTAACTTGAGTAAAACTGAAAAAACTTTTCTCTAAGTTATATTATTAACCTTACTTTCATGTTATAAGTTAAACAGATGTTATATAAAACTTAGTCTTGTCAACATTTTGGAAAAAGTTTTTGTGTTCATTGAGATATTGTTTAAAATGTTACTTTTCAAAGGGGGTGTATTCATTTACGCTGAGCACTGTACATCTGACGCTGCTAGAGCGTCCTCCTCTAGAGCTAGAGTTCATCCTCAATTGCACTGAATGAAACCATGTCGCTCGCATCAGCCGAGGGTATGAAGAACAACATTACATTAAAATTCATCACCTTTCTAATCCGAATTGGTATGTTATATGAAGATATGTGCAACATCTACTGTATTTGTATTAGATTACAATATTTGCCTTACATTTTTATCTGACCTAAAATGAACCAATAAAAAAAATATATAATAATTCATCACCAAACACCAATGACTTGTACATTCATTATATGGACAAAAGTACTGGGACATCCCCTTCTCTAGAAGAGAAAAGGCACTTCCAAAATGTGGCAACAAATAAATTAATGTACTTAAAAATTGTATTTCCACCTCTGTTGCAACAGGTTTGAAGTGTATGAAATGACTACACATATGTACAAGTCATTTGTGTTTGGTGATGAATTTTTGGCTCAAGGTTTGCATTTAAAGTCACACCAGAGGTGTTCAGCTGGGATTAGGACTTGGCTTTCTGCAGACCAGTCAAGTTCTTCCACACTGACTGAATCATAATTTCTCTTTGAATCCTTGCCTTATACACAGAGGCACTGTCATGTTAGAATAGAAAAGGCTCCTGTTTTAAACTGTTGCTATAAAATTAGAAGCACACAATTCCCTAGAATATCATTATATGCTTAAACATTAAGAATTGTACTCATGGAAATTACTAAAGTAGTCAAACCTTTCATTAGAAGGGGGTGACCCAATACTTTTGGCAATATAGTGTATATAAAAGACATGACATCTCAACTTTTACATTTCTATGATTCATTGGTTAATGTGTTCTCTTTTACTAGAAAGTTCGAGTGTGAGGTGTGTGAGCGGAGCTTCAGTGAGAAATGGGCACTCAATAACCACATGAAGCTTCACACAGGAGACAAACCATACAAGTGTGGATGGCCATCATGTCATTATGCTTTCCTTACTCTGTCTGCTATGAAGGACCATCACAGGACACACACAGGTACAAACACATCACTAAATACACTGATTGAAAAAATTTAAATCTAGAAGTGCTTCTGTTGAAACTGGTGTGCAAAGATTACTAGGGTATTTATTTATTTTTTATTCACTGAATAAACCATTGTTCCCAGGTGACTTGTTGAATGTAAGTTTGTTAATATAATGAAGCACTTAATTTAAAGATATCTCTTGGTCACACATTTTCATAGCAGACTCACTGATCTTTTTAACATCCTCTTTAATAGAATCTAAGAATAACTGCATTAATCAATTTGTCATCATAAGAATACAATTCTTTATAGAATTTTGGGTGACAGTTTATTTTGATAGTGCATTTTACTAACTAAGTAACTGCAACTACATGTCAACTAATTCAAATTAATTTGCAACTACATGTCTACTAACTCTCAGAGTCGATTGTTAAGTTAGGTTTAGGGTTAGTAGAATAAGTTGACATACTTGCAAAGTTTCTCATGGTCAGTATGTTTTATGTTGTGGACCTATCAATATAAAGTGTTACAAGATATTAGGGGTACTTGCAAAGTTTCTAATGGTCAGTATGTTTTATGTTGTGGACCTATCAATATAAAGTGTTACAAGATATTAGGGGTGTCCTCGACTAAGGATTTTCATAGTTTAATCTGAATTTTCTAATCTTGCCGATAGTCTACTGGTAGTCGAATCATATGTTTTGGGGCGGGGCAAAATACATTACCAAGAGTCAAGTCAGACATTCAACAGTCATAATTAGCTACTGACATTAACACACAGGGAACGGATGCCTAGCAGATACAAAAATAATGTTTTATGTTTTGATTACAAGAGAGTTTAGCGAAACCCTAGGAATTCACAAAAAAATGTTTACAACAATGCTCTCATTATAACTTTATGTATATAACAGTAATTATTAATGTTCTGCATTTCTGTTTTGAGCTGTGTTGAAGATGACCAGTAGAGTGAAGTATTTGAATAGCTGGTTTTTAATCAATGGGATTAACTCATCATTTATCTCATATAGAATAAGATTAGTTATTTATACAACATGAGGTTAATATTTACGACTTAGGCCATCTGCACAAAATGCCCCGAATGTGAACGTGTCTGCACAGCTTTGAATGGACTCCTTTTGTGGACGCGCTCCTCACGCAACAACGTGCAGAAATACAGCAATTAAACTCTAAAAATTCACAGCATTTTATTATAATAGTGTTCTTATTATAATTTTATGTATATATTACAGTCCCAGTCATAGTTATGAATATTCTTCATTGTTGTCTGTCCTGCTTGCGCTGCACACTGAAGAGATAGGCTAATCACCGTAGTACTACAATGAAGCGTTTTACTGCAGCGTAACTGAACAAAATGCATCTTATACGAGTTAAATAATATATTCCATATATAAACTGTCTTTCCCTGTCAATTTGAGTCGCTCCTCTGTCCGTCACAGATTATGGAAAGTGAAAGTTAATAGGCTGTATAATAACTTATTGGGATAAAACCGGTTGTTCTATGTGAAATCAGACATTAAGCACCCCCAAATAGGCTAGCCAAAATGGCATGATCATAACACCTCTGTGACTATTCAACTGTGAGATTGGCAGTCGAATCAGGCTCCTCCTATCGAAGCATCGAATCTTCGACTATTTGGGGTCACCCCTACAAGATATTAAGCAGACAGTCTACTAATACTCTAATGATTGCTAGTTGACATGTAGTTGCAAAGTTACTTACTGTTACTAGAATGTCTAAGTAGACTATCAAAATAAAGTGTTACCGAGTTTTGCAACATATCTTGATATTTTCATCGAATTTCCTGTTAACTGTTCATTAATACTCAAATTGGCCATAGATGTGTGTTCTACTTTATTTTTTTCTATTTAAAAATATATATAATTTTTTCTGCTTCTTCTAACCATGTATTCCTCTATAAAGGCTCCCTTTGCTTTATATTTAATCTAATTGTAGTTGTAATAATTTATTTTTCCATTATTGATCTAAACTGCAATTTCCAGAGAGCTTTCACAAATTATTACAAAAATGTTTACCTTTTATTTTCTCTATTTCTTTTTCTCTCCTTATGGCTACGGCTTTGATTTTATATTCTCAATTTACCCCTAAATGATTTGCTGAATTTTCCTAATTACAGCAATCTACAATGATATATTCAGTTTATTAATAGAAAAATTGTTTTGTGATCTGTAAGAAGAGAAGGATCTATAGAGACCTCTTAACATAATTCACTAAATTCCCTGAAATTAACCAGTAATCTATACAGAACTGTTGAGTAAGGTCTCGTTTACACCATGTAAACTGAATTTTATCTGGATACTTAGGTCTTCATATAACAATGAAGTCAAAGGTAGAACATAAGTTATTCTGGTAGAACAGACCTAACTTTTCAACATATTTGGACATCATATTTAATTTTAGTATTTGATAAGGAATTTTTAATACAGTACATTGGTATCATTGTCAGTATTTGTCAAGGTATTTCACGACTTGCTGAAAAGGAAAGCAGTATTTTTATTTTGCAAAAATGTAATGTGACTTATTATATGCAAGAAACATATATTTGTCAGATTTAAGTTTTTTTGAAGAGTCAGTGGTGGGTGATTTATAAATGTCATAATCGATCAGACAGTGTCACAATCTTAAAAGGTACGTTTAAGTGGAAAATAATCAATCCATATTGCATTACTCGGGTCAATGGGTGATATTGGTAATAGAAAAGATTATTTTGAGGCAACTACTGCAACTATGCAACTAACTTTACTACACAAAATAAAGCTGTTTTGTTTAAAGTTTCAAATACCAGATTTAAATAAATAATAGAAAAGTTTTTCATTACAAAATTAGTAATTGGATGAGATTTGATTATAGTATGACAGACAAGTCTATTGAGCGCATCAGTGATCTCGTCGTCATTCCTCTCTTCTCTTCTCATCCTACTAATGCAACAGTAGGTGGGGTTAAAGATGTGATGATGTAAAATAGGGGCCTTATTTTAACATTCTAATCGCAGGGTCTAAATAGCATGGCGGGGTGCACCAAATCCACTTTTGCTAGTTTAATGATGTGAAAAATGGTCAGCGCGCCTGGCGCATGGTCTTAAAGTGTTGTCCGTATTCTCTTAATGAAGGGGATACCTCACTTGGTCCAGAAACGCTGGTGTCCTGCAGAGTTTAGTTCCAACGCTAACCCTACCTTGATTAGCTAGTTCAGTTGTGTTTGATTAGGGTTGGAGCTAAACTCTGCAGGACACTGGTCCTCCAGGAATAAGTTTGGTGACCCGTCTTAATGAGTAATGGGTGTGTTTTTGGCATAACGTGCAATAACCCAGTCATAGCCCATTCCTTTTAAGAGCCAGTTGTGCTTGCGCCATGGCGGATTCGCTATTTACATGGCGGAATTTGCAAGTGCAAAGACTGAACGCGTCTCCAGAGAGGAAACAGAGCTGTTCGTGCGCAAGCAAATAGGTAGCCTAATTCTGATACATGCAGTGACTATCCATTATGACAGGTAGTTATTTTATATTTATGTAGCCTACAAAATAATAATCTTTTACATTGCAATCCTTTAATTTTTTTTATATTTGTCATGTTTGTGTGCTGCTCCGCTTCCCTGTGTGTGTAATAAGCAGAGTGTATGTGTGTTGTAGACTCGCCTATAGGCGCATATTACTAACTCGCTCTTTAAATAACAAAAAAATACTATGTATTTAGTGATGAGCGATGAGTTTAAAGCGGGCGCGACCAAAAAAGTTTGAGAATCTCTGGGTTAAGGGTTTTAAATTGCCGCCTATGATTAAAGCTCTCCAAGAATTTCTGGGAATGGTTAATTTCTATCACAGATTTATTCCTAAAGAAGCTGAGCTTATCTGACCCTCTATAGGGCCCATAAAAGCGATACCCCTCGCCATGTACTCTAGTGGTCTGATGAAATTACTTTCTCCCCTCACTCAGGGGGTGTCATGTGATTGTCAGGACGGACAACATGGCGGTAGTATACCATATAAATCGCCAAATGGGTTCACGGTCGCGCACCCTAAACAGGCATGAACGCCATCTCCTCCTTTGGGCTCAGGACAAGTTCCTCTCCTTGAGAGCGGTTCATGTCCCGGGAGTCTTGAACCTCGCAGCCGACTTTCTGTTGAGACAGAAGCTCAGGTCAGGGGAGTGGATGTTGAACCGCCAAACGGTAGCCCAGATTTGGGATTTGTTTGGCAAAGTGGAAGTAGACCTCTTTGCGTCGCAGGAGCCATCCCAATGCCCGCTATGTTTCTCCCGGAGTTCTCCGGCACCTCTGGGCATATATGTGTTCGCTCACCCTTGGCCGGACATGAGGCTGTACATGTTTCCCCCCGTCAAGCTGATTCCGGCAGTTCTGTGCAGGGTGAAGAAGAGCGGTGCCCGTCTCCTACTCGTAGCCCCGTTCTGGCCATCCCAGATGTGGTTCTCGGAGCTGATTTCTCTTCTGTATCGGCCCCCTTGGGAGATTCCCATCAGCCAGGACCTGCTCTCTCAGCTTCAGTGCAAGATCTGGCACCCTCAACCCGAGCTCTGGAAGCTGTGGGTATGGCCCATCCAGGGCCACAGGTTTTGACTTCTGATCTTCCTGCTGATGTTTAGGAGACTATTGCTAGTGCCAGAGCCCCCTCCACTAGGAAGCTGTACTCTTCCAAATGGAAGATCTTTGAGTCTTGGTGTTTAGCCCACGCAGTGGACCCAGTCAGCTGCCCTATTGGTCCAGTGCTGGAGTTCCTGGAAGAGAAACTTGCGGCAGAGGCAGCTGCTACCACCTTAAGGGTTTATGTTGCGGCCATCGCCGCTCGGAGAGAGCTGGATGAGATTCCCCTGGAGAGACATCGGATAGTCTTTGCGTTTATGTGTGGTTTCTGGCATCTGAGACCAGTAAGCCCCATTGGAGTTCCTTTTTGGGACTTATAATTTGTCCTTGAGGGTCTAATGATAGCCCCATTTGTTCAGAAGTACAAACAAGTAAATCTGAACATTATATTGAGTTTAAGTATGCTTATGACTAAGGCATAGTTGACAAAATTATATTTATACATTTTACGTTAGTACAATACAAGATTTAACTTGAATATTCTATAACTATTAGTAGTGAATTAATGTTTTATAAAATATATAAAAGTGTTAACAAGATCTGAAAAGCATGCATGAAAGCATGTTTATTACATAAATATTAAAAATATATTGCAGTAGGTCTACATATGGTTATAAATAAGATCCATATACTTTAAACCCAATAAAAGCTGAATCATTTTATGTTCTTAAAGTAAGTATCAAATATACTTTAAATACGAGTAAATTGTGTTTTCTGTAAATACATTAAAATGTCACAAAAAAGTATGCTTGTGTTTTAGCATATGTCTTAAAAGCTTAATTACGCACATATTTATTACCAATATACTTCTAGTAGACTTTTTACAAATATATAACAATGCGATTCAATACATTTTTAATACACTTCAAGTAAGCATGTCAGGAGTACAGTTGTACTATAAATACCCTATCTGAATTCCAGGTACATTTTAAATGCATTTAAGAGTACTTATTTTCACCTGGTAGGTCAAAGAAACAAGGAAAATTTCCTTTCTCAAATTTTGATCCTCTTAAATTAAATGTGTCAGAGAGAGAGAGAAAAGGGATAGAAATAAAACCAACTGAGGACATTAATGTCACAGCTGGGAACAAGAGCATATAAACTATGTATCCAATGAAAGTGAACATTTCAGAATAATCAATTATATGTTAATGGTTTTTTTTTTTTTTTTTTTTTTTTTTACTTATGTATTATTGTGTCAGACTTCAATAGCCATAAATAAAAGCAGCATTTGATAATTTGTCTCAGATCTTAAAAATAAGGAAACAGAAATGTTTATAAATGCGTATTTAATGACAAAGATTATATCGGTCACTGAATATATTTTAATGAAGTTAATATTTTTTTAAACATATGAAAAGGAATGATCCTTGCAACCAAAGTGTAAAAAAAAAAAATCTATATTGTATGATTATTTGACATGATCCAGGATTGTTAGGTTCTTCACAACTTGTCCTGCATTAGCTATCATTGCATTGTTCGGCAACAAGCTTATTTCAAGTATGTTTGTGTAAATCTTCCTGGGTCATTCTGTGTCAACTCAACCAGAGTTCCCTGGCTCAAATTTTTGATTTTGCAAATATTTTTATTTCTTCTGAAGAAAGATAAACCTGTATAGTGATGAAAGCCACCGTATTAAATGTCAGGGATGAATATTTACTTTAATATTTAGTAATCCAGTATTCTGTACATGGGGGTCAATAGCAATCACCTGAGATTCAGAGCCAAATTCAAGGGGGTTAAAAATTACTTCAGAAAGATAGAAGCATCATTATGTTTCTTTTACACTGAGATTGGTAGGTCTATTAATAAAATCTGTTGACTGTAGCTGTCTTTGTTGCATTATGTTCCAGTGGTGAGCATTCAAACTGGGGAAAGAGCACTTTTAAATTTTTTTCTTCAAAGTTTGCAGGCCTGTAACTCAAAATGTATTACAAATATCGTAATGCCTTTTTACATATTAGGTCTTAACAAACTTCCCTTTTGGCTTCTTCGTTTTTATGGCCCTACATTGTTCAGTTCCAGAGATATTGCAATTTCAATATGGCTCAAGGAGGAAATTGTTATATTGTACACATTTTCAGTGGACAAAAACCAAACGTAGGTCACTTTGAAAAAATATGATACTTCCTTTCTTTTAAAGATGAATGCCTGAAGAACAAATGTTTAAACTAGAAATGTATCTTGTTTCCTGCAGCAACTGCATTTAACATACCGTATATGCCATATATATTCTTTTTCCAGAGTTTGCCTTCCTATAACTCAATAAGTATTAAAGATACTGCAATATGATTTTAGATTCCAGTTCTTAATACATTTTTCTGTTGGAGTCTTCTTTCTCAAGGCCCTACATCATTCAGTACCAGAGATATAGGGGTCTCCTACTGTCAATTTCTACATCTATACAGTGTTATTCATCTATGTCTTTTCCGTTTCAGGAGAGAAGTCTTTCTTGTGTGATCTCTGCGGATTTGCTGGTGGAACTCGTCATGCCCTGACAAAACATCGGCGCCAACACACAGGTACACATCAGGGTTGTTCACAATTAGATTTCAATTGAGACTTTTGAGACTTCAATTGAGATTTTTTTAATTTAAATTTAGTTCCTGATTTTTAGTTAAATTTTATTTGAATTGAACAAACAGGATGCAGAATTTCAATTCAATATTTCAACTTTCAATATGGCTGCTATATGGCTGCCCACTGCTCCAGGTGTGTATTCACTGTGTGTGTTTACTACTGTGTTTGTGCATTTGGATGGGCTGAATGCAGAGCACAAATTCAGAGTATGGGTCACCATACTTGTCCATACGTCACTTCACTTTCACTTTTTACTCAAGTTATCTTCTAAACGGTGACTTTAGAATAAACAGTGATATCTGTACTTTTACTTAAATAATTTCAATTCAAATTTTGATGTAAGGAAGCAGAATTTAGATTAATCAAAATGTAGCCTATATTTTCAAAATTGCAAATGCAAAGTCACACTTAGTACTTTAAGTAAAAGTACAGCTATCTTACCATAAAATGACTTGGTAGACGTTGGAGTCACCGTTTAGAAGATAACTAGAGTAAAAAGTGAAAGTCAAGTGACGTATGGTGACCCATACTCTGAATTTGTGCTCTGCATTCAGCCCATACAAGTGCACAAACACAGTAGTGAATTTCTCAAGTGTCTAACCTCAGTCGTGGTATTGAGGGTGGAAGAGAGTGCTGGTTATTTACTCACCCACCAACAATTCCTTCCAGACCTGACACTCGAACCCGAAACCATCGGATTACATGCCCAATTCTCTAACCATTAGGCCACGACTGCCCCAAAAGTCTTAAATACTTTAAAAGTTGTAAAGTATGATATTATTGTACTTAAGTTGGAAAACTTTTTTTTTAACTTAGGTTTTGAAGATAAAAGTTTAAAGTAAATGCAAAATAGACCATATAAAAAAAATGTATACACAGTTTGAGCAGCAATATTGTGTTCAGTTTTAACTCTATCTTCTATTTTGTTTCTTTAGGTTTATAGGTCTTGTAAATCAGTGGACTGTCAGTGTTTCATTCTAATGCCTTTGCTCTGCAGGTGAACGACCCTTCAAGTGTCAGCTGTGCAATTTTGCATCAACCACACAGTCCCACCTGACGCGCCACAAACGTGTGCATACAGGCGAGAAGCCCTATCGTTGCCCCTGGTGTGACTACAGGTATACAACAAACTTAATTTGAAAAAGAATTACTAAGATAAATATCAAGCAGAAACAGGATTTATATATTTGTATAATAATGGGATATAATAATGATGTGTTCAAGTTGCTGTTTTCGTCTTTTCTCTTCTCTTGTGTTTCTCTCCTCTCCCTGGCTTCCTGTTTCGTTGAAATTTTTGGTTGTTGTTTGGATTTGCATAAAATATGTTCCTTCTTTTATCAGATCTAACTGTGCAGAGAATATCAGAAAACACATCCTGCACACAGGCAAGCATGATGGGGTGAAGATGTATAACTGTCCCAAGTGCAGTTACGCCACCAATGCCCCAATGGACTTCAGAAATCATCTCAAAGAGACTCACCCTGACATTGAGAACCCAGACCTGGCTTACCTACATGCAGGTATTATGTCTGTCTTGTGCTTTTCCCTATCTTTTTCAAATAAAATAAAAAGAGAGATGATGCAATGGAATCAAACCTTAAGCCTTCTCTTTTACGCTGAAAAGCATGAGATCCCATCAGTGTCCCACAGATAGCGAGGTTATTATAGTTGCCTGAACTTAAACTAATTCTGAAATTAAATTCCTAAAATAAAATCTAGAAAATTTTAATAAATCTGAAAGTAATGTTTCCACAAAAACTAAAATTAACTGAAATTATCATGCCTTACTTTAGAAGTAACTAAAACAAAATAGAAATTATCCTCAACATTTTCAGTTTTTGTTTTTAATTATTTGGTCTAAAGCAGGGGTCAACAACCTTATGGGCATGAAGTGCCATTTTTTATTTTTCTGGTTGACCACTGTGCCAGTACCACCCCCCACTCATTTAAATGCAGTCTGTATTTACACAGTACATACACATTTTTAAATGTTCAGATACAAATTATTATTTGATTATCATACAAATCGTTTTTGAAGCACTTTTTCTTTAAAGTGTCCCTATTATGCAATTTTTAAGGTTGCTAATATTGTTTTATGAGTCTCCTAAAATGTCTCAGGTTACTTACGTTACCCTTGTTCTCTGAGTAGGGAACGAGACACTGCGTAACTTACCGCAAGTGGGAACACCCAGGTGTGACCGATTGTCTGAAGCCCATATAGAATCACGCCAATTCATTGGCTGATTGCGCGAGATACTGCCCCTACGTCATACGTGTTTGACATAGACCCGCTTTCATGCCATCTTACCCCTCAGATTTTCCTGTCGAAGAAGCATGTCGACAGCAGCATCTTGTTCCCTACTCAGAGAATAAGGGTTACGTAAGTAACCTGAGACGTTCTCTTTTATAGGTAACTCAACGCTGCGTAGCTTACTGCAGTGGGAACGATATACCACACACGCCAAGCAGTCTAGAGGTGAAGGCAGACCGCATACCTCATAGGCCAGCGAAATAGCATCCCTAACCCAGTGGGATATTGTGTGTTTAGACGTGGCTAGCCCTTTGCGGCCTGTGCCAAAACACACTAACAGCTGTAAGGACTGACGCCATTGACTGGAGCGGTCCACATACATCTTCAGGGCTCTAACAGGGCAAAGCAGACGAAGATCATCGCCCTCACTCGAAGGGAAGGGAGAAAAATCCTGCAGCACTACCACCTGTGAACGAAAAAATGTAGAGAGAACTTTGGGGACATAACCCGGCCTTGGCCTTAAAAAAGCCTTAATCAGACCTGGAGCAAACTCGGTGGAGGACTCGCTGACAGACAGAGCCTGCAAATCTCCCACACGTTTGAATGAGGCCAATGTCAACAAAAGTGTAACCTTCAGTGTCAGGAGCTGACTCAAGAGGTTCAAAAGGAGGCCCTAGCAACCCTTTCAGGACCACAGAAAGGTCCCAAGAAGGGAAACTAGGAAGACGAACCGGCCTCAAGCGCTTAGCCTCATGCATAAAGGAGGACACCAAACGATGCCTACCCAGGGGGACATCGTCCGAGTCCCTTTGAGCAGCGATAGTCGCAACGTAGACTCTCAGGCTGGTAGCGGCCGCTCCAGCCGAAAACTTATGCTGTAGGAACTCCAGCACTGAACCAACCGGGCAGTTAACTGGGTCCACAACATTAGCCAAACACCAGAATTCGAAAACCCTCCATTTGGAGGAGTAAAGCTTCCTAGTAGAAAGGGCCCTGGCACTATCAATGATCTCACAGACTCCATCCAAGAGATCAAGAGCTAAGGGTGGCCTATGATCTGCCATACCCACAACTTCCAAATCTCTGGACATGGGTGCCAGATCCTGCCCTGAAGATGACAGAGTAGGTCCTTCCTGACCGGAATCTCCCACGGGTCGCCCTCCAGGTGGGAGATTAACTCAGAGAACCAAGTCTGGGAAGGCCAGAACGGGGCTACTAGGAGAAGGCATGTCTTCACCCTGCGCAGCACCGCTGGGATGAGCTTGACCGGAGGGAAAGCATACAGCTTCATGTCCGGCCAGGGGTGCGTTAGTGCATCTGTCCCCAGAGAGGTAGGGTGAGAGAGGGAGAACCAAAGGGGGCATTGGGTCGACTCCTGTGACGCAAAGAGGTCCACCTCTGCCACGCCGAATCTTTCCCAAATCTGATCCACCGTATGGCGGTTCAGCATCCATTACCCTGACCTGAGCTTTTGTCTTGACAAGAAGTCCGCCGCTAGGTTCAAGACTCCTGGGACATGAACCGCTCTCAGGGACAAAAACTTGTCCTGTGCCCAAAGAAGTAGCTGGCGTGCATGCCTGTTCAGGGCGCGTGACCGGGAGCCTCCTTGGCGATTGATGTGAGTCACCACCGCCATGTTGCCGTCCTGACGATGACATGTGAGTGCATCAGGAACGGAAGAAAGTGAGTGAGACCTAGAAGAACCGCTCTCAACTCCAGGCCGTTTATCTGCCAGGTGAGGTACTTGGCTGAGAGGCTGACTCGCGTGAACTGCTTAAATGCAGCTGACTGCGTTTTAGCAGCCCTGAACTTATCGACGACAACGTTAACCGCGTCGCTGAACAAGCCAGAGCCGTAGATCGGGACGTCGAAGAGGAAAGCCTTCTCCTTCTCCCTGATCTCCGTGAGTTTCAGCCATAGGTGGCGCTCAGCTGTCACCAAACCTGCAATACTGCGCCCAACTGCCTGCGCCGTATGCTTTGTAGCACGAAGAGCTAAGCCGGTGGCCCTGCAAAGTTCTTTAACAGCCTCGAGAGTCACACCGTACCCCTCATCCATCTCCTTCAGTACCTCTGCTTGGTAGGCCTGAAGGATGGCCATGGTGTGCAGAGCCGCACCAGCCTGTCCCGCCGCCATGTAGGACTTACCGATCAAAGTCGAGGTGGTCCTACACGGCTTGGACGGAAGGAGAGGGCGGGATTTCCACGAGGGGCGGAATTCGGCGAGAGGTGCGCAGCTAGCGTGTCTTCGACCGCCGGGACTGTGGCGTACCCCTGCTCCACAGAACCAACGAGGTTGTTGAAGTCAGCGGCCGCCGCATTAGTGAAATGAGAGGAGATGGGCTGCTTCCAAGACCTGGAAACCTTGTGGTGCAGGTCAGGGAAGAAGGACAGCTTTCTCCTCGTCGGGCGCAAACCAGAGCAACTGAGAAAACACTCGTCGAGCTTAGATGACTGAAATTCGTGCTCATCCGGCCAATCTAAGCTCAGCTTCTCAGTGGCGCATGCCAAAGCTTCCACGAGCTCAGTGTAGGCCCGAAGTCCTCAGAGTCGGAGGTCGCGGTATATAAAATATCCTCCAACCCGAAGAAAATGGTGTCCCATGCTTCCGGGCTGGGTACAAGATAACCGCGAGAAAACAAGACCGGAGAATTTGTGCGGTGACGCCCAGGCGATGGAGGGAGATAAAGTGAAAACTGCTCACTCTCCATTGCCTTGAGCTCTGCCTCCGAACTCCAGGCCGCGGCTTCACGGAGGAAGGAGGCCTCCGGAGCCGAGCGGCAAGGAAGAACGGCAGATTCTCAGTCAAAAACCGCGAGTCTAGCGAGCAGGGTTTTTAGAATAAAATTCTTGCAGTATTTGCAGTTAGAAATGGCAAAAATAGCGTCTCGTGCATGGGCCAGGCCCACTCATCTGATGCACTTACCATGCTGGTCTTCACTCGTGATGAGGCGAGAGCACGGCGGTTGGCATCGACCAAAGTCCATTTCCTCTCACCGCTAGGAGAAATAATATTCCACGGATACGGTCGCTGAAGTTGAAAGTCGCAGATTAGCACTCTATCGTTAACAATTTGGGCCAGTAAAACTGCAGAAGCGAATGCTTCTGAAGAGAGGAAAATCTGAGTGGTAAGATGGCGCGAACGCGGGTCTAAGTCAAACACGTATGATGTGGGGGCGGTATCTCGCCCCATCAGCCAATGAATTGGCGTGATTCTATATGGCTTCAGACAATCGGTCACACCTGGGTGTTCCCACTGCGGTAAGCTACGCAGCGTTGAGTTACCTATGAAAGAGAACATGTTTACATGCATCTAAG
Organism: Oxygymnocypris stewartii; assembly: GCA_003573665.1. Classification (NCBI taxonomy): domain Eukaryota; kingdom Metazoa; phylum Chordata; class Actinopteri; order Cypriniformes; family Cyprinidae; genus Oxygymnocypris; species Oxygymnocypris stewartii. Next base: position 423,023 of record QVTF01021185.1, read on the forward strand.
GTCAAAAAACACTTTACTTTTCTAAAAAAAATCTATTTAATTTGAACTCATTTCTAAATGATTCGTAAACGACTCATGCAAAACAGTTTGAAGAATCAGTCCCTCTAAACCACTCCTTTCCGTGAGCCCTCACTGCTGTGATTGGTCAGATGGCGCAGTCCTTTGTGATTGGTCTACCGCATACAGCGCATGTCGGAAACGAAATGCCGACTGCCATAACGGAATGACTGGGGACTTGTCAATACATAGAAAAGATGATATCGATTGTACCTTACCAATTCGAGCCGGAGTCTGATGATGAAACGGTTGAAGTGGCTGAACAACGGGAGCAGGACGTTTCTCAGTGGTAAGTGTGTGAGTTTGTAGTAAATATAATATGAGAGAAAACACATTTATTCTCACAGCATAGGATACAGGGTCTTCTCGACATGATGTTAACCACACAGAAATTTTACTGGGATTGTGGATGGCCAAGTTGTTCGCGAAAATGTGGGCGGACATTATGCAAATGTGTTACATCGTACAGCCGTAACAGAATAAAATTCGAATTCCTGATTACTCGTTTAGGTAATTTTACGTATGGGAGTCTAGCCTAAAGGAACACGACTTATAAAATATAATGTTTTAATTAAGTTGGTTTTTTATTTATTTTTTACTGCACGTGTACGATAAAAGTATCATTCCGGCAGCAAGAAGGTTCCCGAACTAAATGAAGATACATGTCTTGGCAGTTTGATGTGTTTATTTGAACCAATCAGATAAGAGTAAATGGAGAGTCAGCGAGAGCCTCATTTGATTGGCTACAAGAAGGTGGACCCGCCTCCCCTTCGCACTTGCAAATCTCAGTTAGTGAGAGAATCGTGCCAAAACTGCAAGCGCAGATGAAAGAAAGACGGAGCTGTACAAATCGGATTATTTCAGGAACTTTTTACCCTACATACACAACAAGTCATTTAGACATGTGACAGTCTGTTTTTTTACACATACAGATTGGTTCTACGTGGTCAATCCGTTTTGCAGTTCTTTAAACTGCTGTTTTTGCTTGCAAATCACTGTTCACAGGCTTGCGGTGCTTTTGACCGTATTTTGGAAAAAAACTTGCCAAAAGTGTAAGCGCGGAAAAATGGAAGTCATACGAATGCAGATCATATTTATTTTGCGTCAGCATGAAGTTGCAGTTTCACAAAACATTAATTACACTTACGAGTAACAGCAAAATGCTGCAATTTTTTTCTTCTTGCGCTTAAAACGCGATTTACACCTTTACAAAGCTTCTCTTGCACTTGCAAATTTTATTTGCGCTTGCAGTCTCATGTACAATTTCACAAATCTTACCATACGCATGCAAATCTTTATGACGTAAAAATACCTTCACAGCCGACACATTTTTTTTTATAGACAATAACTTTATTGTGCACTGTCAGCTTCACAACTTTGCAGATAGTTTATGTTCACATACAGCTACATGACACACTGCATAAAAGGTAATATGCGAAAAGGCATAATAGGGGCACTTGAACTGACAGAGATCGGAGATCGCACTCCATACACAGAAACATTCAGGAGCTCTTATCGATACTGAATCGCTACATTATATTTCTCAGGAACAAGGGGGTAAAATCACTGTTTTTTCTCAACTCAACTCAGCTTCATTGTTTTTAGAGGGGGACAGAGACACAGGCAATTCACACACGCAACTTTAATCTCTCTCTCAAAATAGCCATATTTGAGGCATAAAGTTGAGTAGTTTCCATCATTTGATATAGCTGTCTGCTTCTATGAACTGCAAAACCCACCTACTACCTAATTTGATTGGCCATCAAATATTTTGACATTGATGAGACCTGTTAGACGACTGAGGCATTGATCTGAGATGCCTCAAATGCACAGTAGTCGCAAAATGTTTTACCGGATATGTGCATCTGTAGCGCAGATTAATTCTTATAATTTAATATTATTTATAGCTCCTAACAGACTGTGTAACTGTGAGGAATGATTACCTCATAATATACGTCGGTGTGCAGTTTTCCCTATTGCTCGCATGTCAGTGATCATCCCTCTGCGTGCCATAGGTTGCCAACCCCTGGTCTAGTTTGTTTATGTAAACTTTGTGTGATTTTTGCAAGATCACAATCATGATGCCACACCCTGTTTTATAGCATTATAAGTAAATAAAACCTAACTTATTTAAAGAACGAATACTTGAACTAACATCAGTGAGATAAAAACCTGTAATCCATGTCCTTAGTCTGATTGTCTTCAGCAAACTGTTTGCGGGCTTTCTTGTGCATCATCTTTAGAAGAGGCTTTCCTCTGGGATGACCAATTTTATGCTGTGTGCAGTGTGTGGTCTGAGCACTGACAGGCTGACCCCCCACCCCTTCAACCTCTGCAGCAATGCTGGCAGCACTGATACGTCTATTTCCCAAACACAACCTCTGAATATGTACGTGCACTCAACTTCTTTGGTTGACCATGGCGAGTTCTGAGTGAAACCTGTCCTGTTAAACCGCTGTAAGGTCTTGGTCAACTTGCTGCAGCTCAGTTTCTGGGTCTTGGCAATCTTCTTATAGCCTACGCCTTTATGTAGAGCAAAAATTCTTTTTTTCAGATCCTCAAAGAGTTCTTTGCAAAGAGGTGCCATGTTGAACTTCCAGTGACCAGTATGAGAGAGTGAGATCGATAAGACCAAATTTAACACACCTGCTCCCCATTCACACCTGAGACCTTGTGACACTAACGAGTCACATGACACCGGGGAGAGAAAATGGCTAATTGGGCCCAATTTGGACATTTTCACTTCGGGATGTACTCACTTTTGTGGCCAGCGGTTTAGACATTAATGGCTGTGTGTTGAGGTATTTTGAGGGGACAGCAAATGTACACCGTTATACAAGCTGCACACTCACTACTTTACATTGTAGCAAAGTGTAATTTCTTCAGTGTTGTCACATGAAAAGGAATAATAAAATATTTACAAAAATGTGAGGGGTGTAATCACTTTTGTGAGATACTGTACATGCTTACCCCCAGGCAAGTGTACACACAAATGACATGCATTTGGAATACTTGAATGGGGCAGGGCTGTCTGCTTTCCCATCTGCTATTTGCCTTGGCTATTGAGCCACTATCAATTGCCTTACGGTCTTCCTTGTCATTTAAAGGAATTTCTCGTTCAGATATCAACATTTTATAATCCCTTAACACTGATGATTTGTTTTTATACATTTGTGACCCTATTCCTTCTATTATTTCTATGTTTGAACAAATTTGGCTCCCTTTCCGATTATAAAATTAATTTAAAAAAGAGTGAGTATTACCCTGTAAGTACTTTCAACTCTGAACTTAAGAATTCTGATATTCTGTTTATGATGAGTTGGTCGGGTTTTAAATATCTTGGGATTAATCTCACCAGATCTGTATCAGCTCTCTTTTTCCGCCAATTACACCCCTGTGTTGGTTTAAACTAAATCTGATTTTCAAAGTTGGCCCAATCTTCCCTTATCCTTAATTGGAATAATTAGCATTGTGAAAATAAATGTCATCCCCAAGGTTCTCTTTGCAATCGTAAAATGTAAAATAAAGTTCAGGGGTGGGGGCTGGACACTGGGGTTAGAATTTGGCCCTGGACAAATCAAGCCCATCCAGCCCAAATAATTCCTCCTTGAATGTTTTGATGGGTCATAGAGCCTTAAATCCGAGTTAAAAAAAATGAATAAAGAAAAAAAGACATCAATGAATACTGATAGAAATTACTGAATTCACGACAAATGCAACACATTAATAATTAATTGTTGTCACAGAAAAACACTTGACAGTAAAGCATTGATTTTGAGCTAGACTGCTGGAAAGTTACTGCTAATAAATTCTGTCATTTCATTCCAAACGACTTTCTTCTGTTAAACCCAAAATAATGTTTTGTAGAATGTTACCAACCCATTTTGATTACCCTTGATTTCTATGGACCAAAATTTTTGGAATTTATCAAATTATGTTCCACAGAAAGAAATTTAAACAGGTTTGGAATGACATGTTGAGTAAATGATATCAATTTTCATTTTTGAGTGAATCTCCCTTTAAGAATGTTATTATTTGTAAATAATAAGCTCCTAATGTATAATAATGATCTTTAATCAGGCACTTATTGAATTAGCATTTTGCTTCAATTAAAATTAATTAGAACTAAACATCTAAAAAGAAAGAAGTTATAGCTTAGAAACCAGAGTTTCGCTGACTAGTAAGCCTATTAGATGGTGGTCACAAGAAGTAAAACCATGGTCCCACTCCTCATTACCATGGTTATATGGTTTTTAAAATAATAAGTAGCCTAATAATAAATTATACAATTTGTAGTAAAGAAATATATAGAAAATAAACTAAACATGAAGAAACTACAAAATAACTTCTGTAAAATTAAATATTCCCCAAAATGTTATAACTGTAACATTTATTACAAATACATTCTGCCAACACATAGGCTATTTGTGTTAATAACTTAGTTAAATTACTATGGTGCAGAATTGACAAGCCGTATGGGCGTTTTCCAAGATAGGCCTATACCTCAGTGACATTGTCTTGGCTGTTTTTATCCAGCATCAGTACAGAAACTTTAATATTCTCATACGACTGTATAACAATTAGGTGTCACATCTGAATGGATCAAGCGTCTTGTGCTGTTTATTTCTTATAAATCGTGGCAGAAGCGTGGCGCACGTTCTTCAGACGCACGTTCTTGAGACTGGTCCCACTCTGCTTTGACGAGCGGTTGGCGGATGCCTCGGCTTACGCTGCTTCGCGCTTTTTAAGTAATTTGCTTTATGCAATTCCACATGTGCTGTAATTTAAAAACTGCTCCTAATATCGGGGAGCTCTCCCTCGTTTCGGCGATCGGCCTACTAATTGAATGGAATGTCCCAGTGCCAATCACAGACGATTCTGTTGAGCTTATGAATGCAATGACCAATCAGGGGCATTCAGATGAGTCTGATGAGTTCAGGGCGCGCTAGCTGACTGAATTCCATGGTGATGAATTCTCTCATAAAAAACAACAAAGTGCAGAAGTGCGTACGACGTAAGATATCCATTTCACAATTCAAACAGCTTCAGCAATTATAATGGGAGTTTTTGAGTCTTGATAATTAAATTAGAATGTTCTTTGATAATGTACTGTAAATGTCCTTTGCTGTGTTTCTGCAGCTTATTAGAGTATTGTGCCATTGCTAAAACTAAAAGTGCCTGGGAACATGAGTTGGGGGAAGATTTTGCGGACAACTGGTGGGTGAATGCTGTTAATAGAACTCACTCAAGTTCAATATGTGCTCGACTTTCACTCATACAGTTTAAAATACAGCATAGGGTTCATATTTCCAAAGCTCTGCACTCTGCAATTTACTGTAATCTTAGTCATTAAGATTACAGTAAATTGCAGAGTGTAATCTGCAATTTACTTTTTTTTGCTGCTTTTTTTCTTTCCAGTACTGCGTAACAATCGGAACAATCATTTTGAAACTATGTCCACAAAACCAATGGTTTTATTCAAAACCAAAGTTTATGTGTGCCTTACTACTACAATCTTTGGGTTTTTTTTTCTTCTTCTTCTAAAAATGTGGATTGTCTTCACTGTCTGTTGTCTCCATAATTATGTCTGTACTTTCCACTCAATACTAAATTGAACATAAAAAGGCATTTACAGTATGGAATAATTAATATATGTGGGGTATTTTGAGCTCAAATTTCATAGACATTGTGGGAACACCTGAGTCTTTAGCACCTGTTTACCAACGACAATAAAAAGGTCAAATTGACCTACAAAATAGAGGTCTGATACAACTAAGTGCGGTGCGGGATCCATCATAAATTGCTAAGTGTGGGTGCGGGAGGGAAGAAAGGACATGTGGGACTAGTAATAAAATAAATGTTACTCAAATTCACTTTGTTTTAGGGTACAGGATGTTATGTGTCTATTGTACAACAAAAATAAATGCTTTACAGGCAGACTTGACCTACAGAATGTCTTTCTACTCTCTGCTGTGTTTGTGGCAGGGATCGTGTCCAAGTCCTTCGAGTGCCGTCTGAAGGGACAGGGGGCATCCTTTGTCCAGGCAGAGTCTTCGTTCACCACTGATGAGAGTGAACTGGGTTCTGAGGCTGTTCAGCAGGTCATCATCATTCAGGGCTACGGCGGGGGAGAGGTGGCCATCGATCAGGCCCTGGAGGAATCGGCTGCTGCCACTTTACAGACCCTTGCTATGTCTAATCAGCTGGCCGAAGTACTACACATCACTGAAGATGGGCAGCTCATCACATCTGGTCGAGAAGTGTCTACAGTGACAGGAGGGCAGACCACTCAGTACGTGCTGGTGGAGTCTTCCGGAGAGACTGTAGGAGAAGCAAGACAGGAAGGGGAGGAGGTTGTGCACAGTATGTCCAAGTCTTCCTCTGCTCTGGATGCTTTGCTTTGTGCCGTGACAGAGATGGGCCAACAGGGCTGCACTAGAGAGGGAGGGATTACCACCACCACCACCACTTCAGTGTCAGAACATGTGCCAGAGGAGAAGTGTGAAGGTCGGACACCGAGACAAAGTGAAGGACAGGTTTGTGAGGAGAGGGCAGAAGTGGGTGTGGTGGCTCAGGTAATGGGCTCTACCCATGAGCACACATCTGAGGAAATGCAAGAGGTGCTACAGTTTGCTGCCAGTCAGCTGATGATGAAGGAGGGTATTACTCAAGTTATCGTCAATGACGAGGGGACACATTACATAGTCACACAGCTGGATGACTCTACCCTGCATGTTGAAGGCACTGTAGAGGATCCATCCAGACAGGAGACGATAGTTTACTCAGAAATTAGTCCTGAATGAGGTAAAGACGAGAGATTGAGAGTAGATTTGACTGAATTTGAAATCCACTGTCTGGTGACTTTTTTTCTTGTACGAGGGCAAATTCAAAATCTAACATGTCAAAAAGCTTTTTAGGATAGATTGCTTCTCTTTTTTCAGTTAAACATATGTAGATGTTTAGATTACTAATGATAACCTCATTAAACATTCACCTTCTGTGTCTTATTCCTTTATGTATTTTAGTTTTGAAATGCCTTTTCATGTGCAGTAAGTGGATTCAGGATTACGGACTAGACATCTTAACAAATCTCCAGACAACATTCATACATGATTGGTAAAGAATATCTATAAAACTCCATTAATTCTCATAAACTGTTTAAATGAAAAATGTATGTTTATGACCTGCTTGTGATTGTTTTATTATTAATATTATTAAAATTGTGAACTTCTGAAGATATTTTCCAGTAAATTATCCATTTAAAAGTTTACTTTTTGAGAGTTTGACTTGCTAAGGTCCTGTAAATAAAGAACTTGCCAGTTTGTTGGCACATTTGTTTGTTGCTTCAGGTAAATTTTTGTTTTTTTATTTTATTTATTTGTTTAAATACAGGCTGTGCCTGTAAATCAGAGCGCTTATCTGGGTAATAATCTGGATTAATATTGCTGCCAGGAAGTAAATAGTTCAATATGAAGAAAGCAGTAGTAGGTGTTGAAAGTGTTTTGGATTTTCTTCCCTATTATTGGATTTTCTTGTTTTCTATTATAAATATACAAAAAAATATTGAATTAAGTTCCATTACATATTATGCTTTGTTTTCAGAAAAAAAATATAAATGTAAATATGAACGGGAATATACTTCAGAGATATTTTACTCATAAGAATTTCTAGGGGTGCCAATAATTGTGTCCCTGTATTTGAGAAAAAACATTTATTTCATCATGAGATTTTCTCCCCACTTTCAATTATTTACTTCAATGATAGGTTAGAATTTTTTGAGTGAAAGATCAAAAGAATAAACAATGCAGATTTATTTTTACATCCGCCTTTGCTCATATTTATCAAGGTTGCCAATATTAGGTGTGTGTGGGAGGGGGAGGGGGAGGGGGAGGGGAGGGGGGGGGGGTGGATGTGTGTGTGTGTATGTGGGGGAGGGGAGGGGGGGGGGTGGATGTGTGTGTGTGTGTGTGTGTGGGGGAGGGGAGGGGGGGGGGGTGGATGTGTGTGTGTGGGAGGGGGAGGGGAGGGGGAGGGGGTGGATGTGTGTGTGTGTGTGTGTGTGTGTGTGGGGGAGGGGAGGGGAGGGGGGGGGGGGTGGATGTGTGTGTGTGTGTGGGAGGGGGAGGGGGAGGGGAGGGAGGGGGGTGGATGTGTGTGTGTGTGTGTGTGGGAGGGGCAGGGGAGGGGGGGGGTGGATGTGGTGTGTGTGTGGGAGGGGGAGGGGAGGGGGGGGGTGGATGTGGTGTGTGTGTGTGTGGGAGGGGGAGGGGAGGGGGGGGGGGGTGGATATGGTGTGTGTTCTAAATGTAGCCTTTGAATTAAGATTATTAAAAATATCTAAAAAAAAATTGATATTTATACTAGTGAATAAGACAAAAATACTAAGGAATATATGTGTGTATATATATATATATATATATATATGCAGTGAATGTGAATTTCTGTTGTTAGTATTATATATATAAAATACAAAAATATATATACAATTCTGGATTATACTTTACACCTATTGGTATAAACTTTTTTTTTAATTGTGCTCCTATTTGCTTTTGTAAATTGTTATAAATGGCCATTGTGTGTCATGTGAATGTGATTTGCCTTGATCTCTCTCTCACTCTCTTATTTTTTTAAACTAAACATTATTTAGAAAAATCCCCATTTAAGATAAATATAAAACAAATATTGGTATTGTTAAAATAAAAGTGGAACAAAAGTATCAGTATCATATCAAATGTAAAGCAGGTAATTGAATTAATCCATCAAATGCAATTAAAATCTACTTCATATAATCAAATATGATCCATTTGTCCAGTAGTAACATTCAGTTTATTTGATAAAATGCAGATATATTATACCATTACAATGTTTTGTAAATTTTAATATTTTTCTTGTCCGATACTGAAAACAAACGCAAACAGTCCTTATTTCAGATAGTTAAGTGTCAATAAATGTCCGGTAGATGTCACGTCCTCCAATATGATATGGCGCTGCTGCCTACCCCGCGTCTCGGCTCACTAAAGTCGGTCGCCATTTTGAAATCCAAATCGCTCACACTACACCCGCTCTATAAACTGGAACTATGCCGCGGGGTCGGCCGCGAAAACAAAGGATTAAAGATGACAGCGAAATCGGTAAAGTCCACTGCAGTCTCACAAATAAAAACTTCACACCATAAACTTTTTGTTTACGTGCATAGTGCATGACGAAAATGCAACAGAAGGTTAGAGAAAATAATTTGAAGCGTGTGTATATAGTTCCCGGATATAGTATTTCGGTTGTGTGTGTGCGCGTGTGAATCTTTGTGTTTTGTCTTTGGTGCTGCTGCAGGAGTGATTGCGGCGGAATGATATTAATAACTCGGTCATGTGCAGGATAATGCGTTTCTGGAGTGGTTGTTGTAGAGTTAAGATTCTGCTCCCAACACTCCTGAACATTTAATTAAACTGGATTTTGGGCTGCTTGGCATCGTTGCTAATGTTAGCTAATGCTTCCGTACATTTGTAAGGAGGGGGGGTAACGTTAGCGCGGAACTTGTCGGGCAGTTATTTAAGATGTGTTTATAGCCTATTTTGGGGATTTATTTATTTACACAATGTGTTTATTTGGTCTGGTTTTCGCTAATGTTTAGGTGGTCTAACGTTAGTAGGTCTTAAGGCTGTGTTAGCTGACAAACCAAAAAGTCTCTAAAAAGAGTAACGTTAAGACCAGTGGATTCCGACTTAGTGGTCAGCCAAATGACCTAAACTGGTTTAAGTGGTTCTTCTTGTTGCGAATGCACGGTCACATGGTACTTTTATGTTCGTTAACAGACATATATTTGGCATGTTCAGTCTGTTTAACTTTAACCAGTTTAAGCAACAGCCCAGCTGTCATTGTTAAATGCTGCTATTATAGTTTATATAATATAACATGATTTTCACAGCCTGGCTCTAAGGTTTAAATAATATAACATGATTTTCACAGCCTGGCTCTAAGGTTTAAATAATATAACATGATTTTCACAGCCTGGCTCTAAAGTGAAAAGTTTGCAAAACATTTCATAAAATGATTTGAAAAGTTGCTAAATATAATAAAGCTACAGAAGCTCTAAGTGGTTATATATATATTAGGGCTGCACAATTTATCAAATTTCTAATTACAATTTCGGATGCCACAAATACATAATCGGTCAAAGCAGCAATTAATTGTTCAAAACCCACTTATTCTTTTTTACTTTTTTTTTTTTTTTTTTTTTTTACTTTTTAGTCATTTAGCAGACGCTTTTATCCAAAGCGACTTACAAATAAGAAAAAGTACACTATCAGTTAAACCTATAAATACTATTTATATACACATTTAAGAAAATTGAGAAATTAAATAAAATAACAAATGCATACAACATCTCAAAACTAAACATTTAAATGAAAACAAAAAATAAATCTAAAAACAATTCAAAATATTAAATCAACAAAGGGTATGAGTATAAACATTATTCTATCATGACACTAAGCCATACACCCATATATATATATATATATATATATATATATATGTGTGTGTGTATATGGATATGTATATGTGTGTTATTTAATTTCCATGTAGTATGTTTAAGTTACGTTGCTAAAATAACTCATAATAAATTCATACATAATTTATCTAAAATTAAAATAGATAAATCAAACGGCAGTAGTTTTTAGTAATCCTAAAAAAGAACACTGTCAAACACACATGCTAACAAACAACAACTTACACATAGTAAGAATTGGTTCTTGGAAACTAAAACAATGGAAACAAGCAGTAAGAAAGAAGATAAATGAAAAGCGATACTTATATCATGTGTGCTTAAGATGTTTTCTTTCTACAAGTTATTTTAAGGGTTTTTGCATTTGAATTTTAGTATAGCATTATAATACCATGCATTTTTTTACTTTTTTATTTAAAGAAACCAATCCAATGTATAGTTCGCATTTTAGGCTTAATACATAGAAGTTTTTCAGTTAGAGTGTTTTCAGCTTGTTTATTTTCATCTAAAAATATGGCATCCGATTGCTTCAAACAATGGTATAAACATCATTCAATGTAAAATGTGATGATAGTAAATCATAATTACAATTTCAAGGAAATAATCGAGTGCTCAGCGTAAATGAGTACACCCCCTTTGAAAAGTAAAATTTTAAACAATATCTCAATGAACACAAAAACCATTTCCAAAATGTTGACAAGACTAAGTTTAATATAACATCTGTTTAACTTATAACATGAAAGTAAGGTTAATAATATAACTTAGATTACACATTTTTCAGTTTTACTGAAAATGCAAAAATGAGTACACCCCACAACAAAAACTACTAAATCTAGTACTTTGTATGGCCTCCATGATTTTTAATGACAGCACCAAGTCTTCTAGGCATGGAATGAACAAGTTGGCGACATTTTGCCAGATCAAGGTTCAAGGTTTCTTTATTTATCACATAATAAATTATACAGGGTATAATCAGAAGTGAAATGTAAATCAAATCAGGTCCGCTCAGTGGACAGTGCAAAAGAATAAAAATTATATAAAAGTAACACAACACGAGCATATATATGGTAAAAAAAGAGAAATAAGAGTAAAATGTGCAATGGAATAAAAAGTGCAAAACAATAAGATGTGCAAAAAACAGTATATTGGGAATTAATAAATAGTAATATGGAAGATCTATCTTTTTCCATTCTTCAAGAATGACCTCTTTTAGAGATTGGATGCTGGATGGAGAGTGATGCTCAACTTGTCTCTTCAGAATTCCCCATAGGTGTTCGATTGGGTTCAGATCAGGAGACATACTTGGCCACTGAATCACTTGCACCCTGTTCTTCTTCAGAAATCCAACAGTGGCCTTAGATGTGTGTTTAGAATCATTGTCATGTTGGAAAAGTGCACGACGACCAAGGGCATGGAGTGATGGTAGCATCTTCTCTTTCAGTATAGAGCAGTACATTTGTGAATTCATGATGACATCAATGAAATGCAGCTCCCCGACACCAGCAGCACTCATGCAGCCCCACATAAGGACACTGCCACCACCATGTTTCACTGTAGACACCATGCATTTTTCTTTGTATTCCTCACCTTTGCGACGCCATACAGTTTTGAAGCCATCAGTTCCAAAAACATTTATCTTGGTCTCATCACTCCAGAGTATAGAGTCCCAGTAGTCTTCATTTTTGTCAGCATGGGCCCTGGCAAATTCTAGGCAGGCTTTTTTGTGCCTGGGCTTTAGGAGAGGCTTCTTTCGTGGACGGCACCCATGCATGCCATTCCTCTGCAGTTTACGCCGTATTGTGTCACGGGAAATAGTCACCCCAGTTTGTCTTTCTACTTATTTAGATAACTGCAGTGAACTTGCATGTTGATTTTCTTCAACCCTTCTCATCAGAAGACGCTCCTGACGAGGTGTTAACTTCTGTGGACAACCTGGACGTCTCTGTGTGATGGTTGCAGTTCCATCTTTTTTAAATGTTTGTACCACTTTTGCTACAGTATTCTGACTGATAAGTAAAGCTTTGCTGATCTTCTTGTAGCCTTCACCTTTCTTGTGTAAATAATTAATTTTCTTTCTCAGGTCTTGTGACATTTCTCTTCCATGTGGTGCCATTGCTGACAGCATGAAATGGGAAGGGGTTTTCTTTAAGTAACACCCTTTTATAGTCAACTGTCACCTGTGTAATGAATAATTAGACTCACCTGTGGTTGAATTCTTGTTAAATTAGACATTTGTAGTCTAAAATTTAGCTTTGCTCCAGAGACTTTCAGTGGGGTGTACTCATTTTTGCATCACCCTAATTTGAGTAAAACTGCAAATTGTGTTCTCTAAGTTATATTATTAACCTTACTTTCATGTTATAAGTTAAACAGATGTTATATAAAACTTAGTCTTGTCAACATTTTGGAAAATGTTTTTGTGTTCATTGAGATATTGTTTAAAATTTTACTTTTCAAAGGGGGTGTACTCATTTACGCTGAGCACTGTATATATATATATATATATGTCCTTAAGCTTAAACCTGCTCGGGAGCAGGCTTATTTCATGTAAACAGGATTAGATTGCAGAATTGATACTTAAAATCTGTGACAGCCACTGCTACTTTAAGAGTACTGCTGGTCCAGGGACAATAATTTAAAATAAAAATAATTTAAAATACATAAAAAAAACACAACCGTGAATATAACATGTAATTACTGTATGTGCATTACTCTAAGGGTAGGTTTAGGGTTGTGGTAGATGTACACACTAATAAAATATAATTGAACAGGTAGAATTTTTGGTTGTCGAATTGTACTACTCACTGTTTTAATGGGAGGTAGCAAAATCTGACAGGGGAGGACAAATCGACAGAACACCGGGCTTTGGAAGAATTGCTACCGGGTCGCAAGAACATTCTGGGAAAATCTGTAGCCTATAGATATGATCATATGACATTAAAACAGCGACATCTGCTGATTGACACTGTTCTGCGTTGTCACGGGAACATGCCAGCTGATGATAATGAGGAAATTACATCGCTCCCTTCGCCAAGTGCATTTCAAACGACTACATAATGACACGCACGTGCCCTGCTTACTCCAAAGTTTCCACTCCAATGGGATAGGGATGATCAAAATAAAAATAAGCTGTTATAGGTGTAATAGTCATGTGGGCAGTCATGTATACAACGCCCCATCAGTATTTCTATACTGCCACCTGTTGGCACAGCTGTGTAACTTAGAGAACAACATTTTTATATCGTTATTATGAGAAAAATAAGGCATGATAATGAGAAAACAACTTTTGTTATGTCGAGATCACTAGAAAATTAAGTCGTGATAACGAGAAAACAACTTTTGTTATGTCGTGAATGAATAATAACGAGAATGAAAAAAATTATAATGCGTGGCGACTTAGAACTTCCGTAGTAATCAGTTCGGACGTAGCACAGTGCTCATTCAACAAATGCACAGCTTAACAGATGAGTTTGATTGTGGATTTAAATGTGGCTAATGTGTTGGCACATCTGGGCCCGTATTCACAAAACCTTAAGGCCAAAAGTAGTTCCTAACTCGCTGTTTAATCTCGATGAGTATCCAAGTAAACGCAGTCAGTTATGTCTTAAATATAAACCGTTAAGAAAATATTCAGTATGCATTTCTTATATTAGGCTAATAATGTTAATCAACCAACAAAATAAAAAACATGAGAATCACTCACTAAGTAACTTTTGTAACTTTAATATGAAATTCTAATACAGTTTTCATAAGCTCAGTAAAATACTGTTTATTTAGGTAATTTGTATCGTTTTATCTAAAGGTCTCTCTGAGGCCTAAGCCCCCCTAAAGATGAAATCCTAGAACTGCCCCTGCAAATTAGTTGAACATATATTTGTTTAATTAATGACACTTAGCCTGCATGTTAAAATCATGCATCAAAAAGTTTGAATGTGGCAATTAAAATTATTTTTTAAACCTTTATTTGGATATGGCAACATAATATCGTGATCTACAATATTTCTATGAATAAATCTCTGACAGAGACCCCTATCAGCCAATCACTGTGTGCATATTTAGTAAGCATGCTGACATCATCCATAGCAACAATGTCAACCTCGCCCCTACTCTTAGCTTAAGACTTCTCTCCGTTCATTAGTAAAAGTTTGTGTCAGCAGCTTTGTGAATAGGTTTTAAGAGAAAACTCTTAGCTAAAAACTTTTACTGCTGTTTAGGAGAACTCTTAGTGGTAAGTAAGATAAAATGTTTTGTGAAAACAGGCCCTGATCAAATACAGTTTTGTGAATACAGGCCCTGACGAAAGCACTGTGCATTATTTTTCACTCACTTAGTCTCTTACACAGGCATGTGTGCACGCACAGAGAGAGAGGGAGAACCCAGAATTAAGGTTGTAAATCAACCTCACAGTAAAAGCCCTGCTCAATTTTTGATGGTTTTTTGCATATTTGTGTATTTTAGTTTCCATGTTCATAATATTATTAAAATGCTCTTGAAAAAATAAATGCATGCATATGTGTGTGTGTGTTTGTGTAATATATGTTTATTACGCATACATACACACATACACACACACACACACACACACACATATATATATATATATATATATATTATTATTATTACCAAAGATTGAATTCATACACTTGTGTACCATTTTTGGTGAAGATATCTCATTTAATTCACGAGTAATAGCCTTTTTCGTAAAATTGGTTCGCGACTTTCGGACATTTTGTCGCCCCATTGCAACAGTGAGTCAAAATTTAAATTGATTGATATTCACTGTCCAGAGAATATTTCTGCAGTGGTTTAGTTCCGATCGGGAATTTAAAAAAATGAGACATCCTATACCCAACGGATTCCAAAAAAAATAAAATAAAAATGAGTCTACAACAAGTGGTTTAGGAATTATGAGCTTTTTCGCGTTTTTGATTGCTGTAGCCAATTGGCCAATTAGGCTGAAACTTAGGGCTTCAAGTTTTCCCGGGTCCGCATGCGCAACAATTTGGCATGCAATATGCTAATATTTCATATTGACGTCAACATGAAACATGCTTGGGATTCATTTAAAAAAATGACTCGTTTAAATGGGGTGGGGGGGTTGTGGTTATGAACTAATTAATGAAAGCTTTTCCGTCTCGAATCGCGCTCGTGGAAAGCACTCGAGAAACAGTGACCCTTCCGCGGCTCGCTATGCTTTCAAGCAAGTCTCAAGCCTCAAGCAAGAGACGTTACATGATTTGACTGATTTTCACGTCGAAAGGGTGACAGCACGGCATTACAATAAATTATCATGTTTTCATAGCCGCTGACCAAATTCAAAAACAAAACTAAAATGAAATCATCTTTGAGTTGGTGTTTCGGGGGCCCTACGCAGCTTGCGTATTCTGCATATAGGGAAGATCGGCTCTGGAAACATTTTCCCTGCAAATATTTCTGCAGTGATTACATATTTGTTGTCGTGTATTTCTGTCAAATGAACCAGCAATGCCAATCACTCATGATTTAAGCATTCTTTTGAGTCTTTTAGAGAACTAAACTGAACCGCTCTCTCTCATTGAATCATATAGTCTCTCACTGGCCTCAGGTCTGAAATTAACAGGGACTTGATTTATTTTTATGCATTTTACAGCGTAGTGCATTATAACCAGCAGGGTTCATACAAAGTGCTTGAAGTACTTGAATTTTACTTTTTGAAATGAAAGTCCTGGAAAACCCTTGAAAACAGCCATATTTATGAAAAGGTACTTGAAAAGTACTTGAAATTTTAAAAGGCAGTATATTCATTTTTCATGTTCATTTTTATTTCGATAAAAATTATATTTTCACGCAAAATTAACAATGCTGCGTGTGTTAATAATGACAATTTCTCTGGGCTTTTGGGAGCTCACGAGATCTCGCAATATTACTCCTTGAGGTGAAAAGCGGTCTCACGATATCAGTATAAAGTTCAGTTTGTGGTAAAACCTTTGATAGTGCTTGCATTATATTTTTCAGTCTTTTATTGCATGTGCTGTTCGTTTGGGTTTCATTTGGGAACGCATATAAAGTCTGACGCGCTTTGTGTTGCACCGTTGTCATTTACAATTGTGAAGTGCGTCTGCATCTCAGCCGCTCTAGACACAAACTCTTCCTCTGCATATGCTGGAGTTTGGGTTACTTAATGTTCATCTGGGAAAACAGTGTAGATTTGTTATGTAAATAATTTACAAACCTATGCCAACACAGGAGAATACATCGATTTGTTGAAAAGCGTGACCATTTCAACGTCATTACATAAAGTCTGGGATGCGCAATGCAGACCGGGCGAGCATTTGTGTGCTTATAAAGCATATATACTTTTATTTTATTTTTTTAAATGACCGATCGTTTCCCTAGATAAGACCCTTATTCATCGTCTGGTATTGTTTATAGCCCTTTGAAGCTGCACTGAAACTGTAATTTTGACCTTCAACCGTTTGGAGTCCATTGAAGTACACTATATGGAGATAATTTGTGGAATGTTTTCATCAAAAACATGAATTTATTTTCGACTGAAGAAAGAAATACATAAACACTTTGGATGACATGGGGGTGAGTAAATTATAAGGACATTTTAATTTGAAAGTGAACTAATCCTTTAAGTTGGCTATATTCATATTACATATAGGCATATTACGTATTTTAACAACGTATTTTAATAAAACTATGTAATTACCTGGTTTTATGCTTTATTTGATCCGATTACGATTGCCTCATCGTTAGTTTATATATAAATAGTCATATTAAAGCCTGTTTTTCACTTAGGTTTATTTTTTATAACAAAACATTATCGGATTACTCAATTGTCAAAGTAATCAGTAGATTTCTTGATTGCCAAAATAATTGTTTCAAAATACAACTGCATTGTTTTGTGATTAAAAGATACATGTTTTGCAATTGTAAATTTCTTAAAAATAGTATTCAAATATTCTGTAATTCTAGTGAACCAAGTCTCTGTATGTTGTCTCATCTCATGAGCTAAGTTAATTATCACACCCCTAGCGTCTACAAGCATGATATAGCTCATATTTTTCCAAGTGTATGACATAGCTTTAATCTTCAGGTCAATCATGTATTCATAAAATAAAAGGAAAATCTACTTTGCCATAGTATCGTTTTAAATGTTAAAGTGGCCATAGTCATTGCATGCTTTTCTTGAGCTGCACTTTATTTGTACCATTGTTTTATTAGTTTATGTATTACAATTTGAAAGATAGCAGTATTGTTTGATAAGTGAAAAGATAGCAGTATTGTTTGATAAGTGAGATCTCTGATTTTAGTCCTTGAAAACCCCCAAAAATAGTGCTTAAAGTCCTTGAAAGTCCTGGAATTTGATTTTGTAATTAATACAAAATCAAATTTTGTAATAAATGCAGTAGCGAATCAGAGGCATTCAGATGAGTCAATGCTGAAACGCCATAGTTTTGTTTAGTGTGCACACTTGCCGACTGAATTCTGTTCTCACATGAATTCTCACCATAAACTACAAAGTGCAGATGTAGGCCTATGTACAAAGTTGGTAAGAGATTTGACAGTGTAGAGAGCTTCATTGATAATAACGCAAGTTTTTTTGAGAGTGCTTAAACTCACGCTAGACTATAGTCAGTGATGATGTGTTAATGTAAATGTTCTTTGCTCACTTTTGGTATATAATTTTTTCGCTGTTTGAATAACCATGGAAATTAAACAAGATAATGAAATAAAAAGTACAGTGTTTTTATGAAACTTTGATCACATTAAAATATTTCAGTA
This sequence comes from Oxygymnocypris stewartii, assembly GCA_003573665.1. Classification (NCBI taxonomy): domain Eukaryota; kingdom Metazoa; phylum Chordata; class Actinopteri; order Cypriniformes; family Cyprinidae; genus Oxygymnocypris; species Oxygymnocypris stewartii. Next base: position 441,351 of record QVTF01021185.1, read on the forward strand.
CAACTGAATTTATATTTATGACATGACACGCATATTTTGTACTTGCCTAAGATATGTTTATGTTGTGCATACTTAGTTCATAGATTACAACATTAAGCTACTTTTAGCCTTACCCTGCCTAGAGTTGGTTCACCCTCCGCCTATGTTGAATCATCTGAAGCAGTTTATGTGTCAGTAAAACAAACAAGAACATGGAGACCAAACTGTGCTGAATGAAGTGGACAATAAACTAAAAACGACTGAAACAAAAGACTACATTTTGAAAGTTAACTTTAACAAAAATCAGCTGAATCATGAGACTAAGTGGCCAATCATTGGTTTTTGTGTCCACCTGCACTATTTTCAGTTGGTTTCCTATGTGAACATGCCATGGATTTATTTGACCATTCTGTTGCTTTTTGCTGTTTTCAAAGTTAAAAGATTTTTACGTTTCTAGATACACCATCATTAAAAAAATAAAAATGCACCAGCTGAAATCCTGCAGGCACCCCTAGGATATACTATATCTGATTTCTGATTTTAAATGTGATATTCTGTCTTTACTCAGATTTAGAACTTACTTTTCATTCATTCAGCAGACTTAATCACTTATAAATGAACAATATCACAATTTATCATAAACTGATGTAAAACTGATGATTTAATATATAATTATTTTAATTGTGATCCACATTGTCTGACATCTTTTCTGAAATAATTGTATATGTAAAAAAAAAAATCAATGGTCTAGGGCAGAACAAGATTATTAGTAGCACATTACAACTGTGGAACTTAATCAGGAGTTGGAAAGGGAAAGCCAAAACTTTGTCGCCTGTTACTCCAATACACAGAATTTTTTTAATTTTCAGCCTGGAATGATGTATGATGGTTTCACATTGTGGAGAAAAGTTGGTATACCACTGTAAAGGATCTGTTTGAAAATGATGTGGAGTTATCATTTGAACAGTTGAGGGTTAAATTTAAATTACCCCAAAATAACATTTTCAGGTATTTAAAAATTAGGAGCTTTGTGCTAAGCATATTGTCCCTGGATTTTCTTCTTGCCTCACTCACAGAACAGGTGCTCCTGGATAAAAGATCTGAGAGGTCACTAATAAGTGTGATCATTGTTCTATTGTTTTGTCATGTTAAAATAAAAAGTAAAACAAATAAATAATACACAAGTGGATTTTTCACTGTTAAAGCATTGGCCTGTTAAGAGATCACAGCCAGACTCCTGTGAAACAGTCATAATAATAAAAAAATTACAAAAAGTTAGTCGTTTCTGTTCATTTTCAGATCTAAAATGCATTATTGCAAAATAAATGATACTTGGAGATAATTCTTTATCTTGTTTTATCTCTAAATATATCATCCACAGTTTTTGTTTGTTTGTTTTTTGCCCTGCAGATGGTGGTCAGGAAGCAAGTTCAGAGAGCCAGAAGCATGTTGAAAACAAATGTAATATTTGCTCCCAGAATTTTTCCAGTGAGAGTCAACTTCAGAGACACCTACGAGACCATGAGGTCAATGATAAGGCAAGAGACTGCACAATATAATCTCACATAAGATCTGTATTGACAGGTGCTTTATGTTAAGATGTAATGTATAAATTATAATAGAGTTGCATGAAATACTTATTTGACAGGCATAGCCAACTAACTATCATGTGAATAATCAGTAAGACGAGTAGTTCACAAGCATGCTGTGAACAATTAAAAATGCAAATCACTATTGCTAAAAGCCTACTGAATTTTCTCTATTTACTATTTTATCTTAATTCTCAACAGAGCCCAAGGAAAAACAAGTTTGTTTTTATACTTTTTTTGTAAAAAGACTCATTAAATTGAAATATCAATGTCTAATGTTAAGCATTGATTTCTGAATATTGTAACAAATAACAAAAAACAGGGTGTAGTTTCAGTAGTTTTTTATTTTTAATATTTTAGTCCTGTTTTGGTAGTAATGGCAAATCTGCTGGTCTGGAACTGCTAATAACATAACTGTTACTTACTTCTTCCTGGATGCAGCCATATCGGTGTGACCAGTGTCCTATGTCCTTTAATGTGGAGTACAATCTTGACCTTCATAAATCCACTCACACTACCAGTGAACCCAAATGCCCAGTATGCAATAAGAAGTTCTCAAGAGTGGCCAGTCTGAAGGCTCATGTCATGATACATGAAAAAGAAGAGGTCAGACAACTTTCTTTAAATCCACTGGACATTTATTCTTTCTGGTTAATTCTGGTTAATCTTTGGTATTTGTCTCAAAGTAAAGACACATAAGTTTGATCCTGCCAGTCAGGTTAATTCAGAAGGAAAATACTAATTGTCTTTCAGTCTCTTTTGCATTATGTTTTAGCAATATTATGCTTTGTGTTGTCAGAACTTCCTGTGCTCTGAGTGTGGAGATGAATTCATTCTTCAGAGTGAGCTTTCTTTGCATCTTGAAGAACATAAGCAAGAGCTCAGTGGAACAAAGTCACACACTTGTAAGACCTGCAGCAAAGATTTCTCAACACAATACCTGCTGAAAGGACATTTGAAAAGTCATGCCAAAATCAGGTGTGATTACATAGTGATTACTGTTGAATCAATGATGTTCTTTTTAGCTGAAGGGTTTAGACATGAATGAAAACACTGTCGTCATTTACATGTGCATTTTTTTCTATAAAAGGATATGTTTAATCAAATGTTCACACAGCACTTCAGCATACCACCACAGTTTATCTAGTCAAAAGAAAAGATTTGGTCACTATAAGAGACAATCAAATAAGCCAGGTAAACATTTCTCAGAAATTATCTTTTGTGTTCCATGAAATATGGAAAGTCATACAAATTTGAACAACATGAGGGTGAATAAATTAAAACATGATAGTATGGTTTTCATTTTTCCACAATCTAAACTATTTGGGCACATTTAATAATTTGTGCACTCACAATCATGTGTTGTTGTTTTTTTATAAGTTAATTCAATGAAAATAAGCTGAATCTCAAAATGTCAAGAATATATCAGCCCTGACTAAAGTTTATTTTAACAATACTGCAATAAGTAGCAGCAATGAAATACTGAATCATACTTTGGTGTCAATATTAACCCTTTTGAACCCTGCTTCCATTGCAGTGGCCATCGCTTTTATTTTCCCCACCCAAATTGCAAAAGATTTTTAGATGGGATGCTGCTCAATCTCTGAATGTCCAGAATAGTCTATCATGTAGATTTATGTGTCAAAAAAAAATCCAAAACAAAACATTATTTTAAAAGAAGCAAGGTGGTATGTATAAGCTGAAATACACAAGTACTTACTACTTACAAGCTAGGAATGTTCTGAGATTTACGACTTGTGACAGCTGTACCTGACTGCCGCCAGATTAATTTAGGCGTTACTTAGGCGTTACTTAGGCTCAGAGTCTGAGGACATCAAAAGATCTGAGTAAAATGGCACGTGTTGTCATCTCAGATTTACGTAATTACGAAAGGGTGTGAATGCACCAAAAATGTATTTAATTTGTTTATAAAACATTTGTCACCAAAATGCTGAGAACTCAATAACATTTTGTGGTTATGCTGTGTGGTTATGCAATAGGAATGTCTTTTTGAAATGTGATGTATTCTTGACCGGTTTTATGAGATTCATCCACTTAGATACCAGTTCTTTATATTGTTTGTTTGTTTTAGTTAGTCTTTTTACTATGAGCTGAATAATCAGATCAGGTTTGATTCATTTATTGTGAGTATATTAATCAAGATATATTTTATGTACTATTTGAGTTCAGCTTTGTTGCTCATACTCTCATCCTCAATTCAGTTTAAGGCCTGTTATAACAAGTTCAAGAAACTATAAGAACATTGATCGGAGAGGATTCAAGAACATTTGTCATCACTGTGGGAAGACATTTAAAAAACCCAGTCAGCTTGTTAGACATATACGCATTCACACAGGTAAACCCAAATCTAATTTATTTTTATACTTGAAAAGACAACACTAATATTGATATTTTTGTGAACCTGTGCTGTTGACTTTTTGACATTGTATTCTGTGTGATACAGGTGAGAGGCCATATAAATGCAATCACTGTGGAAAGACCTTCAACCAAAAGGTGGTTCTGCAGACACACATGGTGCGACATACAGGGGAGAAACCTCATATGTGCTTGCTTTGTCCTGCTTCTTTCTCCCAAAAAGGAAACCTTCATTCACATGTTCAGCGAGTTCACTCTCAGGTAACACCCCCTGCATTACCTGTCATGTGGTCATCGGATTGTTTTTGTATGTGTGTGTGGGTAGAGCATATTTATAATCAATTGTCATTCAAATGAACAATCAAATAATCCATTAATATTTAACATTAATGCAATAAAAAATGTGGAGAACTCCAAATATCATGTCTACATAGTAGGGCTGCAGTGGTACTTGTATCCATAAGGATAAAGGGCATTTTACACACAACACACAATAATAATACAAAAGATTATAAAAAAATGATTACATTTGTATCTTGGCATGAGCAGAACCGAAAAAAAAAAAAAAACATTGGGAGCAGCACAACATAGCCGTGTCTTGGTTTGAGGACGAATTTACAGTCTTTAGGCCCAAACTCAATGGGATGAAGCACTGACTGACAGTGCTTGCAAGTCACTTACTCGCTTGACCAACGCTAATGCCAGAAGGAGGGTGGTCTAAAGTGACCAATGTGCAGAGGACTCGTTGGTTCCAGTGGCCTTGTCCTGATGGCCATCTAGTCTTCACAGGGGATCTATCACTGGGGCACATCTTGATTACATGGTCTCCACTGACATTCAGAGCTGTAGAGGATATCTCTTGGCGCTTATGGTCCGCTGCTGCTCCAGAACTCTCTGAATCCTTTTCTGCCTCGAACCCCACCTTGTAGGGCATTCTGTGATGAGGGAGTGCTGCTGGAGGTTGTGCTCTTTTTGTGCTTTTTTTCAGGGTCATCTTCCCCTTCCAGGCATGGGAGAGATGTCCCATTAGCTTTTTGCAAAGACCAACAGCTCGAGTAATGCGTTTATCACCTTAGCAGCATTTTCTGAAGATTTAAGAAAAAACAAAACAAGGACACACAGGGTGAAATAACATTGCAATATTATAATTACAATTGTATATACCAGCATTTGAGAGCCTCTGTGGATTATATTTCCTAAATAAACAGATTATTTAGGAAATATATTACACATATTGCAATATTCAATATCCAAAAGGTCTATACTACATGCAACTATACAAAAAACTATACCTTTTTTCTTTTTATTATTGCAAATATAAACATTCAACACTCACCGATGGCCAGATGTAAGCGGTGAGCAAAGCATTGTAGCCTGACCCAATTATTAAGTTTGGTAGCCTTCACCACATTAGCGCCATTGTCTGTTATAATGGACACTTGATTTTCCTCTTAAGTTCCAGCTGGCAAAAAATTCCCACAATCCATGAGCTATGTTTTCACTGGTGTGGGATTCGGGCAAATATACAATGCCCAAACAGCATGCTTTTAATTCAAAATCTTAAGTAAGAAAGTTTATGTAGGGCTCAGTTGTATGACCACAGGTCAGTGGTGCTAGCGTAGAAGTCCACTTGGCGCAGCTCGGAGCTCACTGTCTTTGCACGTGTCGTACATCTGTGGAATTGCGACATGAGACAAATAATTTACAAAGCTTTCTTTGCTCACGGTGTTTAATGCCATCCTTTCTTTAGCTAAAACACTTTTGGTAGCCTCTGATAATTCTTTGTGGCATTTTGAAATTTTTCCATTAGGCTTTACACTTGCAAAACTTTGATAAATGGTTATCTGTACGACTCCTTTATTGTTACTTGGCATATTTGTTGTATTTCTTCTCGATGTGACAACAATTTTTTAGCACGACTTACACATTACCTGCATTTGTGACACGTCTTCTCTTTCGAAGCCAAAATATTGCCATATTTCAGACGTACAGTTCTTTTTAGGCACAAGTTCTTTGCTGCTGTCATTCTCCTTGCTTGTCTCTACTCCCGCCATATTTGTTTTCCACTGTTGTGAACTTGGTTCTTCTAAAGTGTAGGAAACTCAGAAGAGAAGACCAGGAGACTTCAGGTTCGATCGTAGGATTCTTTATTGAAAAACCCAAGCTGGTGGTAGCTGTAGTCATCTCAATCTCAATCTCAAGTAACTTTACAAGGTATCTTATAGGCATTTTTGGAGGAGGGACTTTTTGGAGGTGGAGACAAAGCATGCAAACAACGTATGTTGGTTTGTTACCAGACTTCCCGTGGTTCTAATCTCATCAACATAATCAAATGCATAGACACTAATTCAATCAACCTAACGAATCCACGTCTGGGCCAGGGGGCTCCGAAAGATAGACACTAATCCAATTAACCTAACGAATCCACGTCTGGGCCAGGGGGCTCCGAAAGATAGACACTAATCCAATCAACCTAACGAATCAACGTCTGGGCCAGGGGTTCTTTGAATCTCTGCCAATCAACATGACTTGATTGAGACAAAGCACAGTTATACATTGAGTCAGGAAGTGGATAATAAGAATCTAAATTAAACATTAAAATACAATTTGTAATCCCACAATTCCCCCTTTGAGAGTTCTAATAACTCTCACAAAATACAAATTTAGACACTTAAAAGTTAATTCTTGTAACTTGTAATCGTTACAGGCACATTGTACATGTTCTGTGTTGCTTATATGTAATTGCATGCTGACACAGAAACAAAACATGCAATTAGGGTCCGTGAAGTTCTTACGGGTAATAATCTTTTCTGGTTGGAACTGTCATTTCCTCGTGAGAGGCGGGAGTCATTTGCTGAAAGAAACACTTGACACTGTGGATGCATAGATAGTACGCAAGTAGGAGAAACAACAGCAGAATTGCTATTTCCTTGATCCACAGCCAGGGTTTACCTAACAAGTTTCCGAACCATGAAGAATTATCTTCAGTCATCTGGTGTAATTTTGCTGAAAGACCAAGAATGTCTTGTTGGATTTTGTTCAAGTTCTCTGTTGGATCCATTAACCCGGTGCAGCATTCAGGACCGATAATGGTACAGGCTCCCCCTTGTGTTGCAAGAATGTAATCCAAGGCCACTCTGTTCTGTAAGATCATCATCTTGTGCGAGGCAAGAGTGTCCTTGATGTTGCCCAGGGCCAAAACCGTATCATTGGCCAATTTCTGTACAGAATCCGACGGGCTTCTGACCTGATCGAGAGCCTGCATGACACCATACGATGGGATTAATGCTCTCCAAGAGTTCTTGACCACCACGTTTGTACACAAGTGAGTCCTGGACTGCAGCCATCTTTGTTGGTAGAAGCTGACTTTTGTAGATGTGGAGAACTTGAGGTGGAGTGTGTATTTTCTCTGATGGCTGGTAGGACATAAACCAGGGTGCACCTGCCATTGAATTGGCTGGGTAGGATGCTGTAGACAGAAGTCCCACATAACCACAAAGTGCCAGTCGGTGGAGGAATCATACACCACTGATTTATGGCAAAACAGTTCGATAGGGATGGGTTCCCGTAGAGACACTCTTTTAATTCATTCTCCTCTTTCGTATCTGATGTAGTAACATACACATCGAATTCGGTTCTTCTTTCAATCACAAAGCTGCAACGTTCACGAGGAATTTCACCCAGTGTAGTCGATGCTGGAGCATAATTTTCCATGCACCAATAGAACATCCTTGGCATGAGTAGATCTGTCATGATGGGAGTAGCTGAAGTTAGGTTGCAGGATGGTAGTCCAGGAATGCAACACGAAGAAGCTGGAGGAATTGTTACATTGTGACATGTATCCTTGTTGTATAATCCACTGGTATGATGATCGAATAAGGTACACGTATCACATTTGGAGATAGGGTGTGCCACCCATGGGATTCCTGCTCCTACTGACGGTGCGTGCGGCATGCAAACGTTCTTTCCAGCAAACAAGGCATTTCTTGACATATTCATCAGCTCTAAGAATATGTTGTTTCTGGGGTCTACACTTTGCGTGATGTCCATGATGGTTAATAGTACGAAAATCTTGATCATGTTGATGGATGACTGACGTTCCCGTATGTGAGTCTCTGCGGTGTGTATTTTTTTTTCTTCTTCTTCTTTCTTTTCTCTTTCTTGTGTGATAGTTGGCTCGGCAATGGGTCTAGTTGTTTTCTAGAGGTTGTGGCTTCATCCGCAGGTGAGAAGGGCGGTGCATATGGATCTCAGGACAGCCATCAAGTGGTATCTGCACAGAGGAAGAAAGAAACCAAAACAAAAGAGAACAACGGCACATAGCAGTATTTGTTGTAGCGTCTGCAAACATTAGGGTTGTATCCTCTGTTCAAATATAGTCTGCTATTGTTGTTCCTTCTTTCCCTATTTCTCAATTCCTGCGACACCTAAAGAACAGTGAGGAAAGGATGGACTAATGGAGGGGAAAGGCCTATGAGGAAATCTTAACCGCAGGGTTGGCCCCTGAAGCCTGTTGCTTTCGGTTCTTCCCTGGGCTCCTCACTGGTTCTTGTGTCTGCCCTATCCTATCCCTGCAGGGGGAGGAACAACTTTACAGTGTGACACATGAGTCCAAGTTTTCCTTCCCTGACACAATACTGCAGCTGCTGTAATCAACATCACTTGATGTGGTCCGTACCACTTAGGCTCTAATGGCTTGTTTCTGAACGCCTTTATCATGACCCATTGACCTGGGATGATTGTGTGTCCACCTTCTGGTGGAGTCTGCCAACACGACTCAACTCTCTCTTTGGCACTCTGCACTGCCTTTGTGAGGTTTTCACAGTAAGCGATCAGGGCATCTGAAGCAATGTGCACATCAGTATTTCTAAGATCAATCACACCTGGCATCTGCATTGGGCGTCCAGTAATAATCTCATGAGGGCTCAGTCCTACTGATCTGTTAGGTGATGCTCTCATACTACACAGAACTGCGGGCAGTGCTTCAACCCATGGTACTCCTTCCTGATGCATTTTGCTTAGCCTTGTTTTGATTGTTCTGTTTGATCGTTCAACCTGTCCTGATGCTTGTGGCCTATAGGGACAGTCAAGGTTCCACTTAATCTTCAACATTCTAGACACTTCCTTGACTACCTGTCCTGTGAAGTGGGTACCTTGATCTGAGTCAATGCAATCTGGTAATCCCCATCTGGGAATGAAATCAGTGACAAGACATTTAGCAGTATGTGCAGCTGTAGCACGCCCTGTTGGATAAGCTTCTACCCATCTTGAGAACTTGTCTATTACTACCAAAAGTCAGTTTTTCCTTTACAAGGGGGCAACGATATGTAATCAACTTGCAGGTGACGAAATGGCCCTGGTGGAGCTGGGGTATGTGCTGCTGGTGTAGTGGCTGCTGGTACATCATTATTTTTCTGACATGTAACACATCTCTTGACTGTTTCAGTGGCTGCGTTTCTGAATTTTGGATTCCACCATTGATTTGAGAACCTGTGATTCATCGTTGCTGGACCACTATGACCCAAACTGTGTATTTGTTGAGCCAAATATGGCAACAGTGATTCGGGAGCAACATACTTTCCCCCTTTGGTCCAGCAGCCGGATGAATCCACAGTGGCTCCTTTGTCTAACCATGTCCATGCTTCATATAGAGGAACGTCTTTATACAGATCATCGATTGATTCAGGAGGTAGAATTGTCTTCTGTGCTGTACTACCTGAACACACTTGTACAGTTGCATAGAAACAAGCCTGTTTAGCCGCTACATCAGCAAGAGCATTACCTTTAGCTTCCGTAGTATTAGTTGTGAGATGTGCTTTCACTTTGATCACCGCTAATTTCTTTGGGAGTTTCATGGCAAACATTAAATATTTCACTAATCCAGCATGCTTAATGGGGGATCCAGCAGAAGTTAAAAATTTTCTGGTTTGCCAAATGACACCAAAATCATGAATTACCCCAAAAGCATACCTGGAATCTGTGTAGATATTTGCAACCGATCCTGAAGCTAGCGTGCATGCTCTAGTTAAGGCTAGTAGTTCTGCAGCTTGAGCTGAAAAATGATCTGGAAGACGACCTGAAGCAACTACTTCAGTGGTGGAAGTTACTGCATATCCTGCTCGTCTGTTACCTTCAATAACTTGAGCTGAACCATCAACAAACAACTCCAATTCTGCGTTCTCTATGGGAGTTTCTGCTATTTCACTTGTCGCTGCATATGTAAGCGTAACACAATCATGAGTCATTTCGCCTTCATCCTCTAACACAAATTCAGTCATTGCAGACATCATACATTAGGATGGGTTCGTGACTGGTGCACGCTGTATAACAATATTCGGGGCTGTGAGAGTTGCTAACCAATTTCCCCAACGGGAGGAGGTGACAGAAGTGACTTTTGCTTGATTCATTAGTGCGGACACTGTGTGAGGGCATTTTACGTTTACAGTCTGACCTAACACCATTCCTGATGAAGCCTGAAGCGCTAGATGAACTGCCTGTACTGCTCTGAGGCATGGGCCCATACCTTGAGCGACTATGTCAAGCTTACCGGAATAGTAATGAATTGGGCGTAAGCTGCCCCCATGATCTTGCATTAGACATGCAGTCATAAAGCCTAAGTGTTCATCGACATAAAGCACAAAGGGTCTATCAGATTGGGCAATTCCTAATGCTGGTGCTTGACATAGTGCTCTCTTCAAATCATTAAAAGCTTTGAGATGAAGTTCTTCCATACAAACAGTATCTGAATCTTTACCATGGCCTTTCAACAAATCATAGAGAGGCTGAGCAATCGAGGCATAGTCTTCAATCCAAGGTCTACAATAACCTGTTGTTCCTAAAAATGAGCGGAGTGTTTTAATGGTAGTAGGCGGAGGTATGGCTTTGACTGAAGCCGCTCGATCCTGTGTAATGGATCTATTTCCTGCACCAATTGTTTGACCCAGAAATGTGACTTGCTTTTTAGCGATTTGAGCTTTGTGAAAGCTGCATTTGTGTCCTTTTTTATGCAAATAGTCCAACAATGATGCCAATTCAGTTTGATGTACCTCATGATCTGTTGAGGCAATCAAAATATCATCGACATATTGGATCATAGTGGACTGTTTTACCGGACATTCTGGGTCACACATATCACGTCTGACAGCCTGATGATATATGGTTGGGGAGTTTTGAAATCCCTGTGGCAATCGTGTCCACTGGTATTGTTCATAGTCAACTGTGAAAGCTAACCATGGCTGGCTGTCAGAGTGCAACGGTACAGAAAAGAATCCATTAGACATATCAATTACTGAAAAAATCTTACAATCTAATGGTAAGCCATTACAAATCGTAGATGGATCTGCCACTAGGGGGGTGATTTTATCAATATGTTTATTGGCTACTCTGTAGTCTATTGTAAGTCTCCATGTCCCATTAGATTTCTTGATGGGCCATATGGGTGAATTACATGGACTGTTGGTTTTAACTAGCACTCCTTGCGTCAGCAAATTTTCTACAATAAGTTTGATTCCCTGTATAGCTTCCTTATTAATCGGATATTGTTTGGTGACCGGAGGTGGAGTTCCTGTCAATTTAACTGGTTCTACACCTGTCAACAACCCACAATCATCCTTGTCTTTAGCCCAAATTGGATGATTCCAATTGGAGTTTTTGGGCCAAATTGTACCTCTATGGGCGGAGTTTCATACAAAACAGAATCTTCACCTATTACACCAGTTAAACAAAGTTTGGTTTTCTTGTATGGGATGTTTAAACCTTGTGCCAATTTTATAGGAATTACTGTAATTTCTGCACCTGTATCAAGCAAAAAATCAATCTCTTTCTCTTTTATGCTACCTTTCACAAAAATTCTTTGGTCATTGTGTTGGATTACAGGGGAAAGGTAGCTACTCACAGCCCCAACAATTAGTTTTTTTCCTGGTCTTGTTGTGCTCTTAGAAGAGCCTGAACTAGCTGTCCTACAGTTTCAGTGGTCACTGGCGGAACTACTTCAGGGTTGTGTGCAGGCTGAGAAGGAGCAGAATTATGCATAGCATTTATTTTACTATCTTGCAACTTCTTCCTACAATCCCACACCACTCTGCTCTGAGCCACTAGGTTCCCCTTTGGGCCCGGTCCAGCCAATAGCGTAACAGCACCTACTTGGGAGGCAAGTATAAAGATTAGGTGTGGGAGAAAAAATCGATTCACCTATCGCGATTCTTTTTAAATGAATTTCAACATCGAATTGTTACCTCAGAATTTATTTATATTTAATTATTTTACTTTTCCTAAGAGTTGGTGGGGAGAAGTTAGCGCTGTTTAATTCCAACAGAGGGTGAAATGTATAGGTGTGTTCGACTTCGAGTAGCACCGCGTAGACTATCAGCGTATGACATGCAAAACCATGACGGAGGAAGAGGATCAAACCTCTTCCAGAATTCTTTCAGCACCTTCACGTATTGAATCCCAAGTGTGGAAACACTTTGGATTTTATACACTGGCGGTAAAACATGACTAAAACTAAAAGTAACATAGCACTTTATTTTATTTCAGAAAATATTTTTTTCTACACATTTTGTTGAACATTTGACCATTATATTCATGTGCAAATTCATGGTTTTGGTACTTGAAAGTTTTATGGTTCAAGGTACTTTAAATATACAGTGGAAAAGTAATTATTTGATCCCCTGCTGATTTTGTACGCTTGCTCACTGAAAAATAAATAATTAGTCTATCAATTTAATGGTAGGTTGATTTTAACAGTTAGAGACGGAATAACAACAAAACAATATGCATTTTAAAAAAAAATTGCATTTTAATGAGTGAAATAAGTATTTGACCCCTTCGACAAGCATAACTTAGTACTTGGTGGCAAAACCCTTGTTGGCAATCACAGAGGTCAGATGTTTCTTGTAGTTGGCCACCAGGTTTGCACACATCTCAAGAGGGATTTTGTCCCACTCCTCTTTGCAGATCCTCTCCAAGTCATTACATTTTCGAGGCTGACATTTGGCAACTCGAACCTTCAGCTCCCTCCACAGGTTTTCTATGTGATTAAGATCTGTAACTGGCTAGGTCACTCCAGGACCTTAATGTGCTTCTTCTTGAGTCACTCCTTTGTTGCCTTGGCCGTGTGTTTTGGGTCATTTTCATGCTGGAATACCCATCCACAACCCATTTTCAATGCCCTGGCTGGCTTCAATACCCATGTTCAATGTCCATCGTCCCTTTGATGTGGGGCAGTTGTCTTTGCCCCTTAGCAGAAAAACACCCCAAAGCATAATGTTTCCACCTCCATGTTTGACGGTGGAGATGGTGTTTTTGGGGTCATAAGCAGCATTCCTCCTCAAAGCATGGCAAGTTGAGTTGATGCCAAAGAGCTACATTTTGGTCTCATCTGACCACAACACTTTCACCCAATTCTCCGCTGAATCATTGGCAAACTTCAGACGGGCTTGTACATGTGCTTTCTTGAGCAGGGTGACCTTGCGGGTGCTCCAGGATTTCAGTCCTTCACGGCGTAGTGTGTAACCAATTGTTTTCTTGGTGACTATGGTCCCAACTGTCTTGATTAGGTTTGAGTACAGAACGAATTGCGTCGGTACTACCGAGTACCGACTTACATTAAATCATTTGGTACCAAATTTCGGTACCTGAGAACGGATTTGGGCACATAAGAGAAAGAGAGTGAGAGAGACCCTGTGACATGATGTCAGCCCTGCAACACTTTAAAACACAACACACAGGGCAAACCGAAATGTTCTGAAGTGTGGTTACATTTCTAGGGTCATATGGTTACATTTCTAGGGTCATAAGGAAGAAAACGTGAGGGGCGGAGTCGCTCTCTAAAAAGAAAGCTATCCGCGAGCGCAGAGAAGCAAGACTGAAGCACTTGCAGTGCAAGCATTCAGCCCTGCTGAGCGCAGCATCAGCATGGGATTTCCCCAAGCATGACACACACACAGCGTGAGTGTCATCAGCATGCAGGGGATTCCTGCACGTTTTACAATGACGGTGCAGCATTTGCAACAACGCTGCGCTAAAATTTGCTCTTTCAGTACGGCTTTTTAGATCTCACCGGATTGCGGCAGGGGATGACTGAATCTGCAAGCTGGTCGCTGCAAGAGGTCCAATCCAGCTGCTGAGGAGTTTCAACGGTGGATCCCGGCGTCAGCGAAGAAGGGTCTTCGTCGCTGAAGAGAAGAAATCTGAGTTGTGGTGGCAGAGCAGCTGATTATATAGCCAGACGCCCCTCCTATTTTGGCTGGCTGCATAGCCATTGGCTCTTATGCCACTGCCGTGCATTGGTTCGTTTTGTAATTCTATACGAACCAATCGACGTGCAGTTATAACTGCATGATTGAAATAGGCTTCAGTTGAAGAAGAACATTTTTTGAGCAAGCAGGGAAAAACTGGGAATTACGCAAAAACATACAATGGCTGACCAACCACGAGTGAAACAAAAGCACTATATATACACACAGGAGAATAAGCCTAACAAGATAACAAATATGTGGTTAATGAGCTGTTATGACAACTAATGAGAGTAACTATAGAAACAAACAGGGGAACAATGTAAGAATAACACAGGGAATATATTACACTAACCATCAAAAAACTATTCAAACCAGTAACTTTTTCATCCATACTTATTATAAATCTAGTTAAATGCTGTAATCGTTTGTCCACAAAGTTATGAGAATGTGAAAATAATCTATAACTGGTGACCGTTGTGATCCCAACATGGAATAAGATCAAATTGGGTTGCCGGAGTCTAGGCAATAAATGGGAGACTGTCACATTAATTACAGTGTTGGTTCATTGCCAAAATAATAATATTTAATGGATTGAATATATTCAGTATGCCTCCAAATCTGCAGCGGGTGCTTTTGTTAATGAAAAATCTCTGTTTTTAGGCAACTGGTGTTCCTCTCTACCCATGCATGGACTGTAGCTGTGTCTATAAAAAGCTTGGCAGCCTCAATGCTCACATCAGCAAAATGCACATATCAGTAATGGAAGTTGAGGAGCCAGCAACACAGGTGATTTCAGTCTGTTCCTGTCTGAGATAAACGCATCTTACAGCTCACAAGCAGGAAAGGACATACTCCACTCAAAAATGAAATTTTCTCATCATTTACTCATGCCGCCCAAGATATACAGGTGCATCTCAAAAAATGTGTATATCGTGAAGGTTTTTTTTTTCTAATACATTTCAAAAAGTGAAACTTTCATAAATTCTAGATTCATTACATGTAAATTAAAGCATGTCAAACGTTTTTTTGTTTTAATTTTGATGATTAGAGCTTGAACAAAATAAAAAAAATCCAGTATCTCAAAATATTAGAATTTTTACATTTGAGTTTCATTAATCCCTTGACTATCCCCACAGTATAAATTCTGGATTTCTCTTGTTCTTTGAAACCACAATAATGGGGAAGACTGCTGACTTGGCAATAGTCCAGAAGAAAATCATTGACATCCTCGACAAAGAGGGTAAGTCACGGAAGGTAATTAATGAAAGGGGTGGCTGTTCACAGAGTGCTGTATCAAAGCATATTAAATGTGCTGACTGGAAGGAAGAAATTTGGTAGGAAAAGGTGCACAAACAACAGGGATGACCGCAAGCTTGAGAATACTGTCAAGCAAAGCCGAATCAAACACTTGGGAGAGCATCACAAGAAGTGGACTGAAGCTAGAGTCAGTGCATCAAGAGTCACCACGCTCCGACATCTTCAGGAACAGGGATACCAAGCCACATCTGAAAGACACAACATCAGAAGCATCTTACCTTGGCTAAGGAGAAAAATAACTGGACTGTTGCTCGGTGGTTAAAAGTGGTCCTCTTTTAAGATAAAAGTACATTTTGCATTTCATTTGGAAATCAAGGTCCCAGAGTTTGGAGGAAGAGTGGAGAGGCACATAATCCAAGCTGCTTGAAGTCCAGTGTAAAGTTTCTGAAGTCAATGATGATTTGGGGTGCCGTGACGTCTGCTGGTGTTGGTCCATTGTGTTTTATCAAGTCCAAAGTCAATGCAGCTGTCTACCAGGAGATTTTTGAGCACTTTATGCTTCCATCTGCTAACAAGCTTTATGGAGATGTTGATTTCCTTTTCCAGCAGGACTTTAGCACCTGCCCACAGTGCCAAAACCACTTCCATTTGGTTTGCTGACCATGATATTACTGTGCTTGGCCAGCCACCATGCCTGACCTGAACCCCATATGGGATCAATGGGGTATTTTCAAGATAAACATGAGAAACAGTCGATCCAACAATACAGATGAGCTGAAGACTCAATAGTGCCTCAGCAGTGCCACAGGCTGATTGCTTCCATGCCACACCTCACTGATGCTGTAATTTGTGCTAAAGGAGCCCCGACCAAGTATTGAGTGCATAAATGAAGTTGAACATACTTTAAAGAACTTGAACTTTTCTGTTTTGCCAATCCTTTTTTATTTTGATTGGTCCTAGGAAATATTATAATATTTTGAGATACTGGATTTTCATAATCTGTAAGCGCTAATCATCAAAATTAAAACAAAACAAACTTTTGAAATGTATTACTTAAATTATAAACAAATCTAGAATATAAGAAAGTTTCACTTTTTGAAATAGTTTACAAAAAAATACGATATCCTATTTTTTTATAGATTAACCTGTATTTGACTTTCTTCTGTGGAGGGTAAGTAAACAATAAGATAATTTTTATTTTTGGGCTGGAATATTATTATATCCCCTTAGAAATTGCATGTGTGAAGCTTTGCTTAATTGTGCTTGACCTTAAACCAGAGGAATAAAAAGATGTTAACCCAGGGTTAATTGTAGTGTGAGAAACCTTTTGTTCACAGTCATCCTTGCATAAGCTTACCTGTAAAGTATGATTCTTCTGTTTATTTGTTTGTTTGTTTTCAGAAAGGAAATGCAAGGGTTGATCAGGGTGCAGTGGGGTCAGAAGGGGCAGAGGGTGTGACGGATGTGATCCAGCAGCTTCTGGAACTGTCTGACCATGTGACAGCAGACAGTGCTCAAGCACCTCCCCATGGGCAGGCCATAGGCACAGCCATCAACCAGGACATCCTACAGGTAAGCAAGATCAATTTCAGTTAAAGAGAGTAAAAGTAACGTGAAACCTACTCAAGAGGACATTTTAAATGTCTGTAGAAAAAGTCATCACCTAGTTGAAGCATTTGATGGCATAAAAGTTCTCATTTGATAGCATAAAAGACTCTGGCCTGATTGCATGGTGACAAAAGATCCATGTGTTCCTGTACTCTGCACAATACGTCAGACTTTAACATCACAGTTAATTTTTACCATTACTTTGTCACAGACCTTGTTTTGAAAAAACAGTATGAACATATTAAAGAGCAGGTCATATGGTATTTTAAAGTGTTTTAATATTGTGTTGGAGTCCCCGATAACAGGTTTAAATGCATCTAAGGTCAGAAAACATTGTAATTTTCTCAGAATATACATTTAATATTAGAGTCATTTGCCAATGATTTCTAAACGATTCGTTCCAAGCAAGTTCGGAACAAACCCCTCCCTTCCAATAAGCCTACTCTTCTCTGATTAGTCAGCTGGCCAAACCTGTTGTGATTGGCACAGAGAGGAGTCCTTGAGCAAGTTAACAAGCGCTACCATTGACAAAGCACCTTTACATAAAACAATAATATAGAATCCGTTCTTAAAATATTGACATAAAATACAAAAACACTTATGCAAGCGAATCGTGCCCATAGCTAAAATGTAGAATCATAGTCCATGTTACATACTCTGGTGCAGTAGGTGGTGGTATGCACCTGATAAGTCATGATTGTAATCGCCATAAAACTAGAAGAAGAAGAAGAAAGATGATGCTTGTTTACCAAGTCGATGCAAGAGTGCTACCGTGGTGCCTCGAGTATACCCAAAACCCCTTCGTATACTGTGGATAACTCATTGTTGCCTTCATCACATTTGGTGGCAGTGGTGGGATAGCTACTCGCAATACAGTGCCGGGAAGGCAAAAAAAAACCCAAGTGAAGGTGGCGTCAGAGGAGGAGGCGACCTGGAATTCTGTTGAGAATTCCCTTCTGCCTTCATCACATTTGGTGGCAGCGGTGGGATAGCTACTCGCAATACAGCGCTGGGAAGGCAGAAAACACAAGTCAAGGTGGCGGCCTAGAATTCTGTTGAGACTATGGAGGATAAGGAGGGAGAGACGAGTCTTCACAGAGTCTTCTCAAAGTCCAGTTCACCACCGACCAAGCCAGTCACTCCTGATGCTACAGCTGGTGAGGGAATGATTTCCCTGATGTACAGATTTCTCTACACTCAAGAGCAGAGAGTGGAGCGATATCAGCGGGAGCTCGAAGGTCTTCATGACTCCATCTTGCTGACGATTCATCTGCTGAGACCTTGCTCAAAATCAGAATGAGCTTTATTGCCAGGTATGTTTACACATATGAGGAATTTGTTTTCGTGACAGAAGCTAGCACAGTGTAACAGAATGACAGTGACAAAACAAAAACACAGATAATAAAAATAAAAAAAGAACAAGTAAATAAGGAATAACAAAATACAAATTGACAATTGTATGCACAGGTATATAACAATGGACAGTTTTGTATGTACAGGTATATTATGTGCAATTGAAGTGTAAACTAAGTTTATAAATAGTGTGTGTACCATAATTATTGTCAAGCGTTCATGAGATGGATTGCATGAGGGAAGAAACCGTTTCTGTGTCTGGTAGTTCTGGTATTTAGAGCTATGTGGCCAAGATGACGCCGAGTATGGCAGCCATGTTGCAAGCTCCGAGAAAACTGTGCAGTTTTTCGTATGTTTTATTTGTTTTTATGTTGTTTTACGTGTTAGATGTTGTTAGTATAACTGTTTACGATAGACACATGCTTTTAAACATTGGTTCCTCCATCGCGCAACGCAAACCGGACTTTGAGTTCTTGAATGACGGTGCCTTGTTCACAGACATGGCATCAGAACCCTTTGTGTGGACCGCACGATCGCGACGAAAGAAACGTAGCCGAAAAAGAGGGAAGAGAGCTGGCGTCCTCGTCAGACTGAGACGCCGTGCTTTCCGACCTCCTCTTCCAACCATTTTGCTGGCTAACGTTCAGTCACTGGACAACAAACTCTGTGAACTGCGGGCGCGCATCTCATACCAACGGGAAACAAGGGACTGTTGGGATTTTCCTCACAGAAACCTGGATGTCTGCAATGGTTCCAGACTCAGCCATCGAGCTCACAGGCTTCTCCGTGCATCGCTCGGACAGAACGAAAGAGCTCACAGGGAAAAGCAGAGGTGGGGGCGTTTGTTTCTATATCAACAACTCGTGGTGTGATGAAAGGAACATACACTCTATTAAATCCTTCTGCTCCCCTGATCTGGAATTTCATATGCTTCTGTGTCGACCATTTTGGCTACCAAGGGAATTTACAGCGATCATAATCACGGCTGTTTACATTCCCCCTCAAGCCAACACAGACCAGGCACTCAAGGAACTGTACGGGAATATAAGTGATCAGGAAACCGTGCACCCAGATGCAGCATTTGTTGTTACGGGGGACTTTAATAAAGCCAACTTCAGAACAATAGCTCAAATACATTCAACACATCACCATCAACACACGTGTTGACTGTGTACTGGACCACTGCTACTCCCCCTTCCGGGACGCATACAAATCCCTCCCCCGCCCCCCTTTCGGCAAATCGGATCACTCTTCGTTCTGCTCCTGCCTGCTTATAGGCAGAAACTGAAACGTGAAGCACCCGCCCTCAGGACAATCCAATGCTGATCGGACCAATCGGACGCTATACTACAGGACTGTTTTGATCACGTGGACTGGGACATGTTCCGGGCAGCGTCTGATGACGACATAAAGGCGTATTCAGATTCTGTAACGTGTTTTATCAGGAAGTGTATAGAAGACGTAGTTCCGACAAAGACAATCCGCATCTATCCCAACCAAAAACCATGGATTTACAGTGATGTTCGATCAGCCTTGTCAGCACGGACATCTACCTTTAAATCCGGAAACACTGACGATCGAAAACAAGCCAGTTACGATCTCAGGAGATCCACCAAAGCCGCCAAACGACAATACAAAAACAAAGTTGAAGAACAATTCAACACCAACAACCCAAGAAGCATGTTGCAGGGCATCAACAACATCACAGGTTTTAAAGGGAATAAACCAGCTACTGTGAACATTGCCGCCTCTCTACCGGACGAGCTTAATACTTTTTATGCTCGTTTCGAGGCTGACAACACCGCCCACACAGAGAGCGCTCCCGTGGCTGCTGCAGAAGAGGTGAGTCCACTCTCCCTTTCTGTCGCGGATGTAACCCGATCCTTCAAACGTGTGAACATCCGCAAAGCAGTGGGCCCGGATGGCATACCAGGCCGTGTGCTCCGAGCATGCGCATTCCAACTAGCCGGGGTTTTTACAGACATTTTCAATCTGTCCCTCTCTCTGTCTGTGGTTACCGCATGCTTAAAAAAAAATCCACCATTGTGCCCATACCAAAGAAAAATAAAATCACATGCTTGAATGACTGGAGGGCCGTTGCTCTGACCCCCATCTTCAGCAAGTGTTTTGAGAAGCTCGTCAGAGACTACATCTGCTCTGTGTAGAGGTCTGCTACCCTAACTCGAAACCCGACCCGAAACTCGAAAGTATTTCGGGACCCGCGGGTTCGGGTCGGGTTTCGAGTTAATGTTTAATGGATAGCTTCGGGCTTGGGTCAGGTTCGGGTTTGGGTTTGTAGCTAAACCAAAACTATATGCAGAGACTTCGCTGGATTCATAGACGCACGCACACACATTGCACACAGATATCAGAGATTGCGCCGAGCACAAACAGCACGGAAACTTTTATTAGTAAAATAGCTTCGACAGGCTACTGACTAGCAAGTCACAACATTATATTTATCTGCAATGAGGCGCAAAATCGCTGTTTTTGAAGTAACTAAGCCTCATTGCTTGTAGAGAAAGACGCACAGACACAGGTTCACATGCACGCGCAACATTCATCCCTCTCTCTCTCTGTCTGTCTCGGTCTCTCTCTCTCTCTCTCTCTCTCTCTCTCTCTCTCTCTCTCTCTCGCTAATTCAAATAAATACAATCTTATTTAAGATCTTATGTCTGATATAAAGTAGACAGAATGCTAACGAGCCTTAACTGACAAAAAATGACCATAATTTGCACGGTGGAAGAATTATCTTCTTGTCCATACAAAATTCATAAACTCGGCAGAATGTATGCGACCGCTGCACCTGATGTTCACAAACTTTCATAACTGGTAAATGTTTGTGAAATGGCAGAGCCTTGATTAATCTGCTTCTTTGCATGCAATCGTGAAATGCAGCCTTTTTCCCTTTTTTTATTGGCTATTTGTTGGGGGGGGCAGGGGGGGATTTCGGGTCGGGTTCGGGCTCTAAATTTAACTGTGCCGCTCGGGTTGGGTCGGCTTGGGTCAGATGATCTCGGGTACGGGCCGGGTTCGGGCTTCAGTTTTGAGCCCGTGCAGACCTCTAGCTCTGTGCTGCCTGCTTCACTGGACCCCTACAATTTGCATATCACAGTAACCGTTCCACAGACGATGTTATTGCCTTGTATACACCCTGCACACTGCTCTCTACCACCTGGAAAATAAGAACACCTATGTGAGGATGCTTTTTGTGGATTATAGTTCAGCATTTAACACCATAGTGCCTGCCACACTGGTTGCGAAGCTCCAGACTCTGGGACTGAACAGATGTCTGTGCAGCTGGATCCTGGACTTCCTGACAGACAGAAGTCAGGTGGTCAGAATGGGCAACAACACCTCATCTCCCCTGGTCCTCAACACTGGTGCTCCGCAGGGCTGCGTCCTCAGCCCACTCCTGCACTCCCTGTACACACACGACTGTACAGCTACACACAGCTCCAATGTCATCGTCAAATTTGCTGATGACACAATAGTGATAGGCCTGATCAACGACAACGATGAGACGGCCTACAGAGAGGAGGTGAGTACCCTGACTAAATGGTGTCAGGAGAACCACCTCTCACTCAACATCGACAAGACCAAGGAGCTGGCGGTGGATTTCAGGAAACAGAGCAGAGAACACACACCCATCACCATCGACAAGACACCTGTGTAGTGGGTAAACAGCTTTAAGTTCCTCGGCGTTCACATCACCGAGGATCTCACATGGTCTGCTCACACAGATGCAGTGCTGAAGAAGGCACATCAGCGTCTCTTCTTCCTGAGACGGCTGAGGAAGTTTGGAACGAGCTCCAGCATCCTCAGATCCTTCTACACCTGCACTGTGGAGAGCATCCTGACCGGCTGCATCACCGGCTGGTTTGGAAACAGCACTGCTGGCAACCGCAAAGGGTCGTGCGAAAAGCCTGAGCTTTTTCACTCAGGCTATCAGGCTAATGAACAGCAAAAACTAATACACCTTACAGCTCACTCCCACTTTACAATATGCCACGCACTGCACTTTAACACAGTTCAACTGGACTACACGCACACATTACACAAACACAACAATCTATCTGCTACCACTGGATACCATGCAACGCACATCCATGACATTGCGTATCCGGCCTATGTAAAATCTGCTGCAACTTTTTTTCGCATACTATTGTGTGTATATATGTGTACATAATGTAAAATGTGTACATATGGTGCATAACGTGTATTGATAATTGTAAGTATGTCTTAAATAGTACACTGTGTGTACTGAATATATGTATGGTACTGTCTATATGTAAATTGTTTCTGGAGCCCGCTCTCAAGAAAGCACACTTTCTGTAGGGATGTGACAATAAAAGTGATTTGATTTGATTTTGATTTTATGTAGCGTCGACCAGATGGTAACAGTTCAAAGAGGGGGTGTGCTGAAGTATGATTTTGCCAGCCATTTTGCTCACCCTGGATAAGTACAGTTCCTGGAGAGTGGGGAGGGTTGTACCAATGATTCGCTCAGCAGTCCGGACTACCCTCCTTAGTCTTCTGAGGTCAGATTTGGTAGCTGAGCTGAACCAGAGAGTTATTGATGTGCAGAGGACGGATTCAATGATGGAAGATTAGAACTGTATCAGCAGTTCCTGTGGCAGGTTGAACTTCCTCAGCTGGCGAAGGAAGTACAGCCTCTGCTGGGCCTTTTTCACAATAGAGTCTATGTGATTGTCCCACTTCAGGTCCTGGGAGATGGTGGTGCCCAAGAACTTGAATGACTCCAAAGCAGTCACAGTGCTGTTCATGATGGTAAGTGGGGGAAGAGCAGGGGAATTTCTCCTGAAGTTCACGATCATCTCCACTGTTTTGAGCATGTTCAGCTCCAGGTGTTAAGACTGCACCAGACAGCCAGCACCTTAACCTCCTGTCTGTAAGCAGACTTGTCACCATCCTGGATGAGGCCGATCAGTGGGGTTTCGTCTGCAAACTTCAGGAGCTTGTCAGAGGGGTCTATAGATGTGCAGTTGTTTGTGTACAGGGAGAGGAGCAGTGGGGAGAGAGCCCTGAGGAGCTCTAGTGCTGATCGTACGGGTGCTGGATGTGTATTTTCCCAGCCTCACTAACTGCTGCCTGTCTGTCAGGAAGCTGTTGATCCACTGACAGATGGAGGTGGGCACGGATAGCTGAGTTAGTTTGGGCAGGAGGACGTTTGGGATGATAGTGTTAAAGGCTGGGCTGAGGTCCACAAACAGGATCATCACATAAGCCCCTGGTCTGTCTAGATGTTGCCGAACATAATGCAGTCCCATGTTGACTGCATCGTCCCCAGACCAGTTTGCTCTGTAGGCAAACTGAAGAGAATCCAGCGAGGGTCCATTGATGTCCTTCAGGTGGGCCAGCACCAATTTTTCAAATGACTTCATGACCACAGACGTTAAAGCCACAGGCCTGTATTTATTTAGTCCTGTAATTTTGGGTTTCTTTGGGATGGGGATGATGGTGGAGGGTTTGAAGCATAAAGGGACTTCGCACAGTTCCAGTGATCTGTTGAATATCTTTGTGAAGATGGGGGCCAGCTGGTCAGCACAGGATTTCAGACAGGCTGGTGTGACACAGTCTGGGCATGGTGCTTTTTTTTAAGACCTGAACATCTCTGGCTAGGGCTGGGCTAGGGCCTAAATTTGAGGCAAGTGCAGGGCTCTACTTTAAGATATGGCACCGACCTGGCAGACTCAACGTGGTAGCCAACTACCTGGTTTCTGGCCAGTACGCGGCTTGGAGAGGGGGAAGGTAATGTTTAAAAAATCACATTAGCTGCCACCGCTGGAGAAGCAGCACTGGCACACACACCTACT
Source organism: Oxygymnocypris stewartii (assembly GCA_003573665.1). Classification (NCBI taxonomy): domain Eukaryota; kingdom Metazoa; phylum Chordata; class Actinopteri; order Cypriniformes; family Cyprinidae; genus Oxygymnocypris; species Oxygymnocypris stewartii. Next base: position 465,588 of record QVTF01021185.1, read on the forward strand.
TGAACATACTCTTACTTACCTAATTTATTTTCTGTACCATTCCTCCCTGCTAGAGATGGGCACCGAGAACTGGTCTTTTTTTGGACCGGTATGTAATTGGGTCAATACCGGACTACCGGTAAGCTTCAGGACAAACGATGCGGTTATCGACACTTGTGTAGTTTTATCTCCATATACTTCAGTGTTGATGACAAATTAGAAGCTGCTGTTGCTTGTCATTTTTTCTTCACTGAATGATTTGGCCTTCGTTTGCTCGACGTGCATGTGATATCGATGTACATGTTGTGCAGTGTGTGTGTGTTTGTGTGCAATCAGTGGCAGCCTGAGTGAAAAAGTATGGGCTCTACATTATAAAACTAAGCTACACCAGCATCAGATGCTATATGTGCAGTAGTGTAATAGTGAACAAAGGAGGCAACACCAGTAATATAATGAAATATTTACTAACAAAACAACATACAATGCGCTGTATTTACTATGCCTCTCGGCTCCAGCTGCAACTCGCGAGACTCGCAACATTCACATCAAATGTTGACTCGGCGGTAGTTATACTCACGAGACACTGCACTTATTCAAAATCACAAAAGTACATTATTTGCGTGTGCTTTAGTTTAAAGCCTTGCCGGTTAAACATTTCATTCACCTGCTGTTCTGACATGCGCTTATTCAGAGCGTGTGCACCTGAAGCATGAGTAAATTACACTAAAGGCCGGTCAAACAGAACATGATTAATTGGTTATTTAGTTATCGTCAGATTGCGCTAATACTGTCAAAAACACACAAGGTTTACATATAAACACAGTTAGTTATGTCTAAAGTGAAAGTAACAGTTAGGAGAGAGAGACAGATGCGTGCAGGTATTAAAGGGACATAACTAAACCAGGGGCGGATTAAGTGAATTGGGGGCCTAAGGAAAATATAGGAATGGGGCCCTATACATTTGCACACATTTACCTAGATCAACCTTGAGGTTCCTTTTTTGTCGTGATGCTTGCTGCTGCACAATGGTGCCCCATTGTTGTGACCAATGTTTCTACATTTTTCATGTACATGTTGTAATGGGATTCTTTCATTTACATTTACATTTATTCATTCATTCAAGACACTTTTATTATTCCATGTTGTAGACCACGAAATAGCATTTGATTTACCATTGAGATACAAGTTTTAACAAAAAACAAAATAAATTATAAAATGATAAACCTCACAATTGAACCTTTAAACAATTTTTTTAAGAAAATGGATGAGTCAGAGAAGTATAAATTATGATATTTAAAACTGGTTTATGTGGGTGGATTTTCGCATTGGTCTGAAAAAAAACAGACTGGATTATTTAAAATGCACATTCATTCTCTGCCAGTAGGAGGTGCTTTTGGAATGTCAGAAATATAGAGTTTCCCCTGGTAACGGCTGTAAACAAAGTAGCGCTCAGCTCATAAATGATAGTTTATCAGGTAAAATTAAAATGCCATCCTAACTTTTTTGAAGACAATTGGTTCCCTTCAGAGGTTAATTCTTATAAAAACTTGAATTAGTGAGAATAAGAAAAGTGTAAAATATAGCCTATTTTGACAAGGAAATCCACTGATGAGTTAATGTTACCAGCGTAAGCTTATGTTTAATTTTCTACTAGTCATTTTAACTTGGAGCTGTCAGTCGATTAAAATATTTCATCGTGATTTAAATCGCATGATTGTCATGAGTTAACTCGCAAATAATCACAACTTAATCACACATTTGTATCTGTTCAAAATATACCTTAAATTAATACGTTTCATGTTTTTTATACTCTAATCAACATGGGCATGGACAAATATGGATGCTTTATGCAATATATGTTTTTTTTATTAGTAAAACCATAGTCAACATAGAGCATGAAGACTAGACATGTTTCAAAGATCATAGATGTTTTTCAGAACTTGTTTATGTCTAGTAGAAATGGAAACAAAGAACATAGAAATAGATTCCCATTACTTTTCTTTCTTTGCACTGAGAAATTTACTTACACAAACCTGTTTACATTTTCGCATGACAGGGCAGCTCTTCTACTGAACAGGAAAAATGTATAGTTATTATGTATTACGCTGGAAAAGAGAGACCTCGCAGCAGTCAGCATCTTCAAATGCATAATATTTTAATTTGCTACAAGCAAGATACACATGAAGCACATTCAACTTGGACATGCAGACGGTTGTCGTGGTAATAAACACGTAAACAGCAACCATTCGCATATCAGCGCTAAATGCGCATCTTGTATAGATTCAACGGCAACAACATAAACAAACATTACTGGGCATGCGCATGTTTGTGGCCCTAACTTAACTTCCGGTGGACATCCAAATAGAATCAATAACAACAGCTAAGTCCCTCTGGAGTAGCTTATTTTTTATAACAAGCAAGATATGTTTGCTTCATAAATCTGACGGACTGAGATGCAACGATAACTACTTGGACGGACTTATTAAAAATGCAAATTCACTCTCTGCCAGCAGGAGACGCTTAAAAGCGGGAGAACTAACGTTAGAGGTATCCCCAGTAACGACTGTTGGGCTGTAAGCTGAGCTTACAAACACTGCTTTATCAGGCATTTAACATGAAAGATGAAAATGACATCAAACATTTTCTAAAGACAGTGTTCCTTCAGAAATACAGTGATATAAAAACATCTGCGCCTCATTATGATTTTTAAACGTGCATTATGTAATGAAACTATAGATAGTATTTTAGCTTTTTGGGGAATCATTAGCTTACAGATAAAATATTGCTTGATTAAAGAAATATTAATCTTTGACTTATGATTTATACTTTATTAACGGCTCGTCCAGCGATCATTAACATCAGTATATCTTTAACAATTTAGTTTATTTTGCTTTCGTGGCCAACGATAAACAAAATAAAGGGTTTTATACTATTTGAGCGAGGTAACGCGATCTTTTGGCAATAAGTTTGGCAATAAGAACTAGAAAATCGCATCCCAAGAAATAATTCTTTATAAATGAAACAAGGTTTATTTACTAACCACTATTCTACGATACATGGACTAACTTAATACAAACACATAGACAAACATAAACATACACACACACACACACACACATTGAGAATTTGCGAGTAACGTTAGAAGAAAGTATTTTCTAGCACCCTTTTCTATCTCATAACTGTAACTTATGGGAAGATCACGAACATAACTCTGCTATGTTTCTGCGTACAGATCGATTCACTAGTTTCAGTAAGAATAGAGACTCTGTTTGGTTACTTGCGTTCATTCAGCAGGCCGACTCTCTTGCTTCGTTCCACGTGGTTACTTCTTGTTTTCACGGAAGTCTCCGATGCTTGAGTTTCGGCTCACGTGGTTCCTGGAATCTCCGGCTTTGTCGCTGCTGCGTGATGTCACTGGGGAAGCTCTCTCTTGGGCTTGGCGGTCTTTGTTCTGTGTTAGATGGAATTCAAGTCTTGAATTCGATTAGCTAGTTTTTCTCAGCCCGATGTTAAGGCGAGTGTCCAGCGCGACCGAAGCTTCCGGATCGTCCGCAAGCGAGCATGTTGAAGAGCGAGGAGAAAGAGAAAGATTTAATTTTATTTAATTTATCACATGAAAGATATACTTACAGACCTCTTATACGTGCTGTAATCATACATTATGATGCTAAAGTTTAACTGTCATCCACACCACTTATTACTAACGACGACAGCTTCTTTTAGAGACTAAACACCGCATATGACACACAAAGTACATCTACTGATTGTATCTACTACAGGTTAAGGCACAGATTAGGACATCCTACATTCTAAATAAATCACACCAAGCATATGAAAGGCAGAGTACAACATTAATATCCATATTGTTTCTTGAGTAGATGGTTTTAATGGCTAAGGCCACTAGTGGTCTTTTCGAAATCCTCTAGGTATGTTTTCTTTATCTTTGTTCTCCACTAAAAAACGCGCGCTGGCTGCTGGAGGAGGGACTTTATATCCAGACAGAGATGCGACTTGAAGAGGAACTCGGCCAGCCAGTTAGATGCGGATGGCTCATGCATTAACCCCCTATGAACCCTTAGGAATGTGCTAGTTCTCAAATCCCTTTCTGGGCGACTAGGCACTACACATCCCCCTTTGGCTCGGTGATGTTCCCGATGGAACATCGGCGGGCACTGGAACAAGAGGCAGAGAGAACAGGCACACACAAGACACAAACATCATCTCTATCACTGACTGAATCCTGGTGTAGGGTAATTTGGGAAGGAACAGGTTAGAAACTTGAGAAGACGTAGGGATGCATTGTTTGGGATTATTGACAATTGGGTCATTTTGATTGGTTTAATTGTCAGGGTTTCGACGAGGCGGTATAGGCATGATCTCAATCAGGTTGGTTGAGTTCTCGGGTTCGGGTTCTTGGTTGGGTTTATCGCGTCGAAAAAGGCGTGGGACGCCTGACGTGCATCTGTTGAAAGACTTTTGAACGGCGTTCACTCGCTTGTGTAGGAGGAAGGCCAGTGTCAAAGTCACAACATATCCTACAATAGTAGAGATACAAAGCGCTGTGTCAGCGGCAGACCAAGACCGAATAATTGGCGCGCCGGCGGGCGGAAGGCGAGCGATAGCTTCTAAAGCTGTGTCAACAGGTGTTAAATAAATAAGTTGTGTTCCTTCCTCCTTGATTCTTTCTTCCAATTCTGGATCGAGGACAAAGGAATGCTGTTTGAAGAAGGGTGAGATTTCGATTTCAGCCTGATACTCGTCGTCGGTACAATGCTAACTCGTCAATATGGAGGATCGAGCCCTTAGGGACAGTGATCCATAAAGTTTGGTTGGGCAAACTAATGCGCGTGGCAGTGTCGTGTTGATCGTATGTGAGGGTAGCTGTTCGTGCTGGGGTGTTGACCAGCCATCGGTTTCCGATGATTTCGGCTTGCGTTACCTCAACTTTAGAACGTGGTGTTGCTTCGGCAGGGCAGCTAGTGTCTGGTCTAATGGATTCTAGGCCTCAGATGCCCTCGGTATTATCGCGTACGAAGGGTTTACTCAGTCAGAGGAAGTGAATGTCCTTAGTGAGCGTACACATCTTTAGGTTTGGGGCCAGATACAATTGCTCGTTGTTATCGTGATACGTGACGACCTCGGGGGTGTGGATTTTGACATAGGTGTTCCCTTGCCAAAATCCCACATTCACAACGTCTTTAAGCCGGTAAATGTTATTAGCGTCGATAATGGGCAAACTGAAAAGAAAGGCCAAGTCGCCTGCTTCCGGGTCTACGTACAAGGGAATGGCGCTACCCAGGGAAAAGGCGAGATGGGTTTGGATGGGACTAGCAGGGCCCGCAGTAACCGAAGTTAGGATGTTCTGGACAAGGCTAAGAGGTATCAGGTAGTGTTGAATCCTACCCATGGTTAGGTTATCAATCGAGGAACTCACTTTGCGTAGCATGTCGGCCATGAGGGTAGTTAGGAGTTGTGTTTGGGCTAAATCGCCTTGCATAACCGAGAATAGTTTATTAATAGATTTTAAGGTTTGGTTTATAAGGGTGCTGTGGGTATTTAGAATTGTGATTGTGCCATTCAGAGATTTCCAGAAGGTCTGTAGGGCGTGGCTCTGGACTAGGAGCTGTTGTCGTATATCAGGCATTTCGGCCTGAATTTCGCCCACATGTTGCCTGACTGTAGCTAGATTAACGACATTAGCAGTGTTCATGCCAATGTTGAACAGAGTTCCTACAGCCGCAGCAGCCCCCAACAGGGCCCCCAAAAACCGTTTGGGACGCCGGTTGTACCTGCTTAATTCAGCCTGGGTTACAGTCATTTTTTGTAATTGGTGCAGCATGTGGTTCACATCTGCTTGGGCATGGGCATGGGCAAGGACTTCTCAAGTCCAACGGGCTCCAGCCCAAGAGGTTTGGGCAACTGAGAGGTTGTAGTGAACTCTGAAAACATCACGGGGATCTAGTCTGATGTACACCTTTCGGGTGTAGGTTTTGCAGTTCGTTATCAATAACCCCAGTTGTTCACGGAGTACTATCCCTGATGCTGGTCCGGGCGATGCCACTTCTGGCTGGGGCGTAACCCCAATCACGCAGAGACACAAGGCTGTGAATCGGAGCATCTTCCTAGTGATTGAATAGAAAGAGGGCACAATTAGCGGTGAAGATCATGGTTTGGCGGGTTGCCTCGATTGGTTGACAACAGTTCTCACAACGACACTTTACTGACGGGAGTCAATCTCAATTTCAGGACCTGGGTTCAAGGATTGGTTAAGGGAGTTTAAAGTGAGAGAGGGAAACGGAAAAAAACAAAGTGAGACACGAGAGAAATGTATAATAAAAATTGAAGAACAAAAACAAAACAAAGAGACGCAAGGACATTGAATGAGGTGAGGCCGCAAACGAGTGTCACTTGTGAAGTAACTCCTCTCTACTAGAGATTGGTCCTAGCAGTGCTGCGGATGAGAGAGTATGGGTTGTGTCTAAGCATGGTTGCTATATGTTTTCCTAAAATGACAGTACTTATGTTTGTGTGATGTAGAGCATATGGTTGTCAGTCTGTGTCAGTGGGTTTGATCTTCCCCCTTTTCATGTCGGCTGAAGCCCTGGTGCCTCTTTATCTGGTTTCGATAGACCCATCGAAGAACTGGCTCGCTGTGCTCTTGTCTGATTTTGATTCGATAGTCAACAGGTGAGAGCTTGTCTACAATCTCATGTTCAGTGAGGTAGGAACTTCCTTGATAGGCGGTGGGGAGCATTCTGCCTTGGTCAGGCAAAGCTGTAGTACCACACTTTGTCTCCGACATTGAGCTCATGGTGAGAGACCTTTTGGTCGAAGTAGGCTTTTTGACCTTCCGCACTTCGTTGTTGCAGCTGTTGCGCGATGGCGAAAGTCGTTCTCAGGTGCTGATGTAACTCTTCCATGTTCATTAACAGGCAGGCTGTTGTTTATCGTTGGGAGCTGGGAGGCACTCTATCCACCTTGTGAATTCGCAAACCATGGTGAGGAAGTATTTGTTACCCCATGTTGACCGTGGCAGGGGTCCTACCCAGTCTATTTGGAGATCCGACCATGGGAAGGTCATTCCTTTCCTTTGCAGTGGTGCTCAGTGGTTTGGATTTGCCGGTTAGAACTGGCAACACACTAGGCATCCTTTACATTTACATTTATGCATTTAGCAGACGCTTTTATCCAAAGCGACTTACAATTGCATTCAGGTTATACATTGTCATTAGTATGTGTGTTCCCTGGGAATCAAATCCACAACCTTTTGCGCTGCTGACGCAATGCTCTACCACTGAGCCACACAGGAACCTTTAACGTATTCCGCTACGTTTTGCTGCATGCCAGGCCAGTATGCTACTTGCTTGAGTGTTTCATAGGTGGCCTTGACACCGTGGTGTCCTGCGCATGGTGCATCGTGTGCGTGTGTCAACATCATCCCCCTTTGGCCGTGAGGTACTATGAGCTTTGGTGCAGTGAGTGGCTCAGGGACATACGTGAGAACACCGTCTCGAAGATGCAGCATGTGCTTGATAGAGTGGAGCGTGCGGAGCTCGGAGGACGTGTGTAGGTCCGAGGTGGAAATGGGATGTTTTAATGGGTCGGACATGTGAGCTGCCATGGTTCGTAGTGACAAATCTGTGTTTTGCTGGGTTTTCAGGTGGGGTTTCGTGTCCATCTGAAGTTAGGGTGTTTACTGTTCTCTGAGAGTGAGGTGAAGCAGTGCTGTTTTCTGTGGCTGATTTGTTCAGCCCCGACAGCTAGTCAGGCTGAATCTTGTTTCTCTTTCTTTTCCCACTTCCGATCCTCCTCTTTTCGTTGGAAGAACTCTTTCATCATCATTTCCATCAGCTTTTGTGAGTCGAAGTACGGTAGTGTCTTTTGTTCTTGTGTGGATTCAGTTTGAGTTCGGTCAGTTTGGAATCTTGGTGAATTCTTTCGTAGATTCCTTGAGCTGATTTCTCCAGGGTGAGTTTGTCGCTTTCCCTTGGAGTTTCCATTGAATTCCCATGAGCTTTTCTCCCTTGAGTTTCCAAATGAGCTTGGCTGGTTCCACGATCTCTCCCATTGACTCTCATGAGGCCTTGCTTGTCCCATGACTTATCCCAGTGTCGTCCAGGTGAGCGTTGACGTCCACGCGGTCCATCCCAGCAGTGATACCTCTGTTTAGGTCGGGTGCCAGCATGTGAGTCTCGTCCTCTGTTGGACGGGGGTGCATTCCACTCTCTGTGTGTCGGCTTAGCACTGTCTTGACGTTGGGTGCCCTCTAGAGCCAGTCCGTGACTTTGAGTGATGAAGTCAAGAACTGCTGGGTTTTTGGCGCTCTTTTCTGAGGCCATCTTTTGTTTGCCGTAGGCTTTCTGCACCAAGTCTCGCAACTGCTGAGTGTTCATTGTTCGTGGGCATGCGTGAACGCCAAGATGGTGGCTTATGCCTGGATGAAGGTTCCTCAGGAAGAGAGTTCTAAAGTTCAGTTCATCTTCCATGTCAGATTAATTGCGAGTTCCAAAGTAGGCTTGTCTGAGTCGACTGTAGTAAGCTTGAGGAGGTTCGTGACGTCCTTGTCTCGTCTCCAGGGCAGCCACTAAGCCTTGATCGGACTCAGGGTCGGCGAACTCTTTAATGAGGGCTTTTTGAAGCAGTTGATAATCAGTCTTTGTGTTAGCAGGCTGCCGGTCAAGGAAACTGCACACTTCAGGACTGGATGTCGTTCGGAGTAAATAGAGTTTATCTTTGTCCGTAACGTTAGGTCGCATTTCCAGATGGAAATCAATATCTTGCAGATAAGCTTGGACATTTTGGCTGTTTGGCACACTGGGGTTGAATTTGCCAATGTTTCTGGCGAGCTTGTCAAGGTCTTTTAGGTCCAAGCCATGTGACGATCTGCAGCTGGCTGCAGCAGATTCTTTTGGCTTTGTCGTGAGGTAAAGTTCTTCAGGGAGTGCTGGTGAATGTTTTAACACCACCCCCTCCGCCTTTTGCTCACGTGTCAGTCCAGGAACAGGTGACCGGTCCTGCTTGGCAGGGGTGCGGTCGGTGCAAGTCCTGTCCTTGACAGCTCATAGCGTAATTCATAAGCGTGCTTGAGTTCCTCTTGGAAACTTTCATACTCCTCTTTGAAGTAGTCGAGCTGTCATGTTAGGCAGCTGATCTCTTTTCTTGACTCATCCAGGTGAGCTTCAAGGGCTTTAATTCTGCTGTTTTCGTCCCTGAAGTCAGCCTTTGCCTTCTCTAGTAGCTGCTCTGCTTACTGTAGCTTGTCAGCACGATCAGCGTAGTCCTCTTTGATTTGCTTCATTTCGTGGCTGGTAGCTGCTAGAGTCTCTTTTAGCCTGTTGATCTCCTCCTCAGTGCCTTGTTCCACCTCATCCGTCCCTTTCTGTCGTTCCTGAGCTTCACGTTCCAGCTGCTCTATGCGTCGTTGTGCGCTTGTCAGCTCCTGCTGGCGTTGTGCAGCGTGCTTGTCGCTCAACGTGAGGGTGGCGATGAGTGTGTGACTTAAGGAGTCGGTGATCTTGGCTAATTCTTTGTGACTGTAGCTTTGACTTGGGTCTTGTCCCATAAGGCTTGTTATGTTGTCATCCAGCTGGTCCTGTGTCTGATGTTTGAGTGTCTCAGCAGCCTTAGGGAGGAGGCTGCCTGTCGCAACACTTAGCCGAAGTGTCCAGATCTTCCCAGTGACCGACATGCTCTGTTTTGTGAGACATGTTCTGGCGGTGTGAGGGCGATCTCGAACCGAACTGACACAGACCTTGAATGGGAAACAAAGCAAAACAAAACAGGGGTGTAAATGTGCAAAGTGTAGTGTATGCTAATGTTGAGTGTGCTTCTCTGCGACTGTGATCCTCTGGTGGGTGCTTCTAATTTGTAGTCTCTGTGGAGAAATTATTGAGCACACATAAAGGTAACACAGCAGGGAAACAAAAAAAGGAAAGGACACCAACAGAATGAGTACACGGGGGTAATAATTGGATGCTTCACCTTTTCTTGCAAGAGAAAGTCTCCTTGTTTTTTTTAGTTTTTTTTTAAGGAAGGGGGTCAGTCTAATACAAAGGTGAAGGAGAGGGACAATAACACTATCTCTTTCTAATAGCAGATTTTCCTCTTGTCGCTTTTTTTGTTAAGTCTGATTTAGAAGGATGCTTCTAGTCAAAGGATTGTAAGCGGGTTTCCTCTTTTGTAAGAGGACTGTGATTGCTATTCCAATTTTTCTCCTGGATGGAGGAAAACAATAGCAATGACAGTGCTGGTCCCTTAATGGCTAAATTTACACCGCAACGCTGGTTAGCGTGTCGTGCGTGCTTAATTTTGTGTCGATGCCTATCTTCTCACCTGCTTTAACTTGGAGGGGTATCATTTCACAATAGGGGAAGGTAAATAGAAAACAGTTTTGAATACATAGTTCTTAAGTTTCACAAATACCTGTTCAATTGTGACATTTCTCTGTTCATGATCTTCCCACTGGCAAAGTCTAAGCAAACAGTAGTCAAATTAGAATATATTAGCAGGGATAAAAGAGAAGAGGAGAGGAAAGGGTTTGCTCCCAAGGTTAGGACTAATAATAAGGGTGAAAGCGTGGTGGCGCTGTTTAGTCGATACACGTAGGGGGTTGGTTTTGCTGTTTTACAGGATAAAACAAACTGACCTAAGTTTTGAGGGACCCTTAATTTCCTTTTGGGGTTTTCTAATTAGAAGGTTAACGTCTTTATACCCTAAGCTTGGTAAGAAATGGCATTGCTTCCGTGGTGCCACTGTCACTTCACCAACCCAACACTAGGGGGAGCGCTATTTACTCTCAGGCCTAATTAAAGGAGACCTTATTCAATTTTAGCTGAGTTAATCAGATCACCTAAAGTTATGAAGTACGGTCTATCAGGTAGAGCCAGACTTGTGTTGCATCTGAAATTAGAATTTCAAATTAGAAGTTGTGGTTTCTAAATTCAAATTTAATGATGTTATCATTAAAATTGATAGGATCGATTAGGATTAGAATTACAAGAGCAATCTACAATTGAGTTGATTAGCCAATATTGTTGCAATATGTAAGCAGGAAGTTAATTCATTTTTAAATGTAATTAGAATTTTCAAATTCGTAATTAATTATTAAATTAAATTACAGCTTCCAAATCACTAGTTTTGGATGCCTATAATAATTATTAATTAAATAATTTCCCAAGTTACTCATTCCTCATTGTGTCATTAACATCAAACCAAATTAATCTGTACCACCCTAATTACTTGTGAATTAAATAAAAACTTTCTGGCCCTCTTGATAATAATTAAGGTTTTACTGTTGTTGTCAATTTATAAGAGCGCTTATGATTAATCAGAGGCTATTGTTGCTACGTGGAAGCAGGAACTGAAATTATTTTATGAAATTAAATTAATTTCAACTTTGTAATTAATTATGACATTCAATTAACAATTACAAATTCCTAACAATAGCAACTTATCCACTGATTTTTTTTAAATCAGGAAAGCAGTTATAATTGAATGAATCACCGTATTATCAAGGTAATGAGGTAGTACCGAATTATCTTCGAATAAAACCACAGCTATTAAACTGATACCCACTAAAAATAAAGACCTTAAACAAATGTTTATTAAAACCACCTGTGAGGTAGTTAGACGCTGATGATTAGTTATAACGTTACTCATACAGCCAGTTTATTAACATTGCATTTGTTAATCTTTTAAATGGGTAGAGAGATAGAAAAGAAATAAATGTGAGTCACAGTTCAGTCACTTACATTTCACAACACACTGCATTCAACCCACATTCAAAACTCTCTAAATGCTACGTGCTAACCGCTAGCCGTCAATGCTAATAGCCTTGCATATGCTTTAATGCAAGCTCTTTATCTTTAGTTAGCTTAGCGTTAATGCTATTTGTTTAGAATAGCTCAAAATGGCGTGCGGCTGAGCCTACGTACTAGCAAATGCTCCGGAAATGGTTTCCAAAGACTTCCTGGTTGAGCTCGTCGCTATGGTGACGCACACCAGGATGTGATTTATGTTTCAGTACATACGGACAAGCACTATTCAGATTCATATTTTTTATAGCACATACAATCTCACTCGTTTAGGGTGAGATAAATTAATCTACGGATTAATTATTAAAAAATTTCTGAGGCCTCAGCGGACATTTGTTTAGACCACCAGCACACATGAAAACAATTCGATCGATCACATATTTCTCCCCTCAGACAGCATTTGGCCACTCCTTTTCTCTGAGTGCCGGGCGTCTTTATTACACTCATGTGAATGAAATAGTGGCTGAGAATTAATTAATTAGCTACTTTAATGTTCTCCAGCCGGGAGATTTTAATAGCATGGATGAGTTTGGGAGTGGAACACACACTAACAACTCATTACCACGAAGGCCTTAAAGAGAGAAATGAGGAACACGCTCATTTGTCTCTCATGCGCTTTTTAGAGCGACGACTTGTCTTAATAGACGAATATTAATTATATACTGCAGTCAGGGCTCTAGACTAACTTTTTGCACTGGGTGCACTGGTGCGCCTAACTTTTTTTCTTAGGTGCACCAGCACAAAAGTTAGGTGCACCCAAATTTTCGTATAGGCAATATTGACTAGTAAACGATTAACTAACAATCTGGTCAACATAATGTTCTTTATTTGAAGCACAATTCTACAAGAAAGGTAACTTACAGAAAAAGTGTTGGTGCTTAAAGTGCTTAAAGTTAAAACATCTCAAGATAAATGAAATAAAAAGAAAATCTAAATTAAGTGTTTTAAGGGCGTCAAACTGAACATCTCGTGGCTCAGTGTCTTATGGACTATCCTCCATTGCAGTCACACGCCCCTCGGATGGCCAACTCCTGTAGTTTGTCCTTCTTGATCTTTGGCCTTGGCTAAACCAGCTGGTCACACTCTCTCTAGCATCAACATCTTCCAAACTTGCCCCTCTACACTGATTCTTATCAGATCTTCCACTGTCTGAATGAAGGGATGCTAGTGCAGTGCTTCTTAAACCTATAAAAAAATCCGGCGCCCCCATCCCACCTCAGAATACCAAATCATTTCACTAAACATTATGAAAAAAAGTATTTAAAGAGGAAACAAAAACACCTGGTCTGTCTGTGCTCATACTGTATTTTAATTAAGGATGGGTATTGTTAAGGTTTTAACGGTATTACTCCTCTTATCAATCCGGTACTTTAACGGTATTCTTATCTGTACTTTTTATATATATATATATATATATATATATATATATGATAGATTAGCAGCTTAATTAACATTGCTTTATATTCTGAAATGTTAAATAAATATTTAATTAAATAAATATAAAACATAATGCAGGCATTTTTAGTGTTTTATATACATAAGATACAGTAAGAACATGAACAAAGAAATAACGTTAATCAAACCGACAAATATACCATTTGTCATACCATACGGTTTAGGTAAGTAGGTATAGCTACTGTTGTAAACTCTGTTCTTCTAAAGTGTAGAAAACTCAGAAGAGAAGACCAGGAGACTTCGGATTGGATCGTCAGCAGAATTTCTTTATTCTATGACATGTCATTGGTATCTGTAGTCATCGAAATCTCATCTTAAGTAATTTTTACAGGGTATCTTATAGGCAGAATTGGAGGAGGGACTTTTGGAGGTTGAGACAAAACATCAAATAAAGCAAGCATCTGAGGGAGGCGTTAGTTGGTTACGGGAAACTTCCCGTGGTTCAATAAACCTAACGAATCCACGTCTGGCCAGGACAAAGCCATTTGCAGAACAAAGGTTGAATCTCTCAGTAGTCTGACTCATTGATCTTACCATTATCATAGAGACAAAAGGCCCAGCTGTCTCAAGCTCAAATGGTCAGGAAGCGATCTCAAGCACCTGAATTTGTCTGACACTTCTTAGTCAGGAAGTGAATTTAAATTAAACATAGAATAAAATTTGTAATCCCTCAATTCCCCCTTTGAGAGTTCTAATAACTCTCACAAAATACAAATTTAGACACTTAAAAGTTAATTCTTGTAACTTGTAATCGTTACAGGCACATAGTACATGTTCTGTGTTGCTTATATGTAATTGCATGCTGACACAGAAACAAAACATGCAATTAGGGTCCGTGAAGTTCTTACGGGTAATAATCTTTTCTGGTTGGAACTGTCATTTCCTCGTGAGAGGCGGGAGTCATTTGCTGAAAGAAACACTTGATACTGTGGATGCATAGATAGTACGCGAGTAGGAGAAACAACAGCAGAATTGCTATTTCCTTGATCCACAGCCAGGGTTTACCTAACAAGTTTCCGAACCATGAAGAATTATCTTCAGTCATCTGGTGTAATTTTGCTGAAAGACCAAGAATGTCTTGTTGGATTTTGTTCAAGTTCTCTGTTGGATCCATTAACCCGGTGCAGCATTCAGGACCGATAATGGTACAGGCTCCCCCTTGTGTTGCAAGAATGTAATCCAAGGCCACTCTGTTCTGTAAGATCATCATCTTGTGCGAGGCAAGAGTGTCCTTGATGTTGCCCAGGGCCAAAACCGTATCATTGGCCAATTTCTGTACTGAATCCGACAGGCTTCTGACCTGATCGAGAGCCTGCATGACACCATACGATGGGATTAATGCTCCAAGAGTTCTTGACCACCACGTTTGTACACAAGTGAGTCCTGGAATGCAGCCATCTTTGTTGGTAGAAGCTGAATTTTGTAGATGTGGAGAACTTGAGGTGGAGTGTGTATTTTCTCTGATGGCTGGTAGGACATAAACCAGGGTGCACCTGCCATTGAATTGGCTGGGTAGGATGCTGTAGACAGAAGTCCCACATAACCACAAAGTGCCAGTCGGTGGAGGAATCATACACCACTGATTTATGGCAAAAAATTTCGGTAGGGATGGGTTCCCGTAGAGACACTCTTTTAAATCATTCTCCTCTTTCTTATCTGATGTAGTAACGTACACATCGAATTCGGTTCTTCTTTCAATCACAAAGCTGCAACGTTCACGAGGAATTTCACCCAGTGTAGTCGATGCTGGAGCATGATTTTCCATGCACCAATAGAACATCCTTGGCATGAGTAGATCTGTCATGATGGGAGTAGCTGAAGTTAGGTTGCAGGATGGTAGTCCAGGAATGCAACACGAAGAAGCTGGAGGAATTGTTACGTTGTGACATGTATCCTTGTTGTATAATCCACTGGTATGATGATCGAATAAGGTACACGTATCACATTTGGAGATAGGGTGTGCCACCCATGGGATTCCTGCTCCTACTGAAGGTGTGTGCGGCATGCAAACGTTCTTTCCAGCAAACAAGGCATTTCTTGACATATTCATCAGCTCTACGAATATGTTGTTTCTGGGGTCTACACTTTGCGTGATGTCCATGATGGTTAATAGTACGAAAATCTTGATCATGTTGCTGGATGACTGAAGTTCCCGTATGTGAGTCTCTGCGTTGTGTATTTTTTTTTTTTTTTTTCTTCTTCTTCTTTCTTTTTTCTTTCTTGTGTGATAGTTGGCTCGGCAATGGGTCTAGTTGTTTTCTAGAGGTTGTGGCTTCATCCGCAGGTGAGAAGGGCGGTGCATATGGATCTCAGGACAGCCATCAAATGGTATCTGCACAGAGGAAGAAAGAAACACAAACAAGAGAGAACAACGGCACAGAGCAGTATTTGTTGTGTATGCAAACATTAGGGTTGTATCCTCTGTTCAAAATATAGTCTGCTATGGTTGTTCCTTCTTTCCCTATTTCTCAATTCCTGCGACACCTAAAGAACAGTGAGGAAAGGATGGACTAATGGAGGGGAAAGGCCTATGAGGAAATCTTCACCGCAGGGTTGGCCCCCGAAGCCTGTTGCTTTCGGTTCTCCCTGGGCTCCTCACTGGTTCTTGTGTCTGCCCTATCCTATCCCTGCAGGGGGAGGAACAACCTTACAGTGTGACACATGAGCCCACGTTTTCCTTCCCTGACACATTACTGCAGCTGCTGTAATCAACATCACTTGATGTGGTCCGTACCACTTAGGCTCTAATGGCTTGTTTCTGAACGCCTTTATCATGACCCATTGACCTGGGATGATTGTGTGTCCACCTTCTGGTGGAGTCTGCCAACACGACTCAACTCTCTCTTTGGCACTCTGCACTGCCTTTGTGAGGTTTTCACAGTAAGCGATCAGGGCATCTGAAACAATGTGCACATCAGCATTTCTAAGATCAACCTGTCCTGATGCTTGTGGCCTATAGGGACAGTGAAGGTTCCACTTAATCTTCAACATTCTAGACACTTCCTTGACTACCTGGCCTGTGAAGTGGGTACCTTGATCTGAGTCAATGCAATCTGGTAATCCCCATCTGGGAATGAAATCAGTGACAAGACATTTAGCAGTATGTGCAGCTGTAGCACGCCCTGTTGGATAAGCTTCTACCCATCTTGAGATCAATGTTCTTCTAAATTCAGTTAAATGTGTGCGTGCTGCCGGTAAACTCTGAGATAGTCTCTCTATATCTTTAGGACATAAAGCGTTGGCAACAGTTTGTATTTGCACAACAGAAGAATTGGGAGGAACACTATCAGTTTCCTCAACATTGACTGAATTTACAGGCACATCAGTTACTGATTGAAGAGCTACATCTGTTTCAGAGAATGCTTGTAAATCACGGTAAATGTTATCAGGCTGACTAACTCCCACATCAGTTTTTGCTGCAGCTTTCTTGAGGTTCAATTTCTTGGTCAAAGTGGATATTCTAGCACGGAGTTCATTGTTCTGTTTCTCTAGCTCTGAGTTACGCTGAGACTGTTTTGTGGCTAGGGTTACACTGAATTCTCTGTAACAACAGATAATGCCTTTCACATTGTTCTTACGAATACTTGCTCCTAGTACCTTTTTACACTCATCTACCGACCAAGTCTTGTCTGGATGAATCTCATATTTCTGCGTTAGTTTTTGTCTAACTTTTTCAGTGACTATTAGGTCCATTTGTTCCCCTAACAGTGTTTTGAATTCACTATCTGACCACAACGGAGTCGCAAGACCCATCTTTTCTATGGTTGGAATCAGCCTAGCATTCATTCTAACCATTTTGTAAGTTTCTTTGGTACCACACAAACAAAACAAACACTTCTCTGATCAACAGAGGGTACACTTGTAAAAAAAAAACTTAACTATTGTTAAATTTCCAAATTACCAACACTTCACACTTAGCTTCCCTGCCTACAAAAAAACAGAGGATAAAACTAAATTATTAGCACGAAATGCTAACCTTCCCTGCCTGAAAGAACAGAGGATAAACTTTCATCTCTAAAATAAAAAACTTTAGAGGATAAACTCTTCCCTGCCTGAAACAGAGGATAAACTTCCCTGCCTACAAGAACAGAGGATACTTTCATCTCTAAAATAAAAAACTTTAGAGGATAAACTCTTCCCTGCCTGAAACAGAGGATAAACTTTCATCTCTAAAATAAAAACTTTAGAGGATAAACTCTTCCCTGCCTGAAACAGAGGATACATTTAGTTAAACAAACCCTACAGATGTATGTTAACTCTTCTCTGACGGCACAGAGGATACAAAAATTTGTACTGGTCTTAGGTTCTTTTGGATTAGAGACAGCCACTCACCACAACCCTTGGTTGAGAGAAAAATTCAGTCTGGGAATCTTTGTTCAGCTTGAAGTTTCGCTGGATTCCAAAAGATGCAGTCTGGATGCAGATCTTTGTTTGAGCTTGAAGTTTTTTCAGGTGAGGAAGCTGGAACTCTATCCGGCTCACGGCACCATCTGTTGTAAACTCTGTTCTTCTAAAGTGTAGAAAACTCAGAAGAGAAGACCAGGAGACTTCGGATTGGATCGTCAGCAGAATTTCTTTATTCTATGACATGTCATTGGTATCTGTAGTCATCGAAATCTCATCTTAAGTAATTTTTACAGGGTATCTTATAGG
Organism: Oxygymnocypris stewartii; assembly: GCA_003573665.1. Classification (NCBI taxonomy): domain Eukaryota; kingdom Metazoa; phylum Chordata; class Actinopteri; order Cypriniformes; family Cyprinidae; genus Oxygymnocypris; species Oxygymnocypris stewartii. The sequence goes on from QVTF01021185.1 coordinate 483,488, forward strand.
CAGAATTGGAGGAGGGACTTTTGGAGGTTGAGACAAAACATCAAATAAAGCAAGCATCTGAGGGAGGCATTAGTTGGTTACGGGAAACTTCCCGTGGTTCAATAAACCTAACGAATCCACGTCTGGCCAGGACAAAGCCATTTGCAGAACAAAGGTTGAATCTCTCAGTAGTCTGACTCATTGATCTTACCATTATCATAGAGACAAAAGGCCCAGCTGTCTCAATCTCAAATGGTCAGGAAGCGATCTCAAGCACCTGAATTTGTCTGACACTTCTTAGTCAGGAAGTGAATTTAAATTAAACATAGAATAAAATTTGTAATCCCTCACTACAAAAGAAATCTGAAAGTGATCAAATGTAAATTAACACTGCATAGTTTTCACTATATGTATTGATAGATGAATGCTTAAAGCTATAACTTTATTCAGATTAAGAGCTGTGAGTGATTTTCTCTTTGCATTTTGTTCTTTGATTAACATTAATGAAGCACCAGTCTTTTACTAAAACAAAATATTGTCACACAATTTTCTCCCAACTGTTCTCGTTCACTTTAAGATATGAACTGTGTTTAAGTGAATACTCTCCAAGCCGGCCGTTTTTACATGCTTTGTGTGTATTTGATCGTTTGGACGCGTCTGAAGCTCAAAGTGTACTTTGCTTGTCAGTTTTAGAGTACGCCGCGCAGGCACACGCACACGCGCACACGCACACACACACACTTCAGCCTGGGGAACAGCGTCTCTCGTGCGGATTGTACTTTCAACGTTTTATTATCAAACATGTCCAGCAATTTAGTAACTGTAAAGACGGCATTTTACAACAATCGACAGACGATTGATCTGATTCTGACGTTAGGTTTTGGTCAGGGAGGAACGAATGCGCGTCGCTGTGAAGAGAAGTAATTAAGTTGTGCTTGAAGAAACGCGGCTATAATACTTAGAAGCCAAAATAAAATAAAAACCCATTAAATAAACTTAGTTTAATATAACAGCCACAGGCCTAAAGTGTAAGCATGTTTTAATGGTTAGTTCTCTCTTCTATCATAAGCAGGGCTTTCATGTTGCGTTTGCTGAAACTCATCCACGTGAGCGATCTCGCTTCTGATTTGGGAATAGCAAAAATGCATCATAGACAAAAGTTTGGGGTCCGCCCTTCACTATCTCTGATTGGTTTAGACCACGATATGAGCCTGATGTGTGTCTGTTGTAGAAGCACAGGGAGACTCAGAGTCGCGGTTACTTTTTTCTTTTCTCGAACGGCTGGTCGCACAGGTGCGCCCTCAGATTTTTTTTAGTCGCACACTTGAGAAATTAAGGTTGGTCGCACTCTAGAGCCCTGACTGCAGTTAATTTCTTCCCAACAATGACTCGCGTTGCACTCTCTTTCATTCAAAACGCACTGTGTTTTACAAACAAGAATACAATATCACAAACAAATGCTTTTTTCTCTGTATTTACTCAATTCTTCCGGATAAAAATTGAGAAATACCCTTATTGTCTCTGATGGATGTTTTATTGATTTTCAAGTTAATCTTTATGCCAGCTTTTTTTTTTCACCATTATCTGTAATGAAACTATAGATATTATTTTAGCTTTTTGGGGAATCATTGGCTTACAGATAAAATATTGCTTGATTAAAGTAATATTAATCTTTGACTTATGATTTATACTTTATTAACGGCTGGTCCAGCGATCATTAACATCAGTATATCTTTAACAATTTAGTTTATTTTGCTTTCGTGGCTAACAATAAACAAAATAAAGGGTTTTATACCATTTGAGCGAGGTAACGCGATCTTTTGGTAATAAGTTTGAACTAGAAAATCACATCCCAAGACAATTCTTTATAAATGAAACAAGGTTTATTTACTAACTGCTATTCTACGATACATGGACTAACTTAATACAAACACATAGACAAACATAAACACACACACACACATTCAGAATTTGCGAGTAACGTTAGAAGAAAGTATTTTCTAGCACCCTTTTTTTATCTCATAACTGTAACTTATGGGAAGATCACGAACATAACTCTGCTATGTTTCTGCGTACAGATCGATTCACCAGTTTCAGTAAGAATAGAGACTCTGTTTGGTTACTTGCGTTAATTCAGCAGGCCGACTTGTTTTGTTCCACGTGGTTACTTCGTGTTTTCACGGAAGTCTCCGATGCTTGAGTTTCGGCTCACGTGGTTCCTGGAATCTCCGGCTTTGTCACTGGTGCGTGAAGTCACTGGGGAAACGCTCTCTTGCACTTTGCGGTCTTTGTTCTGTGTTAGATGGAAGGCGTCGTTGGTCTGCTGGCTTTGAGGTGTTACGGCTTTACGAAGTCTTGAATTCGCTTAGCTAGTTTTTCTCAGCCCGATGTTAAGGCGAGTGTCCAGCGTGACCGAAGCTTCCGGATCGTCCGCGAGCGAGCACGTTGAAGAGCGAGGAGAAAGAGAAAGATCCAAAGCTGTGTTATTCGTTTTAAGCAGCACTAGTTTGGATATGCCCACGGTGGCTGTCCCAATCAGATTGTTCTTGTGGGGCGTAGCCCCGCCCCGCACGGCTTCTTTTGCCATGCCCACGTCATCTGATATTTAATTTATCACATGAAAGATATACTTACAGACCTCTTATACGTGCTGTAATCATACATTATGATGCTAAAGTTTAACTGTCATCCACACCACTTATTACTAACGACAACAGCTTCTTTTAGAGACTAAACACCGCATATGACACACGAAGTACATCTACTGATTGTATCTACTACAGGTTAAGGCACAGATTAGGACATCCTACATTCTAAATAAATCACACCAAGCATATGAAAGGTAAAGTACAACATTAATATCCATATTGTTTCTTGAGTAGATGGTTTTAATGGCTAAGGCCACTAGTGGTCTTTTCGAAATCCTCTAGGTAGGTTTTCTTTGTCTTTGTTCTCCACTAAAAAGCGTGCTCTGGCTGCTGGAGGAGGGGCTTTATCTCCAGACAGAGAGGCGACTTGAAGAGGAGCTCGGCCAGCCAGTTAGATGCGGATGGCTCATGCATTAACCCCCTATGACCCCTTAGGAATGTGCTAGTTCTCAAATCCCTTTCTGGACAACTAGGCACTACAAATACGTGCTCATGTTTATTCAACAAAGCCTTTTGGAAAAGTTTTTATATTGTGGTGGGTTGCCACAAATAAATGTATGTATGTGAAACACATCCCACAGCACAACAACCTGAGCCCAACTTCATTACTAATCACTTTAACTGTGTTTGTAGCCGGCGCCACTAACCAGCCCGATATATGAACACAGACCGGAAGTTAACTTCGGTCTGGGCGCATGCGCCCGATGAAACCGTCTATATGAAAAGCATTTTAGGGGGCCCTTGGCTTTTGGGGGCCCAAGGCAGTCGCCTACCTTTGCCTAATGGCTAAGTCCGCCCCTGAACTAAACATGCTGCAGATTTTCATTAAAGGGATAAGTCCACCCAAATTTTGTTGCTGTACCAAAGATGTATTCATTTGCATTCTTGTCCTGAACACAAAAGAAGATATTTTGAAGAATGTGTGTAACCAAACAGTTGCTGGTCCCCACTGACTTTGCTAGTAGAAAAAAAATGAAGTCACTGGGGACCAGCAACTGTTTGGTTACACACATTCTTCAAAATATCCTATTTTGTGTTCATTACAAGAATAAAATTAAAATTCATAAATTCTTCAAAATAAGTCTTATGTTTTAACAGAAGAAAGAAACTTTATTATTTTTAACACAATTTGCATTTATGGGTGATCTATTCTTTTAATGCTAATAAAATAAAAGACAAAAAGAAAAATAACTCACTGCTCCTGAAGAACTTTAATACAGTTGCTAAAGTTCAGCAGTAATATAATAACTTGACATTTTCAACAGCTTTTCACATCATAACTTTTTGCACCAAATAGTATCGATAACAGTATCGATAAGTACCGGTATCAATAAACAGTATCGGTATCAGTATCATAAACAAAAAATGTTCAAATGTAAACAATACTACCCATCCAATACTACCCTACTCCCTGTGATTGCCGTTATTGGAGGAGCAGATGCACACACGATTCCGATAGCACATGGACATTCTCCCATTTCTCCACTCTCTCCTTTCCATATCCATTTCCTAGTCATTTCATACACCTACACTGCACTTGTCTTGTCGTTTCATCCCAGTGTTCTTTGTCTGTGTGGGGGTAGTCTGTGGGACTACGTGGGAAACGCTTTGCCGGCCAAACCGGACAAACGAGCGGTGGCCAATTATGACATTACGGCGCAGCACAACCGGAAGCTGGCGAAACCATTGTCTAGTGTGAATAGGTGTACCTGCATTGCCATCGCTACCAAGCTAGTGAAACCATTGTCTAGCCTGAATAAGTGTTCCTGTGTGTATTTAAGTGTGAAGATTGTGTGTTAAATGGATTCTGTTTATTAAGTGAGGAATAGATTATTATTGATTGATGATGAGACTGGATGTCAAGTATACAAGGTACTTGTGTGTGTATTAAATGTTATACTTGCCTGGGGATGGTATGGCCCAAAAAGGGGCAGGGTTTGGCCTATATAAGCTGAGGCCAAACATAAATATGATGCTTGTTTACCAAGACGATGCAAGAGTGCTACCATGGTGCCTCGAGCAAACCCAAAACCCCTTTGTATACTGTGGATACCTATTTGTTGCCTTTATATATTTGTGGATTATTTTCTGGTTTATTCTTCCTTTTTGTTGTTTCTTTGGTAATTGGTACTTTGGTTATGGATTTTTTTATTTAATTTGTATATTTTTTTTTTGTGTGTGCACTTGTACATATTCTTCAACATGAACAATCTTTCTGGAACTGTAAATAAATTCTACCTTGCACAAAAGTGCTTATGTGAGTGAGCCATCATTTTACATCCCTTCACAGACTCGCATTATAATAATTTATTAATGAGGGCTTAAATAAGGGTAGAAAATGGCATTTTATTTATAAATTATGATTGTTTTTTATATAGAAATCCTATTCAAAAATTGCACCTCAGGAAACATTATAAAATAAATAAAAATCAGTGACATTTGCTGTAATGAAATTTGATGTTTCCACAGCAAGCTCTGGAGAACAGTGGACTGACTGAGATTCCAGTTCAGCCTGAAACTCCGAGCAGCTCAGAAAAGCTTCAGCTAGATACAGCTGCCCTGACTGCAACTTCAACAAATGATGGAACCGTTCCCTCAAAAATACTTATGACTGACACCATTGTTAAAAAGGAGAAAAGAAGCATTATCAAAAAGCCTCCACAAATGTTAGGTATGCTTTACAGGCCTGGAACACATTCATTCAATTATCCTCTACTAAATGGATAAATGAGAGTTACCACAGCTTGATAAGAAAAGTTAAAAAAGAATGGCTCCCATTTAATCCAAAATGTGTGTCAAAAAAGTTATGTTTGTGTCTCATAAATAACTGGTATCAGTCCTAGACAGGTACTTTAAAAAAAATTGTTACCTGTAACTTTTATTAGTTACCCAAAAAGCACCATTTAAATGTCTTAGAATTATTACATACAGCTTATTTTGAGTTCTATTTATACTCTCTCTGATGTGGTATGAAAGTAATGTGATGAATAGACACAGGTACTTTTTACTGATAATGTGGTCTTAGACTTTAGGATCCAGATCCATTCTTATTCACAATTATATAGCAGATATTATATTTTAGTTTGTTGTTAGGCACCATCAGGCAGGAGAATGGTGTGAGGTGGCATGGCTGTCCATACTGCTCCAAAGAGTTCAAGAAGCCCAGTGATCTAGTCCGTCATATCCGTATTCATACTCATGAAAAACCCTACAAGTGCAAGCAGTGCTTCCGTGCCTTCGCAGTCAAGAGCACCCTGACAGCCCACATGAAGATCCACACAGGCATTAAAGCTTTTGAGTGTCAATACTGCATGAAACGTTTCTCCACATCTGGGAGCATGAAGGTCCATCAGCGTCTCCACACTGGTAAGAACAACACACTTTCTGTTAAACTCTGCTAAAAGATGGCCCTCAAGGAATAAATGCCTTATATTAATGTGATTGATAACTTCTTATCAAAACATGAATGTGCAAAGATTCAAATGTTTTTACAGTATCTTTTTTATTGCCATGTTAGTACTACATTAATTAAAGAAAAGGGCAAGTAAAACATGTTTTTTTTTTTTCTAATTATCCTAGAACAACAGCAACTATTGTGACGCAATAATTTTTTTTTCTATACATTTTTGTGAGATGTATTTTAATACTTTATGATAATAATGCAGGGTAAAGTACAGGTCTGCATATATTATATTATATTAATGTTCTTTTCTCAAAAAAATGCTCCTTACCTTTTCTGTCTTCCTACGTTTCAAGGAATTAAAACTTTACATGTGTATAATTATGCAGCCACTCAGAATGCCAACTCTGTACGTTCAAACTGTTGCGTTGAATGTTTTTTTATTAACCACTCACTTGTCATTTACTGAAATATTTAATTTCTCATTCAGTCATTTTTCTTGCATCACCACATCCTGAGAAATTATTTTAAACAACATTTATTTACAGTGCAAATGGACATTTTTCCAATGATTAATTAAATAATTATGTCAGTCCAATTGAAGCGTCAATTTATTTCCCAGGGTACATTATAGAACATGCATTTATCCTATCACATTAATAGTGTTCTCCTTTGCACTATTAATGTAATTGGATAAATGTAGGAAATACAGTAAATAATCATAGAGTACAGTATATAATCATAATAATACTAATGTATATGTAGCATATCCAGTCCATTTCCATTCACATAACTTGTACTTAATGAGTGCTGTTGTATACACAATAATGTATGCAAACTTAAAATGAATTTATGAGTGAAAGGTCAACATTTCAGAATCTTGTTATGCATTACTCGCAAAGCCTAATCTGGAAGTGGTTTGGAAATTGATTAATGCATAAGTAAAACCTTGAAGACACTGTTCAGACTGTGAACTTTTGACTATTTAAATAAGTCCCCAGTAGCCAGTTACATCATTGGAACAGGAATGTGCCAATTTACAAATCCATTTTTCTCAGAAAGAAATAAAAGGTTCTCTTGAAGCAAACCAAAAGCCAAAAACATGGAAGTGTTAAAAAGTCTGTTTATAATGCATTGGTGTGTGCATATTTGTGTGTATCAGTAAAATACAGTGCTAAAATTAAGAGATTTAGTGACATTTACAAAATGGCCCGAATGCAACCGTAGAGTTAATGGGGGAAAATGGCTTTATAAAGAGAAAAGAAACATTCATATCTAACACTTCCTCAACAGGTGCCAAATCAAAAAGTGAAAACAAATAAAGGTGTAAATCTGTCTTACATTTGCAAAAAAAAATGACTTTACTTTTTTTATCTGTCTCTCCCTAGGTGTACGGCCATTCCCTTGTCCTCACTGTGAGAAGTTCTTCCGTACATCAGGCCACAGAAAAACGCATGTCACCTCTCACTTTAAGAGTATACACCATAAAAAACACAAATACCCTCGAAAACCTCACAAAACCAGAGTGTCCAGGAGCAATCTGCCTTTGCCTGATATACCGCTCCAAGAGCCAATACTCATCACAGACATGGGTACGGAAGATCATCAACAAGTGTTTCCATGCACATTTACAGTAAAACAGTACCTGCGCTTGTAGTTCCGCACATACTATATAATTATATTCAGTCTAAATAAGGGTCAGAAATTAACCAAGCTCAGGGGGAAAAAAAATGGAAAGTGGCAAAAATGCCTAAAGGCAAGAGGAGGAATCTCTCAGTTTTATCAAAAATTTGGCTTACAGTATTGCTTTATATTCTGTTCTAAGCTTTTATGTGTAGTTTGTTTGAAATAATAATTATTAAGAGAAGGCATTCAGCCCATGAAAATCCATTCCAAGTAAATATTTTTCCTCTTTGACCATGATATAAACAACGCTCTGCCTCTTTCAGTTCATTTTTGACTTAAACACATTTGTTCTACATTTTTATTAGCTACTGACAACTGTGAAATGCATTAATTAAAAATTTGTTTTAGAAGTTCTGATTGTGATTGAAACAGTGATTGAATTTCCACTGTATCCATAGGCAGACTGAATATTGTTAATATTCTCAGAATAATCTTGGATTTTCTTTAACTGTAATATAACACAGCTTAAAAAAACGTTCTACTATCTGAACAGTCCTGTGGTTACTATGGTTGTTAAAATAGCCACATATGTGGGCACCACAAAACAGTAACTGGTGACTGAAGTATTAATGATGTAATGTGAATTCTTTGTTTTCTTCTTTTTTTTCACATTGTCCTTATCACTGCAGGGCTCCTGCAGAACCAGAACTCACGGGCTGCCCTGCAACAATATCTGGACATTGTGGAGAATGAGCGTCCGTATAAGTGTGGATTCTGCAGCAAAGCGTACAAGAAGTCAAGCCACCTTAAACAGCACATCAGGTTCAGCTTATGCACTGTTAGAAATATGCATATTTGGTCTAAAAATAATGAAAGTGGGATTCTGTGGAGGATAAACAAGTGTGAATTATCAGAATATAAACCCTATTTACCTTGAAAAAAATGTGAAAATGCAATTACGCAGTAAATTCAATAACCACTTATGGCATGCTGTTTGCACACTGGCTTGCCAAAACATAACATGATGCTGTACATTCAGTAGCACCTCAAGAAGTACTGGTCCAGAAACAGATTAATTAGATGTAGTTGGTGGCAACAAGATGAACGTAAAATGAAAACATAAAATAAAGTGATTCAGTTAAATTGTTTTGAAGGCTGATGAGGGAGTCTCTGTATTTTCGTGTATTTTGCAGGTCACATACAGGGGAGCGTCCGTATACGTGCCTGCAGTGCAGTAAGGGCTTTGCTTCATCCGGCGTACTGAAAGCTCATATCCGCACACACTCTGGCCTCAAAGCCTTCAAGTGCCTGCTGTGTGACACCACCTTCACCACCAGTGGGAGCCTGCGACGCCACATGACTACCCACAGTGACATACGACCCTACATGTGTCCCTACTGCCAGAAAACCTTCAAATCCTCCCCCAACTGCAGAAAGCACATGAAAACACACAGGTGAGTTGTCCTAACTGTCTCATGTTTATTAAGGGGATAGTTCACCCAAAAACGAAAATGATGTCATCATTCACACAATATCAAGTTGTACCAAGCCTGTATGAACTTTTGAATTTATTTCGTCTGCTGAACACCATAAGTTGATATTTTGGATACTGTGAGAAACCAAACAGTTGCTGGTAGGCATTGACTTCCAATGGGTTGAGTAAATGATGGTGAGATTTTCACTTATTTAACAGTGCAAAATATATAACACAGCACAAGAGGATAAACATAAATATAGGTAAAAATATAAATAAAATTATAATAAAAAATAGAGTAAAATGTGCTATAAAATAAAATGTGCAATACAGTATAATGTGGACTTGAAGATATGCATGTAAATATGAGCACTAGTTTATCTGTATTTAGCTGTAAATATCTGTTTGCAGCACAGCACAAATCACACCACACAGTTCACAGGTTTGTTTGTGTTGATGTGATTTGTCCAGCCCTACCAATAATGGACGACACTACACTGTGAGATCCTTTCATGTTCTGTGTCAATTTCACAGTGTAGTGTCATCCATTATTGGTAGGGCTGGACACAATATCAGATTATTTTCATTCTTGCGATATTTCAACAGCATGTTTGCAAATATATATTAATGTTAGCCTTAATCATATGTTATTTTTTTCAGTAATAACACATAACATAAGGGATATATGTTGTGTTTGTTCTCAGGTATGAGCTGGCTCAACAGCAGCAGAGCTCAAATGACATGCAGCCGCCCACTGCTGTGGTTGGCACAGGGACCCAGAGCATGCTTGAGGTGGTGGGAGACAGCCAACAGGTGACACTGCCGACTGCACTGGGGGAAGATGCCCTGCAAGAAACAGGTGAGAGGGACACAAACTCTTTGCTGTTTACTTTACTGTTTACTTTTTAGTCATTTAGCAGATGCTTTTATCCAAAGCGACTTACAAATAAGAAAAAGTAACTAAAACTATAATTTAAAACTCTATAAATACTATATATACACACATTTAAGAAAATGGAGAAATTAAATAAAATGACAAATTTCATTTTATTTCAAAACTAAACATTTAAATGAAAACAAAAAATAAAGCTCAAAATATTAAAAAAACAAAAGGTATGAGTATAAAAATGATTCTAACATGACACTAAGCCAAACACCCATATATATATATATATATTATTTCATTTCCATGTAGTATGTTGAAGTAACGTTACTAAAATAACTCCAATTTCTTAAAACTAAAACTAAAGAAAATACATATAAAAGACATAATAAATTCATACATAATTTATCTAAAGATTTAAATAGATTAATCAAACAGCAGTAGTTTATCAGTAATCCTAAAAAAATAACACTGTCAAAAACACATGCTAACAAACAACAACTTACACATATTAAGAATTGGTTATAAAAACTAAAGCAGAAGTGAAACAAGCAGTAAGAAAGAAGATAAATAAAAAGCGATACTTAGTTATATCCTTTTGTCCCTGCCCGGTGGAGTCGCAAGGTAACGTTAGAGTCAATGGTCTTTACACTCGTCGGTCTTCTCACGAGGTCTTCACGCGACCGCTGCCGTGGTAAACTACGCTTTTTATACCCATCTAACAAAATATTACTCCAATTCAGCTGAACACACTTTCCTGTTAATCACAATAAATGGCCAAGCAAGCGCCCGACACTGACAAGGGACGCGATACAATACGAGACCAAACGCGATTTCAGCACGTCTCCACATAGTAAACAAAACAAGCGTTTCCTAGCAACAACAACTGCACTAAACACTAATAAGACAAGTAAATACATTTACTAGTTGATTTTAACTTCCGCTGATAGACTGCTTCTCTCAAAGAGTATTACTTTACACTTATGTCTTCTGCTGGCGCTTAAACACAATTTCATGTTAATCACAATAAATGGCCAAGCAAGCGCCCGACACTGACAAGGAACGCGATACAGTACAAGATCAAATGCGATTTCAGCACGTCTAACAATACTTTTTTTTTTTTTTACAAAACAACTGAAATATACACATTGGTTATTGACAAACATGAACTGGGACACTGAACGGCTATGTGAGACTGGTGATTTGTTTCAGGGGTGCTTTCTCTGAGTAGGCAAGGGAAGCAATGCCTCCTCCAAAAATTAATGAGAAAATAATTTATAGTTCAAAATGTTTAGCAGTTCTGTTGCAAGACACGATATAATCTTCTGTTCTAACACAACTCCTTTACTATTATTTTGTATTAATTATTTTCATTGTGAAATGTACTGACTTGTATAGATTAATCCACATTACTAGAGTATCATCATATCCTCTGAGCGTTAAATAGCTTTTTATTTAACTAAATCAACCAAAACAATAAAATAAATTAGGGCTGCCCTCGACTAAGTATTTTTCTAGTCAATTAGTAGTCGTTCATTTGATTAGGAGTCATATGATGCTTTTTTAAAGATCATTATTTGGTGTATTTGGTGTAACAGAATATATTGGCTTGCTTTAATGTTAAAAAACACATTATTTTTCAAATACTATACATTATTGTAGTTCCTCTATGCCCCGCCTCTCTCAAACGCTTCGTTTTCTACAAAGTCCCTCCTTCCGACAAGCACAGTCTGCTCTGATTGGCTAACTGACACAGTGCATTGTGATTGGCTGAACACCCCAAGCGCCCTAGTAGGGGTAACTGCAGCCTGGAGCAATGGGCGTGCCAAAAGGTAGGGGGCGTGCCAAAAGGTTTCTCATTGGTGAAACGAAAGTTAGGGGGCGTGCCAAAAGGTTTCGTGAAACGAAAGGTTGGGGGCGTCACTACTCGATCCGTACCGGAAACATGATTTGTACTGCGCAAAAACAGTGTTATTGATATTAAGAATATAATTACTTGAAATTACATTCGAAAGTACCTTCGGAACTTCTGCATGGCGCGGGTCACTGACGTCATCACCACCGCAAGTTTAGGTCTTAGTTCATCAATAATCAAATACAAATTACAATTATTTTCTTGAGGATACAAACGTCTCTTACCACGGTTAGTCGCACTAGCTGTTCTTAAGTTAAAGTAAGTCAAAAGTTGCATTTGTTAACATTTGTTAAAGCACTGTGAAGTGAATAACAACAATGAACAGCTGTATTTTTATTAACTAATACTAACAAAGCTTAATAAATACTGTAACAAATGTATTGCTCATAGTTAATACATCAATGTTAACAAATGAAACCTTATTGTAAAGTGTTACCCTAAAAACTATGTTTTGCCTGATAGAGAAAATATATAGTTGATAAAACCACCAAATTATAAAATAAAAAAAATTAAACCTTCTTTGGTAACCTTCTGTTAAGTGACATTAACCAATTTAGCAAACAGACAGCTTTATCCACTAAAACATTTATTTAGCTTTCAGTTTCAGTTGCCAATTCAAGTAAAACAAATAAACCATTCATTCATTCATGCTGTAGTAGCAGTCCATAGAACAGAAGCCAGCAAAGTCATTGTCTGAATAGAACGCTGTGAAGACTCCCTTCTTTCCATGGCCACAGTATCCAGTGGTGTTTTTGTAGATGCATCTACAGCCATCACATCTGGTTAGCTCAAACTCTACTCTGTATGATTTCCTCACATCTGGACTGACAGACTTCCATTCAACGATACCTATCTGAAATCTGAGTTAATGCAATAAACTCTCTAAATATTTTTAAAAACCTTGTTCAGTTAATAAAAGTACTAAATTCTAAAAAACTCTGACGGTTGATAATGTCATAAAACTTTCTGCACACTAGTGACAGAGTGAGAAAGGCTCCATCTCCTTCTTCATAGACAACATCTAGAAGAATATGTCTGAGCAGCTCTGATGGTAGCTGAATAAAAAAAATATATATACAAAACCATTTAAAATATGAAATTCCAAAAAAATTGTTACATAAAATACTACACAATATTCAATCTTACATCAGCAAGGCCTCCTGTTGGGTCCATGGCTGAAAAAGAAATTTTAATTGTCATTTAAAATGTTATAGAGATATATTTATATCTATGAAATTACAACTACAAATTACACATTCAGGCCAACATATTTAGATGTGCATTAACAGCCAAAAAAAAAAAACATGTAAAATGTATGCATATTGGCAATATTGCAAAAAAATACATTTGTACATCTGAACAATGTGACATTTTTAGGTCACTTTCCGAAAAAAAAAAAAAAATATAGATTTCATTTCTTTTCAATTACTTTTGGGTTAGTTGTTACAGCCCTATATGAATTATTTTTTTCATTATTCTTTGCACTGGCCTTGTTATATTATATTATATTATATTAATACACACACACACACACACACACACATGCCATCAAACAAGCCTTCAACCATACCTATATATGCCTTCAACTGAGCCGAGCCTACCTCTTTTCTGCACCTTTTCCATTCTGAAGGAGACCTTAAAAAATAACAAATTTACAAAGTGCTAAATGTCATCACTTTAAATGTATATAATAATTCAAATTTACCCCGAGCCTTCAAGCAGGAGTGCACACCACCATCTCCTTATGCTTGGCATATTAGCCTGTTTCAAAAAAGCAACTATTAATACAATGTCAAAAATACAATTGTGCTTTTTACTTGCAAAAAATTGAGCTAAGATCTGAAGACTCACCTCTGAAAAGTCAAAATCCACCCCCAGAGCAATGTACAGGGCATACTGAAAGTCAAAGTCTAATTGTTTGAACCATTTTATTTGGTTATTAAATTAAACTGATGTGAGTTCCAATGTGAATAGTCATAAACTTACCATGAGCACAAAGACTCCACAATTATTGGAAGAACCCTGCACAGGAATCCCCTGGGTAATGTTTGCAAGCAAGCAATGAAGAAAGCAAGTAAAAAAGTAATTGAACTGTATGGTAGAGGAATTATGATTCAAAAACTTACTGGAAGATCCTTACAGGTTATCTCAGTCCAATGCCCAGGAACAATAGCCTGAGCAACTCTCCTATTAAATGTACCCAAATATGCATAAGTCAGCAACATTAATCAACTATACAAAAAGTTTTTTATTTATTAATATGCTTATCACAATTTACATAGTTTAATACATAAATGAAGAAAGCCAAAATATTCAATGTGAGATTTGTAGCCATATTACAGGGGGGTAAAAATGATTGTAGAAAGATGACAGCATCATTATTTTATTTTAACACAGAGATTGACAGGTCTATTTGTTAAATCTATTTACTTTAGCAATCTTTGTTGCATTATATGCCAATGGTGACAGTTCAAAAATGGGGGGAAAAACTCTTGTTTTTTGCCCCAAGTTTGCTTGCAAAAATTAAATTATGCTGTCATCTTTCTAAACTCAGTCTTTTGTCTCACTGTAACATGTGTCTGTCAACAACAATAAACTAATTACTAAAGCTGCAAGATATAACGCAAAGGAAATAAATTATGATCGTATTGTAACAAGCTATCGTAATATACATATTTGTGGTATATTAAGCATAGATAAACGTATGACGAATTAAACCATGTCTTACCGCCGCCATCTTCTCTTGTCTAAAGGAAATTACGTAAATGTATGTTTACCGCTGATTGGCCAACACAGTAAAACGCCGTTCACCAATGAGAAACCTTTTGGCAAGCCCCCTACCTTTTGGCACACCCCCACCTTTCGGCACTCCCATTGCTCCAGGCTGCAGTTACCCCTGTCTCCAAGCGCGTCGGAAATGTAACGCCCCTTTCCATAATCGCGAGCTTCAGCTTTCAAAACTAAAGTAAAGACAGTTAATAATGTCCTTAGTTTTACCATCAGTTCAAGCCAGAGAGGGGAGCAGAGTCACGCGACAGATACCGTGATGATGCTCATATGTAATTGCAAACAAGCCGCGGTTCTAGGGTTGGGAATCTAAATCGATTCCGATTCCAGAATCGGATACTTAAGGTCAGGAATCGGATACTTGTTGTCAAATTCAAATTTTGATTCCGCCTATCGATTCCTATGCAGGGTTATTTTCTTTATCTGTGAGGACCGGTGTGACCTAGCGATCTTCTAGGACCTTGCTCGCTAATCTAAGCACTCCAAAGTTGGCCACCACTGATCTAAGCTTGTCACCCCTTTAGCCACCCTGCTCAAATCTTCAGTTTTTGTCCCCTTATTCTTGACAAGAAATGCCTTTATTTAGACATGGAACCGGTGTATTTTTTTGCATCCGTATCAAACGAGACTTTTCAGACGCGCAGCTTTGCCTTAGTGCCAGGCATGAGTCAAATGAGTGCGGAAAAGGTACACCAGTCAAATGAGCTTCGGTAGAACAATGAGATGCTGTTAGGCTATATGTCAGTGAAACGAAATGTCCTGTCCTGTCAGCCGTCACTGTGCTCACGGCATGCTCTGATCGCGTTATCATAAAAAAGCGCACGAGAAACTGCATACGAGTCTGTCGTCACTTAAGTCATGAAATTACCAAAAAAGGCGATTAAATCTGCAAACTGTGCGTGCATGTATGTATGCATTACATTTCAGAACGTATCTCGAATGCATACTAAAATATAGGCTCTCGTGCAATTCCAGATCACAATAAGTAATTTATAATTTGTATTTGTAATTTAATGCACAAGTAAATGTGAGCACAAGTGCACTTATACTAGAAACATGCGCTATTTTTTCATTCATTTTAAAAGTACAAACGAAAATGAAACCATTTAAATGCATAAAACAACTAATTTTACAATCGGGCATTTATGTGCTGTTGTCTTCTGGCCTTTTTCACATTCTTATCACTAGCATGTCTCATCCATGCGTATGTAATGTTAGAGAACACGTTTTGGGGGGTTTTGAGAGACAGAACCAAACTGACAGAGCAATTAAGCTATAGTGAGCCCCTTTATTAAAATACCTGGAGGTGAGGAATAATACAAAAATTGTCATATTCACTCAGTATTACTTAATATAATAATGTACAAATATCTCAATTACAATTAAGTATAAAATAATTGTTTTCAGCTGTGTTTTAGGCACTAAAATAGTCTAGTACATTATAGTCAACTTCATTTTTATATAGAAATAATGTAGATTTCTCGCTGCCGCTGACCTAAAGAGAGCAGCTGTCATGTATATGAATGAAACAGCTTCACAGTCTTTTCAACCACACAGTATCATTATTTCTGTGTTAAATACATTCAAATTCAAATATAGTTCAGATATAAACTCTGATATGTACGGTAGTGATTAAAATAGAGTAAATCTCCTTTTGAAAGTAATTTGATACTTTCAATGAAGATTTATCGATTACATTGCTACACCAGTGGGTGGCGAAAAGTGTCTGTTAAAATGTATTTGTCTTTGAATCATACAAGAGATTCATTCAAGGATGCTGATTCATCCAGTAATGATACAAGCACATCTTAAGTAAGTAATTAAGTAATTAATAAATTACATGTGATTTTGTTTAGTTGTCTAATATTTTTTTCTTCAGAATCATGAGAACCACAACAAACTATTTTTTTTCCAGAATAATGCAGTTCTATTTTGCACACAAATAACTCTTGAAGAGTCCAGTTTTTATGTAGCCCGTTTAAATTTTTTCCATGGTATTCAGCTCCAATAAATGGTTTTCTAAAAAGAGACAGAATAAATGTTTGATATATTATTTAATCACATTAGAATTGAAACTGGGAATCGAAAATAATCGGAATCGATAGGCAGAATCAGAATCGATAAAATTCAAATGATACCCAACCCTATTTGTGACCATGTCTCCCTCTCTCACACACGCAAGCACACAAACACAAACGAGACGCTACAGCTGTGACTCTCTCTCACACACACACACACACTCACTACGAGCAAAACTCTGCATTTGAACAGTTAATAACAAATACTTAAACTAATAACACAACATAGTCGCTGATTCAGAAGCGCAAGATTGTCATAGCAAAATCAGAATTACCTCCTCTCCAAGGTTCACGAAACCGTCGTCCATAAAACGTGTTGCTGTTCTGTTGCAAGTAATCTTAATTGTTTCCGAAAGGCATGGCAGAATCTTAAATTTGATAAAGAATATCTCTTTGGTTTTAGTCTTTGCAACTTCAGGGATCTTATCTATGCACAATCAGCTTGTAACACTCCAAAGAGAAAGCAAAACTTGAAATCGCATCATATGACCCCTTTAAGCACTAGTCAACTAATCGCACGTTTATTAATAAACAATTGATATAATTATAATGAGCCTTTAACTGCCTACATAGCCTAATAAGCACTCAAGCGCACGCATAAAGCTTGCCACAGTACACTGCAGAAGTAATGATTATGAATGTGTCATATATATATATATATATTTCTGTAGATATATTTTACAGAAAGTGCATCCTGTTTGCTTTCGTTGTTTTACAAAAGCGTGTTTTGTGGTTATTGTGAGTGCATACAAATAAACGTAGAGTCTTTACAGATTTGAAAGAGTATTTTATGAGTAAAGGTCCTTGCACACTAAGTCTGACATTTTTGCATGCATTTTTTTCTTTCTTTTTTTTCGTATTCGTCATCCTCTCCTAAATCAAAATGCTTGCTACGGATGCAAAAACGCAGAAAATCTAACCTGATCCGATTTTTTTGTGACAGACGAAGGTTTCGGAGGCAGTGTGTAAATGTGCTTGACAAAACGCGAGGTCGTATTTATTTAAAAAAATATATAAAAAAAAATTGAACTCCAATTTCCAGTACTTGGCGACTAATAAATTTTTGGTCGACCAAGCCTCTTCTGGTCGACTAACGATTAGTCGACTATTTGGGGGCAGCCCTAAAATAAATAAATACATTTTTGTAGTGAATGCTTTAATGATACAAGAAAGAAGTGTATGGGGTTATGAAACAATTCGATTTTTTTTTATGTACTGCTTAAATATAGACACTAGACAAATGTTTATTTCTGCAACAGTGTCTTTACACATCTTCCTTGAACAAAAATATTCAATATTGAATAAATTATTTGAATAAATGAATAAACTTTGACGAGGAAATACAATGAATTTTATTCAACTCAATTAATTACGTAAAATAATGCAAACATATATTATGGATTTAATATTACTATATTTAATATTACTAACTTAATACCAAAGTTTAACCATAGAAGTCACAGCAAATGACTTTAGTTAAAATTGGTGCTGTCAAACGATTAATCACAACTAATCGTGTCCAAAATAAAAAATTTGATTACACGATATATATGTGTGTACTGTGTACAATTATTTTTATCTATATAAAGACACACACATACAGCATATTTTGAAAATATTTACATGTGTGTGTGTATATATATATATATTATATTCATATAAATTATATCATATATAAATATATTTAACATATAAACAGAACATTTTCTTAAAAGTATACATGCATGTGTGTGTGTATATATATATATATATATATATATATATACATAATAAATATAAACAGTACACACACATATATTATATAAACAAAGACTTTTATTTTGGATGCAATTCATCGCGATTAATCGTTTTACAGCACTAGTTAAAACAGCATGGCTGTTTAGTTTTTTATTATTTTACAGCTAAAAAAAGTGATCAATCCAGAGCATTGTGTTCAATCCAGAACATTGAGGAGTTGACTCCTCATTTCAGAACACCACAGCATGCCACTGGATTGTTTACATAGAATCATTATTTTATTTAAATGAAAATATTAAATTGATGAGGAGAAAAAAAAAAGTATTAAATTAACTATGAAAATTGTATTTATCCATAGAATCATTTGTGAGTGTGCACCATGCTCACATGGGCCAGATTGAGGAACCAGCGCTGCCTCAGTCCACATTTGAACAGACAGCTATGACACAAGGTAACAAACATGTACACCCTTCTGTAAATACACTTGTTTTGGACTAAATTTGCATGCAGTTAACTTTACACTGTGAATGTGTGTCATGTGAATTTGCTGTAGAATGTCCATTCAACTTCAGTGAGACAAAGATGGTTCTGCCTCCACCTTCTTGTTTTAGTCATTTATGCATGAAGACAGAAACATAACTCTACATATAAACTAAATATTTATGCATACACATATCTGATACACACTGATTGATCAGTACCCAGAATAAAACATGCTCCTCAGGTTAGCTGTGTAGTGTATGTATATATCCTTAATGTTTTACAAATAGGCAATTACTGTAGAGGGTTTATTTATGATAGGGGGTCTTATAGGAAAAAAAGTGAATATAAAATTACAGTGAGGTGAGTTTGATCAGAGTTTGAGCTAAACTCTGCCCTGGTTTGAAATATGTGTGTCTGTTGCAGGTTTCACTATAGCTGATGGATTTACTCAGCAGACGCATTTCTCTACTGTACAGCAGCTTCAGGACTCAAGCACACTGGAGTCACAAGCCTTGACCACCAGCTACCATTCTTCCAACCTACTGCATGTAACACACTCCGAGGTACAAACACATCAACCCTGGTCCTGCAATACCCACGTACACAATATGGAGATATCCCTTATCTGACACTCACATTTCAGTTTTGGATGTTCCCTGCGACCAGGGTTGGGAATCACTGCACTAGAAAGCCGAAAATTTCGCACTTGTCCTATGTTGTGCATACCAAACAACTGACTGCTGACTATGTGCATTAATGACAAGATAATTCTCCTCCTCAAACACAGTTGTGATCGTAGAAAACATTCTTACACAAACTCATGTACATAGCAACATAAAGGAAGGTCTTAAAGGTCATAAAGGAAGGACAAAATATGGATGAGGGAGACATGGATATAGTAGATGTGTATTTATTTATTTTACCCACTTATAATTCCTCAACTTTTTCCTCTTTGGCACCTCTTTAGCACTATGTAAATAATATTTTTGTGATTCTTTTTATGCATTTATGTGATTCTTTTTATTATTTTCCTTTTTGTATTAATATTTTAAATTATATTTATATGGTTGTTGTAGCACTATTTGAGATAAAAAAAATTATATTACTTTAATAAACTAGATATTATTTTGACCAAGTATTAAAATATACACTAATAATTCTAGAAATATATAATAACGATTTCCAAGCCTTTTGTGAGTGAGGCACTTACTGCTGCCAGTTGGTGCGGCTATGACCATGACTCAAAATAGTTACATCCATGTGATCAACCTCCTTGACCAAACATACAGCTTAAGTTTGATCGAAATCACTCAATGCACTTAGAATATATGAGCCACTTCCTGTTTCCCTTTTTTAACCATAAATTGTATTGCCTTGGCATGGTGAATAGTAGCAGAATAGAATAGATAATCTTTACATTTGAGGACCTCATCTGAAGGAGTTTTTGTCAGATTCACTCACTTATGGATTTGAATTTGTCCCTAAAATAAGTAGGCACACACAGACACACACATACATACATACACTCACACACACACACACACACACACACACATAAACACACACACAAATCTTCTTTGTGATTCATCTCTGCTCTAGCTTATTTTCCTAGTCTAGCTTTCCTAGAAACCTGCCATTGTACACTGTGAATACTACTGGCTTTGTGATGACTTACTGCTCCTCTATCTTAAGCCGCTTTTGATCTGCAAATAAATGAACATGTTTGATAGTATTAGCACACCATATATATCATATATTACCATCTTGACATGTCTACCATTGTACCACCACAGCACTTTTTATTTATTGTAATTCATATGTACAGAAATCATACATGTGAAATTAAATTCTGTTATTTTGCGTGTTTGTTTGTGTGTGTAGACAAGTGGTTTACTGCAGGAGGTGAGTCAGGGAGAGCTACAGCTGTCTATCCAGACACAAGACTTTCAGGATGAGGATGAAATCAACAAGAGAGTCTATCAGTAAGTTCACGTACCTTGTGTCTGTGTGACTTTGTACCATTTTACAAAATAAAGCACTGCCTTTAATAAATTGTTCATAAATACAAAAAAAAATTATGGAATAAAACTGTAAGTTTTGTTCTTGTAAACTCCAATTATACAGTAATTTTTCTTTTGCAATTTATGTCAGTAGATTTTGCTATTTTGCAATATGCTGGGCTCAACGGTAAGGACTGCTCGATGGCCTGGGGTCAGCGTGAAGGACGTTCGGCAAATTATATATAATTTATACAGGGAAGACTATGCAATGTTCCCTTTCGATATTTCACTCGTACTGCGTCGATTTATATCGACGTAAGTACGGGAAAATCACTTTTTTCCCCTTCACTGAAGCCTTTTTAATCACGCAGTTATAACTGAACGTGATTGATTTGTGTAAGGTGAAAGAAACTAACCAATCCGCGGCGGTGGCGAGCGAGCCAATGGCTATGCAGCCTGCCATAGCCCGCCAAAATAGGAGGGGCGTCTGGCTATATAATCTGCTGCCTGCCACCGCATCTCAGATTTCTTCTTTTCAGCGACGAACTCCCTTCTTCGATGAAGAATTGGCTCGCTTGCTACCGCCGTGGATTGGTTTGTTTCTTTCACCTTACACGAACCAATCACATGCAGTTATAACTGCGTGATTGAAAATGGCTTCAGTGAAGGGGAAAAAGGGATTTTCCCGTACTTACGTTGATATAACTCGACGCAGTACTCGTTCCCATGTCTCAGGGAACCGAGGTTACGATAGTAACCGAGAACGTTATTTTACATTTGATTATAATTTTTTGTACCTGAACACCTACAAGCTTAAAAATCTAAAGCAATTTTTAATTTGTATATTTGTTCTGTTTATTTATTTGTGGTGTTGCTTGTAATTTTTTTCATTTGTTCTTATTTATAGACTGTTCACTTGTCTTAAATAATGTTTAATATAATAAACTTTATAACTAACTTTTATATTTGTTAGGCTAGTATAGTTCTTGTTGTGGTATTGAAATTGAAATCAAGAATTGTAAAAATGTAACTGGTATTTATAATTTTGATATCATACAGGCTTAGAATATTTACGATAACATGGGTAAAAAAACAATGGTTCCAATTCTTAAATTTTTTGTGGCAGGGCCAGTTAAAATGTTGGCAGGCCATGTAGCGATAAGCCCTGACGTATATATGTGCTTTAAAGAAACATGCAATGCAAAAATACAGAGTTGGATGCACTTGATTATTAAATTAAAATAAAAAAGTGAATAAGCACAATAAGTAGTGAAAAAAATAACAATGCGGTACTCACTCACTGTCTGACACACACCTTAAAGGGGTCATATGATGTTGCTAAAATTATTTTGTGTATTTGGTGTAATGCAATGCGATTATGTGGTTTAAAGTTCAAATAGGTTCAAGGTTCTTTATTATTCGTCACATACACAATCATACAGGGTATAATCAGTAGTGAAATGCAAGTAGAATTGAAGAAAAATACAGCATGACATGAGGAAAAGTGAGGAGAAAAAAAATAACCCCCAGACTATGCTCCTTGGGGAGTACAGTGTGAGAACAGGAAAAACACCTCAGCAACACAAAAGCACATACACCATATACACACAACATAGCCACAGGGGAAGTAATCCAGCCCAGCAAGCAGCCATCCGGTCCCACAGCCACTATTCCGGCGCTGGTCAGACCCGCTTGTCAGGCTGGTGGTTCAAAAGCGACGGAGGCCAGTGGTCGGGGGAGGGGAAGTGATGGGGGAGGAAGCAAGAGCGTCTCACTGCAGAGCTCTTCCCTGGGTAAATATTCCATCAGCAGTCTTTGCCAAGGCCACTGAGCCGGGGAGCCAAAAGATAAGATTGCGATTGTTTTGTCTTGGGGCGAGTAACCGCATTCCAATTCCGCGGCTACTCTACTGTCCATTCTGGTCTCCATCAATTTTCCTTTGCGAAGCTGTGAGCTTCTCCATGATAGAGTCGATATTGCGGTTAATAGTCTCAGTCTCAATGCTGACCGCCCTTCCCACTGCTTCAATCATAACGGGCAGCCTTGTGAGGCTTTGGACAGCTCTTTCTGAATTCTTCGATAACCCAGGGCAAAGCATAATCCAATCAGCAAAATACCTGTTATCATGGTTCCGAATAGGTAGATATCTTCAATGTCCTCCACGGAAAGAGCTGCAAGACATACGATTCGCCACCTCTCCCAAGCGTTCATCGTATAACCCCCTGCGAACGTTCCGTCAGGGCAAGATGGTGTCAATTGCGTTGAGAGACCAGTTGATCAAATCCATAATAATCTTTCAGTTTGGAGAGCCGTGCAGAGAGAGTCTCTCAATGAGACGAGACAAGGGAGCAAAGCAGGGAAGATAAGGGTGAGGACGGGGAGTGAAAAATGCGACCGCCTCCGTTGAGTGCCACAGAAGAATAACACATTATTTTCCACATACTGTACATTATTGTTGCCCCTCTATGCTCCGCCTTTCTGAAACACATCGATTTTTACAAAGCTCATCATTCTGAGAAGTGAGGTGTGATCTGATTGGTCAGCTATCCAGAGCATTGTGACTGGCCAAATACCTCAAGCTTGTGATGGAAACGTTACGCCCCTCACCGTATTGTGATGGCATTTTCCCGGCAAGACGAGACTAAAACAATAAAACCCATAACAAACGAGGCATTTGTTGAATCCAGTGGGCACATAATTACTGATTATAGTGACTTATACTGTCTTTTTAAACATTACCATGTCTGCATTTGTGATCAGATAAGCAACAAGCACTACTCTACACTGCTCAAAACTCGCATTTGAAAAGTCAGTAGCAGAAATGTACTTGCAGGCTGTGCAAGTTGAAATTGCCCCACTTTATAGAAACAGCCTTTGTGCAAGCCAGCATTGTAGGCTACTCTCCTACCAGGTTCAGGAAATAGTCCTGCGTAAATTGCGCCGCACGCACTCTAATATTTGGGTTGAACTGTTCTGGAACAGTGTTGTAAATACAACTTTAACCACTGATTTCTAGTTGTGTCCTCTTTTAAAAGCCCAAACATAGTAGTTTCGCTTTCACAACAAAACACAGCGTCTCCACAACATGGTGACAGCAACAGTACTAGAGTGAGAATAAAAATCACGCCCCCTTTCTTTGCATATACATTTGGGCGGTGTTATGAAAATCTCCCCACACTGTGATGTAGATATGATGGAGCGAGTTTGAATGAGCCGTTTTAGGGGGGCAAGTCTTAACTTTTATAAAGAATAGCTCTTTGGTTTTGAGACTTTAGTCTTTGCAAATTCAGGGATCTTATCTATGCACAAACAGCTTGTAAAACTTTAAAGAGAAAGGAAAACTTGAAATCGCATCATATGATCATATTTAAGCATTCTCACATAAAGCCTGTCACAGAGCGTGAGTACTGATTTGAGTTCTCTTTCACAGTTTATTGTGCTTACATGGGCAAGCACACACACAATTATGTCTTGTTAAGTGTTCAAGAAAAACAAAGTTGATTGAGAAAATCCTTGCAAATTTTGCTCCAATCCTAATATTATTTTCTCTGAAAACAAAGATTTGTCATTTTTTATCAAAATATGTTTGTATTTCTACATGCATTTAGTTCAGTTTGTGCAGTAATAAGTGTTTTGTTTCTTAGGTGCAGTATGTGTGATAAGAGCTTTAAAAAGACAAGTCACCTAAAGCAGCATGTGCGCTCGCACACTGGAGAGAAACCTTATCGCTGTAACCTCTGTGGGAGGAGCTTTGTGTCCGCTGGAGTGCTCAAATCGCACCTGAACACACACACAGGTGACATGAACTAACAATGAAAAATACTTCTAAAGCAATTATTAATCTTAGTTTATGTTAATTTTAACATTTCATAATTTAAATCAACTGTTTTATCTGTTAATATTAATTAATTAAATTGACATGAACTAATAATGAATAGTTATATTTTTATTAACTGAATCATGAATAAATACTGTAACAAATGTATTGGTCATTGTTAGTTAATGCAACTAACTAATGTTGTAAAAATATTACCAAAAAACACATTATGAATGAATGAATGAATTATGTGTATGTATGTATATATATATATATATATATATATATATATATAGCGCTTTATTGTGTTTTGCTGTACACCCAAAGTGCTTTACAATCATGTAGAGAGGTTGGGTCTCTCAGCTCAGCCACCACCAGTGTGCAGCATCCACACATTATATTATCATATATTCTGAAACCCTGGCCTTTTCATATAAATTACTCCTCTGTGGCTGTTCTTCTGCTTTCTCAGGAGTGAAGGCTTATAAGTGTAACGTTTGTGACACCTGCTTCACCACTAACGGTAGTCTGAACCGACACATGATCATCCACCTGAACACAAAGCCCTTCAAGTGCACAATCTGCGAGGAAAGCTTCCGCACCGTCATGCTGCGCAGGAAACACATGAAACTCCTGCATGCTGTAGGTCCCAAAGGTACTGGCAAACTGAGGCTTCAATTTCTGCTGTATCCTTCTAAACATTCAGAATATAATAAGGCAATAATCATTAGTCAGTCTGCACTTTGTAGTCATCTTATTTAAACTTCGAAGAATATTGCTAACTCAGTGTTGGACTACAAGTGTAGACCAATCAACAGGATTTGTCTAATAATATCGATTACAACAAAACAAAAATTTTATAAATGACGTTTATATAACTCACGTTATAATCAATGATGCTGTCTACAATGCACAATTAATCTCTTATTGACATTGTGTTAGTTATGACTAAAGCACTTGTACAATCACCAGACCACTCAACAGTCTTAAAAGAGACACACCTTTTAAACTAAGTGCATAAAGCATAGTGTTTAAAGTAGAACATTTCTAAATGATGTTTTTATGTAAAAAACTAAAAACCTTGTAAGTGAACCTCAGGAAAATAAAATGAAAAAAGTCAATTTATGACCCCTTCAAATAATTTTTACAGTATTTTTAGGGTTTATGGTTACATTGCAAAGTGGAAATTTAAATGCAACTTGGTCACACCTTTATTTTGATAGTCCACTTTAAACATTCTATTAACTATAAGTAACTTTGCAATTACATGTCAACTCATTTTCATTAATTTGCAACTACATGTCTACTAACTCTCAGAGTAGACTGTTAGGTTAGGTTTAGGGTGAGTAGAATAAGCTGTTGACATATATTGCAATGTTTCTCATAGTCAGTATGTTGTTGACCCATCAAAATAAAGTGTTAGAAGATATTAAGCAGACAGTCTACTATGTATATGACATGTAGTTGCAAAGTTACTTACTGTTAGTAGAATGTCTAAAGTGGACTATCAAAATAGTGTTACCCTGAACTTTACACAGTAAGGTTAGTAATGTGAAAACATTACTGATGTTAACATATAATTGATGTCCATAGTTCTGGAAACTGATGAAGCCGGTGAGGAGGATGATGGGTCAGACCGCACAGGGATGAAAAGAAACCGCAACGGTATCATCACGTTAACTGAAGAGCAGACAGCAGAGCTGGCAAAGAGAGACCCTAGGGATGAGGCATCTCTATCAGAGAAAGTTCTTGCCCAGACAGCTGCTGAACGAGATCGAATCAGTGAAGTTAAAGACAAATGTGTTGAGCTCAACATAGAACCAATGTTTGCAAACCGTTGCCAGTACTGCCCAAAGAGCTTCAAGAAGCCCAGTGACCTAAAGAGGTAATTATCTTATGCAGAATGTCATGTTATCGTATAAGCTAATATTAATTTCCTGTATGATTTATTTTGACATTGATGCGTAGAGTATTGCAGATTACATATATTGTGTTTTATGATGTCATTCAGATGAAAATGATTAGTTGAGAATGATTAGTTGAGAAATCTTCATGATTATGATGACATAACTATGATGTTACAAAATATATATCAGAATAAATCAAAGGTTTGTACGTCTGTGGCAGTGGCCAGCTGCTCAGCTGCTTGGACATGTGTGAATTGATAATACAATCAAACTGATGTACACAAACAACTAACTTTAACCAGTTTAACATAGAGTTTAACAAATAACATGTAAACGTGTGGGAACAAAACTTCAGTTAGTAGCTATAATTTATCTATGAATAAGTGGACCTAATGGTTTTTACTAATCTGAGTTTGTTTATATGTTAATGCCTTGAATCAGTGGGCAAAGATTTCTAAAATGAGATAAGGGGCTGCAAATTTGTGGGTTTGGATTGCAAATCGAACGTACAGATTGCAAAATTTTGGGTACAGTTTCACGAATACGTGAGTACAGTTTGTTAATCTCTGATCCCTTCCTAACAAAACGGATTAACTACTTCTCCTCACCCGCACAAACAAGGACTTTTCAAACTGTGCTGCATTGTACTTCACTGAAACCTGAGTGAAGCCATCCCGGATAACGTGCTTCATTTACCGGGCTACCATCTGTTCAGAGCAGACCGCATCATGGAGCTAACAGAAAAAACGAGAGGTGGTGTTCAGATGTAACAACTCTGAAGAAGATGTGCTCTCCTAATTTAGAGGCGCTCTTCGTAAACTGTAAACCTTTCTACTCACCCCGAGAGTTTTCCTCTTTCATTATCGTGAAAGTGTACGTGCCACCGGACGTGTGCGTGAGCACCGCGATGCAACAGCTGGCCGAACAAATATCTGAAATGGTGCAAAGGTACCCGGACTCTCTTTTAATCATTCTTGGAGATTTTAATAAACAAAATCTCTCCCGTGAACTACCAAAATACAGACAACACGTTGCATGTCGCACCAGAGACAGTAATATATTGTATCACTGTTACACAATAATTAAAGATACATATCATTCTGTATCTTTAATTATTGTGTTACAGTGATTAAAGATACAGAATGAT
The DNA here is from genome assembly GCA_003573665.1 of Oxygymnocypris stewartii. Taxonomy (NCBI): domain Eukaryota; kingdom Metazoa; phylum Chordata; class Actinopteri; order Cypriniformes; family Cyprinidae; genus Oxygymnocypris; species Oxygymnocypris stewartii. Next base: position 511,369 of record QVTF01021185.1, read on the forward strand.
ATGTATCTTTAATTATTGTGTAACAGTGATACAATATATTACTGTCTCTGGTATTGTGTAACAGTGATCCAATATATTACTGTCTCTGGTATGATATGTATCTTGAATATATTGGATCACTGTTACACAATAATTAAAGATACATATCATTCTGTCCCACGAGCAGCTCTGGGGCTCTCTGATCACTGTTTGGTTCATCTTATACCGACCTACAGGCAGAAACTCAAATCAGCTTAACCTGTTATTAGAACTGTTAAAAGATGGACTAATGAATCAGAGCAAGATTTAAAAGCTTGTTTCGACCTCACTGATTGGAGTGTTTTTGAAGCTGCTGACACCGATCTGGACAAGCTCACAGAGACTGTATATATCACTGTATATATACACTTACATTTTTGCATTTAGCAGATGCTTTTATCCAAAGCGACTTAAAGTGCACTCAGGCTATACATTTTTTTTTTGTCAGTATGTGTTCCCTGGGAATCGAACCCACAACCTTTGCGCTGCTAACGCAATGCTCTAACCACTGAGCCACAGGAACATATATCAGTTTCTGTGAGGATATGTGCATCCCCACCAGGAAATTCTTATCATTCAATAATGATAAACCATGGTTTACTGGGAAACTCAAACAGCTTCGTCAGGCCAAAGAGGATGCTTACAGAAGTGGGGATAAAATCTTGTATAACCAGGCGAGGAACAGGCTAACAAAGGAGATCAGAGTGGCTAAAAAGAACTACTCTGAGAAGTTGAAAAAAGACCTTTCAGCAAACGATCTGGCGTCATTATGGACTGGTCTGAGGAACATAACCAAGTACAAGACACCTTCCCCGCAATCTGTGGAGATTTAACAACTGACTAACGATCTCAATATGTTTTACTGTCGATTTGAAAAGGCCAGCTGACCAACTGGCCCCCATCTTTACACAGATCTTCAACAGATCTCTGGAGCTGTGCAAAGTTCCCTGCTGCATCAAACGCTCCACCATTCATTCCTGTCCCCAAAAAGCCCAACATCACTGGCCTTAACGACTACAGACCTGTCGCTCTTACATTTGTGGTCATGAAGTCACTTGTTAGACTTGTCCTGGCCTACCTGAAGGACAGCATTTGACCATTGCTGGATCCTCTTCATTTTACCTACAGAGCAAACAGTTCTGTTGATAACGCTGTCAATAAGAGACTGCATTACATCCTGCAACACCTCGACAAACCTGGGAATTACAAAAGAATCGTATTTGTCGACTTCAGCTTGGCCTTCAATACCATCATGCCTGACCTTCTCTCAGACAAACTGACACAGCGGTCTGTGCCCACTTCCATCTGTCAGTGGATCACCAGTTTCCTGCCAGACAGGCAGCAGCTAGTGAGGCTGGGCAAACTCACATCCAGAACTCTCACCATAAGCACTGGCGCCCCTCAGGGTTGTGTTCTCTCCTCATTGCTTTTCTCCCTCTACACAAATGACTGCACTTCAAAGGACCCCTCTGTCAAGCTCCTGAAGTTTGCAGATGACACTACAGTCATCTGCCTCATTAAGGACGGAGACGAGTCTGCTTACAGACAGGAGGTTGAGCAGCTGGCTGTCTGGTGCAGTCTTAACAACCTGGAGCTAAACACTCTCAAAACTGTGGAGATAATAGTGAACTTCAGGAGGAACCCCCTGCAGTCCCCCCACTCACCATCATGGACAGCACTGTGGCTGTAGTTGAGTCATTCAGATTCCTGGGAACCACCATCTCTCAGGACCTGAAGTGGAACAATCACATTGACTCTATTGCAAAAAAGGCCCAGCAGAGGCTGTATTTCATCCGCCAGCTAAGGAAGTTCAACCTGCCACAGGAGCTGCTGAAACAGTTCTACTCTGCCATCATCCAGTCTGTCTTGTGTTCATCTATAACTGTTTGATTTGGTTCAGCTACCAAAACAGACATCAAAAGACTACAACGGACAGTCAGGACTGCTGAGATGATTATCAGTGCCCCTCTGCCCAGCCTCCAAGAACTTTACACCTCCAGAGTGAGGAAAAGGGCTAAGAAAGTCACTCTGGACCCCTCACACCAAACTCAATTTTTCTTTGAACTGTTGTCCTCTGGCCGGCGCTACAGATCACTGAGCACCAAAGTAATGTTTTCCCCCAGGCCATATCCCACCTGAAAAACATATAACACACCCCAGTACTGTACATCTGTAAATAATTTATCAAACATCTGTACATAGGACACATGCACATTCACAGTTCTGTCTATGGACATTTTTCTTTTCTGTATATTTTTATTTTATTACTATTGTTACCTTAATTATATGTTGTCTGCACTATGTTAGTACTTTCTGTACTGGAAGCTCCTAACACCAAGACAAACACACTTGACAATAAAGCTCTTTCTGATTCATCTTCTAAATTGAGAATACAGTTTATAATACTCTAATTTGCTAAAATGAGGGAATGGTTTACAAATCTGTCAATACAGTGTATAAAATGAGTAAAGAACAGAGTAGTTGTAGCATTTTTAACTGCATCTAAAAAACAAGGACTGCTCATTCAAGCAGAAGAGTGACTATTCTGGACAATGAAAATGAGGAGTGACTGATACACATTAAAAGAAATTAATGAGGCGATATATGAGACTGGAACAGCCATTTATGAACAGGCTTGTCATTTGTCACAATTCCCGATCATAAGTCACATAATCAGGGAATTGACTCATACATTTACATTTAGTCATTTTGTCCAAAGCGACTTACAACTTACATCTTGAAGAGGCAAACAGACAGAGGAAGTGCTTGTAACACCAAGTCTCAGGCATTGTTAAAATAAGTACGAGCTTGCAAGGGAAGGAGAGAAAGATAAAGAGAAATGTTTTTTTTTGGATGAAATCAAGTAGTGTCAAAAGAGATGAGTTTTCAGTTGTCACTTGAAGATTGACAGGGATCCAGCATTCAGGATAGGGGTTGGGAGATCATTCCACCAGCCAGGAATGGTGAAAGAGAATGTTCTGGAGAGTGATTTTGAGCCTCTCTGTGATGGTACCACGAGGCGTCGCTCACTAGCAGATCTCAGACTTCTGGATGGGATGTAGATTCATAATAGTGAGTGGAAGTAGGAGGGTGCTGAGCCTGTGGTTGTTCTATATCCAAGCATCAGTGTCTTGAACTTGATGCGAGCTGCAACTTGTAGCCAGTGTAAGGAGATTAAGAGAGGTGTAACATGGGCTCTTTTGGGCTCGTTGAAGACGCGTCGTGCCTCTGCATTCTGAATCATTTGTAGAAGTTTGATTGTGTTTGATGGAAGTCCAGCCAGAAGAGCATTGCAGTAGTCCAGCCTAGAAATGACAAGGGCCTGGAGAAGAAGTTGTGCAGCATGCTCTGTCAGAAAAGGCCTGATCTTTCTGATGTTGTGTAATGCAAACCTGCAAGATCGAACAGTCTTTGCAATGTGCTCTTCGAAGGTCAGCTGGTCATCAAAGATTACACCAAGATTTCTGACCGAAGTTGATGGTGTAATTGTCATGCTGTAGAGTTGGAGTGACAGGGAAAACGAGAAGCTCAGTCTTTGCCAGGTTGAGCTGTAGGTGATGTTCTTTCATCGATGCCGAGATGTCTGCCAGGCAGACTGAGATCCGTGCAGCTACCGTTGGGTCATCTGGTTGGAAAGAAAGATAGAGCTGTGTCTCATCAGCGTAGCAATAGTAGGAGAAGCCATGCGCCTGTATGATGGGACCCAGTGATGTAGTGTATGTGGAGAAGAGGAGGGGTCCAAGAACCGATCCCTTTTTTTCATAGAAAAAAAAATAATTATCTTGAATGTGAGCTGTCTTTTTCATTTTTCAGACACATCCGCATACATACAGGCGAGAAACCGTACAAGTGCGACGAGTGTGAAAAGTGTTTCACAGTGAAATCCACATTGGACTGTCATATTAAGACACACACAGGTGAGTTGTATATAGGAATATAGTTATGTCTAAATCATGTGTTTGTGTTTATTTTGTAGTGGAGACAGTCACTATTACTCCTATTTGGGGTTGGGTGTTTTGTACAAATCACAAACCCTATGTTTTAAACTTTAGTATTTAACTCACTGGTCCCGTCCTGGTTGTTTTACAGACATAAGTAATGCACTGACAATTTTTTTTTAAATAAAATACAATTACCCAATAATATTGGTGTGTGATTTATTTTCAAACAGTTTTCACTTTCTAGTATATGCCACAAATAACTACAAAGAAACGGCAAGTAACACATTAAATTAAATATTTAAATTTTGAAGCTGAAAAACTGAATAGTGTTTTCTGGTAAAACATACTTCATTAATCTGTTTTATTTTATTTACTTTATTAACTTAAAAAAGTAATTTATTAGTAATAATAAATGAGTAAGTTTCCTTAGCGAATTTTCACCTGGTGGATGATAACAAAAAAAGTCCCCTAGACTTACAATGAAGAAGGATAGGGAATTTAGTTTGACTACCTAGTCCTCCGTTTGTATTAAAATTCTGGGTATACCTTTTGTGTTGCCCACTTTGGATATCATGCAATTTCCCAAAAATCAACACTGAAAAACCCCCCGAAAGATTCTTGTCAGAGACTAAAAATATATAATAATTAAAGCAAAGTCCTATTTTTTATGGGGCAATTTTATTGTAATTTTATGTATTATATGTTTATTATTAATTACTGTAATCTTGTTATAAAATTATTGTCACTGACACAAAATATACGTTTTCTATGAATACTTGAAATTACTTTGAAAACTGAGGTGCAAATAACTTCAAGTAAGGAATAATTAATGATAGTTGTTGAATTGTTAAAAAATAATGCATACCCGAAGTGGTGATGTGCCTCGGGAATGCATTATTTTCTAATACTTCAACAGAATAGCAATTGAAATCCAAAAAATTAGCAATCAAAAACATAATTTCAACTTTTTGATGGAGAAACTCAAATATATGAAGAAACAAAACAAAAAACATGTCTTCAATTGTGACTTAACTCTGAGTCTTCAATTTCCTAGGTTTATATTTTGACAAACTACAATAAAGTTTTTTTTGTTGTTGTTTTTATCTGATGGTTTGCTGTTTTTTAAAGTGTTGATTTGTTGTGAATTGCATGGAAACCAGTAAGGGGGTCGATTTGACTCCAACACATTTAATGTAACCACATTTTGTCCAGCCTTTCTAAAAAACATCTATGTGTTACAACATCCTTGTTGTATTTAAAAGTTTAATTTGGATGTTTCTGTGCAGGGCAGAAGCTGTTTAGCTGTCACATGTGCAACACATCCTTCTCCACGAAGGGCAGTCTCAAGGTCCACATGCGTTTACACACTGGCTCCAAACCCTTCAAGTGCCCCCACTGTGATCTCCGCTTCCGGACATCTGGTCACCGCAAGACCCACATCCAGGGTCACATCAGGCCCTCTGACCGGAAGGCCAAACGGAACTCCAACACTGAGCCACAAAGCTCAGGAAGACAAGTCCAAAGTATTCCTCAGACTCAGCATCCCTCCACAGCTGTGGACACTCAGCCTTCTGTGGGATTGTTACCGACTGCCACAACAGATTCTAACATCTACATCCCAGGAAACTCAGTGCTAGCAGGCCAATATGACCCCAGTTTCCTGCAACAAGGGCTGGTAGGGCAAGCTATACTGCCTGCTACTGTGTCAGGTAATGACAATCTTTACAGACATCGTATGTTCATTCACACTGCTAGCCAAAGTCAAGTCAATTGTATTCAATATTATTTTTTCATAATGGAATTATGAATAATAAGTATTTTGTTCACACAACCTTGTTAATGTCGCTCATATTGGACATTTGTCTGAACAGCGCATGCTTGTAAACTGATTTGCATTTGTAAATCCTCCTACACTGACATATCACTGAAATAACATCATCCTCAAACTTAAAGGGGTCATATGATGTGATTTCAAGTTCCCTTTCGATATTTCACTCGTACTGCATCTTATTTAAGACTGCGTCTTTTATTAACTCCTTTTTCTCCGATAACTGAAGCCTTTTTCAATTACACAGTGTTACTGCATGGCCATTGGTTCGTGCAGTGCTGTAAAAACGGGGGCGGTGCCCGCCATATCTCGCCAAAACCTGCCAGAATGGGCGGGTCGTCTGGCTATATAAGTGGCCACTTTGCCATAGGATCCTCAGATTTCTTCTCTTTCAGCAACGACGACTTCTCTTCGCTGATCTACAAGACTCAAAGCCCTTCTCTCCATTGACCAGCCTTCGCAGCGGATCAAGACCTTGACTCGGCTGATCTCCCCACTGACTCACTGCTCTCAAGTCGCTCAGCGCCTGTAGCAGCTGCGGTCTCACGGTCCCCTGCCGCCATACGACGAACGCTCGAAAGAGCAGTAAAAGTGCAAAAAGTATTCTCGCCGTTGTTGCAAATTGTGCAGGGCTCCCCTGCATGCCGCTGACGGTCACGGCGAGTGCGTTTCATGCTTGGGTGCCGCCCATGCTGAAACAGCACTCACCGAGACGGAATGTCCCCACTGTGTGGATATGAGTCTCGCCTCTCTGCACTCGTATAGAGCTTTCTTTTTAGAGAGCGACTCCGCCCTTGCGCCCACCCGCTCTCTTCTTCCCAGGGACCTGTGAAAAAAAAGCAGCGGGGCAGAAGATTACAGTGTGCCGAGATGAGTGAGCTTACGCTGGCACACACGGATGATGATAGATTTTTTAAAGGAGGTGGGAATCACAGCCATTTTGAATGGCTCCCGTGCAGACCAACGTCCCTCTGCAGTTGAGAGTGACATGGTCTCGTTCGGGGGAAGTGAAGATGAGATTCTCGATGACAACGTGTCACTGGCTGCATCAGACGGAGAGGAGCTGTCCGGCTCGATCGATGACCCTGCCCTCCCTCAAAATCCAGTGAGCCTAAGCCAGGCACGGACGCTAAACTTTTCCACGTCCTGTCAAGAGCTGTGGACGAGCTGGGCCTGGAGTGGTCACCACCGGAGGAGCCCACCTGCAGCCGCCTGGATGAGTGATTCCTGCCTGGGCGCCATCAGGCCCCTCGTCTGCCAGCTTCACCGTTCTTCCCGGAAGTTCACGAAGAACTCACCAGGTCGCTTCCTCCCTCAGATGAGGGCCAGGAGCTGAAATTACTCTGCCCAATTAGGGCACTGAAAATCTACCTGGAGCGTTCCGCCCTCTTTAGGCAGTCGGACCAGCTCTTCGTTTGCTTCTGTAGCCGCACAAAAGGTCATGAAGCAGAGACTTTCAAGGTGGATAGTTGATGCTAGGGCTGCAACAACTAATCGATAAAATAGATTATATCGATTATGAAAAATCATCGACAATGATTCTCATTATCGATTAGTCGGGTCCATCCACAGTGTACGTCCAGCTTCAGCCGGTTGTTCAAATTACAGCACTGAATAACGCATTTCTATGGACAAAATGCATCTAACAATAGTGGAGGAAACAGAATGAGATGCTGCGGGAGAAGTATGTGATCCAAGCTGACAAAACATGATCATTCTTTATTTTGAGCTTTAAGTTAATGCATTAGTGTAAAGGCTTGCCCTGTCAGGCCTGTGACACATGCGTGTGCGTCCTCAGTGCAAAAACGTTCAGTTTATGGTCATATCCTTATCTATAACTGTCACGAATTCACACGAGCATTAAAGGTCCGTCCTGACCGGCTGTGTTAAGTTTAAAATACCGAATGGCGCGTGCACGAGCGTCAGACAGATGGAACACCGAGAGCTGGGTTAAGTTGGTTTACTTTTCGATATTCGTTACACATTCAGCGATAAACGACAATAACTCCAAATCGAGTTGCCCAAAACAAATCTAAACAGTGTGACCGCCAAATGGGCAAAGCTGATCATGTTTCCCATCCTTCTTTTCCATAGTTTTCGCTCAATGTAATAAGCAATAGCCTGCACAAGTCGTCACAATGTGTATCAAGCCGGGAGAGCTCGCTCTGTGCGGAGCTTTCAGTAAGGGACCGTGGGGAAAGTGCACGTGTTCTTCATTTTCTGCGGAGCTTTCAGTAAGGAACCATGGGGAAAGTGCACGTGTTCTTCGTTTTCTGCTGAGCTTTCAGTAAGGGACCGAGGGGAAAGTGCACGTTTTCTTCGTTTTTTGCTATAGCTCACTGGGCGGTGTTTTTGTAATAGCTTTTTAGTTAAAGGGCCTATGGACATGAGACCAGTGTCCATCAAGAGAGGGGGACAGTGAACATTTTTCACAACCTTCCATTTTAGACCTACTGGTAGAAAAGGGAATTGCATGTCAAAAATGTACTTTCTTTATGTAATAACTTTCATCAGCAGGAAGATAGAGAATTGACTGTGATCAAAGTGAACGTGTGTTCCTGCAGAACATTCCTCTCACCTGTTAGTTTACACTCTTTATTATCTTTATTATTATTTAAATTTGTAATAGAGATTTAGACTATATTCACTATTACAGTGCTTAACAAATTTATTAAAACAAAGTTATGTAAGGTTTTTAACAGATTATGTAAGGTTTGTGCCGCTGCTGCTCTAAACTAACAGCATTGGTGATTACCAAAATCATGTTTAGCTTTCTGTATCGGTTAGTCCTCCAAAATGCGTAAGCTCTTTAGAAACAGTAGTAGGCTATTTCTAATGCTATAATATAATTATTGCTGTTATCTATGAAAGAAAGGCAGATAACTTTATAGTGTTTTTTTTCAGATACGCAATTACAGTCAAAAAGTACATAAACAATGCAAGCAAGAATGCAAGCTGTTATGAGGCCATTTTTGTTATTATAAATACTAATTAGTTGTTTCTGTTTGTAATTTGCCCAATAAATTACAATAAAATGTTTAGATGTAAACTTTTGTTTGACAGATTCCTGAAATATTTGTTTTCTCTTTATGACAGATGGTTTAATAAATTAAACACTGTTTTCATAGCATTCAATTAGTTTGAAGGACATTGAGCAGAATGTTGAATAGTGTGTATTTTGTCAATAAAATAAAATAATTTTATTTAATCCGATTAATTGATTAATCGAAAGAATAATCGGCCAACTAATCGATTATCAAAATAATCGTTAGTTGCAGCCCTAGTTGATGCTATTACGCTAGCTTACTCTTCTTTGGGCCTGCATTACCCCATTGGAGTACGAGCACACTCCACAAGAGGCGTTGACTCATCGTGGGTGTGGTCTAGCAGAGTGTCCATCGCAGAAATATGTGCGGCGGCCAGTTGGGCCTCGCCGTCCACATTTGTTAGGTTTTATAACCTGGAAGTCCCTGCTTTAAAGGCACGAGTCCTTTCTGCTTGAATTGACGTGAACTTTAACTGGTGGGACCGGCACTGAGTAAAGTTCTGCCGTAGCATGCTCGACTTACCAGTGGCTTACTTGTGTGCTCTCAACCCCCCAAGGTGCCGAGGCAGTTTAGGTCCCCCTCGGGACGATGACCCAGGCCAGGTGTGGCCTCTATGACCTCAGCCTGTGGCCTCGAGGGCTCCTACTACTTTTACTCTGGGATCTTCAGTGCCCATTGCAAGTTAGATGCAGTCGTCCCCCCACCATAGCACGGCGTGGTTGCACTGGTTCCCCATATGCATCTTAAATGAAAGACGCAGTATGAGTGAAGTATCGAAAGGGAACGTACTCTGTTACTAACGTAACCTTGGTTCCCTGAGATACGGGGATGAGTACTGCGTTCCTTGCTGTGCTATGACGCTGTACGACTCGCTTTAGTCGATGTAAACCTGAGGATCCCGCATTTTATGGACGACAGTTTTGTGAACCTAGGAGAGGAGGTAATTCTGACTTAGCTATGACAATCTGGCGCTTCTGAATCAGCGACTGTATGTTTTGTTATTAGTTTAATTATTTGCTATTGACTGTTCAAATCCAAAGTTGTGCACGTCATGCATGTGTGAGAGAGAGAGGTTCACATCACAGCACATCAGCTATCTTAATTGTGTGTGTGTGAGTGTATGTTTGTGTGTGTGCGCGCGCTTGTGTGTTTGAGAGAGAGAGAGAGAGTCACATCACATCACAGCACATCAGCTATCCAAATCGTGGCTTGTGTGTGTGTGTGTGTGTGTGAGAGAGAGAGAGAGGGTCACATCACAGTGGAGTGTATCACTTTGAGTATCACATAAAAAATATTTATTATTACCATCATTACAGGACTGTTATATAAATTTGAAAATCATATTTTGGTGCATTTTCTGGTTTGGCTGCTTTTCAGATGTCTCTGTTATTTGGTACAACCAGTTCAAGTAATGGAGTACCCCACAAATAAGGGCTTAATTTAGAGTAAATTTAGCTATATTAAATAAAGGAGGCATCCAAAATGTGGGTAACACTTTAGCATAGGGACCAATTCTCCTTATTAACTAGGCCTAGTTGCTTATTAGCATGCCTATTATTAACATATTGGCTGTTTATTAGTATAGCCATGCAGAATATGTGCTACTTATAAAGCACATATTCTGCATGACCATAATTCTACATCCCTGATCATACTGTTACGAACCCCATTTTCAAAGTGCTCATTTAAGAAGGGTTCAAGTAACATAAATCCTGCAGCACAACTTCCGCACAGCCCCTCGTCTATACTCCTCATCTCATTTTATCACAAGAGGCCAGCACCGAACAGGTCGCAGGTGCGCAGGGGCGGAACTTAACCTTGGAAAGGAAAGATAAACCAAATCAGCACAAAAAGGGAAGACAAACAATAAGCACTAATCCATCAAGGCTTAGGCTGTGACACTACCCAGTACCTAAACTTAACTACCTTACTAGCTATTAATAAACAGCAAGTTAGGAGTTGATTGAGGCAAATGTCATAGTTAATTGTTTGTTAATAGAGAATTGGACCTTAAAATAAAGTGTGACCAAAATGTGCACTGCTTGGGAGGCACCAGGAAGGGTTTGAAATCCTTCTTTTAGACCAATGATAGGACTGGGGTCTTAATATCATGTCAGTAAAACATAATTGTAAACATTTTTAAGAAGTATTCTTCATTTATTTTAGGGTTGATACTGCTTTTAGAGATGAAAATGCTTCGTAAGAATTTTAAAATAGATGTAACAATGAAACTATGTGTTATTCTAATATCTCAAACCTTAATGGTATAGTTCACCCAAAATGAAAATTATGGCATCATTTATAATTCATTTAAGGGACACAAATGAAGATATTTTTAGCATAATCTTGTCATTTTTGTCCATCCATTTAAAGACTTTCAAATAATGATAGAATTAAAAAATATATTTATCTTAATTTGTGTGCCAAAGATAAATTTAAGTCTTGGATGAACTTAAGTTTAGTTTTTTGGTTGTTGTTTTTTATCCTGGTGCAGCGGGTGGGGATTTGACTGTGTCATTGACAGAGGGTCTTGCTACACTTGAAGGCATTCACTTGCAGCTCACATCTACAAACCTGGTGTGTCCAAATGTGCAGATCTCTGGGATTGACCCCAGCAACATCAACAACATCACTTTGCAGGTAAAACTCAACTAAAAAGGCTTAGATTAGTTATACTGAGCAAGCGTGATGATGCAATATTTTTTGATTGTTTGCATCTATCTGTTTAGATCGACCCCAGTATTCTGCACCATGGTAGTTTGCTGTCTCACTCTCTGACGACTGACTCAGGACTGACACCGCACACGACAGCTCACCTCATGACTGCTGGAGATCATTCGGTTCCTGCTAATGTAGTCATTCACCCTCTGAGTGGCCTCTCACTGCAGCCTCCACCTGCCTCAGCCAGCGTCACCATCAGCAACCTGACAAACCAGCAGGATAATGCCAGTGTGTCTCTTTGTCTATTGTTGCCTAGTTCTTTTTTTTTCACTTATCCATTGTCCCTTCTGTCATGCAACATTACGTTTATCTCTCAACCATGTCCAGGTCATATTTCACATACAAAAATAATATTAAATAGCATGCTGTTTATTTAGCCTGAAGGAAATTATGCCTATTTTGGTGTTTTAAAATCATTTTCCAACAATTAAATTACTATCGTAGGATTTTTTTCCTTTTAGTGAAAGATGTTAATTATAAGTTTAAAACTCATTGTATTCCTGTCATTTTACTGGAATATAGTAAAAAGACAATTTTCACTATTGGCAGTAATTGGCAATTGCAAACACTCAAAAGGACACATAACAGCAAAATAACGTAAAACTCATCAAGAGGCTAATGCAAGGCAAGACAATGTTTCAAATGTTTCAAAAATGTCCATATTCCATGAGTTTAATGTGGGCTGATATAACTTAGCTGGTGAGCGATGCTAAAACGCCTACCTGAGAGCTAACTCTGACTTTTATTTTATCTTTTATGACTTTTTATTTAATATTCATCGACTTAAATATATATAATATTAATATTAAATGTAAATTTTTAAATCAGGGCCATTTTATTCAAGATAATATTTTGAGTTCTTTGGTGATGTAACATGTCTTTTATTAATATGTTTGTCCTGTCAGGTTCTCAGGAGCTGTCACAACTGTCCAATGTGGCAGGTCTTGTAAGCGGTGGCAACAGCACTCCAGAAATCACACTGACTATTAATAACACCAGTCTGACACAAGCTTTAGCACAGACCAGTGCTGCTGCATCTACACCTAGCATCAGTACACCAGAGATCACACTCACTATAGCAGGTACACACAAACCCTTGCAAACTATACAGACACAAACTTCTGCACTCTCTGTTGATTTTGCTGGTTAAACACCCCAATAAACAAATCCCAATGGTGACACTGCATTACACACTCTTTTTGACTTGCAATTTTGATGCAATTATGTGCTAAATCATAAATATTTTAGGAAGACACCTTTTGGAATTATAAAAATGCTCCAAAGATAGTAACAGTTTTTTTTATGGATGGAACCTTGTTTCTAAAACAGTCAAAATAATTTCGTTCTCAGCATGGTGTGTGTGTTTAATCACAAATACAGTAAAAATTATATTATAAAAAATTAATAAAAAGTAAAAAATATTGTTACTAAAAATAATCAAATTTAAAATGACAATTAATAATGTAATGTATTCCTGTCAGGCAAAGCTGAATTTTTCAGACACAATTTTAAATAACATTCATTACCGTTACATTTTTTAAATAAAGTAACACATTAAGTCACAAAGGACACATTAAATTGATCAAACGTGAGTCAAGACACTTATAATATTACAAAATATTTATATTTCAAATAAATGCTGTTCTTTTGAACTTTGTGTTCATTAAAGAATTCTGAAAAAAAAGTATAATGATTTTCACAAAAATACTAAGGAAAAACATAATTGATAATTAAAATAACATTATTAATAATTGAGAACCAAAAATAATAATTGATAATAGTTAAACACCAAATCAGCATAAGAGTAATACATTTCTGAAAGATCAATGTGGCACTGAAGACTGGAGCAATGACTGCTGATAATTCAGTTTTGCCATTACAGGAATAAATCAAATTTATAATATTATATATATTGTCACATCAGAGCAGAATGCTTAAAGTGTAGTTGTGGTGGGATGCCATTTGTGTGTCAAATTAACTAATGTAAAGTAGCCTTCTCCCAGCAGTCCAAGTTTAGAAATATGCAAGAATAAGTTTCTAGTGCATACACACTAAATGAGAGTGAGAGAAAGATTTCAAATTATTGATTTAAATTGTTTGTCTGTGTGGATTAATTAATTAAATTTACCTACATGCTGTAGTGAATAAATGTTTGCTGTACTAATTATTAAAATAGTGTGCAGTTAAGAAAGATCAAACTCTAATGAGCAAAGATCCTGTTAAAATTAACTTAATTTGACTACTTGTTTCTAAAGTTGGGATTCCTAAAGGCCCTGATATACTTTCGGTGAAGTTCTTTTTTGTTATTTGTTATGGGGTAAAAATAAGTTTGATACATAAACAGTGGTGTATTTTTAAACTTGTGTGTGTGCATGTTTTTCTTTTGTAACAGCCATGTCAAAGCAATCTGTATGGATCTGTTCTTTGTCTCTGTTTACAGGTCAGGACCTGTTGTCCCAGCACTGTCCAACCTCTACTTCAAACATGATCAGACTTGCCTCAGGCAGCAACAGTCTGACGTTAAGCAATGAGCAGCTTTTTCCTCAGAGCCCCCCCTCAGCCATGACTGGTGAGAGCTAAATAATATTTTGAGGATCTGACATGTAGAGTAATGTGTATGTTTTCTGTTTATGGTACAGTAGGGCTAAAGGTGCGTGGAGTAAAAGGTGCATTTTATTTTATTCTTCTCTAAACCACTAGATGGCACAGAAAGTCCCTGCCTAAACTTCTGTGTTGAAATGCACAAATTGCCTATTATAAATAGCTGGCAAATAGCAGACAACATGTGGTTGTACATGATTATTGTGTGTACTTTCTGTGATGGTAACAGAAACCTCAGCTAAGGGTTTCAATCAATCAAACCTTTATTACAAACTCAAGGTCCAGATTTAAAAAAGACAATAAAACAACATATTCAACCCATAGGATCCAGCAGTACCAGTGTCTCCACAGCTTTGACTGATACCGTCCGGGTAGTACTAACCCTTATAGTTTATAAACCCACAATAATTTCATTTTTAGAAGCATTAAGCCGACAGATAAATCTATGCATAAGATTTCGTAAAAGTGCTTTAAAAGTGATTACTCTTACACTCACAAACATTTCACTTGCACTATGCCATCTTAGTATGCCATCTTAGTATCCTTAGTAAGATTCTCATTGCATCATTATAAGCTACTTGCAACTTCTGTAGACTAGATGCTCTGTAGTTACAACACAAATGAGCAGTATAGAGTGTTGTACAATGTGCTTTAAAAAGTGACACCTTCACTTCATCTGAACAGAAACTAAACTTACGTAAAAGTATATTTGCCTGCATATATCATACGGTGTTGCCTTTCAATATCCTCATTATCTGTCACGCGTTCAGTGATAATATGTCCAAGGTATTTTACTTTGCACACACAGTGAGACTCTTTTTAGACAACTTAAAAACTGGACAATGTATACTTTTATCCTCCTTAGTTCTGCAAATCATAACCACACTCTTATCAGGATTATTTAAAATATCATGTTGTTTAAAATATCTGTTGATATCAAATATCAACAGACTGAGGAAACGGGCTCACAGTCCTCCTCTGCCGAGTATTCTGCTCGCTAATGTACAATCCTTGGAGAATAAGATGGACGATCTTAGAGCCAGGATTAGTTTCCAACGGGACATCAGAGACTGTAACATCCTCTGTTTGACCGAAACATGGCTTACGCCCTCGGTCCCGGACAACGCTGTAACGCCGTCTGATAACTTTTCTGTTTTACGGATGGACAGAACAGCCGAGGCTGGAAAAACCAAAGGTGGTGGAGTGTGTTTCATGATCAACAAGAAATGGTGTGACCCCAGGAATATCTCCATTCTGTCGCGTTCCTGCTCGGCTCATCTGGAACATCTCTCCATTATCTGCCGCCCATTCTACCTCCCCCGGGAGTTTTCATCGATCATCATCACTGCCGTATATATTCCACCACAAGCAGATACTAGCGTGGCTTTGTCCATACTTCACGACGAGCTCAGCGGCTATATCAACAAGCACCCTGACGCTGCCTCCATCATAGCTGGGGACTTTAACAAGGCCAACCTCAAAAAAGTCATGCCAAACTTTCACCAACACATATCCTGCCCAACTAGAGGACTGAATACACTGGATCATTGCTACACCCAATTTAAGAATGCCTACAAAGCTCGTTCCCTGCCGGCTTTTGGCAAATCAGACCACGCGGCCATATTTCTCACACCGGAATATAAACAACGGATCGTTCAGAGACCCCCGGTGGAGAGGGAAGTGACGCGCTGGTCCGCCCACTCTGAAGCTATGCTACAGGCGTCTCTTGATGACGTCGACTGGGACATGTTCCGGGCGAGTTCATCTGACGTCAGCGAATTCACGGATGTAGCAGTAAGCTTTATCAACACGCTAACCGAGCAAGCCACCGAAACAGTAACAATAAGGACATTCTCCAATCAGAAACCGTGGGTGGACAGAACAATTCGTGACGCAGTTAACCATCGAACTGCCGCATACAATGCTGGTCTTTTGTCGGGGAACATGAGCGAATACAAAACAGCGTGTTATGCTCTCCGGCGTGCAATAAGAGCCGCTAAACGCCGGTACAGGGAGAGAATTGAGTCACATTTCCAGCTCAATGACTCTCGACGCATGTGGCAGGGACTGAAGACCATCTGTTCCTCTGGAAATAACTCTTCCGCGGAGGTGAGAGCAGATCCGCTGCTGGCCGAGGAGCTAAACTCTTTCTACGGCCTCTTTGAGTGTAACGTTAATGGCGGCGCGAATCTGCCGATCAGCGCGTCAGAAAGCAGCAGACAGAGCAGCGATGGTTTTGCTATCACTTTTTCAGAGGATGACGTTCGGAGGGAACTAAAGAGAGTGAACGTAAGGAAAGCAGCAGGACCTGATGGGATTACTGGCCGCGTTCTGAGGTCCTGTGCTGATCAGCTTGCTGGTTTGTTTACTTCCATCTTTAATGAGTCCCTTGCTACCTCTGTTGTTCCCACCTCCTTTAAAAAATCTGTCATAATCCCTGTGCCTAAGAACAGTAAACCCTCTTGCCTGAATGACTATCGTCCAGTTGCCCTCACATCGACAGTCATGAAGGTTTTTGAGAGACTCTTAAAGAAACACATTTGCTCCTCCATCCCTGCTACCTTGGACCCTCTTCAGTTTGCCTATCGGCCAAATAGGTCTACTGATGATGCCATCTCTCAGGTACTGCACTCCTCCCTCACTCACATCGACAGCAAAAATGGCAACTATGTCAGGCTGCTATTCATCGACTATAGCTCAGCTTTCAACACTATAGTCCCCACCAAGCTAGCTGTCAAACTATCAGACCTCGGCCTAAACACTTCACTCTGTGACTGGATCCAAGATTTCCTCACCGCCAGACCACAAGTGGTGAAAGTCGGCCAGTTCACCTCCAACTCCATCACCCTGAACGTAGGAGCCCCACAGGGCTGTGTACTGAGCCCCCTGCTATACTCTCTCTACACCCACGACTGCGTGTCCTCACACAGCTCCACTTCCATTGTTAAATTTGCTGACGATACTGTGGTTCTGGGCCTCGTTTCCAACAATGATGAGGCCGCATACTTGGATGAGGTGGAGAGACTTACATCATGGTGCCAGGACAACTGTCTCTCTCTGAACGTGAGCAAAACCAAAGAGCTGATTGTAGACTTCAGGAAGAGACAGCAGCAGCCCTACACTCCTCTTATGATCAGCGGGACCCCTGTGGAGAGGGTGAGCAGCTTCAAGTACCTCGGTGTAAACATCTCCGAGGACCTGACATGGACTGCACACATCCAAACACAGATCAAGAAAGCCAGGCAAAGACTGTACCATCTGCGACAGCTGAGGAAATTCAGGGTCTCACCAGCTATCCTGAAAACTTTCTATTCAGGGGCCATAGAAAGTGTACTGTCTCAGTGCATCTCAGTGTGGTATAATAACGCCACAAACCAGGACTGCAAAGCTCTGCAGAGAGTCGTGCGCTTAGCCGAGCGCATCTCAGGATCTACACTCCCCTCTCTGCAGGGCATCTACCTCAAACGCTGCAGAAGCAGAGCTGCTAAAATCATCAAAGACTCAAACCACCCCGGTAACCATCTTTTCATTTTACTGCCATCTGGCAGGCGCTACAGGAGCATGTTGGCTAAAACGGAAAGACTGAAGAGGAGTTTCTTCCCTCAGGCCATCAGGCTCCTAAACTCAGGATCATAACATCCACAGGACTCAATTTAATAAACTGTAATCACATCCATTATTCCCCATCATCCACACTGCTGCTTTGTGTACATCCCCGGTACAACCTATTTGCACATTCTCCTGCACTGCACACTTTATCTCATTGCACATCTTACCCCTTATTTTATTTCTTATTTGTCTCTTATTTCATTCTCACCATATTTGTATATATATATATACTCTCTCGTGTTTTGTTTCATAGTTTTTATTGCTTTTATGTTATTATTATGTTTTATTTTTATTTTATTTTTTTGCACTTTCCATTGAGCGGACCTGTCCTGATTAACATTTCACTACCTATTATACCCTGTATGATTATGTATGTGACAAATAATAAAGAACCTTGAACCTTGAACCTTGAATGTTCAAGTCCATAATCATAACACAAGTTTAAAAGCTGTTGAAGACCAGCACTGCTAGGATTAAACACCACAAGATCATCTGCATACATAATATGATTCACTAAAGTATTCCCAATCATACAACCAGTTTCAGTTTCAAAAGGTGCAGAGACCTTATTGCCCTATTTTACTCTCATCAACTGGTGGGCATAACAATAGGCCAGGATTCTCACAATGTATTCTGGCACCCCTCATTGTCTCATTTTAAAAAAATAGCTTAGCATGGTTAACCCGATCAAAACTTTAGATGTATCAATGAAATACATAAAAACTGATGAATTGTTATCTCTATACTTATTTACTATTTCCTTTAATGCATAAATGCAAAGATCAGTACCATGTAACTCCATCTAAGGTACAAGGAATAGATACTCTGCAACTATTAAGAGTTCTGACTTTTCTTTCCAAAAATCAGAAATATTATGGTTTCAATAGATGCCTGTGCCATTCACATGTTTAATGAATAAGTATCTACATTCATGTTGTCAGTTTTCTGACTAACTTACTCAAACAAGATTGTCTCCGCCATGACAGTAGTTGACCTAAAAATGGTCTATAGGACAACATTGATTGAATTGAATTGAATTGAATTGAATTAAATTGAGGACAATTCCCAGTGAGAATGTATAGAGTTTGGCTTGCTTAGTTGGTGACACTTGACTGATTGAACTGGATGATGACATCACTAAATCATCAGTGAACTGACTTTAGCTGGAAAATGACTCTTTGTTATTGTCCTCTTGCATTATTGACATTATTTTTCTGTTGACACTGTAAAGCTGCTTTGACACAATCAGTATTGTATAAAGCGCTATATAATTAAAGGTGACTTGACATACTGTATGTCCATATTTACTTGATCCAATTGTTTAGTTGTGTCTCTGATTAATTCTTCCCATCAGTCAATGCACTGGCACCCAGCACCTCCTTATCTCAGACAGGCATGTCATCTCAGAGCCTGGTGATGTCATCTGCGGGCATGGCCAGCGATGGCAGTGTGACTCTGACACTAGCGGACACACAGATACTGGATACGGTCTCTCTCAACCTGAACACACAGGTAAATGCTCACAACTGATAAATGCTTATAACAGAATAGATTATCTGATGGAGGAATGTAACAATTTTGTGCGAATACTTTGTCCTGGAACTGTGTATTAATTAGATCAACTTGGTCATTTTAATTAATAAGTATATCGTTACTCAGAAAATCTACTTTTGGGATTATATGTGCCTGCCTATTTACATGTGTATTAGGATAAATATGTTTGATTACTGGTTTACTTTTAAAATAATAGTTTAAAAAGTCTAGTTTAAAACATGTGCCAAGTTACATTTACATAATTTTACATCACTCATAGGAGTTTCCATTTCAGATGCAAAATACTTTGGAGAGAGTATTAAATGAAGGTGATTTATTTACTAAATCTGGCCATAAATGAGAACATACGATTGTGTTGTTAAATTAATAAAATAGTATCTTAAAATCGCAAGGGGGCACTTCAAGAAAATATTTTGTCAAAGGGGTTCAGCTGACGAAAAACTTTCGAAATCCTTGCTCTGTTGAAATGAATCGTCAACATTTTCCCACATTGTCATTGGGCAATTTCTTACACTAGAAAGCTGTACTCAATGTCTTTCCAACCTGATCATACATATCAAAATATAATAATCCAGTCTCAAAAGTTGATGTAAAGCAATGTGTTATTGTGAAAAGCGCTATATATAAATAAACTTAACATGAAATGAGTCATTCATAGGTTTTAAAATCATCAGCAAAATAGCTTGAACAGTGTTTATTCAAGTGGAGCTGATGTCTACCTTTCTCAGCTGTTTTTTGTGAGAAAATCTTGTCATTTATGACTTTTTATTTAGCTGAGATGTGTGTGTCATTTATGCACACAGATGATAGATAACCAGACGGAGGAGAAGGAAGCAGAGACACAGCAAAAGCACCAGTGTTACTACTGCAGTCAGGTGCTGTTGACAGCAAATGCTCTCAGAAGACACTGCAGACAGGCTCATGGAAAGGACCGCTGCCATGTGTGCCGTGTCTGCAATAAAGCCTTCAAAAGAGCCACACACCTCAAGGTATCATCCTCATTCACATCTTTTTAGTGTTGAGTAGCTGTACTCTCCAGTCCATGTCATGTCCACAGGAAAAGATTAAGACACAACTAACATCTGCAGTTCAAACAATGATTGTTGAAGATTCTTGGGCCAGTCATCCTTATTTTTGGGCCACTAGTACTTCTTCCAGACCAGTCATTAAAATGTCCTTTTTAACTTTTTTTTATTAACTTTATGGAGGAAATGGCCATTTTGACACTTGAGCTGTTTTATTTTAGCCGTATTATGATTTGTTCTGCTCATTAACCTTTAGTTGACATATCTATCTATTAATAACAAAAAAGAAATTAATCAAGTAAATAGCCTGCACAAAATAAAATTTAAGAAAAATTAAACATAATTAACTTTAATTAATTTTAATTCAATTTCATTTAGCTGTTTGAATGCAGTTTTAAAAGAAAATCACATGTTGTAAACATGAATAAGACTTCACAGAACTTTGATAATCCTAGCATTTAATTTTGATAGCATGTTAGCAAATCATTTAAAGCAGTTACTCCACTAAAATAACTGAGAAATCTTAAACATCGCAGTTGTGCTCAGATGCAAGTTTTTTGTGCTTTTTTTCTAACTTCTACTTTCCTTTTGTTGTTTATCAAAGTATAGTATTCATTCAGTGAATAATAGTAATCAGTATCTGAACATATATTCAAATACAGTACATAACTTCTAGAACTTCATATGTCTAGAATTTCCACTCAACAGATGCATGCATAGAACACTTCAGTTTCCTCCTTGCTACATTCAGAACTCTAGCTATCTGTACTATATATGGAAATCATAGCAGCAACTCATGAATAAACCCTTAACAGCTGCTGAACAATCACTTTTTCCCATGTAAAGACAACTTGTGATCAGTAATCACGCTTTCAAATATCCCTCATTGAAATGCTGAAGTCTCTGAGTTTACAGCACATATTGATTGATATTTATGCCACTTTTGCACTTTTTTGCACTCCCAGTGTAACAAGTAACACTTGACCAAATGCTCATCTAAATAGTTAATTCATGTGATTCCATTTGAAGTAATACGGTTTCCTTTTTTAACACACTGAGGCTAAATCATTTTCTGTTAATCAACAGCAAGTCAAAAAAAAGTTACCTAGATTGTCCTATAAATGGGATTATACATTTTATTTTGATCCTCTAGGAATTTGAAACTTTCGAAAACTGTTAAATATGCATTTGCAAATCTCTCTTACAGGAGCACGAGTATGTCCATAAGAAGGAACCCAAAGTGAACTCTCAGAAACCCAAAGTGTTCAAATGCCCTACCTGTGACAAAGCCTTTGCCAAACCCAGCCAGTTAGAAAGACACAATCGCACACACACAGGTAAAGCAAACCTTCACTCTTGCTTTGTTAATTACTGTACTCTCTTTGTCCCACATTTAAACATTTCTGTACTGCATAGCAATTGATGCCACTAAACTGTTATCTACCGGTTGTGATTTTCAGCAGTTGTGATTTGTAATTTGTCTCCTCAGTAGTTCCCTTTCAGTCGGTCACTCCGAGTCACGTCGGATGACCGATGAATTGGGATCTCGCCAGAGAGACCTATCCACTTCGAGTGTAACTAAACAAGCCAATGGACATTGGCATGCGATCATTGCATCCAGCTGCCGCTGATCACAGCGTGAGTATAAGAGGCAGCCGGTGCACCGCATTAATCATCCTTTCGCTTCGGAGCCGAGCGGTGGTGCATCACTACTGCTCTCCTGTCCTGCGAGTGAGAAGCTAGCGAGTGCGGGCGTTAGAGCACAGCAGCGGTGGTCGCGGTCTCACGGGAGAGAAGACGGTTCCTGTGAAGACAGTCACACCAGGAGTGTGCGGTGGCCAGCTCCCCTGCGTGCTTCAGCACTGAAAGAGCAATTTCTCTGCATAACACGGGTGATCGCGTCTTTTTAAAGATGTCTTATCACCCGTGCGTTTCTGGGTGCGGTCGATCTCTGGCGCCTCAGGACGGTCACGATCGCTGCCTCACGTGTCTGGGCATTCAGCATGCTGAGGAAGCTTTCGTGGATGGTTCATGTTCTTCTTGTGGGGACATGACCATCTCGGAGTTGCGCAACAGACTCCGCTGTGTCAAACGTACGGCGCCAGGCCTTTCAGCCAATGAATTCTTGAAATCTGGTGTGAGGCTAGTGCCCATATGAGTGACCCTGTTGGGATCCCATATGAGTTTTCCACGGTATTCTTATTAGAACCGTGTTTCCCCAGGTAGACCATGTTCTGCCGTCTCTAATGATGCAGCCTGAGCCATCACAGAGACTTCCATGTGCATTAGGGCCCTACGGGGTTACTTCACGTGTGTAATGTCACTTAACCCCTTTTGGGAGGAGATGACTCCGCAGTGTGCCCCTTCCAAGTGGAAGGGCACGCTTTCCCAGTGTTATTCAAGTCCTACTGTTTGGGTTGCTAAGCTAGGGACAGCAGTAGTCGACCTTCTCTGTGTAGCCCGGTCCTATCGTCTGCCTTATAGGAAGGATCAGGAGGCCTACACAGGGCGCTGGAAGGGGCAGCTCCTGTGGCGCTGGTAGGGATCCCAATTCGTCGGTCATCCGACGTGAATCGGAGTGACCGACTGTAAGGGAACGTCTCGGTTACGTATGTAACCCTCGTTCCCTGAAGGAGGGAACGGAGACGTCACGTCCCGTTGCCACAAGTTGCTGTACCACCGCTGAGCGGCCGGGTCACCGGCTCGGCTCCTCAGCGAAAGCATGATTAATGCGGTGCACCGGCTGCCTCTTATACTCACGCTGTGATCAGCGGCAGCTGGATGCAATGATCGCATGCCAATGTCCATTGGCTCGTTTAGTTTCACTCGAAGTGGATAGGTCTCTCTGGCGAGATCCCAATTCGTCGGTCATCCGACGTGACGTCTCCGTTCCCTCCTTCAGGGAACGAGGGTTACATACGTAACCGAGACGTTCATCATATACCTTTACAGTAGTACTTTCAGTCGATTTAAAAATGTAGTTACATAATTTGCTGATTTGTTAAATTGATCAACATTTCCTGAAGTCATAGACATTAGAATTTTTGTTTTTTTTAGTGTAGCGTTAACATGAGATTCAACTTTAAAAATATAATTTGTAAGACTCCATTATGCATTTGTTAGTATGTTAAATTGACAGCCATAAACACCATATAACCTCACTGGGTTTTTTGAGAGCAAAATGTTTTTGAATTGCTCTTCTTGGGATGTCAATTTATTATATAATGCAGATTTTGTATGTCCTGTAAATGGTTCATTGGCATGTTTATTTGGTTTCAGGTGAGCGGCCCTTCAAGTGTCCGCTGTGTGACAAAGCATTCAATCAGAAAAGTGCTCTGCAGGTGCACAGGGTCAAACACACAGGCGAGAAGCCCTACAGATGTGAAGTGTGCACTATTAGCTTCACTCAAAAGAGCAACATGAAGCTGCATATGAAGAGATCTCATGGTTATTTGCCATCCCCCAACAAACTGATTGGTATGTGTGGAGCATTCAGTTCTATCAGTTCCTCATTAGCTTGTGTTTACTGATCATTAGAGGGCTTTTAAGATCATGAGAAACAAATCCGGTTTGTAGTGTGCATGCATATTTTCATCCAAAATGGTGAAACTTAGAGTTAACTCATCGGTTGCTTTGGGTAATGAGAACCCCTTATTTTCTGTAGTAGCATTTCTAAAGTAGAGTTACTCAGTTGACCTGGTTATTTTTCTATCTTTCAAAATGGCAAAGTAATAGTGTTAGATTTTACTTCTGTAAACAAGGAAAAGGTTTAATTTACAGGGATCAGGGTAGATGCTCTCTTTTGAGCACTTCCCCCCCAGATCTTTAAAAACAGGACTTTTTTATTGTTTTAATTTTGCTTCGGCAACTGCCTAAAAACAATGCAGCAAAGACTGTCATTATGACACAGAGAAAGGACATTTCTAAACACTGTTGACAAAAGCGTAAGCTTGAGCCTCGTAACCTCTGCCAGCTCTAGGACCTTTTTAGAGCCACATTATACAAATGGATAAAGTTTGGAGTACTTGCTGAACTCCAAGCAGCCTTACTGTCAAAATTTCTAAGAGCAAGACACAAAATGATTGGTTTCTCAAGGCACAAAATGATTCATTATTAATCCCAGAACAACATCCAAACATCCCCAGAACAACATCCAAAGATCCTCAGACCATTGTTCCCTCTAATTATTTTTTCTTGCTGAGCAAATATTTTTATATTTGTATTTGATATAATATATATATATTTATACAAATGTATATATATTTATACAAATATATTTATATTTGATTTGACCCTTGATGTAACTAAATTATGTACATTTTAGGCTATCTGAGAATTTGTTTTACAGCACAATACACTGCAATTCAAAAGTTTGGAATCAGTACATTTCTTAAAGAAGTTTCTAAGGCTCATCAAGGCTGTATCTATTTGATTAAAAAATACTGAATATTATTTCACAAAATAATGTGAAATATAATTGCAATTTAAAACAAAAAATGCATATTTTAATATACTTTAAAATATAGTTTATTCCTGTGAAGCAAAGCTGAATTTTCGGTGTCACGTGATCTTTCAAAAATCATTCTAATATGATAATTTCTAATCAATGTTGGAAAAAGTTGTGCTGCTTAATATGTTTTGGGACCGGTGATATTTTTCCGCATTCTTTGAGAAATAAAAATGTAAAAAGAACAGTGTTTATTCAAAATATAAATTTAGTTTTAATAAATACACCACTATTCAAAAGTTTGGGGTCAGTCAATTCTTTATTATTATTTTTTATTAATAATTGTATTGTTGTGAACTTGGTTCTTCTAAAGTGTAGGAAACTCAGAAGAGAAGACCAGGAGACTTCGGATTGGATCGCCAGCAGGATTCTTTTATTGAGAACCCAAGCTGTTGGCTTCTGTAGTCATCGAAATCTCAATCTTAAGTAACTTTACAAGGTTATTTTATAGGCATTTTTGGAGGAGGGATTCTTGGAGGTGGAGACAAATTCAAACAAAGCATGCAACTGAGGGAGGCGTTAGTTTGTTGCTAAACTTCCCGTGGTTCTAATCTCATCAACATAATCAAATGCATAGACACTAATTCAATCAACCTAACGAATCCACGTCTGGGCCAGGGGGCTCCGAAAGATAGACACTAATCCAATCAACCTAACGAATCAACGTCTGGGCCAGGGGTTCTTTGAATCAACGTCTGGGCCAGGGGTTCTTTGAATCTCTGCCAATCAACATGACTTGATTGAGACAAAGCACAGTTATACATCGAGTCAGGAAGTGGATAATAAGAATCTAATTTAAACATTTAAATACAATTTGTAATCCCACAATTCCCCCTTTGAGAGTTCTAATAACTCTCACAAAATACAAATTTAGACACTTAAAAGTTAATTCTTGTAACTTGTAATCGTTACAGGCACATTGTACATGTTCTGTGTTGCTTATATGTAATTGCATGCTGACACAGAAACAAAACATGCAATTAGGGTCCGTGAAGTTCTTACGGGTAATAATCTTTTCTGGTTGGAACTGTCATTTCCTCGTGAGAGGCGGGAGTCATTTGCTGAAAGAAACACTTGATACTGTGGATGCATAGATAGTACGCAAGTAGGAGAAACAACAGCAGAATTTCTATTTCCTTGATCCACAGCCAGGGTTTACCTAACAAGTTTTCTGAACCATGAAGAATTATCTTCAGTCATCTGGTGTAATTTTGCTGAAAGACCAAGAATGTCTTGTTGGATTTTGTTCGAAAATCTTGATCATGTTGATGGATGACTGAAGTTCCCGTATGTGAGTCTCTGCGTTGTGTGTTTTTTTTTTCTTCTTCTTCTTTCTTTTCTCTTTCTTGTGTGATAGTTGGCTCGGCAATGGGTCTAGTTGTTTTCTAGAGGTTGTGGCTTCATCCGCAGGTGAGAAGGGCGGTGCATATGGATCTCAGGACAGCCATCAAGTGGTATCTGCACAGAGGAAGAAAGAAACACAAACAAGAGAGACCAACGGCACAGAGCAGTATTTGTTGTAGAGTCTGCAAACATTAGGGTTGTATCCTCTGTTCAAATATAGTCTGCTATTGTTGTTCCTTCTTTCCCTATTTCTCAATTCCTGCGACACCTAAAGAACAGTGAGGAAAGGATGGACTAATTGGATGGGAAAGGCCTATGAGGAAATCTTCACCGCAGGGTTGGCCCCCGAAGCCTGTTGCTTTCGGTTCTTCCCTGGGCTCCTCACTGGTTCTTGTGTCTGTCCTATCCTATCCCTGCAGGGGGAGGAACAACCTTACAGTGTGACACATGAGTCCAAGTTTTCCTTCCCTGACACAATACTGCAGCAGCTGTAATCAACATCACTTGATGTGGTCCGTACCACTTAGGCTCTAATGGCTTGTTTCTGAACGCCTTTATCATGACCCATTGACCTGGGATGATTGTGTGTCCACCTTCTGGTGGAGTCTGCCAACACGACTCAACTCTCTCTTTGGCACTCTGCACTGCCTTTGTGAGGTTTTCACAGTAAGCGATCAGGGCATCTGAAGCAATGTGCACATCAGCATTTCTAAGATCAATCACACCTGGCATCTGCATTGGGCGTCCAGTAATAATCTCATGAGGGCTCAGTCCTACTGATCTGTTGGGTGATGCTTTCATACTACACAGTACTGCGGGCACTGCTTCAACCCATGGGACTCCTTCCTGATGCATTTTGCTTAGCCTGGTTTTGATTGTTCTGTTTGATCGTTCAACCTGTCCTGATGCTTGTGGCCTATAGGGACAGTGAAGGTTCCACTTAATCTTCAACATTCTAGACACTTCCTTGACTACCTGTCCTGTGAAGTGGGTACCTTGATCTGAGTCAATGCAATCTGGTAATCCCCATCTGGGAATGAAATCAGTGACAAGACATTTAGCAGTATGTGCAGCTGTAGCACGCCCTGTTGGATAAGCTTCTACCCATCTTGAGAACTTGTCTATTACTACCAAAACGTCAGTTTTTTCTTTACAAGGGGGCAACGATATGTAATCAACTTGCAGGTGACGAAATGGCCCTGGTGGAGCTGGGGTATGTGCTGCTGGTGTAGTGGCTGCTGGTACATCATTATTTTTCTGACATGTAACACATCTCTTGACTGTTTCAGTGGCTGCGTTTCTGAATTTTGGATTCCACCATTGATTTGAGAACCTGTGATTCATCGTTGCTGGACCACTATGGCCCAAACTGTGTATTTGTTGAGCCAAATATGGCAACAGTGATTCGGGAGCAACATACTTTCCCCCTTTGGTCCAGCAGCCGGATGAATCCACAGTGGCTCCTTTGTCTAACCATGTCCATGCTTCATATAGAGGAACGTCTTTATACAGATCAACGATTGATTCAGGAGGTAGAATTGTCTTCTGTGCTGTACTACCTGAACACACTTGTACAGTTGCATAGAAACAAGCCTGTTTAGCCGCTACATCAGCAAGAGCATTACCTTTAGCTTCCGTAGTATTAGTTGTGAGATGTGCTTTCACTTTGATCACCGCTAATTTCTTTGGGAGTTTCATGGCAAACATTAAATCTTTCACTAATCCAGCATGCTTAATGGAGGATCCAGCAGAAGTTAGAAATTTTCTGGTTTGCCAAATGACGCCAAAATCATGAATTACCCCAAAAGCATACCTGGAATCTGTGTAGATATTTGCAACCGATCCTGAAGCTAGCGTGCATGCTCTAGTTAAGGCTACTAGTTCTGCAGCTTGAGCTGAAAAATGATCTGGAAGATGACCTGAAGCAACTACTTCAGTGGTGGAAGTTACTGCATATCCTGCTCGTCTGTTGCCTTCAATAACTTGAGCTGAACCATCAACAAACAACTCCAATTCTGCGTTCTCTATGGGAGTTTCTGCTATTTCACTTGTCGCTGCATATGTAAGCGTAACACAATCATGAGTCATTTCGCCTTCATCCTCTAACACAAATTCAGGCATTGCAGACATCATACATGAGGATGGGTTCGTGACTGGTGCACGCTGTATAACAATATTCGGGGCTGTGAGAGTTGCTAACCAATTTCCCCAACGGGAGGAGGTGACAGAAGTGACTTTTGCTTGATTCATTAGTGCGGACACTGCGTGAGGGCATTTTACGTTTACAGTCTGACCTAACACCATTCCTGCCAATTTTGTAGGAATTACTGTAATTTCTGCACCTGTATCAAGCAAAAAATCAATCTCTTTCTCTTTTATGCTACCTTTCACAAAATTGTTTTGGTCATTGTGTTGGATTACAGGGGAAAGGTAGTTCCCTATCTGTCGGTCACTACGAGTTATGTCGTGACGACATAGGGGATTTACTTGGAAGCCCCGAACATCTCTGACTAAGAGAAAACGCCAATGAAATTGGCTAGTGGATTTTGCATACCTGAGCCACTCCCCGTGCATACGGGTATAAAAGGGCAACAGGTGCCTCCACTCATTAGATTTTTGCTTCGGAGCCGAGTGGATGAGAAGAGTGCTGATCTCCACAAAGCCGTTCATCTTTGTTTTGTTCCCGGTTGGCGTAACGGTGCGATCAGCGGAGTCCCTCTCATTAGCGATTCCCCTGGGCACTTCAACTGAGAGAGCAAATTCTAAAAGAGCAAATCACGGACGATCGCGTCTTTTTCAAGATGCCGTTTCGTCCGTGTCCTTCTGGTTGCGGTCGTTTTCTGTCTGCGGATGACGGACACGATCGTTGTCTTCAGTGTCTGGGCCGCCGACACGCTGAAGCTGCGTTCGTGGATGACTCATGCGTCTGTTGTGGGCGTATGAGCATGATTTCGCTGCGATCTCGCCTTTCCTTTATGAAAGGATTGGCACCCTCTGCCGCCACCCGTGCTGATCTCTCTGGCTCGAACAGAGGATCGCCGGCTGACGCTCTGGGAGATCTGAGGGTTACAGTAAGAGCCTCTCCGCCGGGCACGACCCCACGGACCTCTTACTCCTCACGCAGCGAACATCCCGTCCGGTTCCCGGGTGATTTCGCTGGTCTGTCCCACGGGGCGCCCAGCATTTCATTCGGTGCGCCATCTGTAGATAGGATGTCGATCGCAGCATCGGGGGATGGGTTCACGTCCTCTGAGGATGAAGGTGTGGTGGGGCTGCCCCCCTCGGGTGTTGTCGCCACCGCCGCACCGGACCCAGAGCTGACGGCCATGCTTGCCCGGGCAGCCGTGAGCATCGGGCTGGAGGACAACAGACCGCCCAGTCCCGAGCCCTCACGGCTGGACGATTGGTTTCTCGGAGCGGGGCGCGGCTCACAACCGCCCCGGTGCCTTTCTTCCCGGAGGTGCATGAGGAGCTGACGAGTTCGTGGATGGCCCCTTTCTCGGCCAGAAGCCGCTCGTCCGCCTCCTCCGTCCTCACTACCCTCGACGGCGGAGTGGCCAGGGGGTACACGGGCATTCCCCAGGTGGAGAGAGCGGTCGCGGTGCACTTGTGCCCACGAAACGCCGCCACTTGGAGGAACCGTCCGCGTCTCCCGTCCAAGGCCTGTAAACTGACAGCCGCTCTCGCGGCCAAAGCTTACAGTGCTGCGGGCCAGGCAGCCTCCGCCCTGCACGCCATGGCTATCCTGCAGGTTCACCAAGCCAAGGCGCTCAAACAGGTGCACGAGGGTAGTACCGACCCGGGGTTGATGCAGGAGCTGCGCACGGCGACTGACCTCGCTCTACGAGCGACGAAAGTCACGGCGCGGTCCCTCGGGAAGGCGATGTCCACCATGGTGGTCCAGGAGCGCCATCTCTGGCTCAACCTGGCAGAGATGAAGGACGTCGACAAAGCACGCTTTCTCGACGCCCCCATCTCCCAGGGAGGGCTGTTCGGCGACACCGTCGAGGGCTTCGCCCAGCAGTTCTCGGCGGTACAGCAGCAGACCGAGGCGATCCAGCACATCCTGCCCCGGCGTGAGGCACCATCCACCGCTGCCCCCGGGGCCAGGCCTCAGTCTGCCCGTCGCCGTGGGCACCCTCCTGCGTCCTCCAGAGCTGCTCCGCCCCAGGCCGAATCGACACATAGGCCGGTGCGTCGAGCCTCTCGCAGGAGAGCGGCGCCCCCCGCGTCCCAGCCAGGCCCCAAGTCGTCTAGGAAGTCGACGAAGCGGCCCTGACGCGGGCAACCCGGAGATGTTGGAGTTTGCTCTTTCTCAGGAGACGGCGAGAACAGCGCCGCTCCTTCCCCCGGTGGAGGGCCGGGAGGAGAATCTTCTGTTTCGTTTTGTTTCTGTTCCGCCGCTGGTCCAAGGGCCAGCGGTATCCACCTTCTCAAAGAAAGAGCAATTTCCATTTCCTCCGGGTTCTCAGGTCCATGGGACGGCAGTGTGCGACGCCCTGCCTCCTCACTCTCGCCCACGACCCATTTTGCCAGTAGCCAAGAGAGTACGGTTCGGGGACGACATTCCTCCCCACGCACCTCTGGCCAGTCCCGTTCGGGACCCAGGGAGTTCGGTGAGGATGCCTCAGAACGCACCGCCTTCTGTGCCATCCACCCCTACTCCAATCGTGCGGCCGACGCGCTCTCACGACAGCTCACGTTCCCCGGAGAGTGGCGACTCCATCCCGAGACGATCCGGCTGATCTGGAGTCGATTCGGGGAAGCTCAGGTAGACCTGTTTGCCTCCCCCGAGTCCTCCCACTGCCAGCTGTACTTCTCCCTGACCGAGGGCCCCCTCGGCACAGACGCACTGGCACACAGCTGGCCTCGGGCCTTACGCAAGTATGCATTTCCCCCAGTGAGCCTACTCGCACAGACATTGTGCAAGCTCAGGGAGGACGATGAGCAAATCCTGCTGGTTGCGCCCCATTGGCCCACCCGTACCTGGTTTCCCGAACTCATTTCCCTCGCGACAGCACCTCCCTGGCGCATTCCTCTGAGGAAGGACCTCCTTTCTCAGGGGCTCGGCACCATATGGCACCCGCGTCCAGATCTATGGAACCTCCATGTGTGGCTCCTGGACGGGACGCGGCAGACTTGACTGGTCTACCACCGGCGGTGGTAGAGACCATCATTCAGGCTAGAGCTCCTTCAACAAGGCAAACCTACGCACTGAAATGGAGTCTGTTCGCGACCTGGTGTTCTTCTCGCCGAGAAGACCCCCGAAGATGCACGATTGGAGTAGTGCTTTCTTTCCTGCAAGAAAGGTTGGAGCGTAGGCTGTCACCCTCCACCTTGAAAGTGTATGTAGCCGCTATTGCGGCTCACCACGATGCAGTGGACGGCCGGTCCCTGGGAAAGCATGATCTCATCGTGAGGTTCCTGAAGGGGGCCAGGAGGATGAATCCCTCCAGGCCTCCCCTTGTGCCCTCTTGGGACCTCTCTATCGTCCTGGCTGGACTTCAGAGGGGCCCCTTTGAGCCGCTGGACTCAGTCGAGCTGAAGTTCCTGTCTCTTAAGACAGCGCTCCTGACCGCGCTCACTTCCATCAAACGGGTCGGGGACCTCCAGGCGTTTTCGGTAAGCGAAGAGTGCCTTGTGTTCGGGCCGGTCTACTCTCACGTTGTCTTGAGACCCCGGCCTGGATACGTGCCCAAGGTTCCCACCACGCCCTTCCGCGATCAGGTGGTGAACCTGCAAGCACTGCCCTCGGAGGAGGCAGATCCAGCCTTAGCGTTGCTGTGTCCCGTAAGAGCATTGCGCATATACGTGACCCGCACCCGGAGCATCAGAAGCTCCGAGCAGCTCTTTGTCTGCCACGGAGGGCAGCAGAAAGGGAAGGCTGTCTCCAAACAGAGGTTGGCCCACTGGATAGTGGAGGCCGTCGCCTTGGCGTACCAGTCGCAAGGCGAGCCGTGCCCCCTGGGGGTGAGGGCTCACTCCACCAGGAGTGTTGCCTCCTCCCATGCGTTGGCGCACGGCACCTCTTTGGCAGACATCTGCAGAGCTGCGGGCTGGGCGACACCGAACACCTTCGCAAGATTCTACAATCTCCGCGTTGAGCCAGTTTCTTCCCGTGTGTTGGGTAAGTAATGGGCGGGAAGAACTGGCCGGTGTCACGCTTGCTGCGCCATTCCCCCTCACCCGGGGATACGAGCGCCTTTTTCTCCCCCAGTTCAGTTCCCCGGACGGTGAACCCTGGTGGAATCCTCCAAGCACCCCCGGCAGTCAGACTGGGCGGAGCAGTCTGACGCCAGGCCCAGTGCTGGTGTTAGCTCGCCCGGGTCTCCGGTCAGCCCCTGTACTGGGCTAGGTGGCCGTATGGCCTGATTCCCCTTCGGGTAATCCCATATGTGTATTCTTCCACGGTAAGGTTTCCCTCACGGTAAACCCGTGTCTTCCCTGTGACAGAGCTTCTGTCAGGTTCTGCTGGCAGCCCTCCTCCCTACTCCTAGGTAGGATCTGCCCCAGAGTCCAGTCGTATGTAGTACTGCCCCAAGCCTGGGCCAGTCCATATCAGTGTCTCCACGTTACCTCCCTTCGGGCAGGATGTGGCCTCCGTAGCGCCCTTCTCTGGAAGGCTCGCTTCCCTGCCGTTACGACAAGCTGTAACAACAAATAGGAAAGACCTGAAGCTGTCTTTCACTGAAGGTCGAAATCCCTTCCGATTCCGTGGGGAAAGGAACAGCGGCTTGGCTATCTCCAGCAGCGATGTACTCAGTGGTCCCGGTGGGCACCAAGGTTAGCGAATTTGCACTGGAGCGGTAGGAAGGTTGCAACCTCTTGCATGGCATTTGTCTGTCACGCACTCGCTTGTCAACATCTGCATGCCACAAGGTTGTGACGGGGTTCAGCTTGTGGCGCTTTCCATAGGACCCCTATGTCGTCACGACATAACTCGTAGTGACCGACAGATAGGGAACGTCTAGGTTACGTACGTAACCCCCGTTCCCTGATGGAGGGAACGGAGACGTTATGTCCCCATGCCACAATCTTGAACCATCGCTGGTTGCCAGGGACTCGTCTCGGCTCCTCAGCGTAAAACCTAATGAGTGGATGCACCTGTCGCCCTTTTATACCCGTATGCACGGGGAGTGGCTCAGGTATGCAAAATCCACTAGCCAATTTCATTGGCGTTTTCTCTTAGTCAGAGATGTTCGGGGCTTCCAAGTAAATCCCCTATGTCGTCACGACATAACGTCTCCGTTCCCTCCATCAGGGAACGGGGGTTACGTACGTAACCTAGACGCTACTCACAGCCCCAACAATTAGTTTTTTTCCTGGTCTTGTTGTGCTCTTAGAAGAGCCTGAACTAGCTGTCCTACAGTTTCAGTGGTCACTGGCGGAACTACTTCAGGGTTGTGGGCAGGCTGAGAGGGAGCAGAATTATGCATAGCATTTCTTTTACTATCTTGCAACTTCTTCCTGCACTCTTTCTCCCAATGTCCTAATTTTCCACAGTATTTGCATTTGTTTTCTCTTTTAGTCCATCTATTGTCTTGTTTCGTTGTGTTAAACGTAGCTGCTGCTACTCTTACTTTTGCCTTGACATCAGCATCTCTTTCCCATGTAGCTAACCTGTCTAGGTTACTTCTGAGAGTTCTGTTAGACCAAGTTAGATCTAAGAATGGTAAAGCTTTTCTGTATTCGGCTACAAGGCCATCTGACCAGATACGAACCAGGGGTCCCTTGTCATCTAGCACACTTTCAGGGTCATCAACAATTCCACTGTAGATTACAGCTGACTGACAAAATCTCTCAGTATATTCACTCACAGTTTCTTCTTTCCTTTGCACACAGGTAGTAATTCTAGACCAATCTATTTTGGGTCCTAAGATATTCTTTAGGATTTTCAAAATACCTTCTCTTAAATCACCCTTACTGGCATTTCGCAGTTCAGAAGCAACAGCAGATTCAAAACTGTTGAATTCAGATTCAGTTAGGATTTGTGACATCAGCTGCGTGACTTCTGCCAACGACATGTCATAAAGACGCATTTTACTGATCAATGTTCTTCTAAATTCAGAAAAATGTGTGCGTGCTGACGGTAAACTCTGAGATAGTCTCTCTATATCTTTAGGACATAAAGCTTTGGCAACAGTTTGTATTTGCACAACAGAAGAATTGAGAGGAACACTATCAGTTTCCTCAATCCCCTGAGATCTTCTCCTAGCACCACACACATTGACTGAATTTACAGGCACATCAGTTACTGATTGGAGAGCTACATCTGTTTCAAAGAACGCTTGTAAATCAGGGTAAATGTTATCAGGCTGACTAACTTCCACATCAGTTTTTGCTGCAGCTTTCTTGAGGTTCAATTTCTTAGTCAAAGTGGATACTCTAGCACGGAGTTCATTGTTCTGTTTCTCTAGCTCTGAGTTACGCTGAGACTGTTCTCTAGCTCGTGTTACACTGAATTCTCTGTGACAACAGATAATGCCTTTCACATTGTTCTTACGAATACTTGCTCCTAGTACCTTTTTACACTCATCTACCGACCAAGTCTTGTCTGGATGAATCTCATATTTCTGCGTTAGTTCTTGTCTAACTTTTTCAGTGACTATTAGGTCCATTTGTTCCCCTAACAGCGTTTTGAATTCACTATCTGACCACAAAGGAGTCGCAAGACCCATCTTTTCTGTGGTTGGAATCAGCCTAGCATTCCTTCTAACCATTTTGTAAGTATCTTCTGTACCACACAAACAAACACTAAACAAAAAAACAAAAACTTCTCTGATCAACAGAGGGTACACTTGTAAAAAAAAAACTTAACTATTGTTAACTTTCAAAATTACCAACACTTCACACTTAACTTCCCTGCCTACAAGAACAGAGGATAAACCAAAATTATTAGCACGAAATGCTAACCTTCCCTGCCTGAAACAGAGGATAACAAATTATTAGCACGTAATGCCAAATCTTCCCTGCCTGAAACAGAGGATAACCAATTATTAGCACGTAATGCCAAATCTTCCCTGCCTGAAACAGAGGATAACCAATTATTAGCACGTAATGCCAAATCTTCCCTGCCTGAAAGAACAGAGGATAACTTTCATCTCTAAAAGAAAAACTTTAGAGGATAAACTTAGTTAAACAAACCCTACAGATGTATGTTAACTCTTCTCTGACGGCACAGAGGATACAAAATTCGTACTGGTCTTAGGTTCTTTTGGATTAGAGACAGCACTCACCACAACCCTTGGTTGAGAGAAAAATTCAGTCTGGGAATCTTTGTTCAGCTGGAAGTTTCGCTGGATTCCAAAAGATGCAGTCTGGATGCAGATCTTTGTTTGAGCTTGAAGTTTTTTCAGGTGAGGAAGCTGGAACTCTATCCGGGTCATGGCACCATCTGTTGTGAACTTGGTTCTTCTAAAGTGTAGGAAACTCAGAAGAGAAGACCAGGAGACTTCGGATTGGATCGTCAGCAGGATTCTTTTATTGAGAACCCAAGCTGTTGGCTTCTGTAGTCATCGAAATCTCAATCTTAAGTAACTATAAAACTATAAAACCTGTTATTTTATAGGCATTTTTGGAGGAGGGATTCTTGGAGGTGGAGACAAATTCAAACAAAGCAAGCACATGAGGGAGGCGTTAGTTTGTTGCTAAACTTCCCGTGGTTCTAATCTCATCAACATAATCAAATGCATAGACACTAATTCAATCAACCTAACGAATCCACGTCTGGGCCAGGGGGCTCCGAAAGATAGACACTAATCCAATCAACCTAACGAATCAACGTCTGGGCCAGGGGTTCTTTGAATCAACGTCTGGGCCAGGGGTTCTTTGAATCTCTGCCAATCAACATGACTTGATTGAGACAAAGCACAGTTATACATTGAGTCAGGAAGTGGATAATAAGAATCAAATTTAAACATTTAAATACAATTTGTAATCCCACAGTATTCAGAAAGGATGTGTTAAATGGATTAAAAAATTATAGTAAAGACATATATTGTTAGAAAATATTTATATTTTTAATAAATGCTGTTCTTTTTATTAGCCTAATCAAAGAAAAGGGGTTCAGCAGCACAACAGTTTCAACACTGATAATAAATCCGAATATTAGACTGATTTCTGAAGGATCATGTGACACTGAAGACTGGAGTAATGAAGCTGAAAATTCAGCTTTGCTTTACAGGAATACACTATATTTGAAAATATATACAAAATATAAAACCAATATTAGAAATTGCAATAGCATAAGAGTTCACAATATTACTGTTTGTTTGTTTTTCTGTATTTTGATCAAATAAATACAGCCTTAATGAGCATAAGTGATTCCATTAAAAACCACATAAATTATTTATTAGGTTTATAATATAGGCCTAACATAATATAAAAACAACTGAAGCATTTAAACTGATAAAGGAGAATAGAAAACTAACTGAAGTATTTAAACATGTAAGTTAAATATAAAAAAACGTGAACATGTGAATTCTTATATAAGTATCTAAACATCCCTAAAGTACAGTTTGCACAATACACCTGTGTGTGACTGTAAACATCTCAGATTTTTGTTACCGTTCTGTGCCCATCATCTGCTATTTTCAGCACTTAATCCCAGATTCACATCTAGAGGGTGGAGATTGGTAGGTTTAGTGGTGGAGATGGGTGGAGATGGGTAGGTTTATGTAGGCTATATGTAAGGTATGGAGTGAAAACAGTATCAAATCCTCCCACAAATGCAATTTTATTTTGTTTTGCACAGCATGTTGGTTAGAAGTTCACAATAAGAACAGAGGCTATTGGCCTGATGTGTAATTGTTTATCTGATATGTGATCGGGGGATACTATACCATCTGACTTTCCTATTGATTAATTGTAAATCTGAATTTTGTCTTTGTATTTAAATGAGTATTTTTGCGCTTGCACTTTGCAATCTTTTAGCCCTGATTAAGGCTTGATCGCCGAAATGCATTGGTGAAATAAACTATTAGCAATAGGAAGAAATAGTTTTATTTAAGGAACAGCTCTAAAAACGTAAGATAACTGCATGTAGGAGCTCTAAAGTCGGTTACTGGAAACACTGGAGCTATAATAAGTACAATGCAAGTATAAACCCGCGCTATTCAGGCAATGTTTTTTTTAAAGTCAGTGTCATTATTATTTTCTAATACATTGCCTTGTGGATTGTCACTAGATGAGTCTTGGGTTTAGGAACAGTTAGATCATGCCTCCACGCCAGATAATTATAATCCAGCCCCGGATACCAGATCCTGTCAGAAAATATACTTTTTTTTTCTGGTAACAGAACATATATTCAGCAAAATTGTTATAACCCAAAATATACTCAAAAATCTATTATTATATTCTGTCAGCCAAAGACGTTGACTGAGCAAAGCCAGAAAAGAGCAGAAGCAGGAGACGAAGTGATGATGATGAAACAGGATTAGAATTTATTGAATAGTCTTAGTTGCTTATATTTCAATTCTCAGACTTCATCTGACAACAAATATTGTATTATTAACAATTATTTACAAGGTTCGGGAGGAGCATGATCAGATAATCAACCAATTCAACACAGATGGAGCTCCTTTAGTTAATCGTCTTAACTATCATCGTGTGTGTGTGTGTGTGTGTGTGTGTGTGTGTGTGTGTGTGTGTGTGTGTGTGTGTGTGTGCGCGTGTGTGTGTGTGCGTGTGTCTGCGTGCCCATGCGTGTGTGTGCACTCACCGGCCACAAATGATTCACACAGGCTCACCAAAATTGTATATACAGATGCATGTCAATAAATTAGAATGTCATGGAAAAGTTAATTTATTTCAGTAATTCAACTCAAATTGTGAAACTCGTGTATTAAATAAATTCAATGCACACAGATTGAAGTAGTTTAAGTCTGGTTCTTTTAATTGTTATGATTTTGGCTCACATTTAACAAAAACCCACCAATTCACTATCTCAACAAATTAGAATATGGTGACATGCCAATCAGCTAATCAACTCAAAACACCTGCCAATGTTTCCTAAAGCCTTCAAAATGGTCTCTCAGTTTGGTTCACTAGGCTACATAATCATGGGGAAGACTGCTGATCTGACAGTTGTCCAGAAGACAATCATTGACACCGTTCACAAGGAGGGTAAGCCACACACATTCATTGCCAAAGAAGCTGGCTGTTCACAGCGTGCTGTATCCAAGCATATTAACAGAAAGTTGAGTGGAAGGAAAAAGTGTGGAAGGAAAAAGTGTGGAAAAAAAAGATGCATAACCAACCGAGAGAACCGCAGCCTTTATGAGGATTTTCAAGCAAAATCGATTCAAGAATTTGGGTGAACTTCACAATAAATGGACTGAGGCTGGGGTCAAGGCATCAAGAGCCACCACACACAGACATGTCAAGGAATTTGGCTACAGTTGTAGTCAGAGGCGTCTTACCTGGGCTAAGGAGAAGAAGAACAGTTGCCCAGTAGTCCAAAGTCCTCTTTTCAGATGAGAGTAAGTTTTGTATTTCATTTGGAACCAAGGTCCCAGAGTCTGGAGGACGGGTGGAGAAGCTCATAGCCCAAGTTGCTTGAAGTTCAGTGTTAAGTTTCCATAGTCTGTGATGATTTGGGGTGCAATGTCATCTGCTGGTGTTGGTCCATTGTGTTTTTTGAAAACCAACTTCACTGCACCCGTTTACCAAGAAATTTTGGAGTTGTATTCCTTCTGCTGACCAGCTTTTTAAAGATGCTGATTTCATTTTCCAATTGAGGCAGTAATTAAAGCAAAAGCAGCCCCTACCAAGTATTGAGTACATATACAGTAAATTAACATACTTTCCAGAAGGCCAAAAAATTCACTAAAAATTATTTATTTTACCAAATATATAATATAAACTTGATTTAAAACTGTATAAAACTAGATGTTCTCTTTATATATATATCTATATATATATATTCTCCATAATCATGGAAAAGACAGTTTTCCAACGTCAAAAGCAAATGAAGGCAGCGTCGGAGCACTGTGTAGTACACGCTGTGCTCTGTCTTCACGCTACAACTCCTGTGCTAGTTTTCATTCCTTTCCGGTGAAGGAAGAGATCAGGAAAAAATGGATTGTAAACATTAGAAGGATCAACAGCGAGTGTAAAAGAGAGCCATGTTTGCCCGGTTGTCGGTCAAGAGAGCTAGAATTTCGTAGTCAGTGTAACCGGAAGTTGGTCAGCCAATCCGGAATTGTGACGCGCATAGACTGCATTTGTTGAGATAGTGAATTGGTGGGTTTTTGTTAAATGTGAGCCAAAATCATCACAATTAAAAGAACCAAAGACTTAACTACTTCAGTCTGTGTGCATTGAATTTATTTAATACACGAGTTTCACAATTTGAGTTGAATTACTGAAATAAATTAACTTTTCCACGGCATTCAAATTTATTGAGATGCACCTGTGTATATATATATATATATATATATATATATATATATATATATATATATATATATATATATATATATATATATACAGTGGGTACGGAAAGTATTCAGACCCCCTTAAATTTTTCACTCTTTGTTATATTGCAGCCATTTGCTAAAATCATTTGTTCATTTTTTTTCCTCATTAATGTACACACAGCACCCCATATTGACAGAAAAACACAGAATTGTTGACATTTTTGCAGATTTATTAAAAAAGAAAAACTGAAATATCACATGGTCCTAAGTATTCAGACCCTTTGCTGTGACACTCATATATTTAACTTAGGTGCTGTCCATTTCTTCTGATCATCCTTGAGATGGTTCTACACCTTCATTTGAGTCCAGCTGTGTTTGATTATACTGATTGGACTTGATTAGGAAAGTCACACACCTGTCCACACTTTTTAGTTTTTGCCCCCATTTTTCACGAGCTGAACTCAAAGATCAAAGACTTTTTCTGTGTACACAAAAGCCCTATTTCTGTCAAATATTGTTCACAAATCTGTCTAAATCTGTGTTAGTGAGCACTCCTCCTTTGCCGAGATAATCCATCCACCTCACAGGTGTGGCATATCAAGATGCTGATTAGACAGCATGATTATTGCACAGGTGTGCCTTAGGCTGGCCACAATAAAAGGCCACTCTAAAATGTGCAGTTTTACTGTATTGTGGGGGGGGGCGAAAACCAGTCAGTGTCTGGTGTGACCACCATTTGCCTCACGCAGTACAACACATCTGCTTCACATAGAGTTGATCAGGTTGTTGATTGTGGCCTGTGTAATGTTGGTCCACTCCTCTTCAATGGCTGTGCGAAGTTGCTGGATATTGGCAGGAACTGAAACACGCTACGCTGATCCAGAGCATCCCAAACATGCTCAATGGGTGATATGTCCAGTGAGTATGTTGGCCATGCAAGAACTAAGATGTTTTCAGCTTCCAGGATTTGTGTACAGATCTTTGCAACATGGGGCCGTCCATTATCATGCTGCAATATGAGGTGATGGCCTTGGATGAATGGCACAACAATGGGCCTCAGGATCTCGTCACGGTATCTCTGTGCATTTAAAATATAACACAAAATGCTTAGAAATTACAACCATTTTTATACATAGCCCCCCATTTACAGGGGCTCAAATTTAATTGGACAAATAAATAGAATCATAAATAAAATTTTCATTTTTTATATTTTGTTGAGAATCCTTTGCAGGCAATGACTGCCTTATGTCTGTAACTCATAGATATCACCAAAGACATGGTTTCCTCCTTCATGACGGTTTGCCAGACATTCACTGCTTCAGTTATTGTTTGTTTGTGGGACTTTCTGCCTTTAGTTTTGTCTTCAGCAAGTAAAATGCTTGCTCAATCGGGTTGAGATCAGGAGATTGATTTTGCCATTGCAGAATATTCCACTTTTTTACCTTCAAAAACTCCCCCTTTAGGGGTCATAAAATTAGTAGTGAATTTAGTAGCTTTTAAACTTCAGAGTAAGGACCTACTTTTAGAATGGTGTACATGTGTGTGTGTGTGTGTGAATACAACCCCTGGGACAATGTCGTATGAGCAAATTAATCAAAAGTGAAACTTTTTGGTAGACTTTGCTAGATTTGGGCCTGCACAGTTAGGTCATGCAGCAAGAAAAGGATCCTATACATACAAATAAGTACCACAGAATAGCTAAAAACATGAAAAAAAAAGGTAATTACATAATTAAAGTCTAAACGTACTGTAGTCCCAATGAAAGGCTGTGGCAGGGCCAGAAATAGGCAAATACATTTACATAACACTGTATTACACCTTTGTTCTTCTGACTGCTTTTGACTTTTTCAACTGCCAACGTTTTATCCATGAATGATATCAACAAAAATGTACTTTTTCTGTTAACCTATTCTTAATTTGTTTACAGCAAAACCACAGGAAGTAGAAGTGGTGTTGGAGCATGATTCTGAGTCAGATTCCCAGCAAGCACTGTCGCAGGAGGCCGAAGAGACCCAGTCAGGGCTGGATCTGGAGGAGGTGGTGCAAGAGTCTTCAGAAGACTGGCAGTGTCCCATGCCCACAGTCTTCCCATAGACACCTGACAGCAGCACACATTTAGACTTCCATAACATTTGCTTAATTTTATATTCGCAATGCCAATTAATATATTTTTATTCTTGCCAGGAAGTGTGACTTACATTGCACAAATGACACATTTATTTATGTGAATGTACATGCTTTTGTATACTTGTTACATTAGAAAACCAGTCAAGACAGAACTTACTTTTGTGTTTGAAAGCTTAATTGTTTTTAAAAAATATATATTTTTATTTGGAGCCATATTTGTCACTACTAAAGTAGATATTGTGACTGTGTATTGGAATGGACATTCTGTAGATTTCAGTTGTATGCTTACCTGTGGTAAAAGTAACACCTATTTAACACAGACAACACTGTCTGACATTGTCAGTATGTCAAAAGACTGCATAATTAATTATGTCATATACTAGATCTGTAGAACTGTTATTTGATATAATCCTTAATATATCACATAAATCAATTTTATAGGAATACACAGATTTTGGCAAACGTTTTTGTAATATGCAAAAATATTTAAGAATAAATGTAGTTTTTTTCTAAGTTTATCCTCTCACTCTCATTCACTTATTGTTTCTGTTGCTTTATTCTTAGCTTTTATTATGAATATATAGGTTTTATATAGTGGGACAGCATGGAGTAGTTTAGAATTTACATGAAATCTGAAACACTGAATATACAAAATGAATACATATTTTGGTATTTGATTTTATATGTGCATTTATAGTAGCACTGTGGCTTCTCTCACCCTTCAATATAGGAAATCGATATATTCTGGATGAATTGCTATAGCTTTCATTCCTGATTGAACCAATAATGGCTTCTGATACAGAAACAGCCATGTTTGACTTCTTTAAATGCTTTTCTTTCTTTTTTTTCAAAATTAAATGTCCTCTCGATCAGTGAGTGATGACTATGTTTTCGATCACTGCATCATTAATACTTCTTTAGTGGTGATCAAGCAGTTATTGAGTGATGGTACAAAAAGAAGGCGACTACTGTATACACCCTGTACAAACATGTACAAAACATATTCCCTACTGTTTAATTGTAGCATAAGCGGTTTGAATTAAGTAATTTAATTATTACTTTATATTGGTAGCACGTTACCAACAGCAAGTCCAAAGTGTGAGGGACAATGTGCCATATGACTTTAACGTATATATGGCAACTGTGTAAACATCTAATGTAAGATGAATTTATACTGATACCTATTATCCTCATTTAGGAAGTCCACTACATGCCATGTGTAGATTCTTTCTT
The DNA here is from genome assembly GCA_003573665.1 of Oxygymnocypris stewartii. Taxonomy (NCBI): domain Eukaryota; kingdom Metazoa; phylum Chordata; class Actinopteri; order Cypriniformes; family Cyprinidae; genus Oxygymnocypris; species Oxygymnocypris stewartii. The sequence continues at coordinate 554,342 of QVTF01021185.1, forward strand.
GCATCTGATTTTGTAACATTTGCTAAACTGATTCTAAATAGCTAAAATGATAAGTAGGCATGAAAAGAACAACAAAAAAAGTTGCACACTTTTAATTGTCGCCATAAATTAGGTGTAACAAACACAGAAGACACAAAATATTATTTAGTTTAAATAAGAACACTTTTTTCCATATGTTTTTTTGTGAATAGAAAATGAGCAAAGGGCACAGAATCAGTCATATTCAAATTAAGTGCAGTCATTTATGGTTACCAGATTCATTAGAAATCTCTGGAACCAAACACACATTTAAAAAAACAGTTTGTGGTTGGAAGTAAAATATATATTGTGGATGTAAGAACATAGAAGTTATGTATTTTGGCACGCAGACCACCTCCTTACAAACCCCATCACAATGTACAGAGAAGACTATTCATTAACATGCAAAAGGTGTAGAAAACACATTTGAGGTCTAGGACACAATATGCTAAGAGAGGTACTGGTTACACGTAAGCTGTGTAAAGGTGAGTATTGACACTACAGAGACGAGACAAAACCATTTCAAAGATTATACACGACTATGTCAATACAAGTTTGACAAGACTGAACAGGAATAATTCAGAAGATACAGATTGTGTTGTAACATATCAATGCAAAAGCTTTTTCAACTCAATATTACTGTATTAGAAAACAAAAACTTTTTTGCATTAGTTTTCCATCCTTTTCCTCTTTATTTTTAAATGGGAAAAGATAATGAGGTTTCAACGCTTGGTAGATGAAGCAGACTGGCTCCCTCCCTGAAAAAGAGACAATAAACAAACTTAAATTGACTGACGATGTTACATGTTCATTAACGATGAAAAACAAATCTTGGTACCATTTTGAAGATCCGAGTTAAGGTGTCTCCACGTCCCTTTTGGCCTTTGGTGGAGCTCTGTGATTTCTGGTCTTTCTGTTAATAAACAAGATACTGAGGTTTTTCATATCTCCAAAATTTGGAGAAAATAATTTTGCCAGTGTAGCAGAAGTGAATTGTAGAGTTATAAAACAACAGCTCCTGACATAAAGCAAATTGATGATAATGAGAAATAACAGAAAAATTCTACGTAACAAAGCTACTGATTACTAATAAAATACTAAAATATATAGCTACTATGTATGAGACTGGGGTAGTGGAAATGTGCTGTTTCCATAATAACTGAATAAAATGAAAATGTGAATTCAAATCAAATATATATAGATGACCTACAGCATAATGTTAACAAACTTCTTGAAAGGGAACAGCTATCAACGTCAGAAGATTTAGACTTACCCTAGATTTGGGGGTAGAGGGAGAACCCTAATTGGGAGGGAAAAGAAAATGCAATGAAAATCATCCATAAAATAATATTTGTTCTATCTTTCAATGGTGTGGTGTGAGAAACGGGGGAAAGGAGGAAAGAGAGATACGAACAATGGTTCTGAAAAAGTGCATGACAGCATTCTCATCTGGACGGCGACGAGGAGATGCGCTCAATCTTTGAGGTGATGCAGACAAACCATCACGAAAAGACCCCTGTATTTAAGAAACAACATTTTTGATCATTAAACATTCCATCACAACAATATCTTCAGACTAAAATGTTTGGTACAAACTTTGAAAGACAGTAGGAAGGAGGAAACAATGAATAGGGAAAATACTTCCAAAGCTGATGAAAAAGTGTGCCTACAGTATTATGAATACTGTACATGTTTTGACATACTACATTTCACATTTCACCTACTGTTTTTTACCACTTTTGTAGAAGGGAAGATTGTATATTTGAATGAATCCTTCACATCCCTCCCTCTTTATTTCATAATTGTATTTGTCTGCATATAAATGCATATCAATGGTTCAAGCTTCCATTACGCAATGGAGGCTTGGAATGAGAAGAGTAATTAGTTTTACACATAAGAGTGTTCTAAGAACAAAAACCTGACACATGTCTTTGGTGTGGTGTGGTAACTGTGGTCTCCACTTTATTTTGCATCACAGAAGCAATTTTCTTTGTGTGAGACTTCAGATTAATTATCCGCTATATGTAAATAAATTGAAGAGTAACAAATTAGATTAGGCTACGCATTTTGTCAACAAATCTGAAAAAAATTAATTATTGAATTTACTAAAACAAAATTAAGGTAAACAGTTGCAATTAATTTATTTTAGCTACATTTAAATAAACAATTTTTGTTGACTAACTTTCAACATTTTGTTTTTGTTTACATGTAGCTAAAATAAATAGTTTGCAATCACTTACCTTAAAACATTTTTTTAATATTTTGTTTTCAGTGTCAGTCACACCGAACTTTCAAATTTGTCATTAAGCAGCTGTTACTCTGTTACAGGACACTCTCCCGGGGGGGCACGAGTAGGCTACAGGATGGGAGGGAAAAAAACCTGAAAAAAAACAATTTGCTAATTTTTTTTTTCACTAAACTACTGTCATAAAAAATTATAGTTTTGTATATACATAACTCCTGAATAAAAATTTTAATGTGTTTGGACTGATTTAAAAAAAAGAGTTTTGAACAAATTTGATTGGTTTGTCGATAGTGAGCGCAAATGCAGGTGATAAGCGGTTTTATTAAGCGAGTCATTGAGTCGTTCATTCAAACGATTCCTTCAAACGGCCGATTCATCAAGAATGAGACAGATGTTTGTGCATGGGTCATTGAATCTTTGACTCAACCGATTCGTTCAAAACACTGAATCATTCAAAACACCATTGAGTGTTGCTGTGAGATGCGCTATGCTGTGATCTTTGTTTGGATTCATCGGATGTATTTTCGCTGCTAAAATAGACCAAAACAATCATTATTTCGTCTAAAATATAAGTGACTTATTATTAACTTGTTTGATGAACTGTCATATGAAATCAGTGTCACATTTTCAATCGTGAGGTGATGGTAAATTAAGTGATGGTCAATTGTCAGCTCTCTTGGTCGTCAGGTCATGTGATGCATGTTGCTGAACTGTATTCAAATGTTATAAATACAAAAACACCACATTTTGAAATTTAACTGCAGTATGTCAATTTAGTTTATTTGTGTGTGCTGCGCTCATAGACTTTAGAAAACGGCGCTCATTTGTTTGATTTCTCCTCGAGAAGCTGCGCAAGCCTCAAAAGTTTAAGGTCCTTGCACCCTGACTGAGTCCGAAACTGTCGTATTCGTTTTTTCATATTCGTCATTTGGTGGCTCTCAATTGTCAAAAACACCCCTCAAAATATTTGCTACGGATGCGAAAAATGCAGAAAATCGTCCGAACCATCCAAATTAATTTTTATGACGGACGGAAGTTTCAGAGGCTGCAAACGTATAAAACGTGAGGTCGTATTTAGTTTTATATATATATATATATAAATATTCATTTATTCATTATTTGTTTATTATAAAATATTCGTTTAATATATATATATATATATAAAACGAATAAACTAGTCAGAATATAGCCTACAAGTTAAAGCTTTCCTTTAGTTTTTGTGAAATACACGCACGCACGCAGCCACGCACACACATACATGTTTAAATACATTTATGTTGTTAATAAATAAATAACAATAAATTGTTGTAACAGCAATATCTTCAAGTTTTGTTTTTCACTGTAAAAATGTAATGATTTGCCAATGCAAAGAGAGTACCGCCACCTTTTTCCCCCACTTCAAGCACTGATTATAACACAAACAAATCATCCTCCTGGCGACTTTTTTTTTTGTCAAAAGCGACAAATCCAGCGACTTTTACTGGTGTTTTTGGAGACTTTTGTGGTGTTTGGAGACTCGAAAGCACGAATCACTCTGCAGTTAGGCCTACTGTGCTCAACGAGCAGCGGGTGCTGCCGTGAGCCCCTCTCCCGTCCAAAAGCACTCACAGGCGGTCAGTCTCTCAGTAGCCTCACGCAGCAGTCAGAGCAGAGAGGAGACACACACCCCTCCGCGTCCAGGCTGCAAATGAATCGCGCATGCGCATGGCCACCGCCGTTCCCGCCCTGGCTTACAGAGCGGGGTGTAAATGTAAATGTTCACTCACTCTCACACAAAAATAAATCACTGCATTTAAATTGACTCACGACATAGCTCTCCATTCACTCTAGTCTAGTCTCTTGCCAAGTTCGCTTGTGCCAGCTCTCGCTAGTCAGTTATCAATCTCGATTTACATAGGCCTTTACTACAAAACCCCAACAGTCTTTTTAAAGACTAAACCCACAAACATTCTTGTTAAAGATTAGATCAAATCTCAGCCCTAGCCAGTAATTTTTTTTAACTGCTAGGCAGTAGCTACACTTAGCTAAAACTACCCACGCGTCTAAGACACACACACACACACACACACACACACACACACACACACAACAATCGTTAAGTATTAAAATAAAATCTGAATTGTCTGCAATTCATTTTATCGTCGACTGATTTATCATTTAATCATCGACTGATTAGCCCCTGATACGTCTCTCAACATAGCCACACACACAGTTACATATTGCCTAAACTTTATTGAAAACATAACAAAAATGGAGAAATTTCTTGTGAGGACCAACAAGCCAAATGACGCACCACCAGCTGCAAAAAAGCTTCGAAGGTACGATGAAGCATACCTGCAGTTTGGGTTTACAGTCACGGCTGATCTGAGACCTCAGTGTGTTGTGTGTGCCGAGGTGCTGGCAAACGACAGTATGAAGCCCTGTAAATTAAAAAGGCACCTCGAAACAAAGCATGCTGGCATTAAAAATAAACCGGCTGAATATTTTAAAAGAAAGCTTGATGGCCTCCATCAGCAACAGGCAACCATTTCAGTGCACAGCACTGTGTCTAAACAGTGTTTGGAGGCATCGTATGTAGTGGCCAAAAGAATCGGTAAACTGGGTAAACCGCATACAATCGCCGAGACTCTCGTTTTGCCGGCAGCGCAAGACATGTGCAGAAATGATAAGCGATAGTGCAGCAGCCAAACTCGGCGCAGTACCACTGTCCAATGACACAGTCGCTAGGAGAATTGAAGACATGTCCAATGATATCAGAGAGCAACTGATAAGAGTTCGTAAAAAATAGTCCTTACTACACGCTGCAGCTGGACGAATCCACTGATATTGCTGGGCAGGCACAGCTCCTCACCTATGTCAGGTATCTGCGGGACAAGGCGATTGAGGAGGATGTCCTGTTTTGCCGGCCTCTTCAGTCGCACACTACAGGAGAAGCCATTTTCAATGTCCTTGATATTTTTATCCGTGAAAATGGTTTGGCCTGGGACCGATGCGTTGGCCTATGCACGGATGGTGCGCAGGCAATGACGGGGCGTGAGCGTGGCTTAGCTGCTCGCGTTCAGCAAGTAGCTCCACTTGAGAAATGGACACATTGCATGGTCCATCGCGAAGCACTAGCTGCTAAAAAAAATGCCGGTTCTTTTTGACTCCGTGCTGAACCAATACGTGAAAATGATCAATCTCATCAAATCACGGGTGCTAAACTCTCGCTTGTTTGGGGTCCTCTGCCAGGAGATGGGGTCAGGGCACGAACAGCTGCTTCTGCACACTGAAGTTCGCTGGCTCTCCAGGGGGCGGGTGTTACAGCGGTTGTATGAGCTGCGAGAGGAGGTGAAGTTGTTTTTGACAGAAATCAAATCAGATCTGGCGAAGCATCTGGATGACACTATGTGGCTTGCGTCTCTGTCCTATTTGGTCGATATATTTGACCGCTTGAACGGCCTCAACCTGTCTTTGCAAGGCCGCGAAACTCATATTTTGCTCCTTGCAGACAAAGTGCACACCTTCACACAAAAACTAGACCTCTGGCATGGCCGCATCAGTCGAGGAAACTGTGACATGTTCCCCAGCCTTGCAGACTTTATCACTGATGCAGGCACGTCACACAATTTCTCCTCCCTATTTCAATCAGCGTCTGAGCACCTGTCAGCAATGAGAAAACAATTTGCGACGTACTTTAAAGAGGATTATCGCTCTTTTGCGTGGGTTTGAGATCCGTTTGTGTGCACAGCAAACGAGCTATCAATTGATATGCAGGAAAAGGTTATTGAGCTGAAGAGTGACAGTAGACTGAAGGAACTCTTTTGCTCCTGCCCTCTTTCGTCATTCTGGGCAGCATTGATGCAGGAATATCCTGAACTCTGTGATGTCGCCTTGAAGATTCTCCTTCCTTTCGCGTCGACATATTTGTGTGAGGCAGGATTCTCAAAAATGACTGCACTCAAAACGAAATACCGCAATCGTGCACAAATCGAGGATGATTTGAGGCTATGTTTATCAAACATTGAGCCAAGAATTGAGGATATTTGCAAGGCAAAGCAGGCTCAGGTCTCACATTAACATCACCTACCTGCAAGCTTCTGTAAAAAAATGCAAATGATGCCTACTATTAGGCCTAGTAATAATAACAATAATAAAGCATAAATTAATATCAGAGGTCTGGTGCCAATTCCCAATTATAGCAATAGCCTAGTAATGATAATAGGCCTATACTGATGATAATAATAATAATAACAACAACAACAACAACAATAAAGCATGTAACCTCATATAATTATATAGCAATAGCCTAGTAATGATAATAGGCCTACCTACCGCTACTGATGATAATAATAATAATAATAATGTGGGCCTAAAAATAATAGCCTAGGGCTATCTATCTATCTATCTATCTATCTATGCAAGGTGGTGGTGGGGGGGGGGGCACTGGGGCCCCAACTGCAATGAACCAGCTTTGGGGGGGCCCAGCTTGCAAAAGGTTGAGAACCCCTGCCCTACACCATGCTAAAATGAATAAATAATGAATGTAGCCTATTTATCCACATAAAACAAATTATCCTAACACCAATAGGTTTAAAATAAAACATTGTTTTTTTATGGATAACCCAGCTAACAATTTTTGGTTCCCAGAACAATCTTAAAATTAAAATTCTACCATTCTCTATTGATTTGCCACATTTGATCCTGAAGGAAGTTGGACGAGCAGTGGCAATATAAATTATGTATTAAACTCATATATGGAATGCAGTTTGAGTGGGAGCTGCGCTGTAAGAAATCAAAATATAAAAATATATTATTTGTTAAGTTTATTACTGGTAATATCATTTTTACTTTAATATTTTGTATTATTTTCATTATTTAATATCTTATATTATAACACATGCTCTACCCCTAAATAAAAACCTCTGCAGATTTAAATAGAAACATGATTTGGCCTTTTTTAAAGCAGTGAGGTTAGCTCACTTGTCAATGTTCAACACTTTCACAATATTAGTGCGGGCATTAATACCTCATGTAGTCAAACCTGTATACTAATATAATGGAGACCCCTTCCTGTTACCCATTTCATTTCTATTACTAAATTATTTTTTCTTTTAAAAATAAAGTTAAAACACTATTTTTTCAATTAAGTGTGGTTCATAGTTTATCCAATTTTCTGTATAAATTGTATCATATAAAATTGATAAGCTTGAGGTTTGAGTCACCTTTAAAATGAAGAAATTGGTTTGTGTACTAGAAAAAAATGTGTGTGATTTTTTTATGATAAAAATAATATTTTTTGACCATGAAACCAAGAATTTCTTTCTTTCAAATCTGCATGCCTGCCTGAGGGGGAAATGAAGGAATTTGTTGACATATTTTAAAACATGCTTTTTAAAAGACATTAGAGTTTTGGTAACAGGACAGAAAAATGCATCCTTCTTTCACTTAAAAATGTTATAAACAATTAAAGTTGCCTGAAATGGACCAGTACAGATTTTGAATAGCCTAGTTAAATATGTGTATTACTAGATTCGGTCAATTATTTGTTTCATTTTCTATCTTTTTAAAATAGTTTTGGGAGCAAATGGCACGCATTCGGTGGAATGGTCCTTTCCATAAAAGGTAGGCTACATACTGACAAACCTAGCGACTTTTCGTCATGAACCTTAGCTATGGTTCAGTTGGAAGATGTCTCTAGTACTGCTCCTCGAGCGCAAGGTTCGACTGTCCCGGCGCAGTGTCGCCTCTCTCGGCGTCTGTTCTGTGCAGTGAGCGGTAGAGAAGCAGCGCTTTCAAAACAGCGTTTCCAAGCACTGACTGTTTGGAATTATAAATATGAGCATAGTTCATCTGTTAATAATATGTGCATTTTTGTTTGTTGTTTTTATTTTTTTTACTCAGACGCAGGCTGCATGAGACAAAAAAATAATATAGCCAAAACCACTGCATAGCCGCTCTTTAGTGTATATGCAAGTTGATTTTATCAGACGATGTCGTGTTTATAAATGAGATTGACTCCTGGTTAACATGTATTAATGAGTCATGTTTAGTCACTATTAATGTGGAATTTTTCTACAATATTCCCTCATCTTGACCGTAAAATATGGCATTCTAAGTCATTCTACTGCAGTTTTTCCTCTCTCAGTCAGTAGAAAATGTGGTTAACACCCCGTCATGCATGAAAAAACTAAATACCGTCATAGACCGTGAAACCAGTATAATTTTTAAAAATACCATGATTTACATTTTTGGTCATACCCCCAAGCACAACTATATTATATTTTCACGCTCTTTAATGTGGTGAGACAGATCGTATTCGCTTCCGTGAGTCAATCATCTTTCCGATTCCAAAATGAGACATTATGTTTATTATAAATTAGTATAGGCTAGTTTTTTCATGCCTTCTGATGAACTATAAACTTGAAATAAAGAGGAAAAACACATTAAAATTTGTATTTTATGATAAAAGTAACAGAATTTGAAAGATGTGCTATTAAAAGCAACAAAGCACAAAATGATTGCGAGTGGCTGGCGTGCTACAAACGTAACAAAACGTAAATCATTTACATTTAGCAGACGTTTTTTTTCAAAGCGACTTACATTGCATTGCATTCAAGTTTCTACATTTTATCAGCTCTTGCTTTCCCTGGGAATCGAACCCATGATCTTGGCGTTGCTAGCGCCATGCTCTACCAGTTGAGCTACAGGAAAGCCAATCAATGAAAGACGTTAAATATTAGCCTATGGCTAATCACTTAGGCTACTGTATTATACCATGAATAAAACAGCTTGTGAATAGTCACTTAATGTTATAGCCTACAACCTATACCCCAGAAAAGAAAACAATATAACTTATGTAGGAGTCCACTTCAACCTTTAGATCATTTTATTAATTAAACAGGCATGTGATGAATGAAAGTTTGGACGTCGCGGACATTTTTGCGGAGTAATTGGTGAAATTTCCACAAAGAAAACAGTATATTTTAATGAACTGATTCACATAAATACAGTGATCTGATCATTAAAGAGCTTGAAAGACATGATTGTAAGACACGTAATTTGTGTTTAGAAAATATAACGCATTTTTGGAAAACTGCGGACTTTGTTTTAAAAGTAGGCTACTAAAAGCACAAATCTGATTGCTATTGGCTGGCTAGGGCACTACAAATAACGAACGCAATGGAAGATATATTTCCAAGCATACTGTCCCCACGAATATGACACATGGGATGATTTCTGCTAATACTCCCACATATTAATGTATTAAACAAGGCTTAAATAAGAGAGCCACGGCGTCCCCCAAAGGAATATTGTTTGAGTGTTCGGTCCTGTTCGGTCTTTTAATAAATATAATATTCTTCATATTAAGCTGTTTTTGCAAGTCCTTAAAATTTACTCTTCCTCATCCCTGTAAGATGATGTGGCCGCTCAGATTCAACAATATTCAAATAGGCCTAAATTCTGGTGGCCTAAGCAACTTTTCTCGGTGCTCTCCATCCAGGCAATTTGCATATGAAATAAGCTATAGGCCTACTGTACTCTCAAAATATTATAACTTTAATTTCTGTAAATTAAATTCTTCAAAAATGTCGAATTTATTCTCGTAACATTTTGACTTTATTCTCAAAACATTTCAACATTATTCTCGTAGTATTTCGACTTTATTCTCATAGTAGAAGTATTTCGACTTTATTCTCGTAGTAGAAGTATTTCAACTTTATTCTCGTAGTATTTCGACTTTATCCTCATATTAGTAGTATTTCGACTTTATTCTCATAGTATTTCGACTTTATTCTCGTAACATTTTGACTTTATTCTCAAAACATTTCAACATTATTCTCGTAGTATTTCGACTTTATTCTCATAGTAGTAGTATTTCGACTTTATTGTCATAGTATTTCGACTTTATTCTCATAGTAGTAGTATTTCGACTTTATTGTCATAGTATTTCGACTTTATTCTCGTAGTAGAAGTATTTTGACTTTATTCTCGTAGTAGAAGTATTTCGAATTTATTCTCGTAGTAGAAGTATTTCGACTTTATTCTCGTAGTATTTCAACTTTATTTTCATAGTATTTCGACTTTATTCTCGTAGTAGAAGTATTTTGACATCATTCTCGTAGTATTTCGACTTTATTCTCGTAGTATTTTTTAATTTATTCTCATATAATTTAGTAGTAAATAAATAAATAAAAGTAGTATTTCGAATTTATTCTCGTAGTAGAAGTATTTCGACTTTATTCTCATAGTAGTAGTATTTTGACTTTATTCTTATAGTATTTCGACTTTAGTACGATGGTGTACGATGGCATTTTGGTGCCATGTTAAAAAAAGTATAAATCTAAGACTACAAGATTAAAGTCGGAATATTTCGAGAATAAAGTCGAAATTACAAGAATAAATTTGATAATATTACGAGAATAAAGTCAAAATACTAAGAGGATAGTTATAATATTTTGAGAATAAAGTCGAAATATTACGAGAATAAAGATGAAATATTTTGAGAATAAAGTCAAAATATTATGAGAATCAAGTCAAAATGTTTTGAGAATAAATTCGAAATGTTTCGAAAATTTAAATCGTAGAAATTTAAGTTATAATATTTTGAGATTACAGTAGGCAGCATTTCGACTTTAGTCTCGAAATATTTCGACTTTATTCTCTTAGTATTTTGACTTTATTCTAGTAATATTTCGACTTTATTCTTGTAATTTTAACTTTATTGTCAAAATATTTAGACTTTATTCTCGTAATATTTTGACTTTATTCATGTAATTTTGACTTTATCCTTGAAATATTCTGACTTTAATATCGTAATCTTAGAATTTTGTGATTCGCGTGTTGAATGTTGAAGTCTGTGTGTGACTTCAGCATAATTTCACAAAGAGGAAAGTATAATATCAACCTTATAAAAATCTTCTCAAAGTGTTCATGAAAAATAATTGTTAAAACTCTTTACAATTGAAAATAGAAACGATAAGTAACCCAACCAAAGGAAACACTAAGGGAACACTAATCACTGTAATGGTGAGTTTAAAAAAATACACATTTTAGGAAAATCAACATCAGTTTATCAAGTCAGCTTATGTCATGTTCTCAAATATTTCAGTTGTATTGAAAATTCAACATTCAAGATGGGAAACGAATGATTGCCACTAAAGATAACTGCAGACATGGAGTGAAAAGTCTATTAAGACTCTTTTTATGTTCTTCTTCTGTTGTTATGTTGCACATTAGCAACATTAGTGCCTCTTATGGTTTATTAATATCATTGGTTCCTTTGTGGCTACTTCAATATTTCAAGTTAGTGTCACTTAAAGAAAGTAAGTAAATTGTTTTATTTGCCTTGAAAGTAGCAGTAACTTAATAAAACCTAGTATATAACAACTAAGTAAAAATAACTAATTCAATCTAAGTGAGGTAAACTGTCTGATTTTACAGTGAATGAGTGGTTTTTAATAGCAGAAATCTGGTGATGAGCAAGATCTGTCCACAGTCCATACAGACAAATATTACAGAACTTTTATTTTTATTTTAATACTTGATATTATTGTGTTATTTATTAAAAGAAACTTACAGAGATTCTGAACTAAACAAGTATACAATTTTTTTATGAATTACGGAAGGAGTATTTGCTAAATGTAAAGGGGGAATAAAACATTTTAAATGGACTTTTCGTATACTTTAGCGAGAATTCTGGTTTAAGTTCTGCCCACATTTGGTTTTATCCAAATACATATACAGACAGTATAAAGCCAATTGTTTTTACATTTCTCCAAAAATAACTTCAATAATTCAGTAACAAGCATATGCTCTCTCTCTCTCTCTCTCTCTCTCTCTCTCTCTCTCTCTATATATATATATATATATATATATTATAGTTTATGTAACAAGTATGCTTGTTATTGATTTAGTCATTCAGTGTACTAGGTTTAGCTCTGTACACAAGCCAACACAGCTTTCAAATCTTTTACTGGCCAGACAAACTAGTGGGGACTGAGGCAAATAATAGATCTCTGATATTCTCCTCTTTTGTTAACGTATAGATATATTGTTCAAAATAAAGACACAATCTTACACACGTTGTCAGACTTTGTGGAACATGTTCATGTGTTAATATTGTACGTGTTTGTTTTGTTTTTTTTGGTACCCTGTTATGTTGGTGGTTAGGGTTTGGGTAAGGATGAGAGTACAGTATTTTTTGCGTGCAATTTTTCTGTTCAGACCAATGCAGAAGTTAAGTTGCACTGCGGTAGCTTCTGTCACAGAAACAAATTCCTCGTATGTGTAAACCTGGCAATAAAGCTCATTCTGATTCTGACAAAGGAAAAAGCAGAAGAGCTGAATGAACATGTAGATTCACTCTGTGACAGTAGATGGTGCTTTCAGTAAAGCAAAAATACCCTGGTTAATCTGGGACAAAAATGCTACATAACCTTTTTATTTTTTTTGACACCTGCTTGTCACAAAGAAGGTCAGAGATTTGTGTATTTATTGTTTTGTATTCACAAACGGCACCAAACAACGGCCCCGCATAGTAAAACAGTAGGTGAAAAGTACCCAGATTACTTCTGAAGTGTCCAATCGATGGACACTTTACTATCCCATGAGGCCACGGGAGAGGATTTATGAATGGCAGTGAAGCAAGTGATGCCGTGGATTGCATTAAAATGACAGCAATGCAGATGGAGTACATCCAAATGTTATTCATAATGGACATATTCATACTATACTGAATACTGATTTTTTTAACAGTTGCAAGTTTCAAACCAAATGTAGTACCTACATTATACCTACAGTATCCTATTTTGGACACACAAACAAGGACAAGACAACTGGTCTCAGATCTTTCCTCTGCTATTCACTACCTCTTATCACAATCTGTTCATGAGTCATGGTTTTATGTACTGTATGATTTTAACAGCAGGGGCTCTGAGCATATGACCAAACACATGAAACCTATTGGTAGGCCAGTTTTCTTCACAGTGTAATGGAAAAGAGATTCAAAAACACAGTCACGGTGACCGATGCTCATGTTGGTGTGAACAGATAGATTAATAGACATTGGGGTGAACAAGCCTTTGTATCCATCCATGCCCAAAACTGCTTATACTGTGTAGGGCCACGTGAATGCTGAAGCATATTCCAGCGACACCCTCCCAGTCCATCACAAGGCTCACATAGACACATCTACAGACAATGTGGGGAAAATCTGAGCACCTGAAAGAAACCTATGCCAACATGGTGAGAAAAAGGTCTACTGGCTCAGCTGGGACTCGAACCAGGGACCTTCTTGATTTGAGGCAACAGTGCAACCCATGTTCTGAAAAACACTCCACATAAATGGTGAATAGCATTTACACTCATATTGGTCTCTGTCTGACTTGATCACTCATCCTCAGACTTATCCCAAAGTTACCATAGTCAGCTTGATCCAGATTGTATCCTGTGGCACGAAGCCGGTTTCAGGTTTTACCCAGATAAGTTTGCAAGTTCTGAGCAAACTCTGAGTTTTTGGGCTCAGGAAGATGGGTTGGTTTTGAGTGGGTTTCGACACCATGGTAACTTACATTACACAGCTACCCTGCTCCGGAATAGGTTCTATTCTGGTTTAGAGATCACAAACCCAAACCGGACCAATCAGCTAGAGCAAAGTGACATATATCTGATGCAATGAAGCCACTTCCCTGTATCTCTTGCTCTAAAGTAAAGCAGTTAGAATTTTAGAGACAAAATTGCCCGACTTTTCCAGCTACATATTACGTTTTTAGTAAATTAATTATAATTGTTTATAATTCATATAATATATTATATTATAATTCATATAATATATTCATATAATTATTATATGAAGTTTTTAAGCTTTGCATTTAAATTAAATATAGATACACATAGATAAGCTTTAAAATGTCTAACTTTTAAAATGACAACTTTTATTTCCCTTTTGAGCTGAAACTCTGAAACTAGTGTGAAACTATATAAATAATTTAATTAATTGTATTATTTTGCATTGTCGTATATTTTCTTTCTGCTGCCTTCTCAAACTTTTGCTGCAGCAGAAGTGTTTATTTCTGCCTTTAAATGCATTTAAATGTATTTAATCTTCAGCAGAAAAGTGAATTGCGCTGACTCTCACGAGAAGTGAATCCAACTGATGCTTTGCTGATGCTCTGTTTGCTGCATATGTCACACTTTCAGGCATCAGCACGCACTTCCACGTTGATCACAAACTTTGGTTCAAACTCTGAGATGACAGAGTGTTTATATCGAGCTTTGTGAGCACACTGATCCTGATCTAAACCAGGTTGGATTTGTTTGGTTTTGTCAACTCTAAACCTACTCTGAAACTCTGAGTTAGTTAATCTTGTTTCATGCTACAGGCCAGATATTTTACTAGCATACAGCAATGACCATAACACAGCCCTTCCCGGCCAGCAATCACTATGACCAGACAATCACTCATTGCAGGTGGTCAGTAAAGGCCACAAACACATCATGCCAGGATGAGCTAAAACCGCAGCAGAGACCTAAACCACTAGCTAGATTGTTATGCAGATGCTCACCAATAAGCCAGACCTCTATTGCTGGCTTTACTACTGTCTCTACCTCCATGATCTTTGCCTAGCCTACCAGTCTACAAAAAACAGAGGCTACTTATATTGTAAAATATGAGGTACTGTATCAGCAATATAAAATATTGCATAGAATTTTTAGATATTAAGACTTATTTGGATTTTCTGCTCGATTTCAAAGAAATAAATGCCTCTGTGAATATGTATTTCTTATGGTGATGTTCTTGTACATATATAATAAGCAAAACAAATTCTACCTTGACAGCTTCCTATATTGCAGATCTGACATCGGATTTAGCTTTAGGGTTGAGATGGAGAGAAGGATGATGGCCAAGGAGAGATGGGAGAAACACCATGGGAACACTCTAAAGGGTTAGACTCATCACCATCTGTGACTCAGTGAGATATGGGGCCTGGGCTTTCACATTTTATGACTACTAGCATCAGTTAAGGAACAGAAGGTGGCCACTGTGAACAAATGTTTTGGATCATCCTGTTTTGTTTTATGAAGCCTTGTAACTCAATGACATCATGTCCAGTTTCCTCTCCCAGATTCAACACATCTTACCCTTGCATTCGGTTTCATCTTGATGAAATTATGAAACGGTTGCCTTGCTGACGCATTGGGTCAATGGCAATCCATAAACTGAAGTCCCCTTACTTTACTGTATTACTGAGCAGTTACAACATATTGCTCCTGGGGGACTTCAGAAAGTATATTGTTAGTTGTTTTGCTTGTTAGTAAGGTTAAGCATCGCATAACTTTTTCCCCACTGTATTTCACTTCTTGCATTAACAATTTTGAATCTAACTGGCTACACTGGCCTACGGTTCCACAGACAAGGCTTAAGGCTAGTCCCACACTAAAATGCATTTTAGAGCTGTCTCAACTGAAAATATCTTGCTCTGACATATCTTAAAATATGCCAGTGCCATTGTTGTTTCTCAAGATGCACACGTGTAATGTTTTATTATAAGGCATTTTTATAGAAGCTGCTTAAAAACCTTAATTGATCTAAGGCCTAGTCCTGGCTTAAGCTAAACCCTGTCTGTGAAATCGGGCCTAGAAGTTTCAAGATTACGGATTTTCTGAAGAACCCACCTTTTAAACAATGTCAGAGCAAATTCATAATCTAAATATTTATATAACTATAAATATTCAAATAGTAATAATTAATAATATAAAAACTATTGCCCAACACTTGCAGCAAGGAAAGACTGCCTGTGAATAATAAACTGAACCTATAGTGTTGTTTTTATATCCCTAGTTTATTAACTAATGTTAACATTTATGTTCTGCAGTCAAATATTAACAATTCCTGTCAGTACAAAATAATCATAGGATCTTTTAATATTACACATTTTGTATTTATTGAAATCACATCAAACATTTTGACAAATGGATATATTTAAAACCAACTGTATTTTCACAAATCATTTTCAAAAGCCGCTGAATCTTGCTTAAGCATATGAATTTGACCTGACTTGTCAACCATTTACTTTGGCAATTAAAAATTCACATTGTGACCACTCCAGCTAAAAAAATAAAAATAAAGCACACATAGCAACAAAATCTTTTTAAAGAGCAAAATTGCCTCACTATTTCAAAACAAATAAACAAAAAAGCCAATGTTCATGTTACATACATTTTAATCAAGCAAATGTCAAAAAGCTCAGGACAGGATCAGGTTAAGGAACATCTTCAGGGTTGTTCCACAATATGTAGGTTACACAAGCTGTTATTGCTACAAAGTGTTACAAATAGGACACAATCTATAGGGGTTACTAGTGAGGCATTTAAGGGATAGTTCACCCAAAATTGACAATTGTGTTATCATTTACTCATCCCAAAGTAGTTCCAAACCTGTATGAATTTCTTAGTTCTGCTAAATACAAAGGAAGATATTTTGAAGAAAGTTTGTAGCCAGGTTGTTTTGGGGCACCATTGACTTTCATAGTAGGAAAAAAAATACTATGCCCCAGAACTGCTCTGTTTCCCACATTCTTCAGAATATCTTCCTTTGTGTTCAGCAGAACAAAGACGTGAGTCTTTTGGGTGAGTAAATGATAACACAATTTTCATTTTTGGTTGAACTGTCCTTTTAACACTTAAAGATCACATGGTTACATAAGAGAGATGAGTTAACCCGAGGCATGTTTGAAAAATCTGGTTAAAGCAGCAACATGTAGGTCTGAGACAAAACTACAATACAACTGGAACTGACATTTCAATCTCTTTGTCACATTATTTTTCCCACAAAAACTTTAGCTATATTAAAACTAGTTAATCAAAATGTTACACACTGCACAAGTAATTCTGAAACGTTACATTTTAACCAACATATGGCACTTTAAAAATAAGGTCACACATATAAACTTACGTGGCCTAATCGAGATCTCCTCACATTTTCCCACAAAGCAAAAGAGTTCCCCAAATTTGGTGTTTGTCACCTAAAAGCTTAAATATATTTATTTGAGAAGAAAAATATTTATCTCCCTCTTTTCTTAAAAGTTAAGGCTCTAGAAATTGCATAAATTTCACAAGCATAACAAATGTTAAATATAATTTCCAAAACTATTGAAATTAATTTTAGAAACCAAACTGATCAGTAATAGCCTCCATCTGTACCATGAAAACCCCTGAGGTGCTTTCTCAACACCATGATGTTATCAGATAAATGGATTTGAAATTGGCTATACAAATATAGAATCTTTTTCGGAAACATACTGTATAAGAAAATGTCATAGATATGTGAAAATTCTCTTTGCCAACATAAACATCCTGGTTGAGACATATTGTAAAATATGCTATATGTACCATCTTTTCAGATTACTACCAAACTTTTAAACGTTGCTGTCAGTGAAAAGTCATAAAAACACTTAATTTTCTTACACAGGCATTACGAATACATTTGAACATTTTATAAAAGCTAAAATTCATGTTTATAAACATCACACTGTATGCTGAATCCCTGAAATCACAGTAAAATCCTATAACAAATTGCAGCTTTTTTCAATACTGGATACTATATGACAGCAACGTGTAATAAATTTAGAGATAGAGAGAAAAGTCAATAAAAAAAAAGAAAAATCACACGCAACTCATTTACTGGTGGTGATCTCGGAATCAAACAATAATTGCAGGTCAAGAAAAATTCACGCAAATAGAACAGTAGTAAATGCTCAAGTGGAGAACTCTGAATGCCTGCTCAATCCTCACCTTTCCCTTCTTCTTTTTATCCCCTCCAAAGAACTTTCCGATCTGATCCATAACAGTAGGGTTCTTCTTACTGCGACCCAACCTGAAAGTGGACTGTGAAGAGCTTGCAGATGCCATGCTAAGTGTTAGCTTTAATCTCTGCAGCGGATTTTTTTTTTTTTTTTTTTTTTTTTTCCAAAATAGGAGTGAGGAAAGAGACGGCAAAGAGGAAATCTACTTTAGGTCCTACTCTGCGCACTCAGATTCGCAATCTGAGCCAGCTCCGCTGTGCTCCTGGATGGTCTGCAGCTCATCAGACTCCGAGGGGCGTTCTTTGAAGGTGTTGTCCTCGCGACCTGGGGCATCTCGAGAAAAGAGGCGGACCAAGTGGGGGCGGGGCTCTGAGGCATTAGGGTCGGCTGTGCTCGGATGGTTCCAGCTGCTGTGATCTACTGCGGCGTTCATGGAGTCAGTCACCACTGGACACTTGCTGGAGCACCCATTGTTCTGGTTGAGGTCTGCCTCCCCCAGTCCTGCACAGAAACATCGGGAGTTACAGTATCTGACATTTCACAGTAAGATCATTGTCACCACCTACCCCAACACCCCCCACCCCCAGCCCCTGGTGTGCAGGCAACAAGTGCTAAAGATTCTCTCACAAAGTCCACATAATAAAAAAAAAAACACAAAAAATACTGTTCATTGCATTACCACACACTTTTCTTTGACAAACGATCCAGAAGCGCTGTAATAAACATGAGACATTATAGAAACTGCCATTTGTAATAAATTCATAGATAAGTAGTTTTTATTCTGCACATTTTTTGTAAAAACGTATATGCTAACAGATTGAGATTTCAGAGCAGTGCTTCCTCAGGAGGTCGTCAGGTTTGAACCCAGTGCAGCGAGACAAAGCCACAACTGTACCACACACCACAAGAGAATCTGAATTCTAGTGTTTCTTACAGAGTTTCTTTGTACCACCACAACGCGATTGTAGAAGGACAAAGGAAACAGTGTGACTGTAATAACTTCCCCAGGCTGGATTTTGCGAATTCTCTGCAAAGTGAAACTCATCTCATTTCTGAAGTCCATTTTGTGAGGTGTGGCTGGTTCAAATGAATCATTACGGAAGGTCCAAAAAGAGACAAAAAGTTGAGGCAACTACTGAAAATGCTTCTATTTTCAATACACATTATATTAGCCTAAATATAGGAATTTCAGAGACATCTTGTGTGGTTTAGTGGATGCAAACAAACCACACAATATATGCAAATGGCTTACCAATGTCACAACGTGTTTACATTTGATTAGTGGTCTTAAACAGTCCAAAAAATAAACCTGAAGCAGACTTATTTTCCCAGTTGAGACAAATTATTGCCTTTTTAGTCAAGTCAATGTATTTGCATTGCACTTTTCAGAATACTTTAGCAGCTTTACAAAGTTTTATGATGTTAGAATGCCTAATTGTTCACATTTAGCCGTTTAGAACTGGCTGACAGTACAGTGTATATTTGTTGATGATATAAAATAAAATCAAGCGAATGGGATTTGCTTTATAGCATGTATAATAATATGTGAGTGTTATGCGGTGATACAGAATATTATGAATCTGTAAGTTTGGTACAATTCAAAAACAATTTGGTGTAGTGGCAAGTCTAATTACTATTTGGTGATGCGTCTCATTGCCACAATTAAATGACACAGGTAAACCAAGTTATTTAAAAACTTCATAATACCCAAAACAGTCATGTTGTATGAAAGAAACTCGCGTATGAAATGTTAGTGGAAAGTTAGTGGATTTATACCTACAGTGCCCTCCACTAATATTGGCACCCTTGGTAAATTTGACCAAAGGCGGCTGTAATTTTTTTTTAGCTGCATTGTTTATCCTTTTTATCTTTCAATCAAAAAATTCACAAAATTCCAACCTATCATTGAAGTAAAACAATTGAAAGTGGGGAGAAAATATCATGATGAAATAAATGCTTTCACTATTTCATGTTGGCCACAATTATTGGCACCCAATTATTGCAACGTCCTTTTCCCAGGGTAACAGCTCTGAGTTTTCTCCTATAATGCCTGAAGAGCTTGGAGAACACCTGACAAGAGATCAGAGACTTTTTTCTTCATACAGAATCTCTCCAGATCCTTCAGATTCATAGCTCCATGACAGTGCTTCTTCTCTTCAGTTCACCTCACTCATTTTCTGTAGGGTTCAGGTCAGAGGACAGAGACAGCAATGGTAAAAGATTCCTTTTGTGCTCAGTGACCCATTTTTGTGTTTATTTTGATGTTTGTTTTGGATTGTTGTCCTGCTGGAAGATCAAAACGTGGCCCATTATAAGATTTCTAACAGAGGCAGTCAGATTTTGATTTTTTATCTGTTGGTATTTGATAGAATCCATGATGCCATGCATCTGAACAAGATGTCCAGGACCTCCAGCAGAAAAACAGGCCCACAACATTAAAGATCCAGCAGTATATTTAACCGTGGACATGGGGTACTTTTTTTATCCCTGTTTGTACTAAACTCATCTGGTGGGGTTGCTGCCAAAAAGCTATTTTTTCAGTTTCATCTGACGATAGAAGCCAGTGCCATTTGAAGTTCCAGTCGTGACTGACAACTGAATTTGCTGGAGTTTGTTTTTGGATAAGCTAGGATAATTTTTCTTGAAAACCTCCCGAACAACATGTGGTGATTTAGGGGATGTTTGATTTTTTTTTTTTTTTTTTTAGGTTTCTGACCCCAAGACTCAACTAATCTCTGCAATTCTCCAGCTGTGATCGTTGGAGAGTCTTTGGCTACTCAAACTCTCCTCCTCAGCATTCATTAGGATGATATAGACACACGTCCTCTTTCAGGCAGATTTTTAAAATTTTTAGTTGATTGGAACCTCTTAATTATTACCCTGATGGTGGGAATGGAGATTTTCAATGTTTTAACTCTTTTCTTACAGCCATTTTCTATTTTGTGAAGCTCAACAATCTTGTTCTTTACATCAGAAATATATTTTTTGTTTTTTCTCATTGTGATGGATGATAAAGGGAATTTGACCTTTGTGTTCCTCATATTTATAATCCTGTGGAACAGAAAGTCATGGCTGGACAATTTCATGCTCCTAGTCACCCTGGTGTGCTAAAAAATGTAAATATGAATGGGAATATACTTCAGAGATATTTTACTCATAAGAATTTCTAGGGGTGCCAATAATTGTGGCCAACATTCATTGGAGAAAAACATTTATTTCATCATGAGATTTTCTCCCCACTTTCAATTTTTACTTCAATGATAGGTTAGAATTTTGTGAATTTATTGAGTGAAAGATCAAAAGGATAAACAATCCAGATTTATTTTCACAGCCGCCTTTGCTCATATTTATCAAGGGTGCCAATATTAGTGGAGGGCACTGTAATAGATATTACATAATACAAAATATCAGACATAGGCAATTTTGGTAAAGAACAAAAAAACTTCAGTAGATTATTCTGGGATAATGGAGAAAAAAGTAAATGAAGAAAGTAAATACATGCAGTAAAAATAGATAGAAAGTAAATAGATAATTAAACCATTTAAACAGTCATATTAGCAGTAATTAGCAGGCTAATCAACTAAAAACAAATACATACTGAGCTGGGCCCGGTAACATCATGTAATTCCATACAAGAGTACAGTATCTCCACAGAATGTGGTATAGAATGGTATTATGAATGATAGTCCATGTAATTTTCAAGTGCAACCAGATTTATAGCTAGAATATGAATAAATTCCGTTGTGAGAAAGGTGGTGAAAGGAGTGACAAGGGTGCAATTTAAATGGCATTTTGTGTTCCTGTGTGGCTCAGTGGTAGAGCATTGCGTCAGCAGCGCAAAAGGTTGTGGGTTCGATTCCCAGGGAACACATGTACTGAAAAAAAAAGTATAACCTGATTGCAATTGTTAGTCACTTTGGATAAAAGTATCTGCTAAATGCATAAATGTAAATGTAAATTTAAAAATTCCTTACAAATGAAGGTTACAATCTGCAGAGAAAATTATAGCCTTTCAAAAGTATACTCCATTTGATAGTGTGTGCAAACACAGACAAGCTAAGAACTTATCCTTTTCCAGTGTATGTGCTATTCCTCCATTTTGATTATTGGCATTGATCATTTAGTGCCAACCAAAACAATATACATCTACCTCAACCAGACACCATGAATTAATGGCCAGTTATTTCCCAGACATCTGCTTTTATTTTTGGACACACGGAGCAGCAAAACGCACTGCTCTCTATCTCCTAAGCTCAATCTTTTCTATGCTTGTTTCAAGGAAAATAACACCATCTTTGCGGAAAGGGCTCCCGTGGCAGATGTTGCAGATCTTAGTATATTCCATTTCTCTGTAGCGTAAATAACCTAATTCTTCAAACAGTTGTTGAATATGCACAAGGCCATGAGTCCAGACAACATTCAATGTCATGTCCATTGAGTAGGGCTGAAACGATTAGTCGACATTATCGTCAATGTCGACAATAACAAATTATCGACAATTTCAAAAAAATATTTACTAACTTAAACTTATGACTGTTTTGTGGTCCAGGGTCACATATGATTTTCAAAAGCTGAAGTGATGACATTTATTTATTTGTTAGAATATGTATAATTCAATATTTTAACTAATTACAAAAGCTGAATAATCAAATCAAAGTCTATTGATTAATCAGTGAAATGATCGACGATTAGTTGAATAATCGTTCCAATAATCGGTAGATTAATCGATTATCAAAATAATCATTTTTTGCAGCCCTACCATTGAGCATGCACTAAAACCAGCCCATTTTCTCTTTGCATATTCAACATCTCTCTTTCACGGTCTGTGGTCACTACAGGTTGTAAAATGGAGGTGGACAGACCTGCTCTTGGAAGGTTACCATTCAGAGTTCAGCCTCCTGTTATCCCAGCCCACTTTTTGAACAGTACTTCCTTCTTCACCATCATTTCACAACCCTATTCCTGGAGGCACAAAAACAGTACACCTTTTGGATGTCTCCATATTATAACCCATCTTTTTAGGTCTTGGAAGCACTACTAACAAGCAAATTAGATGTTTGATTAGGAAGAGTTCGAAAATGTGTACACTGCATTAACCCCTGCATGTGTGGCCACACATAGCTCAAAGTTTGACAAATTTGATCATGATATGATGGTAGCAGGTCTTATCACAGACAGTGACAAGACATCTGTGCAAAATCTCAAAATCATTTCTATATCACACACTAGGGTGGGTTTAAATTATGCATGATTTGCTATACCGATAATCATATCGTGTTGTGGTATACGGTCCTGCCTGAAGTATGCATACAAGGGTTGGACAAAATCACACAAGCACCAGAGATATATGCAGTATTTCTTAAGGTATTTTTCCACCATTTGCCTTTAATGCAGAATTCCGACCTTTTTGAATAGATTCATAAAACTTGCCAATTGTCTCCAGTTGAATGTTGTATAGCAAAATACCAGAGATGTTGGAGAAGTAAATCATCATCTTATTTCCAAACCACATTAAATAACCACTTATTAGCGTGCAAAGGTCTGACGAAGTCTTGCCTTGCTGCATGTATGCAGTCATAATAAAAACGGCTGTTGTTCTTAAAACACAAAACATTTGGGCTGTTAAGGTGTTAAGGGGAAGTGCTTAGGGATACGTGTGACTAAATGGAGCGCACCCAAATAAATTCCGCAACACCGTTACGTCACTTGCTCACTGTGGCACCGTCTCTCACCGTCGTTTAGATTTTTTTTATAGTAAAACAAATAATTTAGTTCAGTTAGAGGACACTGCAATTAAAACATTTAATCGCTGCTGCTCAATGCAGTGCACCGAACGAACGAGAGCCATGCATCACAGTATTGATTTTTACCTGTATTTTAAATCAAACATTGTGTTTGGGGTTATAATTGATAACCAGATTTCGCCGCGGGATTAATTTCCTGAATATAACGTGGTAACGGTCGGTAACTCTGGTGCAATTTGAACGGGAGCGGGCGGTCTAACAATATCCCGTTCCCATACGTCCTTTCACAACAGCATATCTGCGCTTTATTCTTATCGAGCACCGGTACAGCCCGCACTCGGACCGTTATCCACGTGCTGCACGCACGAACCAGTGCTTCGTTTTATTTGCGTGGTCTGAGCAATCTGCAATGATGCAGATATAATATACAGCTCTCAAACAGAACTGGCAGATTGTGATGAGTGACAGATCAGAATAAAGATGGAGTGTGAATGCGATGTCCTTGAAGGACGTTCAACTCGTCTTTCCTTTTTTCTTTTTTTGTATTATGCTTATTCTATCATTTTAAATGACAGACTGTGTTGAATTTATTTATTTTTCTCTGCTGCACTTTTCACTGTGTTAACAGCAAGATGTTAAATGAATTTAGTGTTTTGACAAGACTTATAAAATATATATTAGGCTAAACCTACATTTTTTTTCTATTGTGTTGTAGGCTGAATATTAGCCTAAATGAATTATATCCTAACAAAACGAATAAAAATAAGAATTACAATTTTTATATAACATTTTTTTTCTCTCTGTGACACTTTTGTCCGTGTTGGCAGCAAAATGTTATTGACATCTTGTATTTATTGACAGACGAATAAAATAAATACAATTTTATTTTGTATGTTGAAATATGTGCTGCTCCGAAACACAGAATACGTAGAGAGGTGGTACTGTTATTTATGTATAGGCTATATATTTTTACATGACTTAACATGCGAGTCATAATATTAGTGAATATATTATATTGTAGTTTTATCTCTCGCCCCCCTGGTTGAGAAACACTGACCTAAAGTGTGATCTTCCAGCATTGCCTTCGTGATCGATCTATTAGGCAGCCCTGCTGTAAGTGATGTAAAAAAAAAAAAAAAAAAAAAACCTTCCTTTCTCTTTTATTTGAGAATTTATTTGCTGATTTTTATTTTATTTAAACAGTGCTTACGCAGAATTGCCGCTGATATTAAAGTCAAAGTAAAACACGCACGGCGCTTACAGGGTATTGTAATGTAACTCCCCATGCCGCCCCACGGTGATACCGTTATAACCGGTGTGACATCAGGACGATTAACCGGTGGGAAAATTTCCTCACCGTCACAACCCTACTCTGCAGGACACTGGTCCTACAGGAGCAGGATTGGACAGCCCTGGTTTAGGGCCTTTATCAAGAGTGTAACCACTTGCTGTAGCAGGAGCCATGAGTTAGTGTCACTTGCTATTTTTGCCCTAGTTTGAGGAATATTATAGTACGTACATATCAATCTAAGTGTTAGGTTTTGTTGTATGGACTTTGTATGTGAAAAGTTGAATGTCTGGACTGTAGGGACTGTATTAAATCTGTGCGTTAGTTTATTGAGCCTTTTCTTTTAACAGTTTTAAACCTCAGTGACTGTGCGCTCTTGAAGAGAGTTTGACTGTAGTAACCGAACGCAATGCACAGTTTGAATGCTGAATGGAGGATGACAGACAGACAGACGCAGCGGAGAGAAGAGTTTACATGAACTTGAATTTAACGACTTAAATATTCATCTGTACCTAGCATTAAACTATGGAACAGCTTCAGAACACTTGAAATATAATGCACGAACACTTTATGGTGCTTTATGATGTTCATGGGGTTTTCGTGGGGCTTAACAACTGCACAGAATAGTATACGCACAACATGCGTATATCCAAGGATTTGGATCGGTCTCGTCTGACCGATACCCGATCCGGATCGGAGCCAATACCGATCCAGAGTATCGGATCGATGCATCCCTATTGCTGAAGCTAGCCCTTTAAGAATCCAGCGTACCGCCGGCGGGCCTAGTAATGACAGGGTAAAGTTGTCAGACACACACAAAAAAAAAAGAAAATAGTTGAACATGTCATATATCCACGGAAAGCTGAGATTATTGTGATTTCAACTATGTAAACCTTTTTAAGATACAATAAACACAGCATGTACAATCAGTGTCTTTATCAGACCACTTTTTGTTGACATAATGCAGACATGCATGATAGTACAGACATGCATAGGAATAACACAGTAGGGATGCAATATAACACCAATATAAGAAAAAACCAGAGGTGGAAAGAGTACAAAAATATTCTACTCAAGTAAAACTACCATTACATTACTGAAATTTTACTTAAGTACAAGTAAAAGTACCAGTCTAAAAATATACTCAAGTAAAAGTAAAAAGTAGCTCATTTAAAATTTACTCAGAGTAAAAATTACTTGGTTACATTTTAACAGTGGGAGGGAGGAAAAAATGAGATAGACCAAAGGTGTCAAACTCAGTACCTGGAGGGCCACAGCCCTACACAGTGTAGATATTACCTTAATTAAACACATCTGATACAGCTAAACTAATCATTTAGGCTTATTTGAAAACTACATGGTAAGTGTGTTGGAGCAGGGTTGAAACTAAACTCTTTAGGGCTGCGGCCCTCCAGGAACTGAGTTTGACACCCCTGGGATATGGGCCTATAAATCTCAAACTAGGTGTTTCTAATTAAAGGAATCGGTTAATTCGAATAATAAGACATTTGGGCTGTTACCAGGCAAATTAAATCAGTATCAACAAAATTAATCTTTGCAATGCAGAGGAAACACAGAAGCTTCATCTGAGGTGGCATATATGTATTTACACACTGACATGAATGCATTTAGCCTGCAGTTACAAAGGCGGAAATAATGTCTAGATATAAATAAGACATAAACTGTGACCCTGAACCACAAAACCATAAGGGTCCATTTTCCTAAATTGCGATTTATACATCATCTGAAAGCTGAATAAATCATATTTCCATTGATGTATGGTTTGTTATGATAGGACAGTATTTGAAAATCTGGAATCTGAGGGTGCAAAAAATCCAAATATTGAGAAAATCTCCTTTAAAGTTGTTCATATTAAGCTCTTAGTTTTGATATATTTACAGTAAGAAAATTACAAAATATATTAAATGGAACATGATCTTTACTTAATATGCTAAAGATTTTTGGCATTAAAGAAAAATGTATAATTTTAACCCATACAATGTATTGTTGGCTATTGCTACAAATATACCCCAGCGACTTAAGACTGGTTTTGTGCTCCATGCCAGGGTCACAAATGTTAAATAGTCATTTGAAATTCAAAAATAAATAAATCAAAAGATACTTTAAATGTTAAATTAAAACCACCAGTAGGTGTCAGCAAGTCACTGATAAGTGAATCATTGCGATTGAACAGAATCATTTAAACAGTTAATTCAAGGAAAGAAACACCGTCATTGCTCAGAGTCAGAGATGCAAAACTGTGTATGGAATTATTTTTGTTGTCGAAATAGAGCAAAAACAAGCAATATGGTGTCTAAAACGTAAGTCTCTTAATTAACTTGTTTTTTGAACTGTTGTAAAAAGAAAAACTACAGGCCTATGTAATCATGGTGATTTTTTGAGAAAAACGACATTCTTCATGTGATGTTGACTTACTATATTAAATTATATAAATATATACATATTCTGCTTCTATATCTTCAATTTTGTGATCATTCTAAACGCATTTTAACAGACTGAATCACGCAGTGAAAGAAAGCACTCCGTATGCACGTGGATTAGTCTAATCTAACGTTACTAGATTTCACAGCACACTGTTTAGAGTGATTTGTTTGGTTTTTGGCAAAATACTGATAAACGCACATCGTTAAAACAACAATTACTATAATATCGCAGACGATATCGCACACCCTGCACCACTGTCTTTTTGGCTCATTTGTGCAAATCCTTTTGTTAAACTGTTAAAGCTTCATTTTAACCACCAATGCAACGATGCAAGTATTTACCTTACGTTACCTCTAAGGGTTGATGTCGAGATTTTATAAGCTGCTAGTTCGGTCTCCCGAGGCAAACACTGCTAACACTGCATAATAGAGCATGAATATATGGCCAGGGGTTCACTTCATTTCCTTCGAGTTCAACTTCAGCAGAATACGACAGGGTTTGGTTTTCATCTGGGTCTGCACCATTAACGCCTGTCTTGTCCGTCTGCATATTTCTTGTGATTTTTAGCGCCAGTTTCTTCTTCTGCCCATTATTTACTGCAGTTGTTTCCACGGAGCGATTTTTTTTTTACTCCGTAATTAATATGTTTTTAAAATGTAGCAAAGTACAATACTTTACACAAAATATACTTAAGTAAAAGTAAAATTACAGATTAAAAAAATTACTTAAAAAAGTACAAGTACACAAAAAAGCTACTCAATTACAGTAACGCGAGTAAATGTAATTCGTTACTTTCCACCTCTGGAAAAACACCACAAAGTACATAATGTACTATGTACAGAAATAGAAATATAGGAAAAAAATGTATTTAGATTATAAATATATATGTAATTTTAAAAGTGTACACATTTTGGATTCTATAAATAAATGTCACTATAATGTGTTTATGCTTCAGTTACTATGTGTCAGCAATTATTGACAGTGAATCTGGATGAGAAACTGAATAGCTCTAAGTGTAACCTTTCATTAGAGCCCAAAATGATGACTGTACATTAAAGCATTCAATAATTACAGCATTGTATGTGTCGTTGGTTACAAAGGGTCGTTTGGAGTCTCCAAGTGTAATTTTTTTGGAAGCGTCTAGACATAAAATTAGATAAACATGTGTAAAACACTAATTTTCTAATATATTGTTTATCAAATGGAAAATTTGGCTTGGTAAGGCTTCATTCTGTGATCCCAATGTATTTTCCAGTTCATACCTCCCAGCTATAGTCATCTGCAGGCTTCTATTTACAAAAAAAATGCAGGCAGAATTATTTTTTTAGTGTGTTCAAAGTGCTATTACTCAATATCAGTAAGACTTACAAACCTCAGAGTGTCACCTTTCAAATGAGACCAACACATATCATCCAAATGGCCCAAGAACAGCATGCAATTTACTTTGGGTATGCCTTTTTAGGCGTTTTTGGCAAATTCTACAGGAATCGTAAAGGGCTAGTTGAAGCAGATTAAATGGCCTTAACTGCAGTGGTGAGGTAAACTGACCTCAGACAGTTCTTTTATTTTTCTAATCCAGTGGAACAAAACAGAGGAAATCAATTGAGGAAGGTTTAAACAAAGACAACAGTTTAAACGAGCTGACAATGAACAGAGGACACTGAAGGCTTCAAATTCTGCTAAATTCAAAGGCTGCATCCTAGTAAAGCTGTAAATGCTGCCAAGCCATTAAGCTCCACCAAAGGCTATGTCAATTTGAAGGATACCTGAAAGTAGAGATCGACCGGTATATCGGTTTACCGATATTTAAGCATTTTACCATAATCGGATATCGGTTTTGAAAAAAAAAAAAATTTTTTTTTTTATTTGTCACATACACAATTATACAGAGTATAACCAGCAGTGAAATGCGTTCTCTGTATTTGACCCATCCAAGTGCACACACACTTGGAGCAGTGGGCACTATTCACTCAGGAAATGCTCCAGTACGGCCACCGCATGTAACTTTTAACAAGATTCGCTTGTTTGAAACACGCTAAATTCTATTAACATTTACTATATAACCATTATTTCGCCAATAAACATCTCTATCGAAATTAATTATTTATTATCTCCGTAAGCGATCGCAGTTTGAGTATAGTTCTGTGTAAATGCATAGATAAACCTCACTGTCAGCAGTTTTCATAATTTAGAATGACAAAAAAACATTTTCATAATTCTGATAAAACATGCCAGTTAAGAAATGCAATAAAATACAATGTTTTGTTTGTTATAGCTTATTTCAATATTCCAGAGAATATTATTCAGTTAATTAGTATTCACTCTTTAATCTATTAAATAGCTTATAAACCTAAAACTGTAGTTTAAAATGAAGTTGATATGACTTCTGGCCTTTATTTTCTCCATTTGAAAACATTAGACATTATTTTGCTTATTGTTAATATCAGTGTTGCTGATGATGCTTTTTATAAATAACATGTTTTTATTGTTGTAATTTTAAGATGAAATTTTACATGAAAACGTTAATTTTCAACAGTTTTTTTGTTGTTGTTAAGGTGACTGAAAGGAGGAAAAAACCAAAGCGAAGAATGGACTTACTTCACTCTGTTATTTATTCACTTTATATCAGTAAATAAATATCGGTTCTGCATATCGGTCATCGGGTACATAAACGTACAAATAATCGGTATCGGTTATAAAATATCAATATCGGTCGATCACTACTTGAAAGGCAGCCTTCACTTTGCATATTTCATTCAGCATATTTTGAAAGATGCAGCAAGCTTATCCTTCGATAAACCACAATCCTTTGCACACATTCAAAGAATTCAAAGAAAAGAATAAAAGGAAAATATATGAGATCATCCAATTTCATTATGAGATGCAATACAAAAAAAAAATATTTAGGAGATGAAGCAATTATTTTTTATTTTAATTGATTAATACATTTTTTATTTGTAAATTAATAATAATGATAAACTGTGTATAATGTAAACTACTGGAACACCACAGACAGTTGTCATTAAGTCAATTTCATAAATAGAAAGTCAGTAAACTTTTTTTACATGAATTGTTAATAGTATTTTCATGCTGTGACCGTGGAGGCAGAAACATTTATAACACTGCCAAGCCATGAAGCTCTTTGGTTATAAAAATTTGGTCTCGAAAGTTGTATA
The DNA here is from genome assembly GCA_003573665.1 of Oxygymnocypris stewartii. Taxonomy (NCBI): domain Eukaryota; kingdom Metazoa; phylum Chordata; class Actinopteri; order Cypriniformes; family Cyprinidae; genus Oxygymnocypris; species Oxygymnocypris stewartii. The sequence goes on from QVTF01021185.1 coordinate 585,043, forward strand.
TGCACAGGGTATATGTACTTTAATTGTGGATTTGTCTAATCTGTATATCATGTATTTTTAAATAATTGTGTATTTTGGATATATTGTTATTCTGCTAATGTGTATATAATCTTTTTATATGCATATGGTTGCAGTGTCTGGATCATGCACCAAAACACTACACTATAAAAGATAATTCTAAGACTGATCAGATTTCAGAAAAGTTAACCCACCTCAGCTAAAGCCCTGCTGCAACAAACAGACCCACACAGTATGAAGCAGTGGGACTGAGGCACGGGAAGCATGTCTGTGAGAGGGGCTATAGGCATGCGGTCTGTGTCCAGGCCTCCCACCCCTGCATGAAATCCTCTCTATAGCAGCATTCACGAGAGCCCGAGGGCGCCCACAGGCCCCAAAGACAGTCCCTCATCTGTTTGACTGTCATTGAGCATTCACCAGCTATTCCTCATCTCATTTTCAACATGCTAACCGTAGCATAATACTCACTTAGAGCTATAAACAACTGTAACAACTACAAAAATAAACTACAGCTGATATATTTAGAAAACTTCGACAGGCAAAATATTTTGGCCAGAGAAAAAAGTATAGGGACCAATTCTCACTGTAGTTAAGTGAGTGTGAAGAACCATTAAATAGTCTAAAGAACTGTTCTGTGCTAAAAATAACCTTTTGTGCAATGGAATGGTTCTTTGGATATTAAAAGGTTCTTCATGGAACCATACACCGGCCAAAGAACCATTTAAGGACCTTTATTTTTAAGAGTGTAATTGCTTATTAGCATGCCTTTTTTAACATATTGGCTGTTTATTAGCACTTATATAACACATTCTGCAAGATCACATTCTACATCCCTAATCCTGCCCAATACCTAAACTTAACTACCTTACCAACTATTAATAAGCAGCAAATCCTGAGTTTAAGGAGGCAGAATTTGTAGTTAATGGTTTCTTAATAGCTAGAATTGAACCTTAAAATAAGGTGACCATGTATACACACATACACACATATATTATATATAAAATAACAAGTATATTATATCCGTACTTAAAAATTATTTTTACATTTTTTGAGAGTTTCTAGTTCAGTGGTTATTAATCATCTGGTTTTTTTTTTACATTCTTTAAAACCCGCCTATAAGCATATTTTTTCATTCCATGATTATGTAATGCATGGCTAGAGAAATAATAAAAATACTTTATTTGTCTAAAAACACGGTATTTTAAACTAAGCATCTCATTTAGGGCTGTAGCTATCGAATATTTTAGTAATCGAGTATTCTACCGAAAATTCCGTCAATTAATCGAGTAATCGGATAAGAACTACTTTTTCTTTTTAAAGAGCAATACTAAATATACAAGAGAAAATATGACAGGTCTCTTAAAATGAACAAGTAACTTGTTTCCTTTTTAGAAAAATTACATTTTGTATTGCTGAAATTGCATATTAATAACTGAAAACTAAACCCATTTAGTGCATTTAATTGCCATATTACATTCAAAATGCAAATACAAATATATATAAAATATTTCAAATTACTTAAAAAAAAAAAAAAAAAAAAAAAAAGGTAAACATAGTACAACCTAAAGCGCAAGCTTGACAGAAGCCTTTACTGTCTTCTTAGAAGAATTGTGGCTTTCGTGAGAGGCAAAAAATTAGTGAACAGGAAGCTAATATGGAACAAAAACAAGAGTCCATACACATAACATTAACACATTTTTTAGCAACATGAATTTAAAGTTATTTTGGAGAATAAACCCTCTTAAATGTCTCTCTGCATACTGGTGTGTGTGTGTGTGTGTGTAATAGTTTAAAGGAGCATGTGGTTGCAAACACAGTGCTCCGTATATAGTTACAGTAAATAGTAGGGATGCAACGAAATAAATTCTGGGCCGAAACAGAGAATTCTGGATGTGCTTGTTCAAAAAACAAAACCAAAAATGCTTTGATTGAAGTCATGTAAACTGGCTTCAATCAGAAGGCACCACTAGCAGCTAATGTACGGTCAGAAAAGGATAAAAAGAGACAATTGTGATTCTTTATAGGAGAATAAAGAATGCTAAAATATTTGTATGTGTTTATGTCTGCAGTTAAGTATATATATATATATATATATATATATATATATATATATATATATATATATATATATATATATGAAGAGCTCTTTTCCAAAACGCTATAAATCCATTTTAATAGTTTTAGAGAAAATGACATTTTTTTTACCTAGACCCATACATTTTGTTAATATTCAATTTATCCAGTTAAAATGGTCTGTTGGCTCAGTCTGAACATGTTAAACAATGATTGTTAAATTAAACAACAATATTGTCGATTATAAATTCCAAGTTTTATTTTAATTTTTTTCAAAACGCTACAAATCCATCCTTTTTTTTATGTTGGTTTATGTCTTTAAAAAAAAAAAGAGAACATGCAACATATGACATAAGGGACTCATACTATAAGCCGGTCGCACCAGCCTTGTGTTGATGTAACCCCCCCGGGTCCGCACCATCACACCGAGCGGGTCGCGAACCCGGGTTTCCGTTGCGGGAGGCGGGCGCTCTAACAAGGAACGCCAAAGGCTACAGCCTCTAGCGTCAGTCGCTAGAGCGCCTCTTTTTGAGGTCAAGGGGAGTGAGGTTTACACACAGCCCTTACTGGCATACACACCTGTTACATTGACATCCCACAGTGGGTATTAACGCGCCACCTGAGTGACGAACCTTCTTTTTTTGTTGTTTTTTTGTGATTTTCTTTGTCCAGTCATATGAGGATATATCGCGTTTAGGCTAAAAACAGGTTCGGCGCTTATAGCGGTTTGGAAAAGAACTGCATCTTGCAGTACATTTTAAACAAGGAAATATAACGATTCGGCATGAAACATTGATGGAGCAGTGAATAGGTTCAGTACACAGCAAAATGGCATGACGAACTCATTTTTTTTACATTTGGCGTTTATCGCGTTTTGGAAAAGAGCTCTTCATATATATATATATATATATATATATATATATATATATATATATATATATATATACATACATATATATATATATATACATATACATATATATATATACACACACACACATTTACAAGTTTTCAAAAATAATCACATTTGTTTTGCTAAACCTATTTATTCATCATATTATTGAATTTGTCATACAAAAAAAACATCCTGAGTAAATTACCTTTGTGAGTTGTGACTGGCTGCATTAGGACATACATATGTATGGTATACATTTTGAGAGCATAACAACTGAAAGTCTGAATCGCCAGTCAGTAAAGATTTTTTAACAATGGCAAAATATTTGAACTGAAATGTTATTGTAGCCATGTGGCCTATGAATAAATCAAAATGCATATTTTGAATTAAAGAGAACTTGGTGTGGGCTGCTTTTGGTGCCTGGATGTGTGCTTCAAAAATTAAATCCAGGTTTAAGAATACACTAGAAGTGAAAGACGTCTTCCCTCAGGTGGATTGCATGTTTTCTTGGCTTGCTGGATGTTGGGCTCATGATCAGTAATCACGTTGTTTGCATTTACCAAAACTAACTTGCTGAAATCAAAACTCGGATGGAGAAGAGAATCACCGTTAACGCGAATCTCGCTCGCCGGGAAGCAGGAGCGATCAGCCGGCAGAGGATTCTTCAAGCTCTATGCCTTCATCGAGCGGCTACGTTCCCAATTCAAACAGTAATTTGTAAAGAATGACTGATTTATAATAAATTGTGCTAATATTAGCCATTTAAATTCAGATTGTGTAGTAAACTAATAATGTTATCTTGTTACACTATCATACACTATTTAATTTGAGAAAACTGCTGTCATAATTGATACACAGCAGCTGCAAGTTCCTCGCGGCAACCTGTCAAAATAAAAGTTGTTTAAATTTGACTATTTAGCAGTCTTAAGACTCAATGCAACCACTACTAATAATAAATATTTATAAATATTTATTTTTAAAGAAATAATCCCATTTGTTTTCTTTTTAACTTTAACAGTAAAACATCTGTTGTGCAGCACTTTGTTTGCCAAAAAATAAAAGGATTTAATTTTCATTTGATTAGGATAAATTAAGTTAATGTTGTATGCCTTCATCTGATAACCAGAAGAACATTACAATTAAGAAGAACATTTTCTAGGGCCCTATTATTGTTTAAGAAAGGACGAAAGAATAGGTTTAAAATACAGGTCTGTGGTTCTTAATTTATTTTTTATTAATTCACCATTTGTAAAATGATTTTTACTGATAATTTTTTTAGAAATATCAATAGCTTTTGTATTAAAACTATATTCACTGAATATAATAAAAAAATTGAGAATTGAATCGAAAGCTTGCGAATCGACATTGCATCGGGACATCTGAATCAATACCCAGCCCTAATGTACATTAGTTTATAATAGAAAATCTATATTGCAGGTGCTGTAACTGGCTTCATTTCTTTAAAGCGTTTCATTACCTTTTGTTTATTTTTCCCCAGTTAACTCACAAATGGTTCTGATGTAGTTTCCATGCAAATTGTCAGTTAATGTAAACTAATACATAAATAAACAAATTGTTTAATGATCAAAGAAGAAAAATGCGGTTGAAAATTATTAGTAGTTAGAACCACTGGACTAGAAGTAGATAACATCATTTTCACACAGAGCGAGAGAAAGAGAACAATGATGTTTGGGCAGTGAACAGTGAGGCAGTGACAGACTAGCTTTCTGAACAATATGAGCTTTTGAATATGGACGCAGAAGCCTGTAGTCTCTCTGGAGCCTGTGCCAGCTGGTGTTAGCTCCAACAACCTTAAACATGCAGTAGAAACACCACTGTGTCATCTGCTTACTCACTCAAAAACACACATGCAGAGAAAAACAGCTATTATTGTTTATTACATGGTAATTATTACCACAAAAAACTTTTTTTTTTTTACTAAGTTTTTAAGCAGGCTAATTTAGAGTAAAGATAAACATTTATATTAGCAATCCACCTATGTTACTGCTGATGATATCATGATGTGGAACAACTTCTCAGTTGCCACAACTTCCACACCAATACACTTCCCACATTTCACACCAATTTTAAACCAACTCAAATGTCTATGAACGGTAGTATGGAAATAATAGACTTCTGCATGTGTTTCTTCATGCAAATTTCAGTTTGCCCCAAAAGTAAAAAATACATCTATATCTAGTTTCCTTGCTACTTACGGTCTTAAACAAAACTAGATTACAAGACAGAACTAGAGTATATCTTTGATTTGCCATCAAATCCAGTAACTAGTACTTTTTATACCAATTCAACACATTGTAAACACAATTTGGTTTCCAGATGGATTCATAAGTTGAGTCCTTTACTCTGGAAAGTTGCATAAAGCCATGCAGTGAGATCAGAGTTTTTCTAGGACACTGGACAGTAATTGACTGGCTGAGATTTAGGAACCCTCCACGATGCTTTCCAATGTCAGGATTCGGGTTTTATCAGTTCAAGGTCCAGATAAGTAGTGACAGCCTTAACGTTACACAACTAGACTGCTAACGCACAGTGCAATAATGAGCACATCCTGCCTCTCCTTTTGTAGGGAGTCTTTTAGAGTGACCTTACAATACTGATCTGCCATAAGATCTCAAGAAGCTGGACGATGATGGGTAAGCCAGTAGATATACAGCCATATATATATATATATATATATATATATATATAGCAAATAAACAAAATGTTTTCTTACCAAACACCTCATCTTGTGACTCCGGTGAGTCCGCTGGGATGTGTTCAGAAACTGTTGATGATCCCTTCAAAAATACAAATACAAAGTGTTACATTTACAACCAAATAATGCTTAAATAAAACAAAAATTCTAATTGCATTGCATGAAATAATCAATACTTCATTTTTTAAATAACGTATTAAAAAAACTAAATAATCAAGCACTGTACATGTATACACAAGTTTCCTTTTCCTTCTGTAGCTTTCTGTAGTGAAATGAGACCAGATATTTAAACCTCAAAATGACTAAAACCTAAAAAGTGGTATTTTCCAGTGGTATAATCCAATAAACAGATTAAAGACAATTTACACTTCTGTGTCATATTTACGCTGTAGCCTTGGTGTAGATCACAACAGCTTTGAATTGTCATCTTTGTAACTAAAGATATTACACCAGTATAATAATAATAATAAAATATATATCCAGTAGCTTTGCATCTATGAATGTTATAAAGCTTGATTGCTTGAAGCATATAATGAAAGATGATTACATGCATGACATAAAAGGTCATAACCCATAAAGGAATCTACTGATCCAAAATAAATTTGTTAACCCATATAATGGTAATACCAATCATAATATGATAGATAAACAGATGCCTAGACATCAATGCAGATCTATGAACTTTGACCCATGTAGAGCACTGTGCAAAGACTACGGCGTAGGTCCAGTGCAAAAGTATAACAGGCCCTTGAAATGTCTATTCAGAATACAAAGTCAGGTGTTTCACAGAAATTCAAACAGCTTGTAATACAAATGCCGCATGTCACTTGAAATAAACGGTATTACACTAGTGTAGCTCTGTCTGCAGAGGTGTTTTAACTAGTACTAAAACACAAATGAGTTTTAACTAGTACAACCTGTCATAAATCTATGCAAATGTGCAACAAATAAGATATCTGTTAACATATCGGGGATATTGTTGTAATTCTGGGTCTTTTGCCTGGGTTGTCCTTTCTTTTCCTTTTCTTTAGAACTACACTGTACACTTCCAAATGTTAAACTGCATGTGTACACACAACACACTCTAAACTGTACAGTAAAGGCATAAACCCACTTCACTCCTCACTGCTCTTCTTAAATAAATACATGGACTTTCTGATCACATTACTGTAACAACATCTCCACCTTTTCTTTTGTAATGTAAAACTAGGAAAAATACACTGAACTTGTAAAATATGAAATTGTGTTGTGTAACCGCATGATTAATAACTGCATGGAAAGTTAATGAAAAGTAACCAATGACAATTAAACCAAAATAAATTCAGCTGTGTAGACCATTTGATAAATAGCTGGCCTCCAGTATGACTACTTATGTGTGCTATCTAGCAATGACTGGTGCCCCCTAGGGTAGTGGCATAGTACTCTGCATATAGGGAGTGGTGCTACTGGTGGTTGTATAATACATAAATAATAAGTGCTAAAGGTCCTTTAAGAATTGAGTAGGGCTCTAGAAGTGGTAGTTTTATTTACTTTTATTCTTGTTGTAATTTGCCTACTTGTTGAAAATGACTTTAGTACTAGTGTCTGTGTGTTCAAGAGAACTAAAGCATCCCCTCTGGAAAAAACTGACATGAAACAAAATGAAAGAAGCAGCAAATGGGGAAACCACGGTTGCTCTTTAATATTTTTTTTTTTTTTTTTATGAACTGTATGTCTGTGGGCGACAGCATTCGACAGCATTCTGAGATGCACTGTATAGTATAATTTTGATGATAGGCTTTGGCTCCAGCATTTCAGAATCACCAGAGCAACAGTTTATTTTTTTTCTCTGAACATATTAATTAATTACATGACTTCTTGAGGCAAAGCCATTTTTTTATTTATCCATTTCTTTCTTTATTTTATGTGCTTCTAGGAATTGAATGTGCTTCCCATTGTAGTTTATGCATGTCTGCTTACCAAATAAAAAATAAATACACACTTTAAGTGAACATACAGTATACACAAATATGCACATTTTTGAAATTGTATTTGACTCTTGAATTTTCCAGATCTATTCGAATCTTGAAGTTTCAATGTAAAAATCTGCATAAAAATACGTGTTAACCTATGTAAACCTGGCTAGAGAAATCATAAAAATGTGGCAGAGAAAATGTATTCTTCTGGGATTTTAAAGCAAGGCCTCTTATTAAAATATCCAGTGAGCAGCAGTTATGTGGACAAAAAGGCCTTGTTGATGGTCAGAGGAGAATAGGCAGACTGGTTAGATGATAGAAAGGCAACAGTAACTCCAATAACCACTCGTTACAACTAAAGCTGAACGATTAATTGCATTTGCGATAATATCGCGATATGAAAAAATGTGATTTCTCAACCGCAGAGGCTGTGATTATACTGTCTCGTGACATGCGAGAGTAATGTATGACATCCAAGTACGGCGAGAGAAAACATTAGGAGACGTCCGCACTCTTATAGCTCTCGCAGTACTTTTTGTCATCTTATCAGTATTATTTGTAGGTTTTTTCTTAGGCACCACCACCAGTCCTAAGTTCAGACAACATGACAAATATGCATTCATACATAGTTATTCTAAAGTTCTATCATCATATAATGCTAAATTATCATAATATAATGTTTGACTGAAATAATAAATTTAATTTGATAGGTGTCTCACATTGTCCCACAGAAACATTAAAATAGTGTAGATTAGTGTAAAATGTTTTATAATAATAATAATTTATTCTATTTAGTGACCATTTCATTCATTTAACATATTTAATATTGGGGCATCCAAGTTATTTGACATATTTGAAACTTTTTTTTAAGTAACAATAGTTACTTTCCCTGGTAACTAGTTTATTTTATAAATATGTAACTGTTAGTATTTGTGAGAAGTAACTAGTAATATAACAAATTACTTTATTTAAAGTAACGTGCCCAACACTGCATACTATCAGGTTTGTAACGGTATTAGATTTTCACAGTATGATAATCATCTCAGAAAATATCACGGTATCATGGTATATGGTATTAAACAATAAAAACAGGGTTTTTTTAGTTGAACAAATGTTTGGAATCATGTGCTTATTCAAATTTCATTAATCAAAAACAATCAAGTAAATTTAATCATTGATTATATATTAGTTTAACAACGTATATTCATCATTACTAATTCATAATTCATAAATTCTGGATTGACTTAATTTTTCTGCATTCTGTACTTTTATGATATAATACAAATATACTATCAAAAATGGTGGTAATTAAACGAATGCATAAAGCTTTAATTTAATTAATGTCTTAAAATGAAATCAAATGAAAAAAACTTTGATCCTTTTATGCTTTCGTAAAGGGCTGCACAACAGAGATTTACTAAATAAAAATGAGGGGGAAATTATATTCCTTAAATGTTTCTATAAATTATTATTTTAGAAGTAGTCTACATTATAGTACAATCATAATTTCTGTCAATTTCTTCAAGTTAAAAAGCGGACTTTTATTTTGACGGGTAGTAGTGAACTGAAGGGGGGCAGTAAAACGCATTTAAAGCATCTAAGCTGCGCAAATCACACAAGGAGGAGAAGACGGGTAGTAGTGTAGAGCTTTCCGTGTCAGTGTATTTGACAATGGTTTTCTCAAATAAAATGATGAAAGGATTATTGTTCTCTCAGTGTTTGTGCTCAGATAGGAGACAGCAGTCGCTGTTCAACACTATGAGTGGCGCCAGCGCGCATACTTGAGTATGTAGTACATTACACAACACCCCTCACTCACAGAGAGACACACAAAACAAACAGATTACATTTTTATATAGCAGTGTTTTTTCGCTTTAATAAATCACAGACACTAGACCATATAGTGATTTGACAGCTCTGTTTTTGATTTACACATCAATCCATCAAACCGCGCGTTTTATGTGACATCTGCATTGTAAATTCATTTTCATGGCTGGATTCTGAGATTCACTCCGCATCACGTAAATAATAAGGCTTTAACTTTAAGTTATAAATGGGATATAACTATATCTGCACGGAGGGATGGTGTTCTGAAATATAGGTAAAAATGTTCGATGTGTTTCCTTTTTTTTGCGGCTGCTTTGTGACCACAGTTTTTGTGAACTGTCTATCCTCGAGGACAAATAAGCGTTTGTCTTTTCTATATCCAAAGTATTCCCATACTGCCGATTTTGATTTATATTTCGACATGGGATAGAGATGAGAGATAACGGCCTCTGTATCTGATGTTGTCTCCGCTGCACATGTGGGTGGAGCAAGAGAACAGTTAAGTGGAAAGTTGTTGCCTAGGCGCAGGTGAGATACTGCATCTTTTATTTTCTCCAAATACCGTAGAAAAGCAAATGTACACGGTATGATAATCATACGTGTTTATATCATGGTATATCATCATACCGGTATATTGTTACAACCCTACATACTATACAATGATTTATTGCATGTCTTTGATTAATAATGAATATAAAGAATACATTTCAATAAAAAATAATTTAAATACAGCGAGCTCGTCACGACTTCATAAGTGGGAAACAGGACGTTTCCGATAGCACGTGAAGGTGGCAGAGAAGCACTCTCGCTCAGCACAGTGGAGTGCATCGTTTTGTTAACTTTGTGGTTTATTATTTTGAGTTGTTTGGGACGCTGTAACAAACGGCCCTCTCATAATATATTGCTTAACAGGTCTATTGTTCACACAATCAGAATGCACGTATCAGAAGTTGCGTTCTCCGGCGTGGTTAGCGCTCACACTATGTGCCGCGCCCGAGTGCCGACAGCGCAGTTTGTGTGCAAGCACGGAACAGAAGATGCTCTAAAATAAAACAAACAAATATCCTGTTGGTCGGTGCAGCTGTATTCCAGTATATACATTCAATATAGATGAATTATTGCTAAAGTTACTTGCCAAGAGAGGTAGTTTGACATACTTCATGTATTTGCCCGTTCAGGCGGCTCACGCGTGTCAGAGACGCGGCTGTCTGTGCTCACGATGTTCACACGGAACAGAACACAGCACGCATGTACTGAAAGGAGTTGTCTTTCACGCCCAAATGCTTTTTAATCACTTACATTTTTAAACAAACAAGGCTTAAAAACGCATGCAAATGATACAATTTCGTGACGACGCTGCAGTGGCCCGATCTGACAAGTGACAAATCCGAGCGTCCTTCACACCATCGGACAGTCTTTATTGTCAAGCCCTGGTACACCTTTAGAAAATAATCGCACAACCTAATCGATATTCTATAATTAAATCGACTAATCGAATATTCGAAAATCGTGACCCATCCCTAGTCATCACCCAGGTGTTGAGACCTAAAAAGCACGGTTTATTTTTTTCTATCTTTGCTATATGGTATTTATTTGTGCTGTTGCTTGTAGTTATATTATTTGTTCTTATTTTCTTTATTTTTATTTGACAGTATATTCTGTTTCCCTAAACATAGCACACCCTGGACCGTACTGATGATGGAAACCGAACCATGAGTAATTTGAACCGTTACACCCCTAATATATACATATAGACAGACAGACAGATATACATACATACCTTGGGAACAGAAAGTGGCTCATGTTTTCCAAGATGCTGCCCCATGCTCCTGAGGCAAAATGGAAAAAACAATGTTTATTAATAAGTAGAAAGGCAAACAATTACTTTATATAATCAAACTGATATTTGGTGTTTTAGAAGAGTTTGTGCAACAAAAAACAAACACAAAATGTTTTTGCATATTAATTCAGATTAACTACTTGATTAATCCAACACACTTTGGCCTGGTTTCACAGACAGGGTGAAAATAATTGCTATGCTCTTATGTGCTGATTAATACCCGGTGACAACCACCAAAACTTGTCCGGCCAGAACAATTTTGTTATGTCAGTTGGAGGAGTTAAAAGCACACACCACTCACAGACCACTCTTTCATGATTGAACAGTTTACTTAAGTGTGGTTCTAGAAATAGAAATAACAATAATAAAGTACAAGTTTACATGAAAGAACATCAGTATGCAAATGAGTAACAGTCGGCATTTCGTATGCAATAAACACGGCAAATGCTCATACAGTGATTGCATAACAGAATTAGCTTGCGATTAGCTTACAGAGACATGTGTTATGGCATACGCGATAAGCACGTATTTTGAAACAAATGAATGGTAGCAATGTAAATATAACATACAAAGAAATTAACTTACTCGTTGATGCACGCACACATATGATTACTCAAGCATCGTGGGTGAAATGACGTTATTATCACCGTTAAGTCCAACGATCTCGCGCTTATAATAACAGCGCTTACACATTTCTAAACTGCGCCAGCATCCGGGTCTCTAACGCGGTTCTGGGTCCTGATGATAGGTTATTAACTAACTGCCAGACTTATAAATCACACAACGAATAAGACTATTACACAAATAACTGCATGAACAGTCAAACTGGCCCTCAATTTAGTACACAGGGCTTAGACTACGCCAGGATTAGGCCATAGTTCAATTAGGACATTTAAGTAACTTTTATAAACGTACTCAGAAAAAAACATTACTGGTGTGCATCTTGAGACAAAACAAAGGCACGATTATATTTTTAGATCAGTCAGTGAAAGTTTATTTCAGTTGAAACAACTCAGACTTACATTTTATTCTAGGATTAGGCTTAAGCCTTGTCTGTGAAACTGGGGGTTTGTTAAACCATTTGAATAGCTTGCAATGAGGTTCAGGTCTAGCGAGCAGAGATAACCCAAACAGTTGTTCTTGGAATAATGTACTATGGTGTAGCCTGTAATGTCACCCTCCAATACATGCATCCGGTTCACTTTTCTCTGTTCTTAGATACTCTAGACAGCAGCTCTTCCAAAGTTAACCTGGGTATCTCTGTATTTTGTCACATTATTGCTTGGAAAGAAATGTTGATTTCTCAAAGCTCTCTCAGGGCTCTAGACTAACTTTTTGCACTGGGTGCACTGGTGCGCCTAACTTTTTTTCTTAGGTGCACCGGCACAAAAGTTAGGTGCACCCAAATTTTCATATAGGCAATATTGACTAGTAAACGATCAACTAACAATCTGGTCAACAAAGTTCTTTATTTGAAGCACAATTCTACAAGAAAGGTAACTTACTGAAAAAGTGTTGGTTCTTAAAGTGCTTCACTGAGATAATATTTAAACTTAAAAACATCTCAAGATAAATTTAATAAAAAGAACATCTAAATTAAGTGTTTTAAGTGTTCAAACTGAACATCTCATGGCTCAATGTCTTATGGACTATCCTCCATTGCAGTCACATGCCCCTCGGGTGGCCAACTCCTGTAGTTTAGCCTTCTTGATCTTTGGCCTTGGCTAAACCAGCTGAACACACTCTCTCTAGCATCAACATCTTCCAGACTTAGACTTGATCCTCTACACTGACTCTTATCAGATCTTCCACTGTGTCTGAATGAAGGGATGCTGTAGTGCAGTGCTTCTCAAACCCTCCCCTTAAACCTATTAAAAAATCCTTCAAAATATACCACAGACAACATTCTTCTAATATTGTCATGACTTTTCTAATTTCGAGAACCATTGTAGGGCTCCAGACTAGCATTTAAGGACACCAGCACCAGTGCCTTTAAGTTCTACAGAAGGTGGCACCAGCACCTGACAGTAAAGCACTCACCCTAATCGCACATGTACATCTCGGAGATGTCTATCTGATGTCTGCATTTACATATTCAAGAGGTATTTTTAAGTGTTTGCTCATCTGCAATACGTCTCTAATGTGTTTCTTTCCAGTCAGATGTCAAATAGAGATTTATTAAATGCATGTAAAACTGCTTCTGAGGCGTTTATCAGATTACACAGCAGATGTTTCCCAGATCTTTAGCAGACGTCTTACAGATGTACTTGTGCTGTCTGGGTAGTTGAGATGCAGTTCAAAATTCACTTTTATCAATGTCATTCATAATGTCTAAATATAATTTAATAAATACTATATATATATATATATATATATATATATATATATATATATATTTTAGGGAGTGGAAATGGCTGATAAGCCTATAAGTACTTCTCTGCAGCCATCTAATAGTGGTAATTTAATGTATTTTTTTATTTTTAAATAAGTGGTTGCTTTCCTACATTATGAAACGTTTAGTTTTATAAATGGGACAACCTACGAAGGATGAACTAATAATGTCATCACATTAAAAATAACTTTAAAATTAATACTTAAAGTTTGAAGTGCTGGGAAAAGTTGTGTGAAGCATTTAAAAACACTTTAAGACATTAGACCATTTCTGCCACAAGTTATTCCTGTAACGTTAGTTATATTAAATCCATGGTGAATGGTGGAGATTTGTGTTTATTGAACAATTTTTCTCCTGGTTTCCACATCAGAGGCGTTTGTTCTGATGTCTGTAGCTTTAACACAATTGTGTGCCGAATTTGAATGCTTCTCACAAGATTTGACAGAGATGTTATTGATTCTACTTTCTTCACTGTATCTCCCAGCGCTGTGTATAACGGTGTCACGTGATCGAGAGCAGCCCGTGGCTCCGGTCCGAGCAGATAAACGGTCTGTAGCCCAAACGAGTAGCGCGGATTCGTTCCGCTTTCGGTTCGTTTGTCCGATGTAGCTCTTGTAAATCGGGCATGAAGAGAACGCAAAGCTGTTCATTCCATTTTTGGAACTGAGAAACAACCTTTCTTTGACTGAATGCGCATTGCGATGACGTCACAAGACGCGTCTAAGCGCAAAATCTGCGGCAATTTGGAAAATAGCGGAGTTTGCTTGATTTTGCGATAAATTCAACGATTGCAGAATCCTGGAGGGACTGTCAGACGCTCACTGAACAGAGCAGATTCAGAGAAAGAGCTGCGTGCATCTCTACTACTCACCTCTCTCTCTCTGTCTGACAGCAGCAGCACACGCATCTTCAAACGTACACACACACACACACACACACACATACAGGAATATCTGGACCACGGCCAATCAGAGTTGGGGGTCCGCCCTTCACTATCTCTGATTGGTTTAGACCACGATATGAGACTAACGTGTTTGTTGTCGAACAGCAGAGAGACTTTCGTTTTTTTTCTCGAATGGCTGGACGCACCAGTGCGACCAAAGTTTTTTTTTAGTCGCACCCTTGAGAAATTAGGTCTCACGTGCGACCAAATTGGTCGCACTCTAGAGCCCTGTCTCTACACAGCATCTGTGCACTCCGATATAGCTTCCCATTCGGATATAGCTTCCACTTCATAGTTGAAACAACAGTGCTCTTGGAAATCTAAACTCTTGTATCCTTTGCTGTAAAACATTTGTTTTATAAAACATTTATAATAAAACATTTGACGGCTCCTTAGCCTTAGAAATTCAACAAAAATAATAATCCAAGAACTATGACACTATTAGATGGATCAAGAGCTCCTAGACAATTTTGTAAGAAGAAAGTCATATTGATTTGGAATGACATAAAAAATGTCATTTCTTTCAATGACACTTTCATTGGCCCCTCACTGCCATGCACCTAGCACGAATATTCACTGCAAATGTTTGGCAAAAATTATATTCTGAATGTACATAATGGACCCCAAAATGTTTTCCTCATTCAGTGATAAAAAAAATATATAATAGAACATTTTTAAAACTAAAATAATCATAATAATAAAAGTTAAGATTAAAAAATCTGATTGGCTAAAAGGCCTAACAGGAGTGCTGATATATCAACAGTATCAGAACTGGGACTGTTCACTATTTGTAATGTCACTCCGCATGTCTCTGCGTGTTCTAGACAGACAGCATTTCTCCTGGAATGGAATAGCAGAGGAAAATACTATAATTTTCAAAATACTACTGTTGTAATGGCACAGAATGTAGTTTTAAGAGTTTTTAAGATGAGAATGTTTCAAATGTTAAAACGTTCAAGCTTTTAAAATCATTTTCATCTTCAGGACAGGCTGTTTCAACATCCAAGTTTGTAATGACAAACTTTATTAATATTATTGTTATTAAATATTATAATTATTATTAAAATAGCTAGGCAGTTATATCTCTGCCCATGAAAAAGTCTCGCCCACTAGAATGACCAGGCCTATAGCATAAAAAGGAGAAAAACGGTCTGTGTTTGTTGAATTTATTTTCTCACTGAATCTATGCATGACTCCAGAGGAAGTATTTTAGGACATTTTTAACAGGTGAGTGTGAAACCAAAGACCATAGAATAGCCTTAAAGGGACTTTGGTGAAACTGACCATCCACAGAAAGCAATAATTCATCAAAAACAGTTGGCAGGTGAGACACTCCCATGAGACACTCCGTTGTTTCAAATGAGCCCAGTGGATACATATCGTGGCACAGGATGCAAAGGTATACAATATATTTGTCTTAAT
The DNA here is from genome assembly GCA_003573665.1 of Oxygymnocypris stewartii. Lineage (NCBI taxonomy): Eukaryota > Metazoa > Chordata > Actinopteri > Cypriniformes > Cyprinidae > Oxygymnocypris > Oxygymnocypris stewartii. The sequence continues at coordinate 601,124 of QVTF01021185.1, forward strand.
TTTTCTGGAGTCTCTAGTTCTCAGACTCATCACAGTTGTTGTGGTGTGCAAAGATGGTAGCCTACATTCACATGGAAAACACTGAAGTAAAAACAGATGATCATATAGCTCCTTGAAACAAAAAACGATCTCTAGCGCACATCGCAAAGTACATATATAAAAATTTTACAAATTCTTGTTCCTTAGACTTAAAGTGTAATGAGCAAGACTTTTCTAAGTTCCACTTTCAGGATGAACTTATAATGCAATTTTTTTAGGGAGTACCAAGTATAGTGAACACGCAGAACGTTTCAGTGTTGATTTATTTTGACTTTTTTTATGGGGGCAAGAAGGTGTGAGAGAGCACATCTTTTTACAGTTTCCCTCATTTGAGTTTTGATTATCACTGGTGAGTCACCAGAAAGGAACCAAAACAGACATATTGAATATATAATATATGACATATTGAATATAAAATAATATGACATGTTGACATACATGTGAAAATGGTCCAAAAGCCGTGTCCAAAATGTGTGTTTGTTTGAACAGGCCTTACTGTCGTAACTTCGACCAACAGTCCCTCTGAATTTGTTGGAAGCTCAAATACTTTTACACAGCATACCTATAGTTTAATGCTGAGACTTGTGAAAATGTATGTGTGTGATATTTCGGACTTTCCACGTGATGGGGATTCGGAGAAATTAGGCTGTTTCTGCATTTCATCGGAAGCGTGTGGCGGACCTCCGTCAGAAGAGGGCGAGATTTCACTAAAACAGTCAGCAGGTGGGACACCCTCGATCATAATCGAGTTGTTTTGAATCAGCTAACGTTAGTGGGACGCCACCTTTGGTTTCCCAACACATCAAGTCATGTCGACGAAAATACGACTGTATTTCGCCCACATTAGTTTCTATCTGAACATTGAGCAAGAGAAGCAAATGTGGAAATTGATAGTTCACGGTCGTGTTTTCACCTGAAAGACTGAAAATCTTCAGCATTATGCTATTATAAAAAAGCTTGAAGCTTTTACATTTTTGAATTGTGCAACTAACGTTACAGTTAACACTTCGAGGGCACTCTCGATGAAAAATGTATTCCTGTTAGTAATCTGTGATGTGGTCTACTGTTAACACAAAATAATTACTAAACTTTATTTTAAAGATTCATTCAAACGTAAAAGCACAATAGTATTGCAACCGCTGGACGCTATCTCCTCACATCTAACGTTAGCAATACTCGACACGCGCTTAAGTTGAGTGTATATGCAAATAAAACTGTAAAAACCTATTTTATTCACAAATCGGGGCCTCTGGCTAACGTTACACGGAAAAACAAATACTCATGTTAACATGAACGTCGTGCTGAACTGTACTGAACACCTTCCCAACTGTTTTAATGAGTGACAGAAAGAGCAGCGGCTAACATGCCTTTAATGCGTCCATCACATCTGGCACAGAAGTTGAAAAGGTGGCCGCAATATGCAACCTAACCGCGACAGGTTACATAAATAATAACGCTAAACCCAGTCATGACAGAAACAGACCCACTGACTATAGCATCTGCAAAGCTAGAACACAAACTGAGCAGAAATAGAGCCTATTTTACGCAAAGGCGACGGCACCGTATATGATGTCGTGATTTGACGAACAGACACACAAACGTACGTAACGTTACCTGTTTGCCCAAACGCGTCCACGCGATGTGTAGATTACCACAAATTTCGGCTGCTCGCCTCAGCAGTAGATAAAAAAATCCACATCTGCCCAAAATATAATTTTGTAGGCTTTGTTTTTCAGTTTTATCTGCATGTGGTTTGGATGGATGTTCCACTAACGTAGCTACTTCCTGCTTTTAGGTAGTGCTGAGTTTTTCAGTGGGGTGGGGCTATGAACGTGTTTACTAACGTACTTCTAGCTTTCTATACTTATATATATATATATATATATACTTATATATATATATATATATATATATATATATAACCACAGGCTATTATTTTAACGTAAACCTGTTATGAGTTTTTGTATACATTACCGAATTTATAGTTTTTTACAACCTTCCCGTAGGACGGGAAACCGCAGCGAACACAATTTTTTGTGAATTTGACACCATGTACATGCTGCTCCACTCTGCATCATGTACATTAAAATACATTTATGATTTAAAAAACATCAAATGCAGTAACAAACTATTTCTTAACAGCTCTCAATATACTCTACTGTATACTGTACTGTACTCTACTGACAAAATGTCTACTGTAGAATGTTCATGTTCATTAACAAAATGAGACTGAAAAATGTGTAATTTGAGCTAAAGCTAAAGCACATTTGATTCCACCATTGTCAGATTTTATTTCTTCAAATGTAACCTTGTCTCTTGATCCCACTTAAGTAGCTAGGAGTTGTACTTGCATGTCTGAAAACAGCTGCCCGAGGGAAGAATTTCTGAGGAAATTCCATAGGATTGGAATTCATGTTGATAATCATGATGAAACCTGATTTGTGAAACAGCAAGCCATTCAGCAAAGTAAGTATAGTTAGGGTTAAGTGTAGGGATGGTAAAGGAGATAGGGGCCAACCAGATAGCAGAACCCCCTCTTACACCAGGGGTGGCTTTTGGAGGCCTTTTCATACACCAGTTGCACTCAAAGGGTATTTTCACACTGCACTTAACCCTGGATTATTGTGGTTTTATACTCTGCAAAAATGTCCTTGCAGGGCCCATGCTAGCTTTGTGTGGGCTCAGTGGGCTAGGGCCAGCCCACACCAAACCTAAACAGGCCTAGTGTGGGCTTGCCCAGGCAAAGCCCACAGATTTGGGCTCACCGCTGGCTCTCTGGGAGCAGCTCACACTATGGGACTGCCATTCTCACCATCCGTATTGCTGCTATGTGTACATACACGGTACAACCCGTTTGCACATCCCTCTTGCACATCCCTGTTCATATTACTATTTATTAAGTCCCAGTATACTGTTTTGCACATCTTATTTGTTTTGCACTTTTTAATCTATTGCACATTTTACTCTTTATTTCTCTCCTTTTGTTTACCTATATTTATATACAGTGCTCAGCGTAGATGAGTACACCCCCTTTGAAAAGTAAAATTTTAAACAATATCTCAATGAACACAAAAACCATTTCCAAAATGTTGACTAGGTTTAATATAACATCTGTTTAACTTATAACATAAAAGTAAGGTTAATAATATAACTTAGATTACACATTTTTCAGTTTTACTCAAATTAGGGTGATGCAAAAATGAGTACACCCCACAACAAAAACTACTCAATCTAGTACTTTGTATGGCCTCCATGATTTTTAATGACAGCACCAAGTCTTCTAGGCAAGGAATGAACAAGCTGGCGACATTTTGCCAGATCTATCTTTTTCCATTCTTCAAGAATGACCTCTTTTAGAGATTGGATGCTGGATGGAGAGTGATGCTCAACTAGTCTCTTCAGAATTCCCCATAGGTGTTCGATTGGGTTCAGATCAGGAGACATACTTGGCTACTGAATCACTTTCACCCTGTTCTTCTTCAGAAATCCAACAGTGGCCTTAGATGTGTGTTTAGGATCATTGTCATGTTGGAAAAGTGCACGACGACCAAGGGCACGGAGTGATGGTAGCATCTTCTCTTTCAGTATAGAGCAGTACATTTGAGAATTCATGATGCCATCAATGAAATGCAGCTCCCCGACTCCAGCAGCACTCATGCAGCCCCACATAAGGACACTGCCACCAGCATGTTTCACTGTAGGCACCATGCATTTTTCTTTGTATTCCTCACCTTTGCGATGCCATACAGTTTTGAAGTGTCATGTCTGGTGGCCCTGTAAGTGTGACATTTCCTAATCAGTTTCCACTAGGCAATCCGGAAAATGTGCCCGGAAAATTAGAGATTCATTTTGATGATCTTCTTGTAGAAAGCGTCCAAAGAAAGTAATTCCGGGAAATCCAAAAGAGACGGAAAGCAGAGCGACGCAGACAGGCGAAGAAGGGAGATGGACCATCAAAAGATAACCGATCAAATGAAGAAGATGGTTTCCTTAATCCGTAAACAAGAATCTAATCATAAGAAGGTGATGAAGTTGTTAAAGGGAATGATTAACATGCATAATCATGCTTTGCGATTGCAAGGTGTAGACAATGAATTGAATAATTTACAACTTCATTCTTCTGATATACATCTCTAGAAAATGTTAGTTAAGATTTATGATGATGTATTATGGTGTGTTTTAACTGTTATCTTTTGCTTGTGTAATAAGAAGAGATGTCGGTTGTTTTTATGAGTTTTAGCTGTTGCTTAAGAGTGCAGGAATTGCTTTGCTGAGAGGGGTCAGATAAAGGACTGCATTTTGCAAGTACCGTGCAGAATGGAATCTTTTACTGAATAACCTATGTATTGCTTACACTGAATATGAAGAGTTATATATGCGGTTTAAAATGTGTGATTAGCTCAAGCTTGTTAGGAAAAATATGTAACCCTGTCTATATAGTGAAAGGGAAGTAGAAGTGTTATGATGCTGAGTAAGTGATGTTTTTCCTTTAAAGATGTGAACGTGTGATTAGGTCAAGTCTAGGTTTCTAGAACAAAAGGGTACACGTCCGCCTGTAAAAACAGAGGCAAGAAAGAACGGAGGAGGAAGCAGGCATGACGTGTTTTACGATGATGCAAATGAGTTGCAAAGTTATAAAAGCTTTGTCTGGATACCTAAACGGGGCCGTTCCCCGTGGTGAAGGTTATTCGCTGTTGTGTTTTGTATTTTGCTTATGAGTTAGTATTATTTTTAATAAAACGAAACCATTGCTATGGTGATTCGTAATCCTTTTATTAAAATAAGCCTCTGAGTAATTACTTTACATCAACCTGTTATCTGAACCTGAATATCATTCTGATCGAGCCTTGAAGCACGGACCTGACTGAGCGGGTACGGACACCGGGCCAGGGATCCTGAACCATCAAATCATCGCCATCCGGACAAAGTGTAATATAGTGGTTTTATTGCTGTTTTATTGCTAGGGGATGGCTGAAATGTGATTCGTGGACTTTAGGGTTTCTGATCGGTATAAAAATACAACAGAAGCCATTAGTTCCAAAAACATTTATCTTGGTCTCATCACTCCAGAGTATAGAGTCCCAGTAGTCTTCATCTTTGTCAGCATGGGCCCAGGCAAATTCTAGATGGGCTTTTTTGTGCCTGGGCTTTAGGAGAGGCTTCTTTCGTGGACGGCACCCATGCATGCCATTCCTCTGCAGTGTATGCCGTATTCTGTCACGGGAAATAGTCACCCCAGTTTGGCTTTTTACTTCTTTAGATAACTGCAGTGAACTTGCATGTCGATTTTCTTCAACCCTTCTCATCAGAAGACGCTCCTGACGAGGTGTTAACTTCCGTGGACGACCTGGACGTCTCTGTGAGATGGTTGCAGTTCCATCTTTTTTAAATGTTTGTACCACTTTTGCTACAGTATTCTGACTGATAAGTAAAGCTTTGCTGATCTTCTTGTAGCCTTCACCTTTCTTGTGTAAAGAAATTATTTTCTTTCTCAGGTCTTGTGACATTTCTCTTCCATGTGATGCCATTGCTGACAGCATGAAATGGGAAGGGGATTTCTTTAAGTAACACCCTTTTATAGTCAACTGTCACCTGTGTAATGAATTATTAGACTCACCTGTGGTTGAATTCTTGTTAAATTAGACATTTGTAGTCTAAAATTTAGCTTTGCTCCAGAGACTTTCAGTGGGGTGTACTCATTTTTGCATCACCCTAATTTGAGTAAAACTGAAAATTTTGTTCTCTAAGTTATATTATTAACCTTACTTTCGTGTTATAAGTTAAACAGATGTTATATAAAACTTAGTCTTGTCAACATTTTGAAAAATGTTTTTGTGTTCATTGAGATATTGTTTAAAATGTTACTTTTCAAAGGGGGTGTACTCATTTACGCTGAGCACTGTATATGCTCTTGTGTTGTTACTTTTATTTAAAAAAAAATTTTGCACTGTCCACTGAGCGGACCTGACTTGATTTACATTTCACTTCTGATTATACCCTGTATAATTTAGTATGTGACGAATAAACAAACCTTGAACCTTGAACATTGATCCAATTATGGCCCAGTGTGGGCCAGATATGAGCCTGTTAATCAGAATTTTGTGGGCAGTTTTCATCCTCACCACTAGGGATGCTAGGGATGGTACATGTATGTTAGCCTACATTTGGATTGACGCTAAGAGTTTAAGACAGTGTATTTGTATGCATTTTAGAAGGACTCTTTATTGGTGAGGTTACCACATCATGGTCCAGTTTGAATATGGATTTAAAGTTATTTTAGACGTGAGACCAAAGTCTGGACTATTTTGGACTGTTCCTGGTTAGGACGAGTCTGGTGTTTGAGAGCTGTGGCATGTTTCCATTACAAGAGTTTGGATTATTAATTTGCTATCAGCCAACTTCAGCTATGGACAGTGTTTGGACATTGATGTACTACAGATAAGACTTTCGCACACATCAACTTTCTCATGACGAAATCCTTTTCGTTGACAATATAGACATTAGTTAGGTGGGGACTGCATCCATTTCAGATATAAAATAACAGTTTTTCCCAAAGACTTCAGTTATAGTTGCTGAAAAGTATTTAAAGTGAAACGTATTGTTTTAGATCTGGGCCCGTATTTATCAAGCTTCTCAAAGTGAGAATTCATGAAATGTACTCCTACTTTCAAGCTTAAGTATAAAAGCAAGTTATCAAATTTCTTAAAGCTAAAAATCACTTTTACTCTCCCAGTAATTTAAAACAGCTGGAGAGGTCTCTCAAGTGGTTAGGAGTTGCCAGTAGGGGCTTGTGATGGCACTGAGGAGACAGAGACTTGCGCTGCGCGAATCTTTCAGGAGAGGATTCAGAGGAAGAATGGGCAGTCGTGGCCTAATGGATAGAGCATTGGACTTGAAACCCGAGGTAACCCAAGGTTGTGGGTTTCGAATCACGGTTCTGGCAGGAAGTGTCCACGGCTGAGGTGAGACCCTTGAGCAAGGCACCGAACCCCCAACTGCTCCCCGAGCACCGCAATGTCGGCTGCCCACTGCTCCATGAGAGAACACATTTCACTCCTCATTATACTCTGTATAATTGTGTATGTGACAAATAAAGCTCATCTGAGCTTAAAAAAAAAAAAGAATGTTCTTGACATTTTTGGCGATGAGCACTTAATCAAACGGTTTCCTCAGTTATTCAAAATGAGCAAAGAACATTTACATGACCAAAGAACATCATAACTGACTTCAGTTTGGCGTGAGTATTATGCGATGTACACTGTATGATGAATACATTTCTTAATCTCTTATTTACACTGCACACGTCTGCGTTATCTGTAACGCGCGTTACAGATCCATGGCCACCGGAGTTGATCCGCCGTGCCGTGGCAAGTTTCTGAAGGGGGCTCTCTGTGCTGCATCACTAAAGATAGGCACCTAGTCTATTTTTGAAGGATAATAATAATAATCTTCTCGCTGTCGTCAAAGGCATCAGCAACAGGCGTTATCTTTTACTATCGTCGTTACACTACTATTGTCTATCGGCACCCTAAATTGAGTTGTGATGACGCTTCGTTTCCTTGCCATATGTAATCTCTTGAAAATCATTTATTGTCAAATGTGTGTTGAATGTAAACTCTTGAATGTATTAGGAATTTAACCATTCAATTAGAATTTATCTGAGAACATTCTTAATTGAGGAAATCTATTCAGTGATTGGTCCATGCGTATGTCGTTATCCAGTTTGTGGCACAGCAAAGTATCGTGAATCATCTCTAAGACTGACACTTAAGATTTAGTCCTACACTTCGCTTAAATTATGACTGAGATGATTGATAACTAACTTTGAGACAAGAATTTATTTTCACTTAAGTCAATTCTTAGCAGTGGGCCCTGGGCCCGTATTCACAAAACATCTTAAGGCTAAAAGTAGCTCCTAACTCACCGATTTAGGAGAAAATCTTAAAAATAGTCAGCGTGTCAGTCCTAGATTTAGGACTCATAAAGTTTTGCTCTAAGAGTATTTCACAAAGCATTTTAAAGCTAAAACTACCTCTTAAATCTGTGAAACGTTAGGAGTAGTGAAGAGGACTCCTAAGTCACTAAGACCAAGCCTTAAACTATCATAAAATGCCAAATCCCAATCTGCCTCAGAATATAAACCTTTTAGAAACATTTGACGATAATGAGCCTTTTAAGGTTTGGAGGTTATCCCAACTCCAAATGTTCATTTGATTATTTCCTTTTCATTAACCAGTTGGGCAAGAAGTAACAGATGTACTTGCGTCCAGTTTGGTTTTCTTTTACGTTTGCATGTCTTACTATCAGCCAAGATTATTCTACCCTGTTAATTAAAAGGTGGTTTATATGGATACGCTACAAGAAGCATACATGTAAGAGACTGACAATTAGCTGAACATATGTGTTTGATTAGTGGCACTTAACTTGCATGTTAAAATCTTTATTTGAATGTGGCAATTAACAATTTTTTTAAATCTTTATTTAGATATGGCAACATAATATTGTGCTCTACAATATTTCTATGAATAAATCTCTGACAGAGACCCCCTCCCCTCCCAAGGTCAGCCTTACTCTTAGCTGAAGACTTCTCTTTAATCCTTAATACAAGTTTGTCTTAGTCTGTGAATAGGTTTTAAGAGAAAAGTCTTAGCTAAAACATTTACTGCTATTTAGAAGAGCTCAGTGTTAAGATAAACTGTTTTGTGAATACGGGCCCGGGGTGCATCCTGTTCACTGTAAAAAGGGAGAAGTTGACTTAACTTAAAACAATTGAAGAAACCCGTTGCCTTAAAATGATTAAGTAAATAATAATAAAAAATTATAATCTGTCAAGTTCACTTAACTTTTTTTTCAATTATTAATTGAATTTCAGTAAATTGCTGACTTTTGCAATTGCGAGTTAAAGTCCAGTTTTGAATTTTTAACTCGCAATTAAGCAAAAAAAAGTCAGAATTGCGAGATATAAATCAGAATTGTGAATTTATATAATCTCGCAGTTATGACTTTATCTCACAATTGCGAGTTTGTATCATGCAATTATGAGAAAAAAGTCAAAATTGTGAGATAAAAAGTTGCAACCTTTTTTATTCAGTGGCAGGAACAGGCTTCCATAGATTATCAGTAGTAGGTCATAACCTTTCTATAGTTCTGAATGTGCTGCGCACAGTGGCGGTTCTACATTGAATTACTCTCCGGGCGAGACCCCCTCTTGAGCCACAGTGGCTGGCAGAGTAAGTGCAATACTGAGAGCAGTCCAAAAGTTGGGGTAGATCTCCGATAGATTCTTATCATGCATAAAAGTGATAAGCTCAAGGAGGCTCATGGTTTTTGATGGCAGGTGAGGGAAGTTCTTGATTTCCTGCACAAGCTCTCTACTGTCCAAATCAGAGTGCCCTTCAAAGTGCAGTGTGGTGCCTAGTGCATTGCATTGCTCTGCCAGCTCCTCATCTGCAAGACTTGGGAAATTTGTCAAAACCCCGAATGTTTTCCAATGTGGAAAACCTCTCCGTGATGGCTGACGTGGCTGCATCGACAACAACATTGAAGAATCCAACTTCCTAAGTGCATCACTGAAAGGTTCATCATGTGATTCATATGAGAAGTGGCCCTTTGTAGACCTCAGCCTTTTTTGATTCAAAACAGCCTCCACATTAATTTATTCACAAATGTCTTTGGCCGCCATCTGTGCAGTTAGTCGACTTCAGTGCTCTGCCATGATGCTAGCCGCTGGTCCTATAGAGGGCGCAATAGGATAATAAATCCACATTTATGCTCCGTTTCCAAACAGTTACAATTACAAACTAATTCATACTCTGAATGCGCTCCACAAGACGTGTAATTATATTACTGGATGCTCGAAGTTGAAGGGCAGAATGCAGGTTTTAAACAGCTTATTGTGCAGGAAAGTTAATCACGTTCTAATCTAATGCGCTGCTGCACTGTAACGCACACACATAGGCTACAGACAGTAGCACATATAATACATCACGTGCAGATCGCACACACAGAATCATTCAGCACGAAAATGTATTGTCAACACTGTTCTGTGATTTATCGGTAAAATAGCTTAGAAACTGAGCATATATATATACTTCAAGCATATATTTCTTAATAACTAAATCCCACAGCTTCACTACTAGAGAGACGCTGCCAGGTAAAATTCATTCACACACGCAATTGCTCTCACTAATGCATTCATTCATATGAATGTAACCTTTACTGTACTACTTATCTGTATCTGATTTAGAACGAGCAGGAATCTGTGAGAAATATAACGACCCAAAGACTAAAGAACTGATAAAAATAAGCTGTTATAGGTGTAATAGTCATGTGGGCAGCGCTGCGTCATATTTCATAGCTGTGCACAAGGCGTTTGTCACAGTTCCAGACTTATTTGCTCATTAAGGACGTCATCAGCGACTAGTCGACTTCGACTTGACTTTCATCACATAAAAGTCGACTTAAAAAAATCAGAAGCCGTTCAACCCCTAGTCAGCACTGCTCTCCATCTCACTCTCTGAGCCTCCAGAAGTGCCACCTGCTGCTTATCAATAGTTTCCACACTTCTTCACCTCACTGCCAGTTCCTTCCATGCTTTCATGCAATTGAGGTGTTCTGGACTGTTTTCATGTGATGTGAGTGCATGTTTCCAATTAGCCATTCCTGAACTTGTTAAATGAATGTTCCTCTTGGAAAACAATTTGCAGCAAAAGCAAAAGAGGCTGATGTATTCCATGAAGAACAACAGCCTCTTTTGCTGTTGGTGGTGGCAACTTCTTTCATCATTCTCATTCCTTCGGAAAACAAAGTCAGGTGGCAACCTACTTGGTCCTCTGCGAACCAACTCAGTCCGAATCCTGTCAGTCAGAGTTGAGGGCCAGTTAGCAGGGTCAGTTGACAGAGGCTCATCCTCAGCAGTGGGGCTGAGCGGGGGTTCAGCTCCAGGCACTTCTATCACACAACATATTGGCACATTACTCAAAGCACATAGCAGTGGAACATTACACATAGGCCTACTCAGAAATTATCAGAAATATTAAAATTATTGTAATAAAAATATTACATTAAATTGCAGTTGTCCAGTTGTCTTGTAGCCTAGGCATACCCCTCTACACAAATACACACACACACAGAGAGAGAGAGAGAAAGACATGCAAAAACGCTCCGGTTACTATCGTAACCTCGGTTCCCTGAGAGCGGGAACGAGACATCACGGAGAATCTCTCCGTTATGGGAACTCCTTCCCTCCAACCTTTCCTGAAGACCTATTGGCTCACGCCAGTCCAAATGACTGGCCAATTGTCGCGAAGCATGCAAATACGAGCTCGAGAGGCAGTATAAATGCGGCGCCCGCGACAATTACGTCAGAATCTGATACTGAACGCCGCTTGGCTGAACGAGCAGCGATCACCGTGATGTCTCGTTCCCGCTCTCAGGGAACCGAGGTTACGATAGTAACCGGAGCGTTCCCTCTCGAGCTTTCACGAGACATCACGGAGAATCTCTCCCTTATGGGAACGTTATTCAATCCCGCCGTGAGAGAGGCTACGGGCAGCCTGTACCAGTTACACAGCGAGGTAGAATTCCCACCAATAACGGCGCTCGTAGGGCGGGCTCACAGCTGATAGGTGGAGATAAGCCAATGAGCGCCTACACCTCAGGTATACTAAATTTGCATATCTGGCAAGTGACTACATGGGCTGCGCTGAGAGCAGGGCAGAACACATCCAGCAATAGCAGTATTATAGGAGCTATACAGAGTTAACTGTGTTTGAGCAGCATACCATAACATGACCATGTCCGCGGCACTGAACTCGGCCGACAATAACAAGCACCTCATAGAGGGCTGCGTAATGTACTGTACAACAGCACCTCCCACAAAAGGTAACGTTGGGAGGCTAAGGACTGAACGTCCAGCTTGTAAAACCTGGCGAAGGTATTCTGTGAAGACCCACCGGCTGCCAAGCAAATATCTTGAATACACATACATCTTGACCACGCTCAGGTGGAACGATAGCCCTTGTTGAACGGCCCCTAATGTGCAGAGGGCATTTCCAAACCTTGGGTTGTATATGCCTCCGTGATAGTGTAATGCACATTTAATATGAAGCTATTGTTTCAGCTCCGGGAATTATTTATTAAATAGTCAATATTGCTTGGGTTCAAGTAATATTAATATTTAACTTACGATTTATACTTTAAGTGCTCGTCCAACGATCACTACATCAGTATATCGTTATTAAATCTCGCTTCTATTGCCTCTTGGCCGTGATAACAATAAAACGAGATTAATAAATATCTCAAAGGTAAGCCTAGGTAGCTTTATCGTTATGGCAATAAGGATACAATCTTGAAAATCACATTCCAGAGACAATTCTTTATAAAATGGAAAATGGTTTATTTATAATATTGCTATTCTAACATAAATGGATTACCTAATGAAATACAAACATACACACACAGGCATACGGGAGTTTTGAGGTTAAGGTTGAAAGAATACCATTCTTTCCTGTTTCGTAACTTAACCAACCAGCAAAGATCACGAACAAATACGTATGCTTTGTTGCTGCATTCAGATCACATTTACCAGTTCAATCAGAAATAGAGATGATACTTGCTTTCGTTGTTTTAAGCAGGCTGTTGCTTTGGTTTCGTTTTCCCGCGTGAGTTCAACGTGCTCCATTGGTTCTTTGTTACGGTTTCCACGTGGTTGCCCCGCGTTGCTCTGGGAAACTTTACTGGCTCGCGTTGCGTGACGTCATCGGGGAGCCGTGTTGGGAGTCGCGGAGGCTTTTTGATGCTGATTCTGCTGTTTTGATGAAGTCGTCGTTGCGCTGCTGGTTCTGCGACGTTACGGCGTTCACACAGTCTTTGATCCGCCTGGATAATGTCTCAGCCGATCGTAAGGCGAGGGTCCAGCGGGCCGTCCGGGGCGTCCCTGCGACGTTGGAGAGCGGGTTTCTTTTGAACAGGAAGAGAGTTACAAGAGTTTTGCGACTGGCGCGTGGTTTTAAACAGTCCGATTTTGGACCTGCCCACCGGCGGCTGGTCCAATCAGTGTCCGTATGGGGCGGAGCCCCGCCCATGTCCAGGTTTTCTACCTTACACTTTGTGACGAAAAATAAACTTTTACCCATGTATTAACCCTTCCCAGGTTTACACATTTATAATATCACCACATTCGTTATCTTACTGATTCATACATTTTTGCAACCGTTCATACAAGTCTAAACACTGCAACCTACACATTACAGCTTAAGGCATGATTAAGAATCAGCCCACATTTCTTACGTAATTCATATCCCACAAGCATATGAAAGAAAGAGTACAACATTAATATCCATATGTTTCTTGTGTAGATGTTTTTGAAAGTCATGAAATTAACGAATGTCTTTTATCCTATATGTGGATCGCGTGTCTGTCTTGATGAAAAGGGCGCGACTTTGTGCTGGATGAGGGGGTGTCTTAAAGTATGCAGACACTGAGTCGCCGTTGAAGAGTTAGTGATGGGGGTCAGATGACCTTTTCCCTTTCTGAAAGTAACCAAATTCCCCAACGATGTGCTGTTCTTCCATCACATTTCTCTACAATAGCGTCCACAATCCAGTGTGACAGACTTTGTTCGATACGGCTCGGCCCTTCGTACACCATAGCACCCAAAAGCTGGATCGATTGCCGAAAACTGCTTGAACGGTCAATATAAAATCTCAAAGCCCTGACGGGGCAAATTGCAGTCTGGGCGTCCGCACTCTGTGAGGGCGATGATTTAGTAGCAAGAGCTGACGGCGAAACCGTCTCTGTCCTTTCGAAGGGGGGTAGACAGTGATTTAGGCACCTATTCCAATCTCGGCCGGAGAGTGACACTGCAGTCCCCGGGACCGAATCGAATGCAGTCGCTGTCCATAGAAAAAGCATGTAAATGCTCTATGTGCTTAGCCGAAGCGAAGGCCAGAAGGACTGTAGTTTTAAGGAATAGCTCCTTCAAACCTACGGATGTTAGATGCCCAAATGGTTGCAATGAGAGAGCTCTTAACCCACTTCCTGGTCCCAGGGCGGAAAACGAAAGGGGACATGGGGGATGTAGTCTTTTTACCGAACGATTGCCCGCTCTGCGGGGAACGAACACGGCAATGGCCGCGACATAGACTTCAGTGTCGATGGTAACGATCCACTATCCAGTCTGTGCAGCGGGAAACTCAGAACATACGATACGGTGCAAGTAGTCGGGTCGATATGAGCCTGACTCTTTCACAAACACTCCCATTTTGAAGCATACAAACGTCTTGTAGAGAGTTTTCACGCTCCCATGAGCGTGCGAGACTGTAAGGCGCCCATCTCCTCTGATACCCCTGAAGCGATCAAGTCAAGTCAAGTCACCTTTATTTATATAGCGCTTTTAACAATACAAATTGTAACAAAGCACTGCACAATATCAAAATAGGCAAATTGTGTCAATAATGTAAAATCACACATGATCACACATGATGGCTCCATAGTTCCAGGTTCGAGTGCCGCACCGAGCCCTCCACCTGGGATAGCATATACTTCCTGCCGGGGCAAGGCGGTGCCTCCAGCAGTTCCGTCAAGTCTGGGAACCCAGGCTGGTTCGGGGCAATGATGCTCGTTGCACCCTGGTGCGTGATGTCAGCGGAGAGTGAAAAACAACGGGCAGTGCGTGTTCTCGCTCTTGGCGAACAGATCCACCTCCGCTCCCCCTTAACGCTAGCGGTTCCAAATCATCCGAACCGACTCGGGGTGCAATCTCCACTCTCCTTGATGATTTATATACGAAACCACAGACGTGTTGTCGGTGCGAATCCGTACATGCTGCTGCTCCAGCTGTGGCTGAAAATCCTTAGAGCTAAGAAGACTGCTTCTGTCGTGGCCCAAAGAGCGAGAGATGGATTCCTTCATTTTAGTCAATGAGGCTCGTGAAGCAGAGTTCCAGATGTCAAAATTAGACTTTATTAACCAGTAACAAAGCCGAGATACGGTCTCTGCAGCCACCGCATCCGAATCTCTGTCTGTCCGCTCATCCATTTTATGGAGCTAAGAAAACTGCTTCCAGCTCCAGGCGGTTTATGTGAGATTCCAGCTACAGTCCCGAAGCTGGCATTCCCTCGCACACTACTCCCCAGCCGTGAGTCGATGCACCCGTCGTGATCATCACGCGCGACGCTACCGAGCACAGGGGAACTCCCCGGCCGAAGAGATCTGGGTTGCGTCAGAGCTTCGATGTGGCCGAGATGCGCAAACATCCCGAAGTCCACGCCGTTCACAGGACTCGATATTCCAGCCATAGCTGCAGCGGGCACATGTGTAATAATCCCAGATGTAATACCGCTGAATCCGCTGATAAAGGGGCTGTTATCATGTGAATTATAAATGTCCACTACACACGGTAGCCGCTAATGAGGGGCTATTAACATGTGAATGAGAGGTTGTCCCGTTCACACGGCAGCCGCTAATGAGGGGCTATTAACATGTGAATGAGAGGCTGTTTCGTTCACAAGGCAGCCGCTAATAAGGGGCTGTTATCATGTGAATTATAAATGTCCACTACACACGGTAGCCGCTAATGAGGGGCTATTATCATGTGAATGAGAGGCTGTTTCGTTCACACGGTAGCCACTGATGAGGGGCTGGTATCCTGTGAATGAGTGAGGAGCTAAGTGATTGTGCTCTGCACACAGCAGAACGCCGCTCTGAGGCGGGGGCTGCATTTTGCTTACACAGTGGGTTTTCTCCGTGCGGCATCTGCGGCGACGTGAGATTCATTTTGCTCCCGCATCTGCCCTCGGCTCTCCGCACCGCCATGGAAGGGGGCGTGAGAAGCCGGGCTGATGTCTTGTCCTGCAGGTTCGACAGTGAGAGGAATGCGGACATTTAGTCGGCACGAGCTCAACACCTGAGTCCCGAAGGTCCACCGCTGATCAGAGGGCAGACGGACTACCTTTAAGAAATTTCATACTCACCTGAACGCTGCAGAGGAGCAGCCATGAGGCCTGCCCTCGAATGAGCGAACCTTAACCGTGAGCTGTAATAGTTTAAGCCATAACCTAGGTTAATAACGATACTTTTTGTAGGTTGTAATAAAGGACTCGGCGCAATTATTATTATGTTTTAGCAAAAATGCACAGAACAGTAAGTGCGTTAAACTTTACTGCGTGAGTGTTCAATAACAGGTGAATCTGTACTTCAGTAAAAGAAAACAATACAAAACATATTTAGAGCTCCACCTAGGGGTCATCTTATTAAACTTAAAGGAGGAATTCACATGAGACAGCTTGATAACTTAAATAGCTTATTCTGATAAGAGTGTATTTTTCCACCATATTTTCTATCATCACTGTGCTCTCTGAGCCGAGCCTGACCAAAAAGTTTTAAATATAACAAGACGGTTCTTTCATATTATTATAAACATGTAAGAAAGAATGCAACGCGTAGTATGGCAGAGTCCCGCCAGCTCTGGTTGCCATAGAAACATGGCGTGCGCGTGAGACTGCACATGCGCGTTATTGTAATGCAATATAAACTTCATAGACAACATTAATGTGACAGTTCATTTACGATCTCATATTTTGTTGCTGATGTGAAAGAAGTTAAATAAATGTGCAAGACAGAAGAGGTGCCGCTGGATTTTACCTCTTTATATTCATTTTGTCTGAGCTTTTTTTTCACATCACTCATGAAGGAATCCATGATCACCGACCGTCCGCTTGTATTATCTGCCGCTCTGCCGTCCGCGCTCTGCTTCTTGCGACTGAGGTCGCGCGCCACGCTGTTTTTTTTTTTTTTTTTTTTCACCTTATTCCCGCTCATACTTTTCTCATCCTAATTTTACAAGTTGCAAGTTACAAAACACACATAAAGTGCCAACTGACACTGATCACTGGCAGGTGCGGTGTCCTCGGGTCTCGGGTCCTCTGTGAAGACCTCTAGTGGGTGGCTCATCCTGACCATTGGGAGAGGATGCTCCAAAATATTTTAGAAGTGCCCCTGAAATTGCCATCAAAAGACCGTAGGCTACAATATAACTTATGAATTGCAAATTTAAATAAACATGCCCTTACATGCTAAATGACTGTCATGACTCAATAGACGCTATATTAATCTAATCTAAGGGAGGAACAATTAGCTCCTTGGTTACTGCCTCGAATTATATGCTTTGTCACGTAACAGAGTTATAGCAAATGGCAAATGTTCGTCTTTGAAACTACTCGCAACGAAATGAGTATGTTTGTTGTGGCAATTTCTTTCTAACAAACATCATCACTGAGTAAGAGACAACTCTGAGTCCAAATTATAATAATAAAGGTATTTATTCTCTTGCAAGAGAGATCCCCGTCACCAATCCACATCAGCGAGTCAGTGAGGAGAGATAAGGAAAGCAGTGCCAGTCTGTTTTTATAGTCCTTTCCTTCAAGGACTTCTTTCTTCCCTCCCCTACAGGGAGAGCTACCAGTTTGTTTACCGATTAATGGTTATACAGAAAAAGGCAGGCAAATGCCCCCCTGACCCCCAGGCTATAAGTTGCAAATGCCCCCATGATGACCCTTTAACCATCTGCTTTTCCTTACCTCTCTCATAGTAAATCACACAAAGAATGCTTTTCTAACTACGAGTGAGAAAACATATAATGCATACATCTTGAATCTATGTTTCACTGTTTGATTAATACACCCATAAGGAAAAATTCCTTTACAAGTATGTTTATAATCTAATTCATAAATATTAAACCTTTTTAACATTATTAAAAGTACATACTGAGTGACTGAGACCATCTTTGTCATGGAATATGCTTGTTGGTTCGCACTGAGTTCGCAGTTTTAACATACATTTTATTTACAAGATCTGAGGTAAACTATCTGTTGTTGCTTTCAGTAGTTTGAATAAAGTTTGAATAAAGCATATAACCAGTACCTGAGATTATCACTGTCATTAGTTTGTATGTTGTTGTTCCAGCTGCGATGTCGCGGAAATAGAAATCGTTTCTAAATTAGAAGTTTCGCGTGTTGCGGCGTCGCGTCGCGTGTAGTTAGGACACGGTGTAACAGTTTTGTTGGAAAGCACAATCTTATGGTGAAATTAGATCTCGTGTTTGTTTAGTTAAGACCGAATTATTGTTGTATAATAAGCATAGCAAGAAGGCTAACAAACGTAAGAGTTAACGTTATACCACCAATTAACATTAGCCCTTAATTGATGACGATTTAAATAATGATAAATGTGAACTGCTGTGAATTAAAAAAATGCTCTGTTGCCTCAATTGAGGGTATTGCTGTCAAAAATAGTTTAACATACCTTGGGATACAAATAACTAAAGATGAGTATAGGTGCTCAGCCAATTTTAAACCTATTATTGCAAAAACACAACGAAGATGCAACTGCTGGTTACAAAGTGATTTGACTTTAAAAGGCAGAACACTGCTTACCAAGGCAGAAGGTCTGTCTCGTTTGGCGTAGGCAGCCCAATCTCTCTTTGTGGATAAGTCTACTTGTAAAACAATTAATGATGTCTTAATAATTTTTTTTATGGAAAAACAAAACTCATTATATAAGAAAATCATTCATATTAAACTCTTATAGTAAGGGTGGTCTTAATTTAATTAATTTCGATTCCCTTAGCAATACATTTACAATTAATTGGCTGAAGCAATACTTATCTAAGCCAACCTCTAGTTGGAATGCTTTTCCTCAACTCATTTTTTCAAGGTTTGGTGGTCTTCCTTTTCTTTTAATGTGTAATTATGATATATCGAAACTCCTAATCAAACTTTCCAACTTTCATCGACAAGCTCTTTTAGTATGGGCTTTAATTTATAAACATAACTTTTCGCCACAGAGGTGTTTTATTTGGAACAATAAGAACATTGTGTTTAAGAAATATCTGTATTATGATAACTGGTTTAGTAATGGTTTGGTTTTGGTGCAGCAGTTGTTTAACAATCAAGGTCTTTTGCTCAGGTACTCAGAATTTCTTTCGAAATACCAAATACCCGTAACTCCCAAAGTATTGGCTGTAGTTATGGGAGCTATTCCTTCTGGTTTGTGTATGCTTCTTAAAAACTGTAGGTACTCTTCAACAGTTACTGCATCATTTCTTAATCCCTGTGACACTCCTGTTGGTCAAATTAGCTTTTCTGAATCAAGAAACAAGAACTATAAAATAAGATCATTATTTCTTGAGAACTTAATTTCTGCTCCACATGTAAAAAGAATTGGAATAATTTATTTGATAATCTCAACTGGAAAAAAGCATGGTCACTACAGCAAAAATTATTTCTCACAAATAAGGTGAAAGAAGTGTCTTTTAAATTGATCCACAGATTTTATCCTGTCAAGAAATTTAGACAAACGTTTAGAGCTGATGTAGAGCTATCATGCTCTTTTTGCTTGAATGCTGATGAAACAGTGGAACACTTATTTTGGTCATGTCAATACACTCAGGGATTTTGGTATGATATTGATGCTTTTGTTAAGTTGAAGCTTTTGCCAGAATTTTCTAATGAGAAATATTATATTTGGGTATTTTGACTCAGACCCCACAAAAGAAAATATTTGTTTTATTATTATAAATGTAATCCTCATTTTAAGCTAATTTTATATCCATAAATGCAAATTCTCACATTGTAAACCTGTCTTTATGGTCTTTTTAAGAGGCATGGAGAATTATATTAATCTGATCCCAGTATTTAATAATAAGAAAGCTATAAAGACTGTTCGAATTTGCACTGCATTTAAAGTTATCGTGTAGGGAATCTTATGTGAAACAATGGCCCTTTATTGCATTTATTTGTATTTATTTTATTTATTTATTTTAAATTATTATTTTCACTTTCTTCATTTTGAAGTGTTTTGTTTACTGTTTTATTTTGTTGTTGTCTGTTCAAATTTTATGTAGATATTCTGTATTTTGTACTGTTTTGTATGTTCCTGGTTTCAGCAATAAAAAATAAAATGAAAAATGTAAGTTCAACACAAAAAGAATTATATAAAAAAAATGTATTCTCCCGACGCCATTTTATACTGTGGTCGCGCCAGTAGTGACGTAATAGGCTGTCGCCGGCCAACAAGACACGGGTCACGCTGACGGCGTTCCCCAAAGCGACCCCTAGAGGACGCAGTGTCTCTTTCCACACTCGGGGAACCATGGTTACATTAAAAAGCAGGCACGTGCACACATAAACACAAAAGGGGGCTTGAACACCTGTCATTTTTCTTCCCCGAGAGAAAGTGCCCTTTTTTTCTGGAGAGGTTATTTCTTTTTCGTTTCTTTTTGATATGAAAAATCAAAATATCAGGTCGGGTCAGGAAATGAGACTGTCGAGTTCCGATGCCTTTCTCCCCTCCGCGTCTCGGCGCAGGCGCGCGCAGCACGTAGTCACATGCACACCACAGACAGACAGAGAACCGCAGAAGTGAAGCCCTCCCTCCCTCTCTCTCCAGTTGTGTTTGTCTTGGTGTGGAGGTGAATTATGATAAACAAAAGACTAAGCTACCTGTGCCTCGAATTACAGCTAATTATCCCAAAGACAAACGGCAAATATAATGAATTTGTCTTGCTAACATCCATGACTCATGAGAGCGCTAACCATGTAAGTTATCTGAAGTTTAGCTAAGGCAATAGGAATAGTGTGCCACTGCATGATTCAGTTTATTAAAATGCATTTAGATTAAGAATGATCACAAAATTCAAGATATGGGGGCAGAAATGTAGGCTATATATTGATATCATTTCATATAGTTAATCAGTATCACGCGAAGACTGACGTGATTATGAATGTGATATTGATTTTATACACCAGTTCAATAAAGAACAATTTAATATTAACACACTTACGTTTTAGACACAATATTGAGTGTATTTGCTCTATTTCGCCAACAAATATAATGTGCGTCTCTGAGCAACAGCTGTTTAGTTCCTGAATGAATCAATCGTTTAAATGATTCGGTTCAGTCACAATGATTCACTTATTAACTGACTTGCTGCCACCTACTGGCAGTTTTAATTTCACATTTAAAGTAACTTTTCATTTATTTATTTTTTTAATTATTTCAAATATCAGTATTGAAAGTTGTATGTTTAAAATATCAAACCTGTATTATTGCATTTGTAACTGCAGGTTAAATGCATTCGTGTCCTGCATTAAACAGTGTGTAAATACATCTAAGTGCCACTTCTAATGCAGCTTCTTTGTTTTCTCTGCAGTGCAAAGATACATTTAGTCAATACTAATTTAATTTGCTTGGCAGCAGCTTAAATGACTTATTCTAATTGACTGATTCAATTTAAGAATTTGACTGAAAATATGATGCACACTCATGCAGGGCTTTATAAAGGTAAAAATGCCCATGAAAGGTAAAAAAAATCTATTTAAACTTATTGGAAAATATTAATTTCCATCACTGCTGTGAACTGATTACCACATAATATGCAGAATATCAAAAACTTTAGGAGTCAGCTGTCCATGGTAGTCCTAAAGATATCAGCACAATAACACAATCAGCTAAATATTGTCTATCATTATCGATACAATCCAAGAAAATATTGATTTATTTTTGTCAATATTGCACATCCCTAATATATTTAACGTTTTGTTTAGATAAAAAAGTTAATAAATATGAGAAGTGCCCTTTTTCCCACT
Organism: Oxygymnocypris stewartii; assembly: GCA_003573665.1. Classification (NCBI taxonomy): domain Eukaryota; kingdom Metazoa; phylum Chordata; class Actinopteri; order Cypriniformes; family Cyprinidae; genus Oxygymnocypris; species Oxygymnocypris stewartii. The sequence continues at coordinate 622,810 of QVTF01021185.1, forward strand.
TTTTTGCCGCTCAAAATGTCTGTGCACGTCTCTGTTAATAAGTAACCTGAGACGTTCTTCCAACCATTTACGCCGTGATCTCACAATAGCTCCTTTAGCTTTATTCTAAAAAAAATTATCCAATTCTAATTATAATTTAAATAACATGTCTTTATCTATCTGAGACAAATTGTGTTTTCCATATATAAAAGTGATATGTTTAAGTATGGAATCCTCCTTAACCCTTCCAGTCTCCGCCATTTCTCTTCCAAGCCTGATGGCAAACTTCCTTACTGAATACTTCATACATTCCCAGTATTTCCCATACACTTTAGAAGCTCTCGCCTTTCTATAAAAAATCCTTTATAATAAATTTCCGCCTTGAATCTCTTAAGATATAAAGAAATAGCTTTTCTTTTTAACATATCATGAATACCCCTCACATTATATTATTATAAACATAACGACATTGGAAAAATATTCAAGCAGTGAAGAAATGCACACCAAATGCCAAAGAACAGCACAACTAAAAGAACAAATGACTTAAAAGATCCCTACACTGGAAACCCTAATGAGTTGAGACTACTCAAACTATTTGAGGAAAGTGATTCTTTCAGTTTAAATGAGTTCACCTAATGTGGTCTTCTCATTGAATTAACTTACTTTTTTAAGTACAGATAACCTAAAAGGCAAACAGACTAAACTCAAACTTTCCAGTTTATATATTGTGCTTAGTTTGCTTTAAAACAAACATCAACAATTTTATTTGGAATATACTACAAAGAAATTTGATAATGTATACTGACATAGCTGCATAATAACATTTAATTAAAAAAAAAACATTAAAATACATGGAGTATCAGAACAATTAAAAGCACACTGAACAACAACACGCTCACAAAGCACGCCTACGTTAACATGGTTTCAATGGTTGATCAAACTAATAAACGGTAAGAATTTTATTTTCGATATTACTGTATCACATTAGAGTGTGCTGTCATGTGTTCTAATTTATCTGTAGTTTAATATTGTTCTTAATCAAATTATTTATTTTCTGAGAGATTACATATAGCCTATATGAAAAAACCGAGATGGGCTATACTTTGGCTTGAGTTAGTTTTAAGTGATTTTACTCTGCTGATTTTATTATCTGAGATCTCTTGTACAACCAGCTCGGGTGCCTGTGTATCCTCTTGGACATAAAGCAGCTACATTATCCTGGATTTATGACTGGTCTAAAATCAACATTTTGCATTGACTTACAACTCTGTTTAGAACAATTCTTTATTCAGTTTCTTGGAATCATAATCTATTCAATTACCTGAATTGTATATATACTTACATTTAAATTCAAGCAACTAACTGAGCATAATGTACTGTACAATACATACACACTATTATCAAAAGTGTGTCTGTATACTGTACATTATTTTCAGTTAGGTGCTTGAATTTAAATGTTGTGAATCTGTTGTCTTTCATTGAACATGTAGAGAACACTTTGTCTTCCGTGAATTCTGCAAGTTCATGAATCCTTTTACTTAGGCTATTGGTCTTTTGCTATACTACTTACCATGTTTCTTACCATGGAACACATGTTATGAGCAGCGCAGGATTCAAAGCTAAACTCTTTAATATGTGTGATGAACACATTGTTATTTTAAGTCATATGTATAACATGTTTACATTTTTAAGGTGACAAGGTGTTTGACAATTAAAAGTGAACCTGTAGGATATTCTTCTTTTTCTAGTTTCCATACACTCTAAAAACTGCTGGGTTGAAAACAACCCAATTTGGGTTATTTTGGTAACCCAGCGCTGGGTCAAAAAGGGACTAACCCAGCGCTGGGTTATTTTAACCCAACCATTTGGGTTATTATGTTTAACCCAGCAGGCTGGGTTGCTTTTTTATGGTTTAAAATTTCTACATTGCTAGACTAAAATCAACCCAAACCGAGCTAGATATTAAACCTACAAATCTTGTTCATTTTAAAATAACTTTTACACACAAAGAATGACTATCAGAAGGTAAATATTTATTAAAAACAAGACAAAACAGTCAAAAAGTAACATGCATGTTAAGAAGAAATGCAGACAAGCATGGCATTAACAGCTACAGAGATTATAAATTAAGCATTAAACATTTGGTGAAGAACTTTTAAAATCAAAATCGACTTTTTTGGCAAATTTTATATATTGTATAACAATATACAAAAACACTATAATACAATAATTGTACAGTTAGTTAATAGTGAAGTTCATTAAAACTATTCTGGAATGAGAGTACACAAATAAACCACAACATTAACACTGATATAAGAATGTGAGCATGTGTATGAATGACTGAGTGTAAACTCCATTTCTACTAAACAACACAGAACAAGCATTTGACATTTGGTTTTTACAAATTATACATTTACAGTTTGTTTCATAATCCATGTATACAGATCATGCATCACTGCCAATTTTCATGATCTCTTTAGCATAATTGATGTAGTCACGAAGAAGCCCCATCAGCACAGCATGCGACATCTTTTACAGCATCCAGGGCAGCGTCCTCCTTTAAAACCACTGTTGCATAAGTTTGGGGGAAATTCTCCTCTTTGACCAGCATTCATATCCCAGTCACCGCCTGTTCTTCATCAGTGGCCTAAAAGGGAAAAACATTTAATGAAACTCTCCATTTTCAGATAGAGGTGCATCCACATCAGTAAGGACAGGTAAATAGTCTGTTTGTTTAATGTCTGTCTACCACAGCGCTCTAGAATGCTATAATGGCAGCATGTATTATTGTTTAAATGTATTGCTTTCAGAGAGTTTCTTCTTTACTGAAACATTAAAACAGACATGACATTCACATACCTTACAAATTGTCCATGTACGTAGAGGGCTGCTCTTTAATGGGTTAGCTCACCAAAAAATGAAAATGGTCATAATTTACTCCCCCATGTTGTTCCAGACCCATACAAACTCTGATCATTTTTGGAACAAAAATAAATATTTAATATTCTCTTAATTTCTGTCCTCCTTTGCAAGTCTGGAAGACCAATATTTTCTTCTGAACAGACATGTTCACTATCATGTAATTTAAGATTTATACATATATAAATATTGGAATGTATTACTTCTACAATAACTCTATTCATGAAGCTTGAAAATAATGATTATCTAGACTCTCAATGGATGAACAAAAAATTATGAGAATGACATAAGGGCAAGTATATAATTTTTTGTGTGAACTATTCCTTTAAGAAAGGAAGACCAAGAACGATGACTCTCCAAGTCAGACAACTCCAAAGTTGGTTTGAGTACTGCAATGAAAAACACAGACATCAATGGTTTACATAAAATATGAACACGTAATCATACTGTTGTTACATTAAAATGTGAAGTAAACAGGTAGGAGACAACAGAAACATTTATTTTCTAATAATCACTTACATCAATCTCAAAATAATGATGCTCTCATATGTATCTGGCAATCAAAATCTACAATAAAAACAAAGAAACATTCTTTTAGTCTTAGTAAAAATAAAGGGATGAAATTATGAAGTTTACTTGCCTTAAAACGGTCTTTCCCTCTCTTCTGAAGAAGCTGAGAAAATCGCCTCCTCCTCACACACACGCACGCAGGCTTCTATCCTAACTCCCGGCGCGGGCACAACGAAGACAAGCTCAACAAGTCTGAAATATTACATACAAGACATTACTGTTAACAATTATCACTTCATCAGCCTCAAAATAATTATGCTAGTCTTTACATAACGCCGTTTCCTTTAGGAAACTACATTCAGTTTAACCGCGAAAAATACAATAACGAATTAACATGTTAATAACCATCTATTAACACCTCAAAGAGAGCAGATATTGTAAAATCTTATCTAAATATGACATAAGACACTCACAGACGTTATAAAAGTACGGAAAGTTAACGTTACCTCTTCCGTTCAGTAAAAGAGACCGTTAAGATCTCCGTTTCTGAGGCGAAAACCACGTCCGCGTATTTTTCAATATAAGCTATTTTCGGACTATTTCCGCATTCCATGAAACCTCAAAATACTCCCGGACACAAACAATGAATGATGACTTTACATTTTTAATCTTTACTTACCATAACGTCTTTCACTCGCTTCTCTCAGGTTGAGAAAATGGCGGCTTCTCGCACTGGTGTCGTCGGGTTGCCTTCGGATGTTGACGTGACGTGCGTGCTCTCCTTCACGTCCGCGTTCCCAACCCAGCGCCGCTCAAGTACACCCGGCTGCAGCCTGCAGATCGAGGCGGGGCTGCACCTGGGGCGGGGCTGCACGTGTCGCCCCGCCCACAATGCTTCTCATTGGTTAGTGAAAGTAATGACGTAGATCAGGGCGGGGCTGTATCTGGGGCGGGGCTGCACGTCTCGCCCCGCCTACAACTGTTCTCATTGGTTAGTTGCAAAGTAATGACGTCGACGCCGCGGTAAACAGGAAATGCGGTTGAAACAATACATAGTTATATGAAACAAACCTGTGATGCCGTTAATATACCTGGTAAATTTATATAGTATTAAACAATACATTGCAAATTTGTTAATTTTTGGAAAACATGTTATGTACATTTCCAAGCAAGAATCCAATTTCTGCTTTTGACTTGTCACATTGCAATCGCAATGTCAACGGATATATAGTTTATTTACAACTTAAGTTTAAGTTATTTCTATTCATGTGTATTGGTCATTTACCACTTACAAGCTATTTATGGTCGTTTTTTATTTTAATTTCAACATATGCTTTACTGTTACATGTATTATTAACATTTAAATAAAAGTTAAATATTCTCAGCAAGTGTCATGTCTTAAGATGTTATTAAAATGAATGGTAACACTTTACAATAAGGTTCATTAAACATTAATGTATTAACTAACATGAACTATAACCATGAGCAATACATTTGTTGTTGTATTCACTAATCTTCGATTACGTTAGTTATTGAAAACACAGTTGTTTATTGTTTGTTCATGTTAGTTAACAAGAGCATTAACTAATGTTAGCAAGATTAATAATGTATTAATAAATGTTGAGATTAACATTAACAAAGATTAATAACTGCTGTATAAGTGCAGTTCATTATTAGTTCATGTTAACTAATGAACCATATTGTTACCAAATTAAAAATGTATGGATTTACTTGATAATGAAAAGCTTATGGTAAAAATACCAGCATTGTTTGTATATGAACAACATGCCAAGACAATTATTTCCTTGTTATTTATTTAGGTATGAAACAGTTTAATTCTGATAAAGAAAGGTGAAATTTGTACATCTGTATATAACACATCTTTTTGTACATATAAATCTCTAGTTAAACATTAACATCCTTTACACACTTTCTTCATTTAATACTTAATCTCCTTTAATCATTAAACCTTCCTTTTTTACACACTTTACTGGCACATGAAACAGCAGTCGGGGTCCTCTATGCTGTCGTAGAATCCTCTCAGGTAACCACGCTTCCCATTACCGTAAAAACCAGAGCAGGATTTGAACAAGGTTTTACATAAGTTACACTCTTTAATTTCAAAAGGCACCCGCAATTCAGACTGTGATGTTTCACTCCATTTTCCCCAGTTCACAACACCTGTATCCAAAAACACACAAAACAGAACTCTTTCATATGCACATCTAAGATTATGTTAGCCATGCCAGTGCTTTAGAAAAAGCAAGATTACTTAAACCCAACCTTATACTCATGAGGGCTTATGCATACTTCATTGCACACACATTTAAACTTTAACACACTTACTGTCAAGCCATGCATAGTGTGCCTTCTGTCTGAACCGGGCCTTGTTTACAATTGCCCTAAAGCAACTGCATGTAAGAGACAGATTCATGTAGGCAGCATCTCCATCCTGTAGCACTACTTCAAGGAGTATCATATCCAAGGCCTCCATTAGTAACTGGAAAGTATTTATAAAAGGATTAATCCATTTGCTTGAATGGAATATTACAGTATTTCAGCACAAAAGAAAAAAGACATCTTACATCCAAAAGTTGCAACTCAGCAGTCATGCTTGCCTTTTGTGCCTAAAAGTATAGCAGAGAATACGTCTCTGTGAATAAGTCAGTCTATATATGGTAAGAGAAGAAAAAAAGTCTTATTAAATGTCTTATACATTCTTTGCAGTATGCCTCATTTGTCTTTTTGTTGCCCGTCTTTCTCCATCAGACCTGCAATGAAAAGTAGAAAAAGACAGGTGTGTAATGCAATTCTTTTATATTATGTAAATAAAACATTCTCTCAAACTCAAAGGAAAAGCTAAGTCTTTGATCATTGAAGCTTCAATGGTTTGTATAATGTGATCGTGACAGCACAGCAAAAATTAGTGTAAGTTCAAAAATGTAAAATAAAAAAAAGGAAAGAAAACAAACCTCTAGGGGAAATTCTCCAAAAGCAGCAGACACCACCACCTTCTGATGCAAGGCACGTCAAGCTAAAATAAAAATAAATACTCAGTTACCTTTTAATATTATGGGGGTTTGCCATTGCATATTTCACTTACCTCTGTAAAATCAAAGGCCCCTGCAGTCACAAAGTTCAGTGAATACTGAAATGGAAACATTACAAATACATTTGCTAAGATACATATACTGGATCAACATCTAGTAAGCAACACATCAGCTTTATAAACTTACCATCAGGATAAAGACACCACAGCTGTTGCTGAGATGTTGTAGTGGAAGGCCCTGTTGATGTTGCCATGCACACTGTCAAACTATTTTGAAAAAGTAAAACAATTTCCAATGCTTTTACAGTTATTAATTTAAATGAATATTGGTACCGTAATATCGTTGACACAGTATTCATGCCAAGGCCCAGGAGACAAGGTTTGTGCAATGTTTCTGTGATGACAAAGAATATAACTTGAAAAACAGTTACTGTACTGCAGCAAACAAAACAATACAATACAAGAGAACTGAAATGTGGGGCAGAACCTGAACTTCCCATGAGTATTATATAAACATTTTCATTGACAGTTTACAGAAAAAGTGATCTGTAAAAATAATTTGCTCCTAACTCCAAAACCATTTAAATAAGCCTCCTAAAAATAAAGTCAGATGAACAAGTCACTAGCTGATAAACCTACATGTGGTTAATAACAGCCACATTTTTATTAAAATGTAGTTAGGAACGACCACAATCTCTGAACTCCGAACAGTGCACTATAAAACCTGTAGATGAGCATGTATTCTTCCTGACTGAATGTTTGGCTGTGCAGAGGATCAAGGAATTTAAATTTAACCTTCACTTGTTTGTATTTTGCTCTGGTCAGCGGACAGTCGCAAGACAGAATTTATCAGAACCATCCTTGTGCAAGCACATTTTTTTGTGGTTTCAGCAACAAAGACCCATGGTCAATGTGTGGAATGCAGTAAATGAAGTTTACCCGAGTCTTAAAATTAAACATTCTACTACAAAATCACAAGCAATTAAATCCGAAGCATGCACAGTGCATTGCTGGATGGATCGGCACCATATTAAACTTTAACTAAAGTGAGATAAGCAAAAGACAGTTAAACTCACCATGATGATGCACTGCCCACTGAAAGTGATTTTTGATGTGATAATACATCAGTCGTGGCATACTGGAGTAACTGCAGAATGGGCACTCACTAGTGCAGCTTTTTAAATACTGCTCACATTCCCCCTTGCTTAACACGGTTGTGTGCATTTTTACAAGGGGTAATGGCTCTTAAAAGAGCCTTTGGGTTATAAACTGAGGAACAACAAAAAAGAGGAGAGATATAGAGGGGTGGTGATGACAATGACAAGGATCTGCAAAAAGAAGGAAATACAGAGAATCAGTATTAGCATAAAAAAAAAAAATGTATCCTCCTGCAGGGTTATCCAAAGTCAGTCCTGGAGGGCCACTGTCCTGCAGAATTTAGCTCTAACTTGCCTCAACACACCTGCTGGGAAGTTTCTAGTATACCTAATAAGATCTTGATCAAGTGTTTAATTGGGGATGGAGCTGAACTCTGCAGGACAGTGGCCCTCCAGGAGCAGGATTGGGCACCTGCTCTAGTGCATATACTGTATAGCAGCATAACAGTATGCAATATAAAAAAACAAGCTCTACTTTCAGGGACTGTTAAACTTAATCAAAGTCAAAAAAGTCAAAGTCAGCTTTATTGTCAATTCTGCCACATGTACCGTACATACATACAGAGAATTTAAATTGCGTTACTCTCTTACTCCCTGTGCATACAGATAACACTAAACACTAACAGTAGAACGCAAAAATACAGATAAGTACAAATCAAATATATATACAAACATATATGTACACAAAAATGCAACCATTACAAATATACAAATAAGGACATGAAAAAAAAATAAAAAAAAATAATAATAATAATATAAAAATGGATAAAGTGGCATAAGGCACATGGTAGATAGTGCAAAGTGAGATAAATAAACAAACAGTGCAGAATATAAGTGGTGTAGTGCAAAGAGCTTATCAAGACTATTCTATTTAAAGTGGCAAAGAGCAGTCTTTTTTCACTTTTAATCATACTTTTTGTTGAATTATTATTATTAAATGTAGTTTACTGTTTATTTTAATAGATGTATAATTAATAATAATAATAATAATAATATCTAAATAATTAACATTTAATCATTTTATTCACAGAAAAACAATATAAATTTGTATAGCCTTTGTTAATATGAACTTGTCCTATATTACTTCTGCTGGTTCAGTTTGGCCACTGTATTTATTTTTAAGGGGCATATTTTGGGAACACTATATCATAATCCCACTAAAACCACTCACACTAACTTTCTAATGCTGCCTTCAAGTGCTCTCGGAATTATCGTAAATACCAGTTTCCTAGGTAAACATTGCACATGAACGCCCTCCCATTTCGACATTTTAATGCGACGAGCTCGTAATCACAACTTCAATAGTGAGAATTATTTAATTTCCGATAGAACGTGAAGGCGGCATTAGGCCTACGATGCTTTTGGGAAACAGCCCTGGTTATTTAAAAGCAGACCTTCACACTTTGCGTGACATGGTTGAGTGAGTAAAATTGTGCGATTTTATTTTGAAACTACTTCACATTTCCTTTTAACAACACACTAAACGGCACTTTAGAATTAAAAATAGTAATTAAACAAATTAGACAAGAGACCTAGCTTGCCTGTACTCTCCATGCAGCGAAGAACAGCGTAAATGAAAAACCGCTAGAATCGACGTAATGACTTGACGCCACTAACCAATGAGAACAGTTGTAGGCGGGACGAGACGTGCAGCCCCGCCCCAGGTGCAGCCCCGCCCTGATCTACGTCATTACTTTGCCACTAACCAATGAGAAGCATCGTGGGCGGGGCGACACGTGCAGCCCCGCCCCAGGTGCAGCCCCGCCTCGATCTGCAGGCTGCAGCCGGGTGCTTCTCGCGCCGCTGGGTTATGATCAAGACCAATTTTCAACCCTACGCCCTTACCCAGCGGTCTCAACCCCGCGATTTTTAGAGTGTACTCTCTGTTGTATGAAGGTACGGTGACCGGGAGGGGACGCGCTTCGGTTGGCGGGAGTGTGATATTATGTCGTTGCCACGAGATCGTTTTGTCGAGGTAACGATATCCTTATGTCGTGGCTTCAAGATATTATGTTGAAGGAACGTCATCCATTTCTCGTGGTCACGACTTATGTTGAGGGATGACATTTTTCTCGTGGCCACAAGTTTAATTCGTAAACAAACCTGCGTGACCATAGCAACGATATCAGAGATGGATAAAACATTTAATTTAATATTTGTATATTATTATTATTAGTAGTAGTAGTAGTTTATATTAACTTGTTAGGGCTATATTTTTATATTTATTTTATATAAATATAATATTTTATTATTTTCCCCTTTCAATTCGTGTATCGCTTTAAGTTAGGCTACCTAAAACTACCATATATTTAGCAAATACTGTAAACGCCTGACAATTATGCCAATACTTTATGATTGTAGGCTATTTATGCCAGTGCGGGATGATAAATGAACGTGTTTTGTTTTCATTTACAAATGTCCAGTGTTATACCTGTTTTTTTTCAGTTAACCCTTGTCTAATTAAGAGGTTTTATTTTTAATCATACATTTTTGCTTATGCTTCATGATTATATTATTATATTTGGAAACGCTTGTTTTGTTTATTGTGTGGAGATGTGCTGAAATCGTGTTTGGTCTCGTATTGTATCGCGTCCCTTGTCAGTGTCGGGCGCTTGCTTGGCCATTTATTGTTATTAACAGGAAAGTGAGTTCAGCTGAATTGAAGTAGTATTTTGTTAGATGGGTATAAAAACTTAGTTTAACGCGGCAGCGGTCGTGTGAAGCCCTCCTTGTGTGAAGCTCGAAGAGTGTAAAGACCATCGACTCTATCGTGCGACTCCACCGGGCAGGGACACTGTCAAAGGATATAAGTATCGCTTTTATTACTTTTTTATCACTTTTTATTTATCTTCATTCTTACTGCTTGTTTCACTTCTGTTTTAGTTTTATAACCATTTCTTACTATGTGTAAGTTGTTGTTTGTTAGCATGTGTGTTTGGCAGTGTTTACTGATAAACTACTGCCGTTTGATTTGTTATCTATTTTAATTTTAGATAAATTATGTTTGAATTTAATTTGTCTTTTATAGGTATTTTCTTTAGTTTTAATAAATTGTATTTATTTTAGTAACGTTACTTCAACAAACTACATGGAAATGAAATAACATATATATATATATATATATATATATATATGGGTGTTTGGCTTAGTGTCATGTTAAAATCATTTTTATACTCATACCTTTTGTTGTTTTAATATTTTGAAATGTTTTTAGCTTTATTTTTTGTTTTCATTTAAATGTTTAGTTTTGAAATGTTGTCGTATACATTTGTCATTTTATTTAATTTCTCCATTTTCTTAAATGTGTATATATAGTTGTTACGACCTCTAGGGGTTAGCCGTAACAGAGAAAGGAAACGGAGTTCACACCAGAGAGATACCAAATGGCATTTGACATTTGTTGAAGAAAGGTAAGAGGGTTATGATCAGTGAAAATAGTAACAGGCTGTACAGTTGAACCAATATACACTTCAAAGTGTTGCAAGGCGAGGATTAATGCAAGGGCTTCTTTTTCTATAGTGCTGTAGTTCATTTGATGTTTGAGGAACTTTTTCGAAAAGAAGCTGATCGGATGATTCAAACCATCTTCTCCGGTCTGCAATAAAACAGCACCGACACCTGTACCACTGGCATCAACTTCTAACAGAAACGGTTTTCCAAACTGAGGGGCAACAAGTACGGGGGCACTACAGAGCAGAGTTTTCAGAGCTTCAAAAGCAGACTGACATTCAGGAGTCCACTTAAAGGAAACAGCTTTACAGAGTAACCCCGTAAGAGGGCTAGCAACAACGGAAAAATTCTTACAAAAGCAGCGATAATAACCAGTCATACCGAGAAATTGCCGAAGCTTCTCCTAGTCTTAGGGACTGGAAAATCAAGGATAGCCTGGATCTTTGAATTCAGAGGACGAACTTGACCACTGCCGACTTCTTTACCAAGATATGTGACCGTAGCACAACCAAATTCACACTTTGCTAGATTCAAGGTAAGATTAGCATCAGAAAGACATCTGAAGACTTTATCTATAGTTTGAAGATGATCTCGCCAAGTGTCAGCATAGCAGACAACATCATCTAAATAAGCTTCACAGTTAGACACATTAGATAACACGATAGACATTAAATGCTGAAATGTAGCTCCCGCATTTCGAAGACCAAAAGGCATGACCCGATATTGTAGGAACACATCAGGGGTGGCAAAGGCAGAAATTTCAGATGCACGCTCAGTAAGCGGCACCTGCCAATATCCTTTTAGCAGGTCGAGTTTTGTCACAAATTTAGCATTTCCCACACGGTCTACACAATCTTCCATACGCGGTATTGGAAAGGAATCAGCTTTGGTAAATGCATTAACTTTTCGGTAATCGGTACAGAACCTTGAAACACCATCTGGCTTAGGAACTAGAAAACATGGGGAACACCATGGGCTAGAACTAGGGACTGCTAAGTTATGTTCAAGTAGATACTGAGTTTCTTGCCTCATCAATTCTCTCTTGAGTGGATTTACACGATACGCCCTTTGCTTGATGGGAGCATGTAAATCAACATCAATGTCATGTGTTAGCACTTGTGTAGTGGTGGGGAAGTCACTGAACAAAGATGGATATCTCTTAATCACATCTTTGATATCAGCCTGGGCAGACATGGATAAGTGAGACAAATTTTCTGAAAGGTATGACAGAGTTTCTGAATTGGACAAACGAGCAGAAGTAAATGTAGCACTATTCATCTTCAAACCATCAATCTCTGGCGAATATTCAGAGAGTGGTACACCTACCGGAGTAACAGTAAGGACATGGGTCTTAACCTCAGAGTCAGAGCGTGCCACATATGGTTTTAACATATTAATATGACAGACACGGGATTTTCGCCTACGATCGGGGGTGTAAACAATATAATCAGTGTCACTCAATTTTTCCTTAATCTCATAAGGACCAGTGAATTTAGCTTGAAGCGCAGAACTAGGTACAGGAAGCAAAACAAGAACTTTATCACCAACTTGGAACGAGCGCTGGACAGCCTTTACATCATACCGTGTCTTCATTTGGTCTTGAACAGAAACAAGAGAGCGTTTAGCCAGTTTCCACAACTGATGCAGTCGGTCACGAAACGAACTAATATGATCCAAAACGTTCTTAGTGGGGGAGGGATGATCAGACGAAAGAATTTGCTCCTGCAAAATCTTCAATGGACCACGCACTGTGTGCCCAAAGATCAACTCTGAAGGACTGAAACCGAGGGAAGCTTGAGTCGTAGTACGAATGGCAAATAACAACAGTGGTATTTCCTCATCCCATTCCTTTTGTTGTTCAACACAAAAGGTTCTGAGCATGGATTTAAGAGTCTGATGAAACCGTTCAATGGCACCTTGGGACTGAGGGTGATACGCACTAGATACTTGATGTTTGATGTTTAATTTCTTTATTACTTTGGCGAACACTTTAGACATGAAGTTTGTTCCTTGATCAGATTGAATATATTTAGGCACCCCAAAAGTAGTGCAGAATTTGACGATCACTTTGACAATTGCATGAGCTTTAAGTGAACGCAAAGGTATCACTTCAGGATACCTGGTCGATGCACACATCAGAGTTAATTAGTAGGAATTTCCGGATTTAGTTTTGGGCAATGGCCCAACACAATCAATCAAAATGCGCTCAAACGGTTCACCAATCGCTGGTATTGGCTTCAATGGGGCTGGGAGAATAACTTGATTGTGCTTGCCAGATAACTGGCATGCATGACAAGACTTACAGAATTTGGAAACATCAGATTTCATTGAAGGCCAAAAAAAATGTTTCAACAAACTATCATAAGTTTTTCTAACACCTACATGACCAGCAAGTTCATGGTCATGTGCTACACTCAAAATTTGCTCTCGAAAAGGTTTTGGAACGACAACTTGAAAAACGATACCCCAATCATCAGTGACATGACATGGAGACCACTTACGCATAAGGACATCATCATCAAAGAAGTAGGCAACTGGGTACTCTGGAAAAACGCTCGGCTCGACAGCAGCTGCAACACAGTGACACAGAGTTTGATCGGCACCTTGTGCTTCAATTAACGTGTTTTTTTCAAATGGCAAATCAACACTAGGAAGTGCACACATTTTTACTTCAACTGAACCAACTTTTTCCTCTGTATCAACCGAATTGTCGGCACACAAAAAGGTTTTCGACAGATCTACAATGTCTTTTAATTTTTGAGCCTGAGCTCGGGTCACCACACAGGAGTTAAACACATTTGGAAACTCTTCCTGTAAAGCATCTTCATGAACATCAGGCACATCTATAACCTCAGGTAAACAAAAAACTTTGTTACCTGCCAGATCATTTCCCAGTATAAGAGCTACCCCTTTAACAGGTAACTCAGCCCGAACTGCCAATTTAACTTCCCCGAAAATAATTCCACACCGCAAATAGACCTTGTGTAAAGGAACTTTAACTACAGAGAGGTCAATGCCTTGCACTAGTACACTGGAACCACAGCTTGACTTTTCAGAAAATGGCAGCACACTCTCTAAGATTATGGACTGAGAGGTGCCAGTATCACGAATAGTCTTTATTTCAGAATCTGCTTCACTAAATGCCACAACACCATCAAAAATAAATGGTTCAAACGCAGATTCAGCGGTTGTATCCAAAGTTGCTGGCTCGGGAGAAAAAATAGGACACTCAGCTAACGCAACGTTTTTATAAGTGTTTGTTTTCTTGCCAGCTTTGCGTTTCAGAGTGGGACAGGTAGCATTGAGGTGTCCCACCTCATGACAATAAAAACATTCACGATTCTCCACATTCAAAACACTTGAAGCATTCTTAGGTACTGTCGGGTAATCTTTAGAACAAGGGACACGATCAGAAAAATTACGCTTTATGGGCGATGGAAACACTACTTTATGAGTAAGCACAAACTCATCCGAAAAAACAGCGGCTTCAGAAAGGGAAGACACTTTCTTTTCATTCAAGTATATCACAATCTTCTCAGATAAACAATTCTTAAACTCTTCCAACAACATTAACTCTTTTAACTGCTCAAACGTGACAACTTTATTTGCAGTGCACCACTTCTCAAACAAATTGGCTTTGTCTCTTGCGAATTCAACGAATGTTTGACTAGGGGTTTTCACATAATTTCGGAATCTCTATCGGTATGCCTCAGGAACCAACTCGTAAGCGCGCAACACAGCATTTTTCATTACATCATAATTCAGGCTCTGTTCAAGCGTTAAGGCGGAACAGACTTCCTGTGCTTTCCCGACAAGTTTACATTGTAACAGGAGTGGCCAAATAGATTGCGGCCATTTCAAAGTAGCAGCGATGCGTTCAAATACAGTAAAATACGTATCGACTTCACTCTCACGAAACAGTGGAGCTAATGCAATTTGTCTGCTGACATCAAATTCAGGTTTACTTACTTGTAAGGTGCGTCGCGGTGCAGGAACAGGGCTCGAAGTGGAAGTATTTACAGGTGGTGATACAGGCACACTCACACTGGGCGCATCAGGGGCTGAGGGGTGAACAAATTGTTTCGTTTTTAGCTCCAGGTCCAGCTCCTTGAGCCTGATTGCTCGCTGGGTTTCAAGATCAACTGTGCGCATATGCAACAGTTGGCTCTGATATTGCTGCTTGCTCAACTCCAACTCTTTCAATCTGATCGCCAGCAAAGGATTACTAGAAGGAAGGTTAGCGGGATCCATGCTAGTCAACTCCTTGGGTTTGGGTTCTGCCCCCTCCCCTTCGGAAGCCGACACTTGATCTTCAACACCCGCCTCACCTTCATCTTCAGACAAAACCCCACGTTCAACCAAATGCTTGTAAATCACTTTCTTAAATGTCCTGTTTCCTAGCACCACGAGTAACCTGGATTTGATATAAATCGACGATTGATAACAAATCCTCTTTGCGGCAAATATCCAACTGATGAACTGAAGGGTCGATCGCAAACTTATCTAATTCAAATCTTGAAGCCATTTCTAATTCCCTCCGCTTTAAAATGAAAACCACAAGGCAAACAAACAAGCACAAAGCCAATTTCATGAGTTACTTATGTCTCGTTCACGTGACGATACAACTCCAATTAGTTTTGGAAAAAACTTTGAGACGAGCCCCCAATTTCTGTTACGACCTCTAGGGGTTAGCCGTAACAGAGAAAGGGAACAGAGTTCACACCAGAGAGATACCAAATAAAGTATTTTATTTTCTAAATATGGGAATCTCTTCAGGGGCAGACGAGGCCAAAACAATAAACAAAACAAACTTCTTTAGATAACTAAATAAGCTCAAACGAAAATAAAGAAAACAAATTACAGACCAACTTCCCTACCTCCCTCAACCATAAACAAAGTGAAAACAATACATAAAATAAAAATGGCGTCTAGCCCCCTACATCCCTTAATTTGGCAAACAAGTGTAAACAAGAATATTTACAAGGTTTCGGGCATACACAAAGTAGAATCAGAATCCAAGTCGTAGTCAAAACAGGCAATGTTCAGATAAACAGGAGATATACAATTTGATCTCAGAAATGACAAACACTCAACAGATTTACTATACTCAGGATATTTCTGGCACGATAATCCACAACAGTCAATCAGAATTCTAGCAAAACACGATGGCATGAAGTCAACGAGGCTCAAAGGCAGAAGGCCAGTGTTTGGGGAGGTCCTTATATCTGGGAAGTGTGCATTGAGGGACCAATCACCACCTCCAGCTGGTTAACAGAAGCCACACCCACCTGGAACACAAACATGTCTACACACACCAGGGGTCCATTCTTCGTACGTCGCTAACTCAGTTAGCTGGATTTGATTGTTGACGATTTGGCATGATCTTGGATTGTTTGGTTCTTCAAAGCTCATCCCGGAGTTGCTGTCATAGCAACGGGTCGGTAAGCTTAAACCTGCTCGGGAGCAGGCTTATTTCATGTAAACAGGATTAGATCGTGGCTTTATAAGCGGCGGTGATACGGGAAGTCTGTTGCACTTGCAGCCATGTCTTGCCCGTTTTTACGAGAGCAACCTGTTGTGGAAGGTGCGAGGATCATTCGCAGAGCTTTTAGAATTAATCGCGTTTCGCGACACAGACAGGATCCATTAGCACAGCGCGATGTATTTTTGGTAAGATATCGTTTTTCACGTGAGGGTGTCATTTACATAATTAATTTGTCAGAACCTCATATATAAAATTTTATATGTGCATCGCGTTGAGATTCTTTGCGAGTGGCACTTTCCTGTACACTATTGGGGATGCGGAGAACTTGGCCAAAAGTGCTGTCTGTCGTGCCATTCGTAAAGTTTACCTGGCGCTCAAGCAGTTTTTAGGTGTTTTTGTAGTCTTTCCAAGCCACTTAAGACCCCAAGTTGTAAAACAGAGCTATTTCGCAATTGCAGGTACATTCTACTTGTTAATGAAGATCATGTGAATATGACCACACTAGTAAATATGAATCGATTGTCCCCCAGGCTTCCCTAATGTGATTGGTGCCATAGACTGCACACACATTCATATCAAGGCCCCACCAGGCCCCAATGAAGGGGATTTTGTGAACCGAAAGGGGGTTCACAGTATAAATGTGCAGGTGAGTTACTATCACAATTCTTAATATTGGTAATATATATACAATGTATTCCATATATGTATTCCATAAGTATACAGTTGATTGACTACAATGTCTTAGATGGTGTGTGACTATGTGTCATATCACAAATGTGGAAGCCAAATGGCCAGGATCTGTGCATGACTCAAGAATTTCTTAGAGAGTCACATTTATGCACATTATTTGAACGTGGTAAGGATAATATTAATGTCATGCTCACTGTACTACACACACACTTATTGTGGGCCTAACAAAACTGCATTTTACCATTGTACAGGTGATTACGATGGGATCCTGGTTGGAGACAGGGGTTATGCCTGTAGGCAGTATTTTATGACTCCATTCCCTGACCCCAACCCTGGACCACAAACCCGTTACAATGCAGCTCTAGCCAGGACAAGGGCACGCATTGAAATGACCTTTGGGCAACTAAAGGGAAGATTTCAGTGTCTGAAAAGTCTGAGGGTTGCACCTGACAGGGCATGCGACATTAATGTCGCATGTGCTGTATTACACAACATTGCCACCATTAGAAAGGAGAGGACCCCTGTGGTGGAAGTGCAGCCTGATGATGACCTCCAGCCAGTGCACTTGGATCAACCTAGTGGCAGAGCTGCACGGGACAGGATTGTGGAACACCATTTTTGAGAAGAATTTAATAAAAATAAAAAATAAAGTACAAATCCACTTACTGCACAGGCTTCAGCCACCACTTGCATGGGAACAGGTAAAAGTGTGGGTGTGTTAGGTAAAACTGCACAGAAATAGAGAGAGAGAGAAAAAATAATTACAATGAGGTACACAGGAAAAGAAACAGCAATTTTTTTATTTATTTTTTCCCCATTTACTCAAAGTAGGTTTAACTGCCTTTCTTTCATGTCAATGCAATTCAGCACTACTCAAGATTTACCAGTTGAAGAGTGTAGCTGACATTTGGATTACACCAAATGCAAGGTAGTTACCAATTATTTTACAGTACCCTATACAAAGTGAATTAAAAACCTCTTTACCAGTAATGAAGGTGCTGCTGCTACTGCTTCCTGGCTGTGGGTCTAAGGAAGAGCTGCTCCCAGGGATGCCCTGAATATTGGGTCGGTTCACATTTAACTCAAGGGCCAGCTCTTCTGCCGGGGTGTGAGGTGGGGGTGCAGGACCACCGCCTGTTTTTTTTTTGCTCTGCCTTTTTCCTAGTTGCTGATATAAACAAGCACATCATTTCACAGTTGTTTAAAACAAAAACAAAAAAAGACTAAGAACAACATATGTAGTTAATTATTACCATTTTGTAGAATATTCTTGTATTTCACCTTTACTTGTTCCCAATTTCTAGGGGGTCCTGTGTTGGCTCTAATATGAAAGATTAAAGTATGAAAATGTTTAATGTACATATACTGTAATAACTGATTGAAAACATCTAACACAATCACTGCTTACGCATTTAATTTGTCTGCAACTTTTTGCCAGCCCTCTCCCCTGGCTTTTGCAGCCTTTGAGGTGTTCACTGTCGTTTTTATTAAATTTTGGAATTCCCCATAGCCCTCCATCAAGAGTCCTTGTTCTGCCGCTGAGAAAAA
The DNA here is from genome assembly GCA_003573665.1 of Oxygymnocypris stewartii. NCBI lineage: Eukaryota > Metazoa > Chordata > Actinopteri > Cypriniformes > Cyprinidae > Oxygymnocypris > Oxygymnocypris stewartii. The sequence continues at coordinate 641,597 of QVTF01021185.1, forward strand.
GTGGGCGCGCTCTTTGGCCATTGTGAGCAACCAATAACAGCGTTGCTGATCAGTGTTTCTACTATCGATACATATCCCCTTTTAAACCAGCGCATGAACGCGCAATGATCTCAGATAACTCATTCCAGCCATACTAATCATCAACAACAGGTGCGTTCTAAGAACCTAATTAGCCAGATAATGAGTAGCTGGATCATATCATCTCGGATGTGTCTTTTGATCTCGGATGTAATAAGCGACGTACGAAGAACGGACCCCAGAGCAGAGAGATCAAATATATACAAAGACAATTTATTTACATAGAATCTCTCAAGGTCATAACAATAGTATTTATAGACTTTTAACTTATAGTTTTAGTTACTTTTTTTTATTTGTAAGTCGCTTTGGATAAAAGCGTCTGCTGAATGACTAAAAAGTAAAAAAGTAAATATATGATTGTAAAACAGAAGGAAAGAAAGAGTGGAGAAATAAATAAATAAAGATGTTTGTCCATGCAGCTTTTTTCCTTTTTTCTATATAATTAACACAAAAACTTGCTAATTATATAGAAAAAAAGGTAGGTATTTTCCGTGATTGCCATGGAAACGTAACGTCATTTATAGACAATGTCTCTTTGAATTTTAAATTATTCTGCATTTATATACATTGTTCCATTAAAACCTCAACATATCGAGAACACAACTGTCAAATGAAAAAGAGCAGGGGACGAAATTACTTTTTATAAAAAGGGTGGGG